>CM032659.1:17661645-17773391 GCA_019095985.1 Streblospio benedicti
TCATTTTTGGGGGTAACTTGCTGAAACAACAGAACTTTTTTCGTTTGTAACAGTCGTCACAATGAGAAGAAATCAGAAAGAAACATATACAATCATAATGTAATTCTCTATATATTTTAGTAGAAGTTTAATAGTTTCTGGATTCATAATATGTAGATACCCACATTATGTTGGTGACACAGAAATTTACATTCTATATACACAAAGTGCTACGTTTCAGGGAAACGTTTCCCCTTCAACTGGCAACCGCGCAGATCTCTTGCGCATGCTCTTGGCGCTTTGTTGCATCGGGTGGAGTTGCCAACACAACAAAGTAGCTTGGTCAGTACTGAGGGGGGGGGGGACATTTATTCCCTATAAGAACATTAAAGTGATAGGCAAAAGAAGACAATTGGTCCAGACGGAAGGCAAGACAAGCGATTGAAATCCACAAACACCAACCAAAGCTGAACTTGAACCAGGGCAAGGCCATCCCTCCACCCCCACTTTTTCTTCGAGTCCCAAAAAATGGACAACCCCCCCGGTATCGTCATTTATGATCGTTCCCTAAGGACAATCTAAGTCTATTAGCCAGAGTAAAGGGTGACGAAATTCAGCATAATTAGGCAAGTCGTGTTAAAAGCGTGAAATTTGGCACAGATGAGGAGAAACATATATCTTTAAGATTTGGATGTGGAGGCATCGCAGCTTTTGCCTCGTTTAGGTTTGGCGGCCATTTTGTTTCCGCCATTACGATTGAACACATTTCTGCTAATATCTTTGTATCTAAAAGAGATATCAATGTCAATGTAGTATATTTTCCTATGTTTTTAAGGTCAATCATTAACATAAACTGTACAAAAGATTGTTTAAATGATGTTTTATTGAAGGAAATTATGTATAATGGTACCCGTAATTGGTAACAAAAGCTGCATATTCAGTCAGTTAGTAGAGTTGAACTTTCCATCACGAAAGCACAAAGTTGTGCATTTTAAGCTAGCTTTTTTACACTTGCAGGCTACATTGCAATCCTTTTTACATTGACAACATAATAACTCCTGTGCTGACGTTCTGGGGGGGGGGGTAAATTTGACTCCTAATGGACTCCAGCCAGTACAGTGTTTCCAGCCCCATTGCGTAGGAGATGGTAGACTTTGTATTCTATTCACACATTGAGCCTAAACAAATGCACCTTGAAATGATGCTTTGCAATATGTTGTTTAAATGCATCTAGAGTTGGTGGAATATGTTCATGGCTCATTTCATGGCACTGGTATTTCTTTGTTCCAAACATAGATGATGAGTCCCTGCCTGTGACCAAACAACTCTGACTATACAAAAAGAAAGTATGCAACAACTATAATTTAAGACATGAAACTCTATCAGCTGCCAGATTCATCAACAGTAATTCAAACAGTGTTTGTTTTTAAAACAGACAAGTTTTAAGTAAAACCTATTGGTACTCAAACTCATACTTTCCAGACCTTGAAATAAACGATGTTATTGCAGCGATAATCAGGTAACAGGTAATTACAAATTAAATTATGAAAATAGATATTCGATCAATCAATCAGATCCTAAGTTTTCTTTTCTTTTTTTTTTGAACAAGTTCATCGTGTTGGAATACATATATATATATACATTATTTATTAGTTCATCTTTACACAACACACACATAATATTTACTGTTGACAGTTTCGGCAACTCCTGTCACCATTTTCAAAATGTCTCTGCGCATGTGCTAGGACATATGAAAAATTTAAAAAAGACCCCACCCAATCTTACAAAAAGAAACTCATAGCAATTTTAACAAGATTCAAAGAAGACAAAATTACAGAAACTCAATATAGACACTTATATCCTACATCAGAGACCGTCCCCAGAATGTACTGTACTCCCAAGATCCACAAAAGAAGGAAACCCACTACGTCCTATAGTTGACTATACTGGTTCGATAGGATACAACAGCTCAAGAGCCTTAGCGGATCTTCTAGGCCCAATGGTAGGACTGACACAACACCATGTGAAGAACTCGAAAGACTTGGCCAAAACGATGAGTACCATAATGATTCAGGATGATGAAGTGTTTGCTTCCCACGATGTAGTGTCGCTATTTACAAACACGCCCATAGACCAAGCATTAGACATCATCCGTGACAGACTCTGTAAGGATACAACATTGAAAAAAAGAACACGTTTGACACCAAATGATGTTATGGAACTATGCGAGTTCATTTTGACCACCACATATTTTCAGTTCAGGGGCACTATCAACCAACAAAAGTTTGGCACAGCTATGGGTAGTCCAGTGTCACCCATTGTCGCGAACATGTTTATGGAGTGGCTGGAACAAGAAGCTATTGCCACTTCACCAATCACATGCAGACAGTTGTGGAAAAAGATACGTGAGACGATGTATTGGAAAAAGATCAAAGAAGGGGAAACACAGAACTTGACTGACTATCTCAATACAGTAGATACCACAGGAAGCATAAATTCACCCATGAAGAGAAGGATGGCACCATTCCGTTCCTAGACACGTTGATAGTTAGGAAAGCAGACAGTACTGTGAAACTGCTTGTATATAGGAAAAAGACCCACACAGACCAGTATCTACATTTCTCGTCTCACCACCCATTGCAACACAAGTTAGGTGTGATCCGGACCCTACTCGACAGGTGCAAAATGATATAGTGACAGAGACAGGGGATGACAGAAAGAAGAAGAACACATAGTAGCTCTAGCTAAATGTGGTTACCCAAGATGGTCTTTTGAAAAGGTGAAAGCACAGATTGAAAAGAAGAAGGAAGGAGGAAAGGACAAGAGAAAGAAAAAGAATAAGGACTCAGCAGGCTCAAAAGGTTTAGTCATCTTACCTTACGTAAAAGGGGTAACAGAGGGTATTTCACGTATCCTTAACAAGCACCAAGTGTCTACAGCGGTGAAGCCCCTACAGACCATCAGGAACATTCTCATTCACCCTAAGGACAAACAGGATAAGCTAGAGAAATGTGAAGTGGTGTATAAAATTCCCTGTAAGTCTTGCAAGAGTGTTTATGTTGGGGAAACTGACAGAAAACTGGGCACCCGTGTAAAAGAACACATGAAGGATGTGGAGCAGAACAGTGGGGGATCTTTCAACAGAGCAGCGAGGAAAGAATCTCTCACCCAGATCAACAAGAGTGCGATCACAGATCATGTGAAACAAAACAATCATGAGATAGACTGGGAGGAAGTGAGTGTACTGGATAGGGAGGGGGGATTGGAGAACAAGAACCATCAGGGACGCGATAAAGATATGAGGACAGAAACAGGTCATGAACCGAGACGAGGGGGCCTTTCAACTCTCTCACGTGTACGACCCGATTTTTGGCATCGGAAGTCGTGCTGAGTGACCGTGACATGCGCAGAGACGTTTTGAAAATGGTGACAGGAGTTGCCGAAACTGGAACGGAACCGGGTATGCCAAAATTTTGTACATGTCGAAAACATGATTGGCTCGCAGGAGAGGGAATTTTGATGGACACTAGAATAGTGTCGCCAAATTTGTAGGCTATTGCGTGCGCAGTATCGTAGTAGTAGTTCCAATTGGGCTCAACCGGTAAGGCTTGTAGATTGCAATGAGGAGACGACGTTTTTCAAAATGTTAGGCGTGATTAGATCACTGGGAAGCTTGCCGGCGTGCAGCAGATTTATTTGACTCCTGAAAACAACGTATGTCGTGTAGAGTCAGCGATAAGAGCAAACTGCTGTGACTGTCGCTGTGTGGGTCATTACGACCTGGTCAAGAGCCCTGATAATGTTCAAATTATCATTGATGTTGTCAAAGTGGTCAAAGATAAGCGGTAACACGCTTCGGTGATGTTGTCTAACCGAGCCATGGTTATAGACAGGGGCGGCGTTAGTGTTGTTTATGTGAGCTTGCAGGTCTTTGAAGTTTGATGACGTGGCGTTGCGGAATTTGGAGAGGTAGTCGAAAACAGAGGTAATGTCTTTTTGGTTTTTGTGAGAATTGAGCAACGCGGTGCGTATGTACTGTTCCATTTTCCTGATGTCGTGGGAACTGGCCACACCGAATAAGCTGGACAGAAGATAGGAGATGTCCAACAGTGCCCGCTTGCTGTTGGGTTTTATGTGCAGCATGGCTAAATCGCTAGCCAGATAAGCCACCTCTTGGTTGTAAGCAGTAATCAGCCGTGAGACGTGGCCGTTCTCCAGGCGCAGTGAAGTGTGAACATATTTGCATTCGCGTTCGAATGACCAGAAGGTGTGGCAGTAATGGCTATCAGTCGTGTGGTTAGCCAGAGACGACAATTCGTGGAAGGCAGGTATCTTGACTGCAAATTCGGCAATTTCATGTCCAACAATTTTCCTGAGAGATCTGTCTTCATTGCGGAAAAGTAAGCCCGCACTCTCTCGCAACTCGTAACGAAGCGCTCGAGTGGGAGCGGTGCTGAGGAAGGCTAGCAGAGTGACCGCGAGAGGAATCATGTTGAAATGAGGCCGAGCCCCTGCAGAGCATGTGTTAAATAGGCGGCGGTATCAGGCGCCGCACGCTGCGTGAGTCTGGGCGTCGCCACAGCAGTAGCTTTAATCTTGGCATGTGGGCGTCGCTAATTGGCGGCGGCGCGTGCAACAGGCGTCAGCTGGTGGTAAACAGCGCCGCCTGCTGAGAGTTGAAGATAAGCTTGGCGCGCGGTTGGTATTTGGTGGCAAAACCAATCGAAGGTGGGGAGGGGGGAATCACTTATGCAAAACACAAAAGAATGGCCTTGTTAAAGAAATGTGGGTCTGCTGTGAACGCGTGCCGGCCGTCTGGGTAACCGGGGTTGCTCGCCGGGTGCCAGGACAGTCAGAGGCTGAGCATGGCGCTAAACGCGTCCATGGACTTGCTCTCCTGGCAACGAGACGGTGCAGACAGAGCCTGTACGATTCCGAGAGTGAGCCGGGGATTGCGTGTCAACAATGGGAAAAAAAAAAAAAAGGGTGGGGGGCCAAGGTATATTATTGTGAGCACCTGGGAGCAGAAGAGGCATTTAACAAGCGTGTGTTATCGTCGTGCTTGGACGGGAAGACCAGCTGAGAGAGTGTGACTCTGTGTTTGTACACATCGCCTGTAACTGGGTCATGAAGGCGGCAGCTTTGACCGAGAATCATTGCGCCGAATGACACTGGGTTGATGGACTCGGGAGCCTGGCGGGCGGAGGTTTAGCTGGTGCTCGGGCGCGTTCGGCGCGCTAACGAGGGAGCGCATGTCAGTGTAGTTATCGCCCTGTATTTCTGCTGCTATCTCTGGTAACAGCATGGAACAGTATGTGTCCACTTGAGTCTCGAGGGAGGGTTGCATTCTGCAAACCGCTGTAAAATGTCAGCGCTGAACTCCGCACTGATTCAGAGTTCTTTTGTTTCCAACGAATGTAATTCCGACGAAATGACAGGTTCTTTTGTGCCATGGAAAAACTATTGCCAAGTTCGGTCATAACTGTCGCGTAATTGCCACGCTGTTCAGCGGTGAGCTCGAAATAACGAACCCTTGCCATGCCATCTAGTATAGTGGGGATGGAATTCGTGCGTTAAAATAGTCAAAATAGGTTTCGAGATCGCGTTGCCATTTCTCGAATGAGGAGTATACCGAGCCGTCGAAACGCGGCAAAGTGACTGAAGGGCCACGATGCGTGGACGGGCGTGGCTGCTCGGAGCGTTGCTGCATGGAAGTGGTCAGATCCGATAACTTATTGCACAACTTGTCTAAGTCTGGGACCGTCGACACATTCGACGCTGCCACGCGTTTGTGAGCGTCCGACACTTGTTGGTGCAAATCCGCAACTGTGTCGTTGAGATTGGCCATGTCGGCCAGACGGGCTTTTAATTGAGCCACATCGTGCTGCAATTGTGTGTTAACGGCTTTTAAATCTGCAATTTCTCCCATGTTGACAATGGTGGTGTTGTCGTCCGAGGGGTGGTCGTCGTTGGAATGCTTAAAAATGACTTCACTGTCGTCTTCTGAGAAAGTCAAGCCCGAAAGGTGGATGGGGCCGGGTGAGGCGAAGCCGCTATCAAGCGGTGATTCCTGTGGCGACGGTGGTCTGGAAGTCGACTCTGTTTCAGCAGGGGTTGAGGTGTTCATGAATTAAACGCCTGCTGGCTGGTGAAAGGTCTGAAAATATAAAACAGATATATATCACTATTTCAATCCTGAAATCTCCACGAGAATGTCATGCCGTGGAAATGTAAAGAGTCAAGAGTAGTTTCTATAGTTTATTTCCAGCCCAGATTACAAGAATACATTGGGTTATATACCCATGGAACTCCGTTCCCTGTGTAGACTACTCCAGCACTCAGTCATGTAAATAGACTGTAGTAGACTACTGTGTATGCTGAGTGCTAGATTAGTGGAAATGCCATATCACTTCATGTCAATATGTGGAGAGCTACTGAACACAACGAGGAGCTGTCATAGAGAAGCGCAAGACCACCCCGGGGTAGTAGGTGGGCTACTGCTTGCCGCATCACCCCAGGGACTAAGCTGTCAAGTGGAAGGTGGTGATTGCACAAGGCCGGGCAGTGGCTTATACTGTCAATTTCTTCACTGTTGGAGCTAACTCACAGTCTCCATCACTGGACAACATATCACCTAAGTAACAAAACTCTCACAACCTCTAACTTGTGTTCACCTACTGTTGACCTCCTTGATTAGCCTTACACCTTGGATATGTAGTCAGGATCAGGTTTGAGAATACCCTCAATTCCGCTGCACCTTTTGTGTACCCAGCATACACAAATGCCACAGTAAATGGAGTGTCTCGCTATCCCTATACTTTCAAAAGACCTTATATCTAAGTGTTTATTTCTATTATTGCATAAACCACCCATGTCAACCATACATAAGAAGTTCAAAGATTAAGAGCAAGTACAATTTTGACAGCCTCTACCTCGAATAGATTCATGTCTGATCATTTAAAGGTCTTGTGATAGGCTACGCTACCGTTTGCAGGCATACAGTATTACAGCACATGAGGATTCTCCACCTTTGAGATTTTTATCTAGGTGTGACCCAGAGACAACCAGAGTGTTTTGTTTATACAATTACATATAGATCCCACATGTCAACGAAAGCCAGGTAGGCACCCTTGGCTTTTCACCCTGGTCTGCTTATCACACTGAACAGTTTCAGTCACAAGGTGCAGAGGTCATTTATTTGTACCCTGCTATATCAGCAAAGCTTCCACTTTTCTCTGCAAAGTCAAAATCACATTCAGTTGCAATAATCAGTGACTCATTGGATGAAATCAAACTAGCTGTTGAAAAAAATAAATTTAGGCCAAATACCTATCATGACCAACCCCTATTTGCAGTATTTGCAGTAGCTAAAGATATCAACTCTACCAGTATTGAACCGTTTGTAAAAAAGTGACAAATACATGTAACACGAAACATATTCCACCAACTCTAAATGTATTGAAACAACATATTGCAAGAGAATCATTTCAAGGTGCATTTGTTCGGAATAGAGTTCAAAGTCTGCCATCTCCTACGCATTGGGGCTGGAAACATGGTATTGGCTGGAGTCCATTAGGAGTCAACTTTACCACCGTCCATAACGTCAGCACAGGAGTTATTATGTTGTGGATGCAAAAGGAAGTGCAATGTAAGATACAAGTGTAAAAAAGCTAACTTAAAATGCACTGCTGTGTGCTTTCCTGATGGGGAGTGCATCTCTACTAACTGACTGAATATGCAGCTTTTGTTACCAATTACGGGTACCATTTATAGTTATGGGTACCATGATATATCATTTCCAACAACAAAACTCCATTCAAATAATCTTTTGTACGGTTTATGGTAATAATTGACCTTCAAAACATAGGAAAATATACTACATTGACATTGATATCTCTTTTAGATACAAAGATATTAGCAGAAATGTGTTCAATCGTAATGGCGGAAACAAAATGGCCGCCAAACCTAAACGAGGCAAAAGCTGCGATGCCTCCACATCCAAATCTTAAAGATATATGTTTCTCCTCATCTGTGCCAAATTTCACGCTTTTAACACGACTTGCCTAATTATTTCACTGTTTGCTCTGGCTATATACCAAAAATGATAGCAATGTCTGGAGAGCTGTCATCCTCTCGAGTATGACCAAAATTATATTCTCTTCTACTCATGGCATCTGTGGCACCATTTAGCAAAACCTTTCCTATATTCCATAGTATAGTTTAGGTCTCTGGACATTGATGAGATGTTCGGATATGCGGGGTTCCGGATAACACGGTGGTGGCACAGACTGTTTTGAAACACCACGATATGGGAGAAAATACGAGTATCGGAACAAGTATTCAACTTTTTTGAGATATTTTTAAAGTTTCTGAACATATTTTTATCACCTCTTTTGAGCAAACAAAACAATGAGGCGTCAAACATGATGAACTGCAAATATTTCTGTTGCCATAACGTTTGCAAAGTAATCAATATCTTATCTTGCTTATTTGTCATCGGATTTTGAAGTTTATATACATGTATTTAACGTGAAAATCGTCTAGATTGCAAATATGATATTTATTTTACGGTCAAAATATTCCATTATCTGAAAAAGAACCCGGAACATATCGGCCCCATTCAAACGTGTTTCAAGTTCAAACAAAGCCTAGACTCTATCACCCAAAAAAGAACCAGTAACAAAACTTAGATTATCAATAGAAACTGGGTGACAAAGCTATAGTCTGTCTCTTTATTATTTACAACATGAAAATAGCAGTTTTCAAGAACATGTGAACGTGTACCCTGTAGCGTAAAACATACATGATATTGACACTATACAACTGTGGCCCATCTAAAAATATTATGTAAGTGAGATACGTCCATAAGATACTTTGATACAGAGTTGCCAACTTCAAATTTTGAAATTTCTGAGTCCAGAGGCCAAAATTTCTGAATTTGGGTCAAAATTTCTGAATCTTTACGTTTAATGTGTATTTTTAACTTATATTTAATAAGACTATTTTAGAACACTGTTCTGTGCTTATAATGGTCTATGGAGAGTAAATAAAAGTGTCAAACTGTGTTTCAACATATTTTATTAAAAATAAATACAACGATTTGGATGGTCGTCCTACATAAATACGATTCAAGGAAATATCAATGACAAATGTGCCGTTTTTTAATTTGAACCATTTTATTTTACCTACATTATCTAGTACACAGTTTTGTAAGTCATGAAATGATTCTTGTTGGACATTTTAAAAAAAACTAAGTCTTTCAAGTACCCAATTTAGGGACCATTCAGTATTTACGACAGGGTGGGGTAGGAGGATTTTAGGGCGGACCATGAACTTTTGTCACAATGTTTGGAGGGGGGCTATCAATTTTTTCACACACTTTTGAGGGGGCTATCATTTTTTTCTCAGAAAATTTACCCCAATTTTTTAGATTCTGTACTAAAATTTATTGTTTTTTTATATTATGGATATCAATCAAATAGGATTTGAGTTAGCTTACAATGAATGCGTAAATTGTAAGGGGGGGGTCATCAATTTCTGTCACATGAAATCAAGGGGGGTTACCAATTTTTTCACAGAGATTTGAAGGGGGGCTATTATTCTTTTCACAGCATTTTTGGGAAATCCTCCTACCCCACCCTGTCATAAATACTGAATAGTCCCTTAGATCAGTGAACACCCATCCCGTAGGCCACACCCATCCTGTATGTTTTTTTTAATGTTTAGCATCCACACAAGTACCAAATAATATTACTACTTTGAACATGATAGTTTTCCCAGTGCCAAAGTGTAAAAAGAAAATTTCTAGTAAGATCTAATGTAAATAAACATGTTCAAATCGTATATTATCGCCACCTACGGGATGTGTGTGCACACGTTATTTCATAACAAAATACACCATAGATCATGTAATTTTAATGAAGCATAAAAATTGTGTTATCTTACCTGTCCTATACTCTATTCAGTCTATTTCTTTAAAAAAATATTTCTCTGTATATTTTAGTATCAGAATAAACAACTCATCATTTCTGACCTATACATACGTCATATACATATTAAGATAATGTATTTTGTGAGTAAAACCGGATTAATAAATAAAATTTGGCACCATGTGCTCTTGTTATCATTTTGTTATCTTTGACGGAAACCAGATATGTGACGTAAGAAACGGGGTATTTCCCAATCAGACCGACAGAAATGCACTGAAATATGGGGCAATTTAGACAGCTATAACTTTAAAACGACTTGATCATACATCTTGAAATGTTTGAGATGCATTACCTAACCTCTTATCTACATCATAACCGCTTTATGCAGATCAACTATTCATAATGCAAATATACCAACGCATTTACTTTCGTACCTTTTTTGTGCGTCTGTACCTTTTTTTGTGCGTGTACTCACCCACTTATCATATCTGGGTCGAGCGTCAGGCATAACCTGGTCATTAAAAGACGTAACCTGGTCATTAAAAGACGTAGCCTGGTCAATAAATGCTTTATCGCAAAAGTGTTTGTCCCTACCCACGTCAACATCGTTTTTCTGCTAAAGGCTAGCCAATGATTATAAATTCTCCCTGTTTTGGGACGTTGGTGTGTCTTTGGGGGACGAAAGTCCGGGACGAAAGTATGAAAATATGCATAAAAGATGGTGTTTGATATATAATATGGGTGTGTAGATTTTGTCCCGGTTATCAGAACCGACTATGATGAATCAATGGTCGGACATGAGTCAAAATTAGACTATATCGATCAGCACCAACGGTCCGACTGATTTGGCTTACTGCATGACAGTAAGTTACTAAGTATCCATATTTACCTGCAACCATTAGTCCCACTGCTTCCTCCGTGTCTTCGTCAGAGGAAAAACGTGTACTCTCGCCACTGTCAACACTATTTTCTGAATCACTCATATTGGCAGCAAAAAAACACAAGTAAATCTTGATAAAAAATATGCTATGTTTACACGCTATTCGAAATCCACCTTCCCGTTCGTGACGTCACAATGCGGGTTTCCCAAATTGACCTATTTCAGGCCGAAAACTAGGTCAAATAGTACTCACAACACCTTTAACCACTATTGTTGGTTCATTAAGAGCTGTACTACGATGGTTTAAACAAAAAAATATACGGGATGGGTGTGAGGTGCTCTAGCTGTAAATCATTTACTGGATTGCAGAAAAATAAATCACATTTTCAAAAAAAATGTAGGATACCCCCTAAAACATATCATATAGCACTTGGCATGTGCAAAATGTGCTATACCTCAGAAAGTCTGGCACGTACAACAACACTAATGCGCCGTTCCCGCGCAAAGAGGATTAATCACTGAATATAAAACACTGACACCTGCAAATAACGACGTAATTAATAAAAAACAGCATGATTACTTTTCAAATTGTGTTATATCCGCCATATTGTCTCTCCTGTCAATCATGGAAACAGCCGGCAACAGCCAAGTGGCGAATTCGAATCATTAGCTCCCTGTTACTAAAGTAATGCGCCGCACATTTCTTTGGCATGGCACATCGAGTGCATTTTTGTGCGCCAGTTAAAGCGTGTACACGATGGGTGGTTCAATCCAGTACATTCGAAAATGGCAGCACCCATATCGAGCAAAAATATCAATATTTTAAGGGGAAAAGTACAAGTTTTTAAAATATTTGGTCATTTCCCCTGAATTTCGGAATTTCTCAATTCCGATCGGAATGTTCGGAATCGACTTTATATTTCGGAATGATTCCAAAATTTCGGAATACTTGGCAACTCTGGTCAATGATATAACACTATGAAACGTAAAGTACTGCGCTCTGTAAAGTTTACAGAAAATACACTAACACTTCAGTATCTTGAAATGTATACAACGATTTGAGTTATCTTTCCATGGATTTTATTTACCCTTACCAAATCTGCACCAAATGGTGTTACTTTTATAGAAATCTGTTTTGGTTAAAGGAAGTTATGCAACAAAAGGTGGGTTCGGATAATTAAAATCCAAACTATAGCGCTTATTTGGTAGTTTTGAGAAGTGCATGAATTTGTTTTTACCGCAATGGAAAAGAGAGACATGTTCCAGTCTGTAACTTTAAAAATGGGTTCAAGATTTGTTGTCCTCATAAAACGGATTTTCGGATAATCCGGATTCGGATATTAGGACCTATACTGTATATTGGAACAGAGAGAGATATAACGCCCAAAGAGCAAGCTTAGGTGTTAGTTTATTGTTTTTGCCCAAAATAAAGTGCTAACTGTAGTGATTTGTTATCAGTATGAACGCATTATTTATTTAATACATTCAGATGAAGGCATAGCCTTTTCTTACGGCCACAGATATAACAAAACCAGTTAATGTCTACAGTAATTTTGCATGAAAAAAGATTTAATTGGTTCACTGTACATGTATCTTATAAAGCTATTTATAGCTTCATATTCCGATACTCGGTGGAAATGTTGGGTCATAGGCAGAGTTGGGGCGACTAAATTTTTTTGGATTAAAACTAAACTAAACTAAATGACGATTTTCATGATTAAACTAAACTAAACTAAAGTGACTCGGGCAAATGTTATGATTAAACTAGACTAAACTAAATGATCGCTTGATTAACTAAAACTAAACTAAATTTTGCAAATGAAGGATTTACGAAATGAAATAACACATTTTTTGTTTTCTATTCTAACTATTTCATTTTAATGTAAATATACATATCATACATGCATACATAATATTGTATTCTTGTAATCAATATTCAAATAAACAATATACTTCAAGCCCTACTATTTCAACTAATTTCAAAATTATTTTCAAATACACAATGTCCATATGTACATCGTACTGGTACATGATAATTTCATCCATATGGATTTAGGGATTTTTAAACCAATATAAGTGAATTCAGTCTAACTAGATCAAAAATTTAAAACATACAGATTAAACAAAGGCTTTGTTTCTGAAGCATAGTTTTCAATTTATCAAATAACATTTTATACAACATAGAATAGAAGAAAACAACACTATGACTGAAGAAGGCAATATCTCTTTGATAACCAATACATCATAAATGAAAACACACAATCTACCATCCCTTTACTAAATCAAGAATGGTAACCAATCTATTTCAAGGCAGAATCAAAGAAACTGCTAACTGTATGGTCAATAGAAACTAATTATCTTATCTTAACTAAAGCCATTGGAATTAAAGCTCACCTGACATTGTCTTATTTCTATAGCTGAACACAAAGAGACCTTGCAAGCCATTAACCCAATTACATCATAGTGGTCACTTTTAGACAAATTTTCACTGATAAGCAAGCAGTTGACTATAAATTAAGCTCTCTGTAAAAGTTATATATGATAACACGTTTTGGCAGATTTTTTTTTAATCATAACTAATCATGATTAAAATGGAAATTTATGATTAAACTAAACTAAACTAAACTGAAATTTTTAAGTTTGTTGATTAACTAAAACTAAACTAAATTACACAAATTCTGATTGATTAATCGATTAAAACTAATCTCGCCCCAACTCTGGTCATAGGTATTTAAGAACTGGGTAGTGACTACATACATTCCATCCAAGCGCCTAGGGTGTTTAGATTGAAATTTTCTCAAAAGAAGGGATGGGCGCTTACTCGGATGTGAAACTGAATTGTATTTGGTTGGCTGAGACCTAAGTGGTCAGACACCTAATTTTCAGGTAGCACCGTAGTAAACAAACTAAACCGCAATTAGATAAATTATTTATTCAAATTATTTTGTTTTTGAAGGAGTTTTCATGAATGTAGTAGTTACTAATGGATAAATGATGTGTCAAACGATGATTAACACACATGAACAATGTAAGTAAATATAAAATACTACTTTTTGTAGTCTTAGTCACAGGTTTCTGTACTGTCATGGCCATCGTAAATATGTTGTTAAAGGCTAGGATTTTGATTGGCAGGTACTGTTTTACCCTGGTTATGGAATACGACTAGAAATGTAAAAAATTGTGTTTTCTGCCACCTAAAATCTTTATTTGAATTTTCTTTTCATATTTGAAGCAAATTGTTCGCTTTCCCCCTCTTAATTCTGGGTTTCATATATTTGTTTGGGTGTTAAAAAATTTGGTAACAAAAGTATTTTGAAAAAAATAGGGGCCATTCTAATTTTTCAAGTTGTGGGACTACAGTTCAGTACACATGCACTAAGCTTAACAAGGCCTTCGTATTATGCGTTATTTTAAAAAGAGAAAACACGTTTATTGACAAAAGTGGTTTTAGATATGAATCTAGAACAAAATATTTAGAAATCATATAGATTTTTTCGTAGATTGTAGGAGGGTCGTAAACTAAAACTTACTAGGGCCAAAAAGAGGAAGGCAATTTTAGCTCTGCATGACATGGACCTTACAGAATCTGTGTAATTGCCTTGTTGTTGCCTTAAGGAAAAGTCTTTGTGAAAAATATATTATGATCATTGTGAAGGACTGTTGTTGACAGATTATAATCTAATTCACTGCAAAAATCCACGTTATTTGAATGAAAAACAATTGCATTTTTTACTACAGGGGCCGATTTCTAGTTACGTTACCCTAATTATCATAGGCTATCGGTATTCTAACATTAGACATTAGAAGTGGGAGCATGGATTATAAAATTCAGCATATAATTATTCAACTTTACGCTCATTTTAATAACAGCTAATGGACTAATTGTATACTTAATACAAATTCATCAGTTTCATACACTTTGTGTGTAATTATTCGATATACCATTACAACCAACAGGTCATGTTGGCAAAATATTTTTCGGACATAAATTAGTCTTCAGCACAAAATTTGGGTTTGCATCACAGAAATTTATTCCATTAACATCTTCGAATCTTGGAATATTTACAGGGCCTGATTGTAATACTTACGTTAACACCAATAGTCTTTTGACTTTTTGGAATATATTTGTGGTATGTACCTGACTCGTGGGACATCCGGTCCAACTAAATGTTGGAATAGAAATTTGTTTCCATTAGAAGAAGAAGGAAGGTAGAATCCTAAATAGTCACCAGGATGTAGTTGATAATTGAGAGAGACCTGAAACAAACAGCTTTAACTCTGTACATTAAATCACTTGAGTATAAATATAAGTCTTCATAATCATGTAAATCAATACAATTGTTTAGTGTAAGAACGAAGAGAGTTGCATTCCTGTACAAAATTAAGTAATAAGAATGCATGCAGTACTGTAATTTTGAAAAGATATTTGGCCATTACCCCCCAATTAGCCTGGGCGCGGAGTCGGCTCTCCACGTCCATTTTCAGGAAAAAATTCTGCTAAGTCCGAAAAAAAACAGAAAATATCTCTAGTTTAACCAGTGTTTGAACCCTTTCCTTGGGGGTCCCCACCCGCGGCGTCGGTCGGCGTTTCGCGGCGCCTTGCGCTGTTGACATGGCGTCGTTTTGCACTCCGCGTCCAGCTCCTCGTGCAGGTCAAGCTCCGTGAGACATCACTTCTTTGGAAAAGTTATTTTTCACTCCCCATCCACCACTCTGCGCCTATTGATCGGTATTGATTTGATCTTTGATCTTTGCAATATACAGACCAGGCTGGTCAACGCCGTGTGATTCCGAGAAACACCGTTAGACGTCGCCACAGACATCGTGAGGCGCCGTGACACACTCCGCCTTGGACATCGCCCAACGCCTACCGGAGCTGTCTTAAAATACGGGCAGTGGGGGGCTGGACGCGATGTTTTACAGTCAGCCCGCACCATGTCATTTTTCACTCCCGCGGCATGAGATTTGATGAGGCACCACACCGCGAGAGAACGCACCCACGCCGAGTCCAGGGCTAATTGGGGGTAACTAGGGCCTCACGCCATTTCCATGAGCAATCTAAGATGAAAAAAAAAAAAATTTTGTCTTGAAACATGCTTTTAGTCTCTGTTATAGGCCCGTGGGCCTTAATACAAACACATAGTGCACTCACTCCCAATGTTAGGCTCATGCGTCTTAATGCGCGAGGATATGGTATAGTCGATATTTTTATCGATCGCTCCATCACTACTGAACGGCTTATCAAATTAATCTATTACATAAAACTGGATTAATGAAACATAAGTAAATCACATGGATTTATTTATTTATTAGTTGACTACAAGTAGCGCAAGCTCGGTGGAAACAAAACATTTTTAACCTATTAGCAAATCGCCCTTTAATTAAAAAAAAGATGATGACGGCAGGGCGAAGGCCGTTGTTAGTCGTTTATTAAGTATTTTTTTAACTTCTAATATTAGGTGCTTTATTAATTCAGACGCCATGAAAATAACAGATCTCTTTTTACAGCTGTGCAGCAGTAACAAGTGTGGGTTTTGAACTGCCTAGCGACAGGTCCAGCTAGAGTCTGCGTCATCTCTCTTGATGGCACTGAGAGTGCCACTTAGATCAATCATGGTGGTACCATTACAAACAGTATGCAGTAAAATATATATTCAAACTAATTTCTAGATAAAAGGTGTCTATTGCACTAACAGCCAACGGCCTGAGATTTTGTTTTCTGATCTCTACTTCACTTGTAACTGAATGTGAAATGAATCACAACATTCCCAAACTCTCTGCGAACGTGGTGACGTGTACACTTAACGTCCACAGCGCAATTTTTTGTGGACCTTTTAAAAATATCTGGTTACCTTCAAGGACACAACTTAAGTTTACCCCATAAAACCACCTTTTTGCCCAGAGCTTTCTTTAATCTTAACAAATTTTCAAAAAACTTACCTTGTTTGTTGCAGAATCGAAAAGGGCTTGCTCAAATGATAACACAATAAAAGGGCTGTCACGTAATACAAGTTTTTATCAGTATTAATACGGATTTCAGACCCAAAATACCGGATTTCCACTTTTACTTACAAAATACAGATTTCACCACTTTGTGTCATTTTCATCGATAATTATTTTTTGTGACATTTAAAGCACCGAAACTGCATTCTTACACTGGTATACACTGGCCAGGTCTTTATTGCCATTCAGTCACGGAATACAGATGTTGATCCCTAACCTCTGTTCTACGAGATGCCCTAGGAAGGCGTTAGGGATGATGTACATTTTGTCACGCTCCTCAAAACTTAGGGGGAGGGGGGTTTCCGGTCAAGTTATGGATATTCCACTTTTTTGTGGGTCTAATATTTCATCTTGGGCGCTAAAACTTTTTTTCATATCAGAATCCCACTATTTACTATTAAATCTGGCATTAAAGAAAGATACACATCAGATTTCACACATTAATTAATATTATGATTTACATTCCTGATATATAATAAATATTAATTAATGCATATATAAGTAATATTTGAATAAATATTGCAAAATACTGCGTAGATATTCTTTGACTATGTCACACATCTGATGTTTCCACTTTTGGGGGGAGGGGGGGGGTCAAGAAAAAAGAGAACACTGTTCCACTTTTGCCGAGCGTGACAAAATGTACATCATCCCTTATTTTGATGCAAAAATAGCCCTCTTTTTCAACCAACTTTTAATTCCAGTGTTTTATACACTGGTTTAGTCTGGCTAGTACCCAATTAATTGCGTCCGTCCATCCTTCCTTCCCTCCCTCCTTCCGTCTGGTTCGTTACCCCTCTACAGGTCGCATCGTTTGAGCTAGGATGCTCAAATTTGGCATGTCGGTTTGAGATGGTGACCACAAGAACCCTATTTCACATGGGCCCAAACGGTCCATATTTGGGCCCATTTGGGCCCATTATTAGGCCCATTTTACTATTACTCAATACGCTTTAGCCAGTATGGAAAAATCAATGTCATAAGGCAGCAACATTAGTCTAGCCTGGTGCTGTTAGCTGCTGAAATATGAATATTGATTTTTGCCAATATATAGACAGTGGCATTCCAGTGTTTTTCCAAGATTAAAACACTGGTTTGCCCTCACTGGGGGCGCTTTTCATATAGAAAGGCTGCCCCTAATTACCCATGCTTCTCACACTCCAAGCTATATTTATCATTCTATCATTCCGTGCAAAAATCACCGCCAATAACCCACGATTGGTCAATCTCCGTGCTTAATTTTGCGATGGAAAACATGCTCCCCAAAAAAACCACGGCGTTAGTCTAAACTCCTCACAATATCAATACAGCCGCTGACGTAGTAAGGCGTGTTCATGCTGTGCAGAGTGCAACAGTTTAGAGTAACGCCTCCGCGCTCTCAAAACTGTAGGAATTGACGTCTCCGCGCGCTCAAAACAAACAAAATTGACTTGAATGTTGAATGTTATAATATGATTTATTTTAAAATAAAATCATGAAAATGGATTTTAGTCATGATAGAATGGTGATTGACCACTCGATTGGCGTGTCAATCGCAAAATTGAGCATGCTCAATTTTGCGATTGACACGCCAATCTCGTGGTCAATTCCTACAATGAATTGCGATAGTGTATTTCTTATATCACACTCTCCCAATATGGGCAGCGTAGTAATTAGACTCCGCCCACTTTTACAATATTTACAACCTGTCCAATGAAGGGCGCCAATTGGTCAAAAAAAGTGGTTTGATAGGACGAGTTGATTATCTGAGAGGGGGTTAGGTCAATTGACTTTGGCTAAAATAGTTATTTTCAACTTTGTGAAACAAACATTATTTTTTGCCGTTTTACATCATAACATTATTGTACTTCACTAGCAGTAAAATATTTATTTGAAAATATTCAGACGTAAAATATTCATTCTAAAAACTACCTACCCCCCCCTCAGATGGCTGGACGAGTTGATTATCTAGGGCAGGTTGTTTGACTTTGGCTAAAACATTTATTTTTAATTTTGTGGTACAAACATTATTTATTTCTGTTTTACATCACAACTTTATTCTATTTCACTAGCAGTAAAATATCTATTTTTAAAGTTTCAGAAGTAAAATATGTATTTAAAAAACAACCTACCCCTCTCAGATGTAACGGTCCACAAGGGTCGGTAAAATGACTTTACTTATATGCATAGACCGTGTTTGTGACCTTTTAACCATCTCTTGAATTGAGTTCATTTTACTATTGCAAGCTTATTTGCATATGCTGCACTGCTAACAATCAATTGCAGGGTTTAAATAATAAAATATATATGTTTATAATTTGATTTCATATTGGGATGGAAATATCATATCTGTAGAGAACCAAACGAGTGAGCGCAGCGAACGAGTGGTTCTCTACAGATATGATATTTCTCATATCACACCCAACCCAATATGATAACCCTTAAATCTGCGTATGTCAAATATAAGCGAATAAACTTCACATACCAATGTAAATTGTGTGGCAAATAAGCAGAGTACTGATTTTATTTTACAGTAATTGGTAGAACATTTTTTTGACCAACCAAAATCCATTTTAGGCGACTAACTTCAGTTGCCAATTGCTCATATTTCTATGAGAATTTACCTAACATACCATATACCATTTTGTATGGGATCCCCGACTCTCTTTGATGAAACTGAAGAGGTTCAATTCTTTTAAATGACGTCATCAACAGATAGTCCCAAATCAACAGCCTCGAGAGCTTACATTATTACCACAACTAAGCAGTTTGCGCTATGATATATGCTAAAAGGAGCTACTCTATTTCGCCCGCGTCTTTATAATTGGCATCTAAAATATCGAGGTGGGTGATAAAGGCTTTCCAATGCGTACCATCTGCACTTTTTTACTTGTACAACCAATGAGAAACAAGGTCACGTCAGAATTATGGAATATGCATATGTCGTGGTAAGCAATCAGATGACTGTGTCATATTTTTACAAATAATTAATTATCATCGTTACAATGAATTATTCAACATGAATTCACCCAGTGGATACCATATGTACCCATTTCGCAACGATCTCCTTAAAGACAATTCTGCCGGCACCATGTATGACTTATATTCCATGCAGAAATGTAGAATGTCACAGGGTCAAGTTTACAGACAGTGTTCACTGTGCAGCTTCAAACATATGTAATAAAAAGTTTTGAGGCATGTTGTATATTAGCTATCCTTCAAAGAAATCATTCTAGTGTATAATTTCATTTGATTTCTGCTTTTTTTCTGCAGCCATGAACATCAATATTGTACGATGGGGAGAAGTGACAAAATTTCATCTTTTAAAATGAAAGCTCTGTGCTGTTATTTTGAACAGAGGACATCGATGATCCAATGTTTGGAAGATATTCTAGACAAATAAATCTGTAATTCTTCTATGTCATAAAAATCTGATATATCATGCATTTTTAAATACATGTGTCGATTTCTGTTAAGAAATACAAATTTATGAACGCTACAGAAATATTTTTATCTTGAACATTAAATCGTAAAAATGGCGATCTTTGTAGATGTTTTTTTTCTATCATACCAATGAAATGGCTTGTAGACCATGAGCTAAAATACTAATGTTGGTCATCTTTAGTAAAGAAATGACTATTGAGGGGTTGGTAGCCCTGCAATAGTCCAGGATGCTGTTGGAATACACATATATACATTATTTATTAGTTCATCTTTACACAACACAAATATAATAATTACTGTTGACAGTTTCGGTAACTCCTGTCACCATTTTCAAAACGTCTCTCTGCGCATGTCATGTCTGTAAGGATACAACATTGAAAAAAAGAACACGTTTGACACCAAATAATGTTATGGAACTATGCGAGTTCATTTTGACCACCACATATTTTCAGTTCAGGGGCACTATCTACCAACAAAAGTTTGGCACAGCTATGGGCAGTCCAGTGTCACCCATTGTCGCGAACCTGTTTATGGAGTGGCTGGAACAAGAAGCAATTGCCACTTCACCAATCACATGCAGACCGCAGTTGTGGAAAAGATACGTAGACGATGTATTGGAAAAGATTAAAGAAGGGGAAACACAGAACTTGACTGACCATCTCAATACAGTAGATACCACAGGAAGCATCAAGTTCACTCATGAAGAGGAGAAAGATGGCACCATTCCGTTCCTAGACACTTTGATAGTGAGGAAAGCATACAATACTGTGAAGCTACTTGTATATAGGAAAAAGACCCGCACAGACCAGTACCTACATTTCTCGTCTCACCACCCATTGCAACACAAGCTAGGTGTGATCCGGACCCTACTCGACAGGTGCAATGACATAGTGACAGAGACAGGAGATAGACAGAAAGAGGAAGAACATATAGTAGGGGCTCTAACTAAATGTGGCTATCCAAGATGGTCTTTTGAAAAAGTAAAAGCACAGATAGAAAAGAAGAAGGAAAGAGGAAAGGACGAGAGAAAGAAAAAGAATAAGGACTCAGCAGGCTCTAAAGGATTAGTCATCTTACCTTACGTAAAAGGGGTAACAGAGGGTATTTCACGTATCCTCAATAAGCACCAAGTGTCTACAGCGGTGAAGCCCCTACAGACTATCAGGAACATTCTCGTTCATCCTAAGGACAAACAGGATAAGCTAGAGAAATGTGAAGTGGTGTACAAAATTCCCTGTAAGTCTTGCAAGAGTGTGTATGTTGGGGAAACTGGCAGAAAACTGGGCACCCGTGTAAAAGAACACATGACGGATGTGGAGCAAAACAGTGGGGGATCTTTCACCAGAGCAGTGAGGAAAGAATCCCTAACCCAAATCAGCAAGAGTGCGATCACAGACCATGTAAAACAGAACAATCATGAAATAAACTGGGAGGAAGTGAGTGTACTGGATAGGGAGGGGGATTGGAGAACAAGAACCATCAGGGAGGCGATGAAGATACGGGGACAGAAGCAGGTCATGAACCGATACGAGGGGGCCTTTCAACTCTCTCACGTGTACGACCCAATTTTCGGCATCGGAAGTTGTGCTGAGTGACTTGACATGCGCAGAGAGACGTTTTGAAAATGGTGACAGGAGTTACCGAAACTGTCAACAGTAATTATTATATTTGTGTTGTGTAAAGATGAACTAATAAATAACTTATGTTATATGGTCGTCATGTTGTTAAGAGATGGCCTATTTAAAGTAGAGCATGTTATGTTTTCATTCAGATTGTTATGCCAGAAATTATCATGTTTGTGATGCGCGTCGCTGTAATCAGAGAAAACCAGACTATCTGTCGGCAAATATACTAATTATAGAACAAGTGTTTAAAACATTTATTAGCTTTTAATAAACTGCCAATGTGAGTCGTGGCAGGGTAATAGTCTTGATATTACCAGTTTAACTAGGAAACTAATGTGGTCAGATATTGCTGACAAAGGCTTGTGCAATTGGTATATTTACAGCTGCTGGTTTGCTCTAGGGGTATTCGAATTCTAGATGTTCCAAATTGATGTCTATATGTGAATTGTTGTATTTTGACATTTTGCATGGAATAAAAGATACAAATGCAGTAAAGTTTCATTAATTACAAGAAAACGGCTTCTCCCTCCTGTGAGCCATAAATCAGAGGAGGGTGGCACCCAACAACGGACCAAAGTATTATACCAATGTAAAGTGGCACAACCCTTTACAATTTGGCGCCCAACGTGGGGCCATGAAGAATTATAATAAGGACATGAGGATACATTTACTGCAGTGATGGATCCTAACATCCAAGCCATATTGGACCAGCATCAGCAGCAGCTGGCTGTCATTCAACAGCAACAGCAACAAAACCAACAACAAGCTGCTGCTAAACTCGAGGAGAGGACACTCGACACTTGGGTCGGCGAGTAAAAAGAGAAAGTCGGCTCATGTGACGGATCATCCCTCCGAGAGGTCCGAAAATGGCTGGCGGCGTTGGGATCTGCCGTCTCCCGGGTGCCGTCAGGAAGAGACATTGACCGGTATCTCCGTAAGCTGGTTCAGCGGACGGCACTGGAAGATCTCCTTGAGGAGGTGGAGTCTTTTGAGAGACGGCAGGTAGCAGCAGTATCTCCGGTGGTCGTAACTCATGCTGGGTTTACGTGGCCACATACAGCAAGCGTTTCTTGGCCCGGACGAGGCGAACGTTTTAAAAGAAGAGCTGCGAGCGACGAAGCAAACCCAACGAGAAGATGTGCCTCGCTTCAACCGCAGGTTTACCAAGGCAGCTGATCTCGCGCATCCGCAACCGCGAGACGGAAATACCGAGGAATTGGTAAAGGACAGGCACATGGGTGCTCTCCTCAGCGGGAAGATCAAGGACAGGGTCTTCAGTCATGATCCTCAACTGGTGGTGCTGGATGTCGCCATGCGTGTGGCATCCGATGAATGGGCGAGGCAGTGTCGTCGCCAGGGTATCCAGAGGGAGGGTACTCGTGAGGAGTCAGATGGACGTCAGCAAGGCTGCTCCTCTGTCAGACCAACCGACCGTGAGGGAAAATTTACATGCTGTCAGCCATGGCCACAATCTGTTTCCTATCTCCGGGAAGTGTGCGAACAGACTGAACCCATTGTACCCGACACTACAAGATTCGGGTCAGTAAAAATCAAGCAGACAGTCATGTGAAATTCTGGGGCATCATTGGCCTCGGCAGCCGGTCTCCCCCTGCCGGACGGCTCACGCGCATAACTTGTGGGAGGAACCGAAAAGTGCCCAATGCCGTCAGGAAGGATACAAAGATTTCCAAAGAGTTTACACATTTTGTTAAATATGACCGTAAGGTGAAATACAGTATGCAGAACAAACGGCACTGGAAAAAATTTAGTAGAATTTTGGTTGTGGATAAAATGTAGGATAATTGTGCTTTGAGTACTACATGTTGCAACTCATTTGGTATAAAATCGCGGGGAATCACATGCACATTTAATACTTGGTTGAATTTCTCATGCTGTACATAGGTAGTAGTCGTAATAGATATTCTGTGGCCTAGGTTACCCATTCCAAACATGATATGGTTAATTATCTAGGGTATGTAAAATTTACACTAGGGTTATCTATTGTTCCAAATTCTGCTAATGGGCAAAAGAAAGTCACTCAAACCCGGTAAAGTAACTTCATAAATCTACATACAGGTTGCCTATCAATCTGGCTAAACTAAACCTATTTATTATTCAAACGGCAGTGGAAAATGTTAATTTTATATCATTCACACCTTCCAAATGTTTGTAAGGCAGCTCCCTCTTTCTGTCAGCATCCATCTGTACGGTTTCCGTAAGATGGTTCGAGAGGCGGCACTAGAGTTTTTAGAGACATTAATCATCTACCATTGAAAGGACAGGCATTTATGGGTGCTCTCCTTCATTCATTGAAGATGCCAGAGGCTTACAGTTGTGAGTGGTCGACATGATCCTCAAACTGGGCTGTGCTGGAAAAATAATAATTTAAAAAACAAGCTGCACACTAACACGTTTAAATAACGATGTAGTTTAATAAACTGCATACCTATAAAATTTATATCATGATATTTGTCATGTGGTGCTAGATATGCGCCATCGTGGTCAGGTGGAAGAAAGCCAGGGAGGGATATATTATATATATATGAGGACAGGCACATGGTTATTCAGATGGACGTCAAACAAGGCTGCTCCTCTGTCAGACCAATTGTGGTGCTTTCAGGATATATTGTGCATGTTGAGATAATTGAATGGTAGTAATTGAAAACGTTTTTATGCCAAAAAATTATAAATCCAAGATCATTTCCTGTGTTTGTGGCCAAGATGACCTTTTTAAGTCAGCCGTGCAATTTATTTGCAGTGCCAGTTCAAGCCCAAAGTTTTCCCGCGTACTATTCTTGGCTGGGGTCGTGCTGTTCAACCATGGCAATCACACCAGGGATTTAGGCTAAATGAAGGATTGGAGAATAAAATACATAAGCCACTTTGGATACTTAGTTCTTAGATGGCCCGCGGGGCGCATCATTGTGTTATGCAGCAGCTGGCTGTCAGAAAACCAGGACATATATAAATATGAAACTAGTTTTCTGCAAACCTCATGACACTTAAGTGGAAGCAAAATGAGAAAGCAAGCTTGGATATATTTTCTTAGGAGGTCCGAGCAAATGGGCGGCAAGCCTCTGAATATCCGCTCGGAGAGGCAAAGAGAACCGGTATCTCCACCACAAGATGATTCGTCGACCAAGTATGTCATGGTGGGGTGACTTTGATCGGACTTTGCAGACAGTAATTTTAGTGCAAATGCGGGTCTAAGTGAATCCAGCAGGAGCTGCCTGGTCTCATTAAAACAGAATTTTTATATCTCGGATTTTAGGATGTGGCCCTGAGCGCTCTCAGAAAATGCGGACGGCCATGTTTCTTTCAAAAGTGTGAGGACCACGTAGTTTCAATGACAGGAAACAAGGTGAACATTCTGGGTAAGATAGAACTTGATGTTTATAAAGTAGGTTTAGTAGAATTTTTGGTTGTTGATAAAATGGTTCATGAAATAATAATTGGATTTAATACCTTGTTGCAATATGGTTTCAAATTAGATGATAAAACGTTAGTTTGGGGAACCAATGAATTTAAAGTAGGTTCACAACTTCAATTTGGTCTTGATAGTAGTATTATTAGTGAAATAGATTGTGGTCTAGATAATGTGAAACAAGTGGTCAATGAATATCAGGATTTATTTAGAGAGGGCGTGCTTCCTGTTGCAAATTTACCAGCTATTGAAATTCGCTCAGAACCCAGTAAAGTTGTCCATAAAAGGCCTTATAGAATGCCTCTGGCTAAGAGACTTGTTGTAGAACAAGAAGTTGAGAAAATGTTACAATTGGGGGTTATTAGACCTTCACAAAGTGAGTGGGCTAGCCCAATCACTCTTGTTCCTAAGCCAGATGGGTCTGTACGGTTTTGTGTAGATTATAGAGCCTTAAATGACATAACCATTAAAGATTGTTATCCTCTACCATTAGTACAGGATATTTTTGATACTCTAAAAGGTTCAACTATCTTTTCTACCCTTGATTTGGCCAGTGGCTATTGGCAGTTGCCAGTGGAGGAGGGTAGTATCCACAAAACTGCCTTTGTATGTCACTGTGGTACGTATGAATGGCTACGTATGCCATTCGGGTTGACTTGTGCGCCAGCAGTGTTCCAGAGAGCTATGAATCAAATTCTCAGTAAGTTTATAGGCAAATTTGTCATGGTATTTTTAGATGATGTAATTGTTTTTAGTAAATCTCCTGAAGAGCACGCTGAGCACTTAAAGCAGATATTTGATGCTTTTCAAGAAGCAGGGTTAACATTAAAAGAGAAAAATGTCATTTTGCAAAGTCGGCTTTAAATCTCCTGGGTTATGTGGTATCCAATGAGGGGATCAGTGCTCAACCTGAGAAAACAGAAGCTATATCAAATTTATTGTCTCCCAATGATGTGTCAGAAATCCGTTCTTTTCTCGGAATGTGTGGTTATTACCAACAACTAGTACCCCATTTTGCGCAAATTGCTGAGCCTCTACACCAGTTGACTCGTAAGGGCGTTGTATGGCGGTGGGTGGATAAGCAGGAGGAGTCTTTTCAGTCTCTAAAAAGCGCGCTTGTCACGTCGCCTATAATGGCCTACCCCGACACGTCAAAAAAGCTACATTTTATATACTGACGCGTGCGATTACGCAGTGGGTGCTATACTTTGTCAAGAAGACGATGAGGGGATTGAACGACCAATTCAGTACGTGTCGCATCAACTTACATCAACACAACGTAAGTGGGCGACTATTGAAAAGGAAGCTTTCGGCGTTGTATATGCATTAAAAAAGCTACGTGCTTATCTCTTGGGCAGTGACTGTGATATTCACAGATCATAAGCCTCTATTGTCATTCTTCAGTGGAGAGATTGCTAATACTAAAATACAGCGTTGGGCTATACTTTTAGCAGAATTTGGGGCACCAATTAAATATCGACCCGGGCCTAACAACGTTCAGACAGATATGCTATCGAGAATTAAAGCTAGACATAGTGAGGCTTCTGTTATAGATGTTGACTCTGAATGGGTTATGCCTGATCAGGTGAAGGAGCACTTACCTCCTCTGGTTCCGGTACAGGCTGATACAGGTGTATGGATACTATTCTTATGGGGCAAATAGAAGAATTCAGTGAGGAGCGGGTTAGTGCAAGGGAAGAAGATTCGAGATACTGTACGATTGATAATACACTGTACAGTATAGCAAGACCAAAATATAATGCACCTAACTATCCAAGGTTAGTTTTACCTTCCATGTTCAGGAATCAGGTCATTGAATGGTGTCATAGTGATGCAGGTCACCAAACCCTATTTAAGACTATGAGCCGGGTTCAGGAGACCTATGTGTGGTCTGGCATGAAACGAGATGTAAAAGACTGGATTTCTAAGTGTGGCCTTTGTCAAGTCCACACTAAAAGAAGGAAGAGAGTTAGTATGGGGGAAATGCCTATTGCGCATGCTCCAGGTCAGTTTGTGGGTATCGATCTAATTGGTCCTCTTCTACCATCTAGGTATTCGGAGGCTCGTTATATAATGACCTGCATTGACCATTATGATGGGTGGGCAGAGGCATATCCTTTAGTAAGAAAGACAAACGAAGCAGTCTGGGAAAGATTACGAAACGAGTATATTCCCAGGTTCTCAGTTCCAGAGGTGATTCTCACCGACCAAGGGTCTGAATTTAAAGGACAGGAGTTCAAGCAGTGGTTGGAGGGTATGGGGATTGAACATCGAAGGACAAGTCCTTACCATCCTCAATCGAATGGCCGTACCGAGAGATTTAATGGTACGTTAAAGCGTATTTTACGTAACTTGGTGAACGGAAATCATGCTGACTGGGAAGACCAGCTAGGTGCAGCTTTGACAGCATACTGCATCAGTACTTCAACCGTCACTGGACAAAGTCCATTCATGTTGAGATACGTTCACCCTCCCAGGTATCCTCTTACTAGGCTACTCTCTGAAGACTCATCAAGATCCTTTTAGAACCGTCTTAAACTGCAAGCAGATCTGATGCAGCATGCAGCTACAGCCACGAGGGATAGTAGGCATTATAATCGGCAATGTCTTGCTAGACAGGCTAATGCAGAGGTCATTAAGCCAGGTGATAAGGTTATAGTCCGAGCTCGAGAACCATTAACTTTGACAGCTCAGTGGGACTATGGCTTTATTGTTACTAAAGTAAATGGCAAAGTACTCAATATTTTACATCCAACAACAGGGGTAAAGCAGATCATAAACCGAGATCAGGTAAGGTTAGTTGACCCAGACATCGCTTGGGATTCCGTGCACCCTCGACCTAGGCGCGTGCAAACAAACCAAGCTCGAGTTAAATCGGGTCGGCGAGCCAATCCAGCGCCTGATTGTGGTCCTGCCAACGGTGACGGAAATCCCCTTTGATAATGTTCCCACAAACAATCCTTTGGACGATGATAATCAGTCAAGGCACTCGGATCAAGCACATCTTATCGGTCCAGGCAACCAGGCGGGTCGCGGGAAGCTGATAACCAGATTCCTTCAACTTCTCATGTCCAAATGGAGACTGATGAATCGCAACCAGTGCCAAAACTCCGAATGAAGCGCTACTTAAGCGGAGATGGACACGGAGGTGATGCACATCGTCGTAAAAGATCTAGGTGGGAGTTAGCCTCTATACGAAGAAGATGGCACTTCTAGCTGCCATATCATTGTGGGTGATGTATTGTGGATTTGTGGATACTTTGCTGGTGACGCCGGTAAAAGATGGCATCTTGATGGAAAAGAACATACCTGTCAGGATGAAACTTGTTGAGTGGCGGATTACTTTAGTTGTGGACGATCCATGTCATGAATTAATTAAGTATTTATTAACGGAGTTGTTGATGTTCAAGGGTTTTCTAGACAACCTGGATTCAAGTCACTCCTCTGAAGATTTCATCCATACCCCCTATTGGTATGGTGAGATTGAAAGCGTCCAACGGGGAATCAAAATGTTCTCCAATGGTCGACCTCGGAGAGCGGTATTTGATTTTGTTGGCAAAATATCTCAGTTTGTTTAGTACGGCCACAGAAGAAGACATTCAATTTATTAAAAGTAAAATTAGTAAGCAAAATTTAGTTATTGAAAATGTAATTCACTTTCAAGATGATCTGTTGACTATCGTAAATGTCACGCATGAAGAAATTATTGATAATAGACATGCTATTAACAAGATTATCCATTTCACCGATACACTACGGATTTGGATTGAGCATCTTACTAATGCTTATGATAAAGATATTCATGCACTTATCACTCATTGTAAAGAAAGTGCTTCAGAGACACAATGCATCCTGCATGACATCCTGTATCACAGCATGCCAACAAACGAAGTCGGTAGGGTGCATGTCGATTAAGGCTGGCACGAAGCTAAATATAGCGACAGGTGTCAGACAGTGTAGTTGCGCAACGCAGCATATAGGCGAAGTTGAAGTGTGTGTCCTTCGTCAGGGAAGATTAGCTCAGTCGGTAGAGCAACCGCCTATGACATATGACCGGTCTGAATCATAGTCGGGAGACCGTGAGTTCGAATCTTCCAAATTACCTTTACAAGCAACACTGACTTTCGTTTCAATTGGTGGAAGACAAACCCGGTGCTTTCGGGTAGAAGCCACCGGGGTAGTCGCCCTGTGAAATTGGGAATTGTCCATTAGTCCATTCACCTTTCAAACTCAGATAGTTGGGTATGTGTGATCTGGGTGGTGGGAAAGGCAGATCTGCCATCCAGGGTCCATCGGGTGCTGACTATGGGACTTTTCATTGTCCGGGAAATTCCTTCCCCTGTTTATCATTCTTTTTCATGTAATCCAAATTACCTTTAAGCAACACTGACTTCATTGGTTATCATGAAATCCAGAAGTCAAGTATAACTGGGGATATCACCCCTATGTGTGATCGAATTCTTACGGGTGATACTATGGTTATCATGCTTGTGTCTCAGCCGGACTGTTTACTTTTTTCATGTAATTTCAATTTATCTTCAAGATAGTCATACTATGGTTATGTCCAGTTCTCAGCAGCCCAAACGAAAATTCTTCAAGATAGTCACAATGTCCAGTGATTTATTCAGACAGATAATCCTGTGACTTATTCAGATTGAAAGTGACTGATTGCTATCAAATCAGTTTACCCGGCTTTATTTATTTTAGTATAATTTGTATCATTTGTATAAATATCACACTTCTATTTTGTCTTATCACAGTTTATGACTTCTATATGATGTACTACTATGTAGGGTAAACATACTAAAATCAGTTCGTTTCATGACTTCAGAATGAATTAAAAAACTCAATTTGAACTTTGATTTTTTCTGTCAATACATCATCCACAATCCCGCTAGAAGTCTAATGCAATCACACACAATCTGATAATTGTCAATCTACAAATATCCTCATGATAAAATTATCCATTCATGCCATTGCAACATTAATTTGATTTTTTTTCAAGCATGTAATTTGAATATACTCGACAACAAAAACAGTACTGTTATCAATGCTGCGTAAATACTACTTTAAGTTGGGCCTAAGAACATATTGATTTGCTATTAAGCCATGACCTTTTGACATCTAGATTTTTACATCTAGATCTAGACAGTTGAAAAAAATATGATGACCTACGCACTTATTTACGTCGACAATGATAAAGATGATTTCTACAGTTGATTCAAGAGAAATATGATGACCTACGCACTTATTTATGTCGCATTTAACAGATGATAAGAATATATTGAGGAAACCATTCAAAATATCACTGGAATATTTGATGACAATTAATAAAACGTGATATTGTGTTTGAAGTCTCAAATTCGGGATGATTAGTGTGGTTGATTATGGAGTGTATTTCTACGCGATCTACATATATGGATTTAGGCTCAACAAATTCCAGAATTAAACATGTTTTTTTGAGGATAGTTACTTTTAAAACCGTATGTCAAATTACGTTTTGTAAAGAATGATAAATACAAAACCGGTTCGTTGTTTAACATGGTTAGCACGAGCCGGATTCAAGATTCCTGCATGAAAGGGAGTTGGGGAGTCTGTAAAGAAAAGTGCTTTAGCATGCATCCTGCATGACATCCTGTATCACAATTGTCGTCCAGCACAGTGAAACGCAGCATACTTGAAGTGTGTGTCCTTCGCCAGTAACTGGATGATTCCGGGTCTGGAATAGACATGATCTTTATGACTTACATAATTTGGGTTCCAACAGCATGAAGCAAGACATAATCACTGATTGAGGGACGCCTCACTAAGCGATTGTTGCCATTAAGGAAGTAATGGATTTCCAGCCACAGGAAAATAAATACATTTCACTTTATGACTTACATACCAATTCAATATAGCAATGTCACGGCTCGTTTGCAAACGGATGAGTTTGTAGCTTTAAGTGGTCAGGGTGAGATTATGACTTTGAAGAGGTGTTCTGGGGAAAAACCAGTGGTTTGTGACTCTCCTCCACGCCGTAAAGGTGGTGTTGCACCAAGCTGTGGCCAAGCTGTGGTAGCAAGGGCTAATGTCAAAAATTTATGTGATGTAGAATTAGGAGTGCATTATGAATCTTTAATTTACCAACAGGTCCATAATCATGTTATTCTAGTCACTTGGGGGGAGAGAATCACAGAAGTATGTTCCGGTAATAGTAATGAGATTGATTTAAAAATAGGTACCTATCAGCTAGCATGGGAGGGCGGGTGTTTCTTGAGCACAGCTCACTGGACCATTGCTGGTGTTGAACAGAAGTCCATGGCTAAGCACATTACTATTTTACAGTCTTGGAATATAACAAATTTTAATTTACCCAAAATTATTGGAGAGGCTAATTTCACACAAAACCTAGACCTCCCAAATCGTTTATCTAACCCGAAGATAGTTCGATTGAATTCGCCTCATTATGTAAATACTGATATTCATGATCACAATAGTTCATCCTACTTTTATTATTTTATCTTAATTCTCATTCCCATTGTAATTATTGTTATTTTAATCGTACTATATTTTAGATTTAAAAAACTAAGGAAAGAACATACCGGTAATAATATTGATGATACTGATGTTAATGTTGATGAACCTGAGTGTAGTAAAAATACATTTCGCTTGAGAGTTTTAACTACTGAAGATAGTAATGTTTAATGTACAAGTGGTTTCATGTATGAAATGTCTGTAAATTGTACCGGATAAAGGTACAATGGTATCATAATGTTATTGATGTTATATATGTGTTGTATTGGAGTGACGCGCATTGATTCTCATTTTTAGATAAATGAATTTTTAGGGTAAATTAATTTATCTTAAAGGCAGGGGGTGATTGTAAAGAGATGGCCTATTTAAAGTAGAGCATGTTATGTTTTCATTCAGATTGTTATGCCAGAAATTATCATGTTTGTGGTGCGCGTCGCTGTAATCAGAGAAAACCAGACTGGCTGTCGGCAAATATACTAATTATAGAACAAGCGTGTTTAAAACATTGATTAGCTTTTAATAAACTGCCAATGTGATGTCGTGGCAGGGTAATAGTCTTGATATTACCAGTTTAACTAGGAAACTAATGTGGTCAGATATTGCTGACAAAGGCTTGTGCAATTGGTATATTTACAGCTGCTGGTTTGCTCTAGAGGTATTCAAATTCTAGATGTTCCAAATTGATGTCTATATGTGAATTGTTGTATTTTGACATTTTGCATGGAATAAAAGATACAAATGCAGTAAAGTTTCATTAATTACAAGAAAACGGCTTCTCCCTCCTGTGAGCCATAAATCAGAGGAGGGTGGCGCCCCAACAACGGACCAAAGTATTATGCCAATGTAAAGTGGCACAACCCTTTACAATGTGTGTGTTCAAATTATGTAAACTTATGTAGTAGAGTCAAGGGTCCCATGGTATATTATTGTAATGCACTGGACTGTCAGTAACCATCATATATGATCCAAAAAATTGATATCTCAACTGTTAAAAAAAAACAATAATTACAGGCTAGACTATAATGATTTAAAAGTGTATAACATTGGAAATAACACATTAGCATGAAAACTACAACTTATTCAATTACATGTAACAGCAACAAGCTTTACAGTTCATAGTTTCTTCTTCATACCTGGTTTGTTTTCTTCCCTTCCCAAGCTCGAGGCTCCGCATCACGCCAAATCATTCTCATATTACAGGGCTCAGGTCCTGCCCTTACAAAAACTCCAAATTCAACTCCAAATGAACTTCCAGTTTCTGTGTATAATTCAACCCTGAAAATGTAATATTACAGTCATGAAAACTAGCAGGGCAAGGGTTGATTTAGAGATAATGTTGTCAAAATAATTCTTTTCTGTAAAATCCAGGATCTATAAAGATGTATTTTTCATTGCAAGTGTATGGAAAATTAGACTCAAATTCTTCATGTTAAATAGACCTCTTTCAGTGTTTGTAAACACGGGCACCTGTCAGAAGATGCGTGAGCAACATGGACCCAAAACATTGAGCACATGGGGCGATTCTCCTTATAATTGTACGGGAACCGGCCCAAAAAGTCCGACTTTTGAGGTGTATTTTGTGTAAGAAATACTCATCTATGTTATCCCAAACGGTGGTGTATCAATAACAAAGCAATGACGTCTGTGTGCATGTGAGTTTTTTTTCTCAAATGCGTGTCATAAATGGAATAATTTAGTTTAAATAACAGACTTATCTGACCTGCCAATGCACTTCACGCTTGTTTTTTGCTGTAGTACTCACGTTCTACTTTCCATCATAAACAATGATACTGCACAGCAGCTGGTTGTTTTTTATTCTAATTTTCCAAATAATTTTTGCTTAAAAGAAATAGGAAACGTGATGTTACTACTACACCATGGTCTAGCATGGTCTCACTCCCTACACAAGAGCGTGCGACAAGAGCAACGTCACGAAAAGTCTATGGTACGTCGAATTTGCGTAAGTACATCTAGTGTCTTGGCTTGGGTTTGAGACAAAAACACACGTTATAAATCTAGTCAAAGCTGATGAAATACAATTCTAAATAAAATGTGAGTATCATATAAACTAGAGAAGTATGCGAACATTTCTCTGTGTGTTACGATACATAATTTTGAACATAGAGCACAATAATACCATCTTCAAAATGACTAATATACACAAAGTTTTGTGACACTGGTATATTTTCTGTGTCCATGTTGCGTGCGCATATAGCGTGTGACTTCACTTGAAATTGGTCAATACCTTAGTGTTTAGCTAATAAACGCCAAAGTCAAGTGAGGTAGCATAATGGAATGATTTTCGCCACACGTACCGTGCATTTCGAACGGTAGACATAACACTTAACATTGGTAAGATAGACATCTTCTTACGTGCAACGGGTAGACCGTCTAGTTACGTTTGACGAAAATCATTCTGTTTACATTTTGTATCTGCACGTAGTGTAGCGGGCCGTTTACCTGGTGGTGTCTAAATTACTCTGGATATTTTAATATGTTGTTTAAACTTTTGTAACTTCCAGAATGCACATAGCACATCATATTGCTTCTTTACAAACATAGTTGTTTGACCACTGGTTCGAAAGCATTTGAGACGCTCTTTTCAAAACTGTTTTCAAATAAATCTATTATTTTCATCTTTCACAACACTAAAGATTTATTACCGTTTGACAGTTGCGTGTGCTTCTGCAGACATTTTCAAAAACACTACTGCGCATGTCAGATCATGGTTTACGGCCGCCGTCCTCTCCTGTGGCAAGCACTGGGTCGTAGACTCTCGCAAGCTGGTGGGCCCCCTCATCTCTGTTCATGGTCTGACTTTGCATCCGGATGTGGATAGCTTCCTTGATCGCTCTAGTCCTACCATCACTTTCTCATCACTTTGCCGCTCATTCTCGATTCTGATTGGTTAAGAACCATGCGAGATATGAGTGTATCACTACTTTGCCGAGGTGATCTCACTACTTTGTGACTGGGAAAACAAAGACTTTCCGATGCTCATTAACATAATAAATGCATTACTACGACATGCAAAACAGTATGTAATTCGTGCTAGGGTGTTTAGAAAAATACGGTGCACGTTATTGTTTGGAAGGTTGACGTTTCAAAGCATACCTCGCAAGTAATGTACTTTACGCGCGACGCTCGTATTCTATGAAAACCGGCCTCCATTAAAATAGGTGTCAACAAACAAGATATTTTATTGACAGTCTGAATTCTGGCCATTTTAGTATATACATGTATCATTAGTATGTATATAATGGGTCTTAACAAAATAGATTGGAATCAAAACACCATGGATTGTTTAAGCCACCTGGATATGCAACCCAATTGACGTTATCAAGACGGGAAGATTCGAATCAGCCGTCTGTCCATCATGAAGTGCACGAACGAAAAACACAATGAAGATAAATAATTATATTAAAGTGGTAAGAAAAAGGGCAATGGTATGTTATAGTGTTGAGATCACCCTATCTCTGCACTTGTGGTATATTTGTCTGCACACGTTCGCTGGCGCTCACTTGTGCAGACAAAGATACCACTCGTGCAGAGATAGGGTGATCTCAACACTATAACATACCATTACCCTTATATTCTCTATCTAGAACTGTCACCCCCTTCCAATCAATCTTATGATTTTCTTTATTGACGTGATCTGTGATTGCACTTTTGTTGAATTCTGTAGAAGACTCTCTTTTGGCAGCTCTGGTGAAATTCAACTTTCCATGTTGTTCAACGTCTTTCTGATGTTCCTTTATTCTAATGCCCAGCTTTCTTCCTGTTTCCCCGACATAAACTTTCTCACAAGATCCACAAGGAATCTTATACACCACTTTGCATTTCTCACTCATCTCTACTTTATCTTTTGGGTGCACCAACAAGTTCCTGATTTTCTGTATGGACTTTACAGCAGTTGCCACTTTATGCTTGTTCAAGATTCTTGTAATTCCTTCAGTGACACCCTTTACATATGGTAGAATCACTAGGCCTTTTGATTTCACTTGGTCTTGATCTTTCTTTCTCTTCTCTTTCTTTCTCTCCATCTTCTCAGCTATTTGTTTCTTTACCTTCTTAAACGACCACTTTGGATAGCCACACTTTGTCAGAGCATCTATGATGTGTTCTTCTTCCATTTTTTCTTGATCAGTGCTTGGCGCAGGAGAGGACGGCGGCCGTAAACCATGATCTGACATGCGCAGTAGTGTTTTTGAAAATGGCTGCAGAAGCAGACGAAACTGTCAAACGGTAATAAATCTTTAGTGTTGTGAAAGATGAAAATAATAGATTTATTTAATTACCAACACGATGAACTCATTCAAGGATATTTTCAAATAATTTTTTGGTCAAATAGATTTTGAGCTATGAGCAAAAACAAATTTTACGAGCATAGATTGTAACAGTTGAGAGTACATATTCATCTAGAAGTTTCAAAGCTGAGGACTGTTCCTGATATTAGTGCATGATAATTCTTACTCTTGCTTTTCTACTGATTAAGTGCAAGATACACATATCACTCCAATATTTATGGCTCACAACACTTACTAGAAATGGTCAACCATAAAATAACCAACCTCTCAGTATGCTGTTATAACCTTCTACAATCTGCCTAATAGTTAGTTTTTAGAACCCTTCTCCCTACCCCTTACACATTTAGTCAAAGAATGACCACAAAATGTATCTTTTAATTGCACTAACTTGTATCTAAATATGTTCTATATATAATCATGAATAATGGAACCAAGATGCTATAAATTTACATTCTTATAAAATCTTTTATCATTTTTTTCATGAAACAACAGAAACGCTATTTAGATTTTTATCATAAATACATCACTTGATCATAACATATGCACATATCATCTATTTATTTTGTTTTTGTTTATTCACATATATGAAACATATAAGAAATTAAAAATATAGGTGTGCATACCCTTTAAGAACTGAAGCAACATTGATACGCAAATCCTTAAAAACATACACCATTGGAGTAGGTATTAGCGCCACGTTACCGTCACCTTCTAGAGGTGGAGATCCAATCGTTGTGCCAGCTAGAAATAATAGAAACCAAGAGCCAAAGTATTACAGACACGGTTAGATACAGTCGTGATTTAGACAAAATTATAACAAATATGGTAGACATTAGTATGTGGACGGTTAACTGGATAACCGGCTACGGTTGATTTTCTAAGCATAACCGGTCCTTACATTGACAAACCAGTTATTGATTTTGATGATTATTTTCATGCCCAAGCTATATATATCCATATATTTCATTAATCTTGCATGGTTTAACATTTTTGACAGTTCAAATTGCCTTGCTGGCTAACGTAAAAGACGAAATGCATAAACCGCGATTTTTTTTTCAAACGCTAATTGATACAGGGTGTCCAATCAATATATCCAGTCGCAGTATCGTTTTACTTTACGTTTCTTGACTCACACACATGGCACATTCTGTTAATTGGTTACGGTTCGGTTATATAGAGCCGATCAACCGGTCTCAATTTTCTCGAACCGTCCACACACTAGTAGACATAACGGATTGATACATATAAATTTTTATAATGACTGCATTTCCAATACTAGACGGAGAGAAATCAGTACCACAAGGCCAAAATACCGCTATCTTCATTCATTTTGCTCTTTCTTGTGTATTTCGAAGCAAAAACCTATGTAACTCAATTAACATTTATAAATTAATACGGAGAGCGCGAGGAATGGGCGTGTCGTGCATGGTTGTTTTTTTATTCTGAGGCAAATCCGTGCCTTTATGCCTCTTGGCGCCGAGTCCGCTGTTGTTGGCCAGCCAAAAGCTTATTTTAAACTTCTACGGTATTTTGAAAGGTGCCTATGCCGTTATAAAGTGTGTATATTGTTTCATTTTTGAGGAGATAGCTTTTGAAATTTGGTGTTTTTACGGGTAAAAAATGGTGCGCCATTGCGCGACATTGTCGGAAGAGCCCTAGGCAATGAGCAATACATCATACCCCCCTCTCGGAAGTAATCGGTTTCATTGTTGCTGCGTGCGTTATGTTTCTCTGTTGCTGCGTGCGCTTCCAATGCTGTAGCCGATTGCATTGTGTATTCACATGCCTGTGTACAGAATTCTTTAATTTGTGTTTTATTTAATATTATTATTGTAAAATAGAGCACTCTGTCTTCTGCACAGGCGATAAAATGATATGTAATCAAATTATCATCATAGGAATATTGGTTTACAATATATAACTTCACCCCAAAGTGCTGCGTGAGTTGTTCTACAAGGTATTTTGTTAATATCTTCTATTATCCTCCACGGGTACAATACCACGGGTATTGTACATCACTCTTTGAGTGCCAATCTAGACAGCATTTTTCACATTTTCGTTTCCATCATACACAAATAGTCTCCATAGGATACAGGGCCAGCTTAGTTGGAATAATAACACAAACATCATTACTTTTTCAATATTTCTGCTTTAAATATTTTTCATGAAATCTTTTCATTTTTTTAAAACTCTTTGATCCTCTGGTGACAAGTATGCAAGCTTTGCACACATCTGAATAGTAATATTATGTGTTGACAGCAAGTTCATGGAGTAACATTTCCTATCATAACTAAAAAATGGTAATGAATACTAAAATATAAATTATATGAATGATATGCTATTTCTGTGACATCTACATTGTAATTCTTATTATTGTGATTGGTTTTCATAACAGTGAACACTTACATTGAAATGGCAAACATTTTAAACAAGCTTAATTGGGGATCAAGTAGTAAGTACTAATGTTGGGACAGCAGCATATTAATTTGCATACACATGGCTAGTCACTCAAGTGATACAGCACTGTGTATCCAAAAAAACAAGTAGTCGTTTGAACGCCAAAATTCTCCCCCTCCTAGATCAGGCCCTTTTAGGTCAATCAATTTCAAAATTAGTAATTCAAATACATACGTGTATAAAGAATATTGTAGAAAGGCAACACATCTAATCAGAATGAAATTGAAACACATCGTAACGTCATCAAAAGTGGTCTAAAGTACACCAAAATCTAATACTCAGAATGAAAATAAAAACACATTGTTACTTCATTAAAAGTAGGTCAAAGTACATCAAAATCTAATCAGGTCTGGAGAGTAGTACAATGAAGCTAACTATGCAATTGGTGATAATAGCTAAATAGGTCAAGTACTTCTCCCTGTAGAATAGTAACAAGGTACACGTATCGGTTATAGGTTCGTCAAGTTCGCCAAGGTACACCATCTATTCAAATGTGGAGACTAGCATAGTAAGCAAATTTGTAAAGTTTAATGAGCATAGGTGAAATACTTTTCCCAGAACAGTGGTAACAATTGTTGTATTGTAATATTTCATAAATTTTTCAAAAGTAAGCCAAAGTACTCAAACATCAAATCATGTGAGGAGAGAGATACAGTCATACAAAAATTTTGGTGATGATACACCATAAACTGTTCCCAGAAGACAGATAAACACAAATTCGTAATAATTTGTTTTTAAAAACACATTGTAACTTCATCAAAAGTAGGCCAAAGTACATCAAAATCTAATAAGATCTGGAGAGTTGTACAATAAAGCTAAATATGAAATTTGGTGACAATAGGTCATATACTTCTCCCTGTAGAGTGGTAACAAGGTGTTAACACTTATCACTCATAAGTTCATCAAAAGTAGGCTAAAGCACACCAATATGAATTCAACTGTGGAAAATAGTATGGTGAGCAAAATTGTAAAGTTTAATGACCACAAGTGAAATACGTTTCTCTGTACAGTGGTAACAATTGTTTCAATCGAATATTCCATAATTTTTTCAAAAGTAGGCCAAAGTACTCAAATATCAAACCACATGAGGAGAGTGACATAGACATACCAAATTTAAGTTTGGTGATGACAAGTCTTAAAGTGTTCCCAGGAGACAGATAAACAAAAATTCGTAATACTTTGTTTTTAAAAACACATAGTAATTTCGTCAAAAGTAGGCATAAGTACACCATAGTCTAATCAGCTCTGGAGAGCTGTACAATGAAGCTAAATACATGCATCAAGTTTGGTGATCATAGGTCAAATACTTCTCCCTTTACAGTGGTTACAAGGTATTTACACCTAATTGCTCACAAGTTCATCAAAATTAGGCCAAAGTACAAACAAAAATTGTTGAGAGGTACTTTTATCCTCAAACAAGACATATTCAATTTGCAAAGCAATAGCTTGAGTAGTCTTTAAGTTATCAGCCTGTTTATCTCGGATTGACTGACAAATGCGGACAGAAGCAAAGCTAGAAATCTCCCCTGCGGACTTCGTCCTCCGGAGATTTAAATATAAACACACATTGCTGTTTTAATCAGTGGACATAATCCCAAAATTAGGAATGTTCAAAATATCTGACTCTCTCAGAGACTAGGAAAAAATGACATATACAGTACTATTTTTGTCAAAAGGATACAGAACTGAAACAAAATTAGAGGAATCGGTGTAAGAAAACATAATAATTTCTGGACTAGCGCTAGACCCATCTTGAATTTAGCCAATTTGGCTAAACGACTAATTTTTTTTAGCCAATTGAATTTTTTTTCGCCAATTGGCCAAAGAATTAAATTATTCTTTAGCCAATTGAATTTCTTTTCAGCCAAGCAAAAACCTATGTAAATCAATCAACATGGTAATGATAACACAAACATCATTACTTTTAGTTACTTTGACAATATTTCTACTGTAAATATTTCAATGACATCTGATCAAATTGTGTTTAATATTCCGATGCTCCAGCGAGAATGATGAAGGTTTCATACACATCAGACGAGTACGACTACACTAGTTCCTGTAACTCCATAGTTGATGTATAGACAAGCATTTAATTAAAAAACACCGACACACTGTTAATCCATAGAATTTGCAATAATATTGAGACATTTCTTAGAAATTTGATGGCTGGTGGCCATATTGGTTATGTGAACATGCTATTCCCACAGCGCAGTGTAACTTTCCTGTGATTGCGTACTTATTTTCACAGACAAAATGAGTTTTTTACAAATTTTTCTTGAATATAGATGATTCGCCACATTGGCGAAAGAGTAACCAAAATCTTTAGCCAATCTTTATAATCTTTAGCAAATGGCGACAAAATGAACCTAAGCGCGAGCCCAGAATTTGAAACAAAGTTATGGCTATCACGGTTTTCTTGGAACTGCTGAATCACCAAAGCTACGATACTTACGATTATCGAAATAAACAGAAAAAACGTAATAATCAGAATATTTTTTTTTCACTTCCGCACAATGGCGTCCATCTTTCGCTCATAAATATTCGGAGTAGTTCGGGCGTTCTCATATATTCCCTACAACAACAATAGCTCCGGAAGTGCCGACGCCCTGCAGACACCCAATGAAATGAAAATCTGTCAAAATGTGGGCGTAATTTTGAACTTTTAGAAATATTCTTTTTATTACGGGAACCTCGGTAAAATGCATAATATAAGGGGAACAATTGGAATAAACGTAACTTCAGGCGAGTTATGAAGAAAGCTGTAATTTGCGGAAGCTACAGAAACTTTTTACGTTCGTAATACACGTAGTTGCAACAATGAGAAGAATTGGGGAAAAAACGTAAGGAATCATAGCGTAATTCTTGAAAGTTTTCTTCTGTATCCTTCTGACGGTACCAGTACTGTAGTTTGTGAAGATAAGTAATAAAAAATAGGATCAAGCACCTTTTAAATGTTAGCGATGGGACTGTGTTGATTGTATAAAGAGAAAAATTTAATGGTAGTCTAGCAACCTATTTAACTGAAAAATACCAATTTTTTTTTTATCATATTTAGCTTGAAATAAAGGAAATAAAATGTGCAAGGAGTTTAAGACGTTACATTTTGTAAAGGCATACCTCTACACTGCGGATACGTGTCCCACACTCCACCCGATAGACAACTGACCGTTACATTGATTGGCATTACTGAAAACAAGAAGTTCAAATATAAATGACATTCATTCGTGTTATGTCTATTCTAGCATTGATCATTTCAGTATGACATATCATTAGAATGGATTGCGTACCATCATCCAAGTGACCTATATCCATACCCCGGGCCTTTCTGAAGTTCTAATGTATGTGTTAAATATCCATTATTTTTTATAATCACCTGGGGACAATTGTAACAAGTTGAATCTATCTAATAAAATACAGTCCAAAAATATATATTTCTGACCATTTACTAACAATGAAGTTCCACTTCAAAGAATCATAGTATAGCCTGTAAGCTTTTTTTAAAATCGTATTAACATACATGTATTACACCATTCAACTAAAATTGAAAGAAAAAATCTCATAAGAACTCAATTCTATGTATATTTTGTATTATCGCCCATTTGAGAAGTTCTGATAACTCCATACCATTCAACTTCGAGTTAACTGGTGTGAATGTATATTATATTAAACATGACATTATCTATGATACTTTCATCATACTTTCAGGAAACATTTTACTTGTATATCACAATGAGAACTTTCACTAAATGTGTTCAAAAGTATGTCTTAACTTGAACTTATCCCCAAAAGAAAAAAATATATTTCTTGTTTCTGTGTCTTGTTCCACCTTTTCAAAACTGTTTTCAAACTGGTTTATTGGTAACCAATAATATCGGTTTGAAAACAATTTTGAAAATGTGGAACAAGACACAGAAACAACAAACATGAATAATACCACCTATTGGCAAGTTAAACAACTTTGTTTCATTATAAAAATCAACGTCAGGCATCAAGAACTAGTGCTTTAATAAATTTCCTAGCTATGCTTTGATAGCCTCTGCGTATACAGCTATGCGCTCTTACAATGTAAGGGGGGATACACTATATATGCCCTACATTCTACAAACACTATTCTTTTTGACATATAAATAGATCTTCATTTAATATGAATGGTCAAGTTGATTAATATGCTCGAAAATGAACAATGTAACGTTCAAAATCAATAATAAATTATATTAATAATTTGGAATTTTAATCATTTTTGGAAGAAAAGCAGGAACATGTAAAAAATAACATGAGTAATAGAATCATGAATATGAATAGTGTTTGTACAGTAAGTATTGAAATATTTGACACTCTACCTAGCCCCCACTCAGCGCCCCAAACACACACACACACACACGCAGCACACACCCCACACACAACACACACACACACACACACACACACACACACACACACACACACACACACATTGACAATCATCACCTACGATGTTGGATCTAAGCATTCAGCAAATGAAATGCTTTCTTTCACACATATCTCTGCTCCTGAGGGAGATCTTTGACGTTACTATTTGAAACTATGTATGAGACAGATAGGCTGACTATAAATCGCAAAAATGCTAAATAAAGCAAACCTCTCTTGGCTATGATTGTAGTGGGATCATAATGATGACCAGTGGAGCAGGCAACAGTGACTTGCTGGCCTATGTCATATTGGGCAGATGTAGGCCAAAACATAGCACCAACACCAAACGTAGAATTGTCAATTTGGCACATATCTGATTAACAGAAAATAAGCATTAATAATATCAATGTATTATAGAAAGGAATATCAGCAAGCAAGTAAATAATACATCTAATAAAATAAATAAATTGCAAACAGTGCAACGAGCATCATGAATACATTGTAAACAGTTCTGACCATGGAATTTTGATAGTATGCATAATAGTCATTGTAAGTGTTACAGAAGTTCCAAGAAAATATCACCCTAAAACATATTGATCGTCTATTCAACACGCCTGACAGGGCTCTACGGTAAGGATTGTCCCGTTGTCCTGGACAACCATTTTTAAAATCAGGACAACTAAAAGTTGGAGGGTGGTTGTCCCGTGGGACAACCAATTTCAAATATCAAAATAAATGTAATGCAGGATGTGCATTTCAAAACCCTTTGTCACCTAAATTCAATCGAGAATTTTTTTCATTCCACAACATATCAAGTAACATGTGCATTTTCATACCTTTCCAAAATTATCTATGACATTCTACGTAGTTTTAAAACTTTCAGCACTCGTATGGTATAGTATTCTATTTACAAAAATTCAATAAAATACTTAAATTTTCATTCCTACAAATATTATAGGGCTTTTGTTTGAAGGTTGGAGGAGTTTCTAAAATAGATTGTGTGAAGATATTACAACATAACTTGAGATTTTTAGATGACAAAATTTTGAACCGTACAATAGACATGAGGATAAAAATCAACTTGCATATTTAATGAATACGATGCAATTTTTTATTTTTGTATAAAGTTTGTTCACGAGAAAAGATTCATTATGTGTACAAATAATTTTGTTTGTTTTTTCTTAACATTATGATTGATATAATAAGAGAATAAGCTATATAATCTAAGACGCTATATCTGTATAGCATAAAACTGAGCGCAAAAATAAGGACAACCTCATGGCAAGTTAGGACAACCAAAAATTAGATGCTGGTTGTCCTGTGGGCAACCTCTCGCCAGAGTTAACCTAGAGCCCTGGCCGCCTTGATAGTTTTGAAGGCCCACACATTTTGTTCACATTACTAAAAATTCAGAACCTACAATTTACAGGTCACCACATGACTGCACAAAATCCTAATAAGCTTGTCCCATAATTCAGGCCTATACAAGTCTTGAACTAATCTTAAGCACAGTACAGCCTATGTTATCTGTATGTCCGATGTCCCTCATCTGCACTATTCCAATATCCGGATTCTCTACGATATATTCTAATTTTTCCAGATGCAGACATGGCCAAATTGCCCACAAACTTGATCATACTTCCAATACTGTAAAACTAGAATATTTCGTGGCTATCAAATTTTGTGATTTTCATCTATAAATTATTTTGTGACTATTTAAGTTTGCGTTTTTGCTCCTACCCACGAAATTCGCAAATCAAATCGTGTGCGAACATTTCTAGTTTTACAGTAGTCAAACATAAGATCAGACGACTATACACAACCAGTATTGATCAATCAGCAACTTCATGATTTCGTGCTTGTAAAACCTCAATAGAAAGGTTGGTTGAACGAGGCTAACAATAATTATTTTTGCAAAATATAGCTGATTTATGATGAACTAAAGAGCTGGTGAGTTATTATGAAAGGCATTTTATGAAAATCTTTGATTATCGTCCTTTGTGTTGTATCAAGCCAGTGACATGAGTTTCTCACATTTGGCTCACCATACCCTCACTAATCCCCTATTATATTGATTGTCCAAAGGTCCATCTAGCCTCCCTGGGTGTCTGGATAAATAAGGTTGTATTGTCCATTGCGGGTCTTTCTAACATCACTTGTGAACAATCCCTAATATTTAAAAAATGGAAGGGGGGAGGCATACATATGGATACTTTCCCACCCACCCTCATTGTGATCTGGACAGGAGACACTATCAAAATGCTCAAATGTGTAATAATTTGAAAATTTTCATTGTGTTCAACAATGAAATAAACATATTTGTCCCACAGGAACAATTTAGACAATCAATTATGCTTGTTCGACTGATGCGGAGAACAAGCATCAGAGATGATTGGAAAAAATAAATATATTAGGCTCCGCATCACAGGAGCAATTTATAGAGAGATATATTGCTGTTTTGCTTGTTCAAACAAACCTGAAGCGAATAGAGATTACGAGATTTAGGCTCCGCATCAGTCAAACAGCAATATATCTGTATAAATTGCTCCTGTGCTCCGCATCAGTCAAACAAGCATAATTGATTGTCTAAATTGTTCCTGTGATTTGTTCATGTCCTATTGCAAGTGTACTGCATGATGAGAAGGAACGTGACGGAAAATTTGTTGATTCATGAAGTTTTGACAGTTGTTAGAAGTGACACAAACGTAAAGAAGCACGTGGAGAAAGTCCTAGATCTAGATATAATGTGCACATGTAAACCACGTTGGTTAATTAATGGACTTTTTTTTTAAAATGGTCCTGTAAAATAAGGACAAAATATATATACTTTTAGCCGCTGCTTCATAATATATTAGCGTCCGGGTACTACTACTAGAGTCTAGATCTAGTACTTTCAACACGCATGTTAGTTCAACATTTAAATGTAGTATTGTAGAGATGCATACTTACAAACTTTATGGATGATAGTTATAGTATTTAGAAAAATAAGTTTAATAATAACAGTCATTTTTTCCATGTTTACTAGTAAGTATGTACTTTAAGTGAAACCAAGGATACTATAGTTCATATTCATTCATCTGCCCTCTTTGCTGATACTGTTCTAGGTGTGCTCATAAAAAAATATGAGGCGTGCACTTGTGCATGTAAACACTAGCCTAGATCATACGCTCTTGGTATGGAAAACATATCTAAATATGCCAAAGAGTTTGTGACGATTAGGACTATGTAGAAACTATATATCTATAAGGCCACTTTGATTCCTGATTATTGATTTTTACTATGTTTGTAGATCTATGTTTACGTCCGTCGTCGAATATGGATAAAAACATGAAAAGGGTTGAGTGCACCGGCAGTTGCTCACGCAAATTATATTATGGAATTCGGGGGACGACATGCGAGCTGCTAGTGCTAGTGCACCGTGCAGCTTGCAGCGAGTACATTAAAGTAATACGTAGCTACATGTATGATAATATCTATGATCAGGCGGTTGCTAGCCGTATGACAGCTCCAATTCATTGAAGGTCTGCACACTACAGGTTGCTGCCGTTACGACGACTCCTCGTTAATTTTGTCGTACTTACTACATAGATCTATATATGTATAAACATAACTAAGCTTCATATACATTATTTATTCAATACCTATTCCAATTTCTCATAGTTACCAAATGTCCATTTTCAATTCATGCTTTACAAATATGTGCAGTGTATGGGTACACCAGTTCACAATATGATATGCTACAGTCTAAGAATATTTGCTACATTCAAAATGATTCACAATATTGTTTTGTATTTCAAATGTTTCATGCTGTCACCCGGATGGTGGGATTGCCAACACGTATTGTTCAACAAATCTGAAAAAGGAAAAGAAGTGTCACAATGGAAACAATGGCAAGAGGAAGTGGAAAGACTATTGCCACATGAGGCCACATGAGTTTATCTTTCACATAATCTACATTAAATCGTAATCGATTAATAGAATTCGTATCCTGACATAATGAATACATAGCCGTCTGGTTAATCAAGGTGTAGTGAACCATCAATATACAAGTTGTACTCTATTTGTAGAAGACAGAGTGTTGGCGAAAATGCGTAGTGTTGGGCATTATGAACTGTTGAATGAACCTTCTTAGAAAGGCTGAACTCACTAAACCTTGCAGCCCTGATAGCAGAACACCTCAGTAACTAATCCCATATTGTTTCATGTAACAATTATCACGCAAACCTGAGAAAGATCCTTGCGTAAGTTCGAACAAAACCAAGTGTATATACATTATGCTTAATTTCCGCATTCACTGGCCGATTCATGTTTGTCAAAAGGAAATGCGTAACCATTAGATTTCATGGTTTTTGGACTCGCAGAAGTTCACAGAGAAATCATACCCCCCCCCCCCACACACACACCCATCCCCATTTGGAAAACATTTTTAGCAGCATACCATTTATTATAGCTAATGAGTTGTCATGAAACAGGAAACTGTTACGGCATGATTTTCACCAGCGACTTTCAAGCGCCCCCCACCCCAACCCCAAGTTGAGTTTTTCAGCACCCTATTAGTTTTTTCGTAGGCCATGATAAATGCTATGGCAGGTTCCTTAGTGCGTGCGAACGTGCACACATGTGTCTGTGAGTGCGTTAGTGGGTGGGTTTGTGTGTGAGTGGGTATATGTTTGTCTATGTGTGTGTAAGTGCACATGCACAAGCAAATGTGTGTGTGTGTGTGTGTGTGTGTGGGGGGGTATGCACACGCGCATGTGTGGGTGTATAATGCCGGGAGGGTGGGGGGTTGGTGGGGGTGTTTGCAGTGGAGTATACAGTAGAACCTCCAATTAAAACCACCTCTATAATAAGACAACTTTTCTCGGTCCAAATCCTTCAAAATGATTCCAATCGAAGCCTCCCTATAAAGACCCTATTGTAACCACTTTAAGTCGGTTGCACACGTGGTCTTAATTAATAGAGAGGTTCTACTGTACTCCTCACCTGATGAGCATGGCGACGTGTCCTGGCAGGAAGAGCCAGGCTGTGTAGGAGGCGGTCAGCGCGAAGCCCGCGAGCAGCAGGTCTCCTAGTGGTCAAGGAAGGTAACAGGTAGGGTAAACAGCACAGCCCGCTCCCTCTATTCCTCACATACTATCTGGCATGCACGAACATAAGAATATAACCTGCCAAGCTTGCAAATAGCAATATGTTCGGCATTAAAACACACTGATGCGCATACAGAGAACTGCAAAAAATGCATGTCAATGTACATGTTCAGAAGCTCACAGTCATAGGTGGCAGGAATACGAGAACTTGGACTTATTGTACCCCTTATGAGTCTGACATCCATTTATAGAAAGACAGCATATTAGAATTGTGAAACTGAACCAAATGAATATAGCAGATAGCATAAGTTTCCACATCGGAACTGTGAAAAGAGCCACCCACTCCCCATCCCCCCCCACCCCTCGACCTGTGAACCACTTGTAGGATCCCTATTTGGGTGAAAGTTCTCCACGCCATTCTCTGATAAAAGCAACTTTCCAACCAACAACCTTTGATCAAGGATACAAGCCAGCCTCTGCTCCCACGGCTCCAGTACGGCGATGCTGAGGTGTACGTCCAGAGAGAACTTGGCGTGTCTTAGGCTGGCGGCGACGAGGGAGAGGACGGGGGCGAGCAGGAGGAAGGTGCGCACGGCGGCACGCAGCAGCGGCGGCGTGGCGGCGACGGAGGGGCACATTTGGGGACTGGGCGGCGGGCGCTGAAGGCATGAATGGGTGTGATGTCATGTTTTAGAGGTGGAGGTGGGAGGTAAATAGATATACCCACTATATAGTGTAAACACCATTTTTTACATCTATGTGGTATATTACATGAGCAAGAATGATGTTTGTCTGTATATTGTAAAAAGTCTACCCATGTGCATTCAAAGGATGAATTGGTGTTATATGGTGGGATGTTTATGGTATGATGTGATCTGGTTTTGCAGTCTGCTCTCGGCGTAGTGCACAGATGGTTTTGCAGACTTCAATTTTATTTATCCATTTATTTTATTTTATTTATTGGCATGCTAATCACACTAAACAATTCCAAACTCTCTGGGAAATAGAAATTATTATTTGCTGTTACTTTTCTTCTTGCAGAGAAAATTCAATTAATATTCAAAATATTTTTACATCAATGTGTTATAGACTGAATGAATAATAACAGTACCTGAAGGAAGTAAATTCTAGTCACGTATTCTAAAAGAATCCAATGCAATCATAACACAAACTTCTTATATTCCAAAATCCCATTCAAGAATAGATGTCAGCTTAGACACCATTATACTCATCTAGAAAGTTCAAGGTTCAAGTAGTCACTAGTACTTTAGTGAGCCCTGCTACTCGAAAGTACATAAAAAATTAACTCCAATTGAAGTGGAATTCTGTATATGCTTTACTCGCTTGTGACAACAAACACTTATGGGTACTTAAACATTTTTAGGCGATGGAGATGCAGTCAATAATGTGTCATATGTGGGATGAATGATGTATGGCTTGTCACCAACAACTTACGACGCGGACCCCTCACATTAATTGAGGAAAAGAAAAAAGGAAAAATAAAATAAAAGTTATGCGTTCATTTCATATCGTCAGATGGTATTCAAGACATAAACAACATTTGTTAAAACTCAGTTTGATTCAAGGTTTGACAAAGAAAATAAAAAGTAGGCGGCAGTTGCGTCCCTGACCCCATAATGTAGCCAGGCCCCTAAGCCCTGAAGTACGATTTCCTTCGAATTGTGGAAGGTGCATGTGGGGGTAGGGGGTATTTGTTCGTGTAATGGGAGGGAGGGGGGCGCACGATTTTCATATTGGTCAGATGGTTTGGGGGGGCGCCAATTTTCTTTACACAATTATGTGGCTCACTCAGTTTTCTAATGCTGCAAATTTGTAAAAGAACGTATGTTTTGAATATCTCAATGCACATTGGTTATGTGTTTGAAATGATAAAAGCCTATTTTTGGCCTTTGTTATCCTAAATTTAGATATGAAAATGCGAACGTATATTGGTGAGTTTCTCAAGAGTCCGCAATGGGCAGCACACTTATATTGACACGTAGAGATCCAGATATTGCATAGACGTTCCCAACACGCTAGCTGGTGACAGTCTAGCCTGACTCCGTCTCCGCAGTGTAACCCACGGAGTTGTATTATTAACAGAGAGCAGCTTGTGCTCGGGGAGAGAATTGGATTAAACTATACAACCAAAGTTCTAGTCTCATTTCTACGTGTGACAATATACAAAATTGTAATGGGAATGAATTACATTTATTTATATAACGGGACTGAATTTTCTTTATTAAAGTGACAAGGTCCATTTATTAGTATCAAACAAAAAAGACTATCTTTAGAAACTCTGCTCTTTTGGAACTACGATTGTGTCTTTCTATGATATTTATTCTATTGTAGAAATACCCTTGCAAGGTAGTGTAAGGGGAATGTGATTGAAGGAATGTTTGAAATTCATAATATTTATTTTGGTTAGTTATAAATAAAATTAATGTCCTGGTATTTTCACAGTTTCATATAAGTACGTTTTCACAATCCTACTGCATGACACATGCAAGCATTTCGCAAAGATCGTAGGGGTTTATGTAATTACTCCTTAGCACAATAAATTCATGTTAACAATTAAAAAAACACTGACTTTGACTTGCATAACGCATTATAGATTTCAAATGTTTTCTATTTCATTTATTATAGTCTCATAAATACATATAATGTAGGTTTGTCTAAATGGACGCACCCAAGTACCTGTGTTCTAATGGTCGGGCAAACAATCACATGTATCCAAATAGTTAGGCACATCAGACATGACTGACCCTCCACCACCTTGAAAGTCTGTTGGGGGTTGGGGAACTCATACTAGATCTATGGCAACAGCCACATAAGCACCAAGTTTCTGACATAAAATTATTTTAATGGTGGTGTAGTGGATTCCTGAGGACACTTTTACTTAATCGCTGGGAGAATAATCAAATGCTTGACATGTTTTTATTACCGTTTTAAGCAGTATCTGTTTTTAATTCTCTACCTTTTTGTAATATGGAAGCAGTATCGCTGATATTTTCGTTACTTTTTAACTCTCTTTATTCTTATTTTTACGTTCTATCCAATGGAAGGTTAAATAAATAAAATAAATAATAACGAAAATATAAAAGTTGGAATAAGTCTGAAAATTGAAAACCATGTGCTCGCCAAATTTCTGCATTTATTGATCGCAATGCACAATCACTATTAGCACCAGTTCAAATTCAACCTTGTATTGATAAAAAAAAACATGTGCATTTATTTGGTATTGTGAGATATGAAATATTTCAAAGTAAAAGCTGCTCTTTATTGTGCTCGTAAAATTTTGGTGAGTGGCACAATATCATGTGTGGTACAATATTTCGTGGCAACGTCAATAAATAGAATATATGTTTTTTTTCACAACTTTTATAAGAACCATTTATTACACAACATACGCGGCCAAAACTAGAAACAATAATGGATAAAAGTGTAGCGGTATACAAGAAAATATAATAGTACAATAGTATCAAAAAGCTGATGTACATACTATCGTTTATGCATACTTTGAATGAAACCACATATACTATTACTAGATATACATCTCAATACATGCATAACAATTTCATAGAATATGCATCACCTATAACAATTTCATTGAATATGTGTAGATAAAACAGTGCACTCACACAAAACACATATATTGGGGATGTGTCCAAATCCTATATCCGCTAAATTGTAAGTAGTAGTTATGTATCACGTATTTGATTTTATCTTATTTTAGTTATCTTATTTTCTTGTAAATGGTGAAATAGGGCATTGAGATATTGTTGATATAATAACTGCTCATTCAAGTTTCCAACATTCCAAGAAGATGAAACCTATACATTTACATGTGGCATTAACCTATCTAATAATTAGCCAGTCTTAATGATAACTACAAGAACAGGTAAATATGAAGGTTCAATACACAAGAACAGGCTTGCCGACATCCAGTTGGGATTATTATTTAATATTTAGGGTTTCACCAGTCAATGTCACCATACAGTTGTCCTTGAAATATCAGGAATACTGCTTTGTGTTTATGCTTGGGTAGCTTTAACATCACGCGAGGGGAACTGTTATATGGCCTACTGCATTATCATTATTTAAGCATGATATAAAATGGAATTGGACTTGAATACAACATTGATTTGCATTATTAAAACATATCAGTATTAAGTTAAGCATACTATACTATATGTAAAATTATTTCTAATAATAGTAAATTAATTACAAAGTTGTAATGTTATATTGCATACTTTCCAAACATTTAAAACTACAATGTGCACTTCACAGCTTATTTGCCATGGTAGTTAAGATCTCACCCAAAACGTTTTCACCTTGCCATTGTTTTGGATTTACCTCCATGTCTCTTGAGAAGGGAATACCGATTCCCCAGAAGTTATTGAATGTAGCTTCAACAAGTTGCTTGCCTTTGAAAGCTGTGATCAAATGTTTGAAAACGTCAACTTGATGAAATTTGAGCATCAGAATTTTCCTCATTAGAGGCAAACCAATGCTCTTTGTCCACTCCCTGGGGCAGTATTCATTTTTAGCCACAATCATAGCCTCCCTGGATGTCTCTGCATTCAATACCTCCTTTGCCAAATCTTTGCGGCCCCTTGTCAGACATTTTTCATAAGCGAAATATTGCTCAGCACTATTGAATTCAACGCCGTCACTTTGTATCTTACAGTGGTATAGATTGGATAGTGGACACGTTTCTCCTGCGAATAACACATGGTTCTCAGTTTCTAGTAGCCCAATTTGTTTGAGGTCTGCGGGGATTTTATCCAATTCAAGTATTGAATAATTTGTACCTTTAAATTTTACCTTATCTCCATTCATGATGGTATTGTCATTTTGTGATTTGAGATATTTGAAAATAGGTCTCATTGCCGCTTTTCTAGCCTGTGCACATGCACTCTTCAGCGATAGGTCCTCTTTTACAAATGTACCTTTTGTTTGTTTTCTCAAAACTGAAATTTTATCCCGTTCGCTAACAAATTTCACTAGTAGCGGTCTAGGCCACTTTTGATTTGGAGCAAATTTACCACGTCTATAACAAGATTTGAGCATCAGGTCTCCTAGACTAATGGATTCGAAATAGGCTTTGGCTGTATTATAACAGTCTTCACCTTTTTGTTCTGGAAGTCCAAAAATCAGTAGTGTGTCAGCCTTTTCTTTAGCTTCTAACTGGTCTATTTTAGATTTTAATTTTTCATTTTCAGATTCAGCTGTACATAATCTAGATTTTAAATCTCCAATTTCTTCACATGCTTCTCCAAGCTCGTTGGAAATCACCTGTAGATCGTTATGGTATTCGGCCATTGTACTTCTCATATCTTGAATAGCTTGCTCGATATTAGACAGTTTTTTTTACTTCTACACCAATCACATCTAAGGCCTCTAATCTAGCAAGAATTTTAGTGAGACTATCACTTGCCGTGTTTCCATCAGAATCCATATTACCATCAGAATCTTGGTGATTGGATATGTCCGTCAAATTATTAGACATACTAGGTGAAGTATTTACGTTTTCCAAATCACTGGCAATATTCCTCACTGCACTTTGGATATTTTGTTTTTCTCTTTTACTTTTGACTTCTGTTTGCTTTTTCTCAGAGCTATTTAAAAGGTCTTTTTGTAAGCATGATTTATGTGACCACATATGTGACCACAAACACCAGAGTTCAGATCACGAAAATCACTGAAACAGCTCACCCCTTGTGAAAGTTAAAAAAGAAGAATTATCCTTAAAAACTCACCAACAGTCACTTTTTATCCGATCAGAGTACATAACATCCTACATTAACACATCATTAATCCATTGCTAGCTTATCTAACTCACTAGTACTCTTGTATCCTATGAAATTTTGGTAAATATCACCACAACTGTCAACTGCTGTTAGCCCGCCATAATGCCCAAGCGGAAACAACCTTTGTGCAAATTGTGGGCAAGGGTGATACTTTATAACGTTGGTTCTGACCACTTTTGTTAGTTTAAATAATGAATAATATTGGCACACTTCATTGTACTGCCAACTTAGCAAGTTCCAAGTATCAAGTATGATATTGAGAAAGAGTGTTTTGGAACAACCTTTAAGACTAATCGGGAAGTTCTTATACCACAATTTAGAATCTTTTGCAATGAGTTAAAAGTCAAAATACATATCAAGCCATGGATTTCTGAGCTTGGATATAGTATACTTGGTGCAAACGGATAACTACCAGTCATAGATCCCTGACAATGCACTTGGCATGTAATATGCAAAAGCTATGGGATGAAAAATTAGTGTCTATGGTAATGGGAACATAATGCTCTCCATGGCATAGATATTCCTACGCACTTCAGTAGAACATCCCTATTAAGATTGCCCAAGGACTGGTGTCAAGTGGTTTAATATTGGGGTGGTCTCTTTAGGGACGTTTGCAAGGGTCTTTTTTATGAAGACTTGTGACAGTTATAAATCATCTTATGATAGAGGTGGTGTATTTATAGGGGTGCTCTTTATTGAAGGTTCTAATGTACACATGGCCCAATTGGCAAAGTGGTGCTAATCCCTAGTATTTGAACCCATGTGACGCCTTTGGCGTCTTTATGACATCACACTACTCTACATGACGTTGTCATGGCTGCCGCTGTCTGCTATGTTTGCTATAAAACCGCCAATTAACAACCATTATGGCCATTTTGACGATGTAAAACATATTCGTGCAAAACTACACAGTACCATGAACGATCTCCTGTAGTCAGATGGCGTCCAGCTAGTCAGGTTAAAGAGTAGATAGCCGAACAAAGTCCAAAAATTAGCGTATTAATATATAGGATTTCATTTGTCTGCCGTTAGCTTTGCAAAATGGGATATTACTGGTAACAACTGGAGAAAACCACACCATCGGGAAAATATTTATTGGAAATATTGGTGTCATAGTGAACAAGACCACAGTAGTGGTTGAAAGCTTTAGTAAGTTTTCCCAATAATATCCAGTGAAATAATGGTTTAAACTTTAGTTGATGTTATACAATCTGGATAGATGAATCTCCATAACTCTAGTATGCATCATATGTGTACACTTGCGCCATTTTACTAAAAAATATTTGCTTTTTAAAAATCAATTGCAATTCACATCATATGAAGGTGGGTCCTTCTGCAAAGATAAGATCTTTTACAAATTAAAAATTCCAGCTTTTTTTCTTCTTTAAAACCATTACATGTATGTCCAGGATAGGGCATCATTACTGCATTTTAACAGTTCGAAAAAAAACAGTTTTAATGGCTGGCTTTTTAATCTTTGATTATACAAGCCCACAATAGCTTAACTTATAAGACTTTATAAGTATACAGTAAGTAAGTAAGTAAGTAAAGCTTTATTAATCACTATTCGTGAAACTCATCATGGGAAGTGCGTACAGTTGAAAATAACAAGTAACTATAACAATACAAAACATGTAAGTAACAATAAATAACAATATAGACTAGACAATACAAATACGGACGGATACAGTTGATAATACTGACAAGAAAGTTACATACCTACATACAATGCAATACATGAAAAGGAACTTATGTGGAGAGATTGCGATATCGAATTGCGGAGAGAACGAAAAAAAAAATGTACCTATTTGTTCTTGATGGAATTGAACGTAATCTTCTACCCGAAGGCAGATATGAAAATTTGTAATGTAATGGATGATTGTTATTTTCCATTATCTTCTTCAATTTAGAATCAAGGCACATAATATATAGATCAGACAGGTTAGTTGTTATACATCCTAATTTTTTAGCACACGATACAATTTTGTTTAATTTCTTTGTCAGATGATGTACAGTACATAGTTTATACCAGTTGGATAGACAAAAAGTAAAGTTTGATTGAACAATACACCTGTAGAACATCGATAAAGTATTCCAACTTAATTTGAGTGACCTCGATTTTCTGACAAAATACATTTTCTTATTTAATTTTTTTTAAAGTGTATCCACATTGGGTGAAATAGACAGTTGATCATCAATAATATTACCAAGATATTTATAGGTCTTGACTATTTCCACTTGCTGATCTTTGATACGGAGAGGATTTATGTTAGCTTTAGCACCACAGTTCCTAAAGTCTATAACCATTTCCTTAGTTTTAGAAACATTTAAATTTAGATGATTGTCAGCACACCAATTACAAAACGATCAACTTCCATTCTATATTTAACATCATCATCACATTTTAGCAAACCAATTACTACGGTGTCATCGGCATATTTGATAATTACTATGGAACCAGATGAACTTGTGCAGTCAGTCGTGCAAATGGTAAAGAGAAAAGCACTCAACTTATTGCATTATTACAACAAATAGAACATCGAGTAAATCTTGAAATGCATCTGTAATATAAAACATGTTATGTACATGTGATTTGAGATACTTGTTCAAATATTATGTCAATTCAATCTTGCAACATACAATGTTTAATGCACTAAAAAAGTTTACATTGTCAAAATCCACAAGATGAAAATAAGGATCCAATACCATGTCTAAATAACTAAGCCAAAATACTCTTTCTGCCTTATTACATGCGTTTTTAAAGAACCATCATTGTGTACATTATGCGAATATAAAAATATAGATGTCCATATGACTATAAAGAACACCATTTGAAGAAGAAAGCTTAGCAGGAGAGGAGCTATCTGCAGAGGCCATTACTGCTCATAAGTGGCCCAGTAGTACACATTGAAGACCACATAGACCAGCGGGAATACGGCCCTGGAGACCGAGTCGGCCAGGCGGGCACGGTCGTCTCTCAGCTGGAGCAGCAGCTGATTGCGGGCTGCGCCTATTCGACCCTGTGGATGCTTGGTCGTCATCATGCCATTGGTTGGTTTCTGCTCTTCAAGTGGGATGTCCATGGCGCTGATGGTGGTCTCGTCATTCTGAAATGTGTTTGTCTATTGATAGAAAGGCAGGGCCGTAGCCAGGATTGCAAAACAGAGGAGGCAAATACGTTGGGCGAGGGTGCAGGTGAGTGCCTTAGTCGATTTAGATATCTACAAACCAATAGCCATTCGGGAACTCCTTGCATGTCTTTATGCCTTGCACAATACCTCTGCAACCTGTAAGTCATCTACCCATAAGAGTTTAGCCATAAAAAGATCTTCCAAAAAACAGAGGAGGCAGTTGCCTCCCCTGCCTCATATGTAGCTACGGCCCTGAAAGGATTGGAGTAGCTGGTATTCATTTTGTGGTATTTTCTGCTCTACACTTTTCGGCAATTTTATTTTGTAGCCTCTTTTTTACTGGGACTATAGGAAGCACACACTCTAAAATACAGCCACTATAGGAGTCTTTGACATAAAGTTATTTAGTTGCATTAAAGTTTACCATCAATAGCAGGCCCGTAAGGATGCCTCCTCTTCCTCCTCGCTTTTTTGCTAAAATATTTTACACGTTTTTTATGTCTAACATTGACTGGTAAGCGATTTGGTTAAAATATTTTAGTATATCATAGAATATAATGAAATACATTTGAAAGTATCCTCCATGTCAAACTAAGGCATAAGTTATGCACTGAGCCCCCACCTTTATATTGACAAATACTCACAGTATACAATATCATATCTGTTTGTTGTTTTTTGTGTGTTTTTTAGAATATGTTCAGATTACATTACCTCATTTACTTGTACGGGGGTAACTGTCACCCTATTAGTTGCTCCCTGGGCCTCCAAACGCCTCTCCCGGCGCACCTTGTCGGAGCGTGCCAGAGAGTTGACAACCGCATATTCCAGCATTGCCAGGAACACAAGAACCTGCAGCGGAATGTAAATGGATTTATGATGATGAGTTTGCAAGAACATCAGGCGCTGAGAGAAACAAGGAAAAAGTGATATGCTAGATATGCCAGAACTCAACCATGTTACTGCTTATGACCTGCTAGAATTGCCGACATTGTTGATTAAAATGTGCTAGAACCGATATACTGTAATTAAACCATGTTACTGGTTATGGTTTGTTAGAATTGCCGATATTGGTGATTAAAATACTCTAGTAGAACTGATCAAGTTAGTGATTTTATTTTTTAAGACCAAACAATATCTGTAACTGTAACTTGCTAAAACCGACCATGTTGGTGAACATCCAGATGTCGATGGCCTTGATGTAGGACACTTTGGGCAGCTTTGCGCTGACGCCGGACGCCTGGGTGGTGATGGTCAGGACAGTCAGCAGGCCGATGGAGATTCTGGAGAAGGAGGAGATGGGAACTGTAGTCACATGAAAAGCGTACGAACATACCATACATGGATGTATGCATTGTGCTTTACGATGTGTCGAGAAATTTGATAGGGACCGAGGGGTCTACAAGAGACTAAGCATCGGCGCCCCCAGGGGGGGGGGGGCAGGGGGCCCAGGCTCCCCCCTTAGAATTTCAAAACATGAGGTTCAAGAGAGAAGAAATCCAACTTGATATGTTTCCGCGAGACATACAATTGCATTGTTACGTAGAAATTAGTTTTGTTTAGGTTGCCCCCCACCCCCACCCCCCTTCTAGAAATCCTGGGGGTGCCTATGCCGAGGAACGGTGTGATTGATGGAGTTTTTGATCCGTTTTCTTTTCTTTGACCTTTGAGCGGCTACTAGTATGAGGGGGGTAAAATAGATATAATTTAAAATAATAATATTATTTTCTTCTCTATGAACCTTATAACATGCATAAATTATACTCTGTCAATTAGAAAATGTATTATTACAATGCTAGGAATAACAGATATTACTATATAAAAAGTAACCAAATATTCTTATTTAATACTTTTGTAGAGTTTATCTAAATATACCATAGTTCAAGATCACAATGCAAACTTAATTGTAATTATGTATTGAATGTATTCTCCTAGTTGCAAAATAAACTTCTTGTCCTCAACACAATGCAAACAATAAAAGGCATGATAACATGTATTTATTTTCCCAATGAATTTTTAAATTTGAGTGAATACTCCGCAACCATCAGTTTTGATGATTATAGCAGAGGGAGGCTACATAGTGTTGGTACATGGACCTCCAGAGGCAGGTTAGGTAACCAACTGAGCCTCGGGGTTGGAGGGATCACACTAGCTATTGTTTTCAAACTAGGTGACTTCTTTTACGTGCAGAGGGGTGACTGTCCTGTACACGGGGCACGCCTTTTAACAAGGCTTCCGAACCTCCCGCTTGGCGTCGCCACCGTCTAGTAGTAACACTGTACTGTGGCGACGTGCTCAGTGGAGGTCACCGAGCAACTCAGTAGCAGACGCACGACGTAACGGTTTTGGCGACACTCTGTCTGCCATGACCGGTGCGCGAACTTGAGGCGCAGGCAAATCCCGTTTTCATGTTGTGCGAACTAACCACTGAGCTACTGAGGACCACTCCTTTATTTATTGCAAATAGATAGCCGAATATGAATATATTGATACGAAATGTCTATGCTTCTTCTTTATCACACTTTCTCCTGCACACTGACCTGGCCGGAGCAGCCTGATAGTCGATCCAGAATGAGACCCATGAGAGGATGACGACGAGGATACTGGGGATGAAGACCTGGACCAGGTAGAACTGCTGCATGCGTTCCAGGTGGACCCAGGCACGCAGGCACGGGTATGCACCTGGTCGTATTACATGAAAACCATTATTATAATATTATCTGCAAATGCGGTCTTTAAAATGGTCCCGTCTTGGATTAGTTACAATGTTAATTAATCAATCAATTGATCAATGGCAGATCCAGGTTTTTGGAAATTAAAGAGGGACGCACTTTAGGGATTTGATGGGTTTCGCATGCGCGGTCTATGGCGGACATGGCAAAAATACCTACGAAAATGAAGTTTTTGGTGGGAAAAGGGTGGGGGCGTGCCCCACCGGGATCTGCCTATGATAATACACATGGAAGTTACTTGATGTAGATTGAGAGACATCAGGACCTGTTTGGAATTTCAACTAGCATCTGAGCCACGAGCAGTTGGATAAGCAAATGAGAAAGCAAATTAAAGTTTTTATATTTTAAACGTGTCAAGAAACAGAAGTTGTAGGGATCAGCATCTTGCCACAACAAGCTATCATATATCATATTTGTCAATGATATATGACTACCTTTTCAGCGGAAGATGAGGGATCAGAAACACGTGTTCGGTCGCTCACCTACCCCATTGTACCAGCAAAACCATCAATCTGCCACTGGATATGCCCCTCGCTGTTGCTGTAATTTGTAGAGTGTGTACAAAAAAACACCCATATGCATTCCGTATCTACCAATGATACATATAACACTATGTCTTGCAAGAACTCAAAACTTTAGGCAACAATCCCAACAGTGCACCCTTCGCCCCACCTCCTTTTCGACCAAAATATTTTTCATGGTTTATTTATAACATATCCACCACCGATTGCTGGTAGACAAGCCATAAGAGCCCTTAGGTGTGCCCCCACCCTTCCAAAAATCCTGGATCTGTGCCTTGAGACCTCATGTTGCCTCTCACCCGAGCTGTACGTGGCCGTGCAGTCCTCGGTGCTGACCCGGGACACGTTGAACTCGGGCAGCACGAGCTGGGAGCGCACCTCGAGGAGGCCGGGGCGAGAGCTCACATTCCTCCAGGTGAACGTCATCTCCTCAACCGGATGCGAGTCTGCAAAATGGCTACAATGTTACTACGTTATTATAAAGATGTATCAGTTCAAGTTTCTTTGATAACAAAGATATAGGAAAGATATGTGATGGCCGTTTACAATTGACGTTAGCACCATTTCGTGTACGGTATTTCTAAGCACCTACTTTCGTCCTACGCACCCACCTCCTGCCTTCACTTAGACTCACTTTCATACTTATTTTAAGCACACTCTGTTAATAATAGCATTTTCGTAAAATGGTGGTTCAGTGCAGTTTCAAGATTTTGAATTTTGCAGGATCATTGTGAAGATATCATTTACTCAATGGGGTCTGAGGCTGCGCCAGTGCGCCTGCTCTACCCCAGGGCTGGGTGTTTCTGTGCATTGTTACTCCCCCTACATCGTGCTCAACTCACAGCTCTCGACATAGATTGGGCACGTCTGGTTGTCAATGGGGAATTCCTGGAGCTTCATATCGCACGCCAGAACCAGGCTCAGTCTGAAAGAGGAGACTCGGGGGAATCATTTAGAGGATCCATATGGACTAAAGCTTCCACAGTAACATATGTATTTTCATCGATACATTAGATCATGTACCCTGAAAGTGACACATTTGAAATCCTTTTGCTTAAAACGGACAAATATTTTGAGAAGAATATACTAGTATTTTACATGCATATACATGTAGTAGATCTCTCCTGCGAAAAGCTGTTCTGTCTGTCCTTCTCTCTGTCTGTCTTTCCATCTACATCACTTTTGTCCGAGAATAGTTCCAACCTCCCTTTGTTCAGTACCCTGCCTGCCCCTGTTCACCCACTCGCCACCTTTCTAACCTTTGTTAATTCCCCCCCCCCCCCCCCCGGACCACCAAACCTCCCCATGTTCACCCTCCCCATTTCCTCTTACCCTCCCCCACCCCGAGTCTGTCACACCCGCTTTCCTCACCTCTCACTGTAGAAGATTTCCCCCTTAGGCGACAGTGTGATCATTCTGTTGGGCGTGGTCACCGTGTGCCGACCGCCCCCTGTCTTGCTGTTGGAAATGTACAGATCCGGTACCCACAGCTGGTGCAGGCGAGATTCATGTAGGGTCAACTGCCTGCAGGGGACGTTATGGACAGAATCATTCTTCATATCGTCTCTAGCTTTAATACTCATTGAAACAGTCAAGCTTGTGGGTAAAAAGTTGAGCTTGAAAGTTGTTATTTTGTCGCAATCTTTATCTTACCCTATAAAAAATTAAGAAGTGCTGTGCTGTGTCTTTATTGTTCAATGCTTAAATTGTCTACTGCCTGACTGCAGGACATTGTGCCCAAAATCCTTGAAGCAAGGATTCTGTATCAATTCATCAACCCTGTTTGATAGAAAGTTAGCATTCTCACTTACATATATCACAGATAAACTTTTTTTCTTTGATTTTATAGCAATATTAGCTTTAAAAGATCCGTATGAATACGTCTTTTAAATGTTGAAATGGTGAAATATTAAACTTCTTGTAAGATTATGAACACAATCATATACATTTGCGCGCTAAACAGAGACCGGCATTCTCATCAACAAATCTGGAGAAGTTCCAATGCCTACAAATAGAACACATATGTTTGGTGCGAAATGAAATATAGATGAAGTAACTCTGACATTCTAGTCCCGATATCTGTTTATATCTTATTTAGATGTGACCTTTCGCAACAGTGACAAACTAAGACAATGCACTTTCTGCCTAGTTGAAACAGTGATTAATACATAAACATAGGTGTGACATTGGATTCATGTATTAATTTACATGAATGGCATTATATAATGCACATTTATTAAAATATTATTATAATGAAGTATAGTGAACAACACAAAAATCCCTCTATCTTGTAACGATTTTAAAAGATATGGTGGTTATAAAAATTCATTTACATATATAATTATTTTTATAAAGTTACAAAGTCAAAATGAACATAGTTTTGTGAAATATATTTTCAAGCGAAGCGATGTTTGTTTCAATCGGTTGGATGGTCATCTGATCACGCTTTATAAATCCTTTCTCGACTGTACAAATAACATGCACCACTCCACATGTATGCGTTAACATAATTATACAGAATAAAATCTACTTATTAAGACTTATTAAGAACATCTTTATCAGGAAACCACTTTTATACAAGCACTTCTTTGTTCCCACATCTTCATAGAGACATCAACATGAGCCTCCATAAAACGACCATCTCTATATTGCAAGCGCTTCATACCAGCTGTAAAATAGGCCATTTGGCACCTCAAAGCTACAGCAAAAATACAGATATCAGTCATTTTGACGTTGGAAAATACTCCACCTCAATGGGCTCACCTAGTGGTATCCATTTGAGTATTGAATAAAAAAAAGTCTTCACATACCCCACCAAGTCTTCTGTTTCTTAAGTTTCTTTGACAATCAGGTTCATTTCTCGTTGGGCCTGTGGGTCCGCTCATTTGAAACTCAATTCAATCACACTGTCTGTCAGTGTGGGCCGAGAGATTATTAATTTGTTATATTGCTTAGTAACAGGGACACACATTTGCACACCCACCAACAGACAGCCACACACATTCGCACGCACGCACGCCCTCTTCATACCTGTTAATACTGGTACCAGACGGGAACTCGAGCCTGGGGTCGGTCCACACCTGCCGTAAGAAGATGTCCATTACGAAGTCCTGTGAAACAGACGCAGGAGGTTTGGCGAGAGCAGGCAAATATACAGGCACATATATTCAGTAGAACCTCTCTTTAAAGAGCATTTGTGGAGCACCAACTTAAAGTGATCTCAATGTAGATGTCGTCAATATATATGGAGGTTCTCATAGCAATCATTTTGAAGGATTGGGACCGAGAAATGGGTGTCGTTATGGAGGTGGTCTTAATTGGAGGTTCTACAGTACATGCGTGTAGCGTGGAGCCCTTTTTATGTGGACACCTGCAAGAGAAGTGAAATGTGTCCGCATAAGACAGGTGTCCTTAAATGAGATATGTACGTGGACAGTTTCCATGGTACAGTCACGGTAATTTCACGGAGGTCCCATTGATCGGCAAATAATGCTCTTTTCAGGTCCAGATGTTAGAGCGTGGGTGCGCGTGCGTGGGTGCGCGTGCATGGGTGCGTGTGTGTGCGCGTGCGTGTGTGTTTCATGTGGGTGCACGTGCTTGAGTGGGCGAAAATTGGTTAACATGCACGTGCCTGCGCGGGTGCGGGTGCTTGTATTGTGACGTAACACGTGTACAGGGCTGAATGTTTCTCTATGTGTGCGTGTATGTATGTAAGTGCGTGCGCGTGTATGCGTGCGTGCGTGCGACACGTACCATCTGGATCTCAGACACAGAGCTGATGCCGTTGATGTACATGTCCACAGTGACCGGCGTCACGGAGCCTGAAAACAGAGGACAGACACAACTTTGAATTTGTTTGATGTTATGAGCTAGGGTAGAATCTCTCCTTTGAGACCATCCAGTGACTGGACTTAAGTTGGCTCAGAAGATACGTGGTCTTATTATGGAGGGCTCTTTATGAAGGTTTGCGATGTTAAAATTTGGCTTGTATGGGCGGTCTCAATATAGAGTCGGTTTTAATAGGAGATTATATTGTATTTTTGTGATATATCAATAGACTTCATCTGTTACTGTTTTAGGAGGCAATATGAGCCAACTCTGGTATAGACCGGTTTAAACCAGTCTTATTCGGGGTGATCAAGAGCGATAGGGACATGTGGTGTTTATATTCCGACTTGTTTTATGTTATAGTCTATGTATACTTTGAGTCTGATCTGAAATGTAGATGGAAACCATGGCTGCCAGCTGTTCTACTTTAAGCCCCAGTCTCACAATCACCAATGTAATCCATCCTTGCAAAATACAGTGAAATCGTAAATGAGAAGTGTGTGCTTTCCCACAAAGGGCGTTGACGAGACCATGTGATAATCAACAGTGGCTACCACCACTGATTTGGCTTCAAGTATCTGAGTAGTCTGAGCCTATCTTTGCTCTCTCTGTACAGTAACAACACATGATCATATGCACCATGTGCCGGTATTGGTAATGGTAAAAACCTGCTTATTTTTTTTAACTTTTCCCCTTGTAAAGTCTACTTGTCCAGTTCTAAATTTACATCGCTAGACTTTTATTGCACAAATCAGTTCATAACATTTACACGACTGACTATATAGAGTCTGACTTTCTAATCACAAAATCGAAGAGCATACCCACAATATCAAGTCCGTCCCAAGTTTTGAACCTACAACATTTACTAGTAGTGCCATGGCACAGCTCAAGCCAGACAATGAAAACACAGGAACAGCTGCTATGCTGGTATAGCAGAACCTCCCTTTAAGACCACCTCCTTATTGAGAGCACCTCAATGATAATAAAACCACTTCTCTCAGTCCCAAACTTTCATTTAGAGGCAAACATGAACCTCAGTAAAAAGACCGCCTCGCTACTGAGAGCACTTGATTTCAGTCCCACGGGTGGTCTTATAGAGAGGCTCTACTGTGACCGGATGGTATGTAAAGCTGTGGTTATGTCACTGGAGTGTGAACGCGACTTTCTCAGAATCACCTAGGAACTTGGATAAGTTATTCATAAGGCAGCGCAGTCCATATAACTCATATCATACACCAACACATGTGATAACACTTTTCTAAGACTCTAACTTACAAAGTCACATAATCATGCATTAAAATAACTAACAAACTAATAAATAGTAAGTAGTATTAAGGCTCCTTCACATCTATACTCTCCATTCAAACATTTACATTGTAATAACCTCTAAAGCATTACATTTCCACTTGGTTTGAATAGTCATATCTTACTTTGATAGTACAGTATAGTTTGTTGCACACAGTAAATTCGTACCAATAATGCAGGTTTACGCCATAAGAAAAGTGATGTTGTCACCTGAAAAATAACTTGTTTTGCGTATCATTATTTACAAGAGCGCCATAGTAAGCAGAAAGGCATGAATGATTAGCTTAAGTTCAGGGCGACTCACTTATTATTAGTACAGCAGACGTTTTAAAGAATACTTAATATTCCCACACTCTAAGCAGTAATTATGCAAATTCATTTTCTTTTTTTTTTCCCTTTTTTGCATTGTGGGGCACGAGAACTGCGGGGGGCTGCATAAGGATCTGGTCTGTATGTGGTAGGTTATATACTCAAACCCCAGTCCACAGAAAAATTCTTTTGGTGTGAATCATTCTAATTATCCGGTAGTCCGGTACCACACACAGCATACAATATGACATACAATATAAAACATCTATATGAAAACATATATTTATACCATAAATAATGTATCAAAGCTTTCAAGATGACAACAGATCAATTCCATGCGATCGGAACAATTGACACTTCTTAACTCAACTCGTTTGATATTCTGTCTGAGTGTACAATATATCTTATTATGCATGCATGGTTTGAAAAAAGATAAATGCTGTATCTTAATTATTCAAGCCAAATATATTAACTGATGCAATCAACGCATTAGTATAACGACAGTAATGGAATTATCTAAAGATGATGTCTTTAAGTGGTGAGATAAGTGCCACAATTAGGTTAGATTAACTATATTGTCAAAGGATGTAAGCACATGTAGCCATCGAATATTTACAATCCTGAGGCCTAAAAGTGTCTGGAATTAATAGCGCCAGTGGTCGGCTCATGGGAATCTCTTTCATACTGTACAAACAGGAGAATCTCCGTATCAAGACCAGCTAGGGACTAGGGACGGCGCAGACCCGTATTCTCTCACTATGTATAACTCATGTAAAATATATGACCTTGAACATTGATTGGTCATTTTAAATGACCCAAAGATAAAAATATTATATTATATTCTATTCTAGTGGACAGTCCGCTGACTGTTGAAATAGGGTTGCCAAGAGGGTCCACAGATCTCGAGCTATACAGATGGCAAGGATTATGAGTTCGTGGGCGTCCAAGTGATTGAAATATCCATTATTCATACCAAACTCTACACACCTTTATCAACATTCTATTAATTACTCTATTTGTTTGCTCAACAAGACTGTTCGAGATTTGAGCCGGATACGAAGTTCATCTCATATTATGATAAAACACTTCTTTATAACTTTCTATAACTTTTGATTTAACTAAAACAGCAGGTAGAAAGAAGTTTTTGCTTTTTAATGAAATGATTTATTCGTAAATGATAATAAGTGCTGGGTGATTAATGTGTGTAAAAAATTCTAAATGTGGGGCATGAATAAATGATCCATGACATTCGCACGTGAAAACCACCAACACCATTTTTTGAAGGAAAAGTAATGGGAATGCGCAAGTTTGTTGTAAGTGTATACATGTGGTTGATGTTAGGTGTGGACGCGGGTGTGCAGGCGGGCCCAGCCAAGGTGCGTTTGCCACACGTGTAGTGTACCTAGTACATATCCATCAATACTGCCTCCCTACTGCCAACAAAACCACGGAGACCGTGTGGACCAGTGCGTGCCCAGTGCGGTGAAAGTGCGGCAAAAGTACGTTTCTTGAGACTACAGCAAACTGTCGCCATGTCAAATTTCCCATTACAGCAGTAGCAGTAGACTGTACGGAGCTAGGCCCATATGTCATTATTTTCCGTAGACAGTGCTGGTAAAATGTGCGCACTGCCTGTTGTGCCCCTTGCTTAAGCCTAAGTACATGAGTACGTGAGTACTCACCCGTGGTGGCCCCGGGCAGGGCACGCTTGTCGTAGCGCGCTTCAGACAGCAGTCCATCCACGAAGTCGATCTCCGCCTGCGAGCTCGCAGCTCTGCAACGAGAGTGCAGCATTAAGACTATCATATGCGGCAAGAACGGTTACATGTTTGTTACATGCACGAAGTAGAAATGAATAGGCCTCACGTAAATTTATATGTCAAGGTCTGTGATCATGGTGATGGGGCTTGGAATTTGCAGTGACATTTTGCGATATTTTAATTATGTATGACTAGAGCGCATAGTGGACCAAAAACGATTATTTTTAGAAGAAAAGGGATTCCTATTTTCATTTCTAGCATACTTAAACATAATGATTGATATCATATACGTTAAATAAAATTAAAATTAATACCTTACACCACATTGGATTTTTTGAAATAAAATTTTATGGGAATTTGTGTGGTAATCGGAAAAAATATCTATATATTTGCACTATCTGATGTGTTTTGATCAACAGAAATGCTTCCACACGGACAGAGAATCATCTTATTATTGTTTCCCTATTATGTAAGATATATCAATGTAACTCAATGATTTTTTTCATTTTTAACCAGAAATTAACTTTCGCATCTGAGTCCCAAAACGGTCATTGAAGCCAAATACTCAGTGTTTCTTCTTATTGTCGATGAAGAAACAAAAGATTTAATAAAAAACTGCATCAAAAATATCATTTTCGTCACTTTTGTCATTCCTCGTATTCGAACATGATTTTTTTACACTTTAACTAGCATGACATTCGTCCGTACATACAATCGCAAAATATTACCTTTTAAACACGAAAATCAGGGAGGTCACAAGATTAATCCAGTTCAGATTCGCCATTGTGTCTTCTAAAAACGCCTGACATACAATGCGCGGTAGCAACCAGAGGCAACAGATCCGCTCTTCACTGGAAAACCTTATTGGTTATTAAATATTCAAACTTACACCATGCTCACTGTATATAGCAACGGAGAGATCTGACACACAGATTTGTACTTGGGCATGTTTACAGCAGTTGCTAAAACATAAGTACAGTAGACACTCGTTATCTCAAATGTATAGGGAGACCATCAGAATATTCGAGATAGCCACCATTTGAGATAACCAACTGATGTTTGGTCGAAGTGTAGTTGAAGGGAAATGAAACTAACACCGAGATAACAGAAAATTCGAGATAAGCACCATCGAGATAGCGAGTTTTTTTAAGCTAAAGTGGTCCAAATTGATATGTCATACGGATAACTTAAAGTTAACACGTGTGAACTATTTAAAAGTACAAATTCTAAAATAACTCAAATGGTGGCTGCAACAACGTTCAGAGATGAAGTTCAAGTGATCGTGCGTATGTTAAACCCCAATATGAAAGGGGAAAAAAACGTAAAATACAGCTTGTTCACATTGTTTGCAAATTTTATAGAACTATTTTTTTAAAGATTTTTTTACAAATCTGTATATGTAGTGTGTATGTATCATTCGCATTTGGAATGGGCTAGATATCAACATTCAAGTTTAACATTTTATGTAGAAAGTCTACTGTTGTTATATTTACTGTTTAAAGAGCTATGTGGAGCAAACAAATGTTCAAACAACGTTGATTTCCTAAATGTACGAAATAAATCGTCACCGTCATAAGAATTCCTGCATTTCAAACTAGAACCAGCAACTTATCACAACTATTATTGGAAAAAAACACATCAAAATAGTTGATGACTTGTGGAAGATTTTCACTACTTATTTCCCAACTCGTAGTGTCAATGTGTTATGCAGTCAAAATAAAATAAGGTGCTTTCTCACCAGATATCCTGTTTTGTACTATTGTGAATGTCATATTGGGTGGGATTCTTATATTAGCTTAAGTATTAAGCCACCTACTGTTATTGTTAATAATCTAATACTAACAATCGCATTGTTTGAAATGAGCGTATGCGTCAATTGTCACAATTGTCACAATGCAAACACTAATAAAACGGTGCCGGACGAGCTCGATTTTCGTGACGCACAGACCAGCAGACCGAGAATTTTCGTGCTGTTCTAGAACTAGTATCCAAACCAGTAGCATGTGCAGTTTGGGCAATTTTGAGGTGTAATATACTTTGATCTACTTTGAATAGAATAGACGCGTGTAAATGTTTACAAAAACATAGCCACGTTGTAATTATTGCCAATATACGGCTTATCAAAATGAGCACTTCATGGACTAAAAATTAAAAAGCAAAATTTCTCCTTTCAAACATCATTATTGAGCTCTCTAACAATTTGATGATTAATTCCTCTTACAAATAATTATAAATCAATAATTTATACTTAACATTTCCTTAGGGTACTTAACTTACATATCAAATTATGCTAAACGGAAACAGAATTAAGAAATAGTAGATTGAACAGTACATATATTCATCATACACCAATAGTCGTGGAGGCCCGTGTTTCATTACATAAGACGAACTTACGTGTTCGTATACATTCGAGAGAGATTGGATGGTCAATGGTGTTGATGCAATGGACAACAAAGACCTCGTCAATTTTTGTCCATCCAGGCGTAAGTGACATATCCTGGGTCACAAGTTTTTTTTTATGAATTCATGTTTTTATTATCTCCAGATTACATTTTAAATTGGGTGTCACTCTAGCAAGTTTTGGGGAATTCTTCATAGACCCTTAGTAAAACATATGAATTTTAAAAGTAAGCCTGCTATTGTTACGATTGGAGCGTCTAAACATATATTATCTGGGTCACCGATATGCTCATTCATTTAGAAATCCTGGGCTAGAAATAAAATATATTGAATGTGTACAGCCTTGGCCTAGTGGTAAATTCTTACTAACTTTTTGCATTAAAGTCATCCTTGCCTGAGACCCGAAGCAGTGCTAATATTCATTTGGGACTTGATATTTGACTCAACTTTTTTGTAAATAGCCTGGGACCCGTCACCCGTGAGTAATTGTACCTCGAGGATTGTACATAGTAAAAGATTGAAGTGGGTCCGTGATAACAATATCAGGACATTCTTGAATGTGTTCATTGTGTTGGTATGAAATATTTTAGTTCATCTTTCTTTGCTCACAACACTAGATTTTTTAAAAATACATTTACAGTTTCGCCAAACAACTGTTGGCATCCTCAGAATGTTCTTCCCGCGCAATGTCACAAGTCAAATATTCTGATCCTGAACGAGGAAATAATTAATATCAGGACAGTATCAGAAATCAGAACAGATAAACAGCATTACACCAGTGTTATGACACAGAATATAATCGAAAAAAAAGTTGCATCCCAATTTGTGTGTCGAGAAATAAATGCTTTTTAAATGAAATAAATGCATCTTTTTCAATTAGTTGTCTTGAAGTATCACTTCGTCACTTCCTCGTATGCAGGAGGTGGCGGTAAGTTAGCTTCAGTGTAGGCTGGAGGAACAGGTCCAGAAACTGTGGAATCTGCAGGTATTGGTGGATATGGCTGTGCTCCTTGTGGTTGCGGATGCCTCTGGCCATTTGATGTCGGTGGACAAAACAGGCTGCATCCGGGTTGTGTCGGATATGGCTTTGGTGCTGCATTACTATCATTCACGGTGTAACTGGTGTTTGGTGTTGGATACGCAGTGGCCACCGAGTATGCTGGGGGTGGCGCGAATGCTGCGTTTGTCATACCACCGCCGACACCGCCGGGAGCGCCCGACAGCGATGTCATTGGCACTCCAGTGGTGAATCCTGCGGCTGAATGGGTGTTGTTATTGTTGCGCCGGCGGTACATCCTCGCCTTGTGGCAGCGGCAGGCGACGAGAGCCCCCACCACGCACATCCCAACGACGACGATCACCCAGTACGTCCACGTGGACCATGACGGGCCAAAGAAACGGTCTGCAACAGAACAGGGTTTCTTATTTTTTTTGTTATAGTGCTATCAGATTTTTCTAAATAGTGTACGTGATTTGGTTTTGCATATTTTGGTGCACAATTTCATCACAGGAGCGATGTTTATCTGTGCTTTCAATTGCTGATAGAAACAGATGTGGAAAGTAGATCAAAGGTGTGCAAAGCGCACGGCGTCGCTGGCACACCATTGACATATATGCAACGTATCTAGGCTGCATTTGGCGGCCAATGGTGGCACACTTTAACCTGCACCTGCTTAATTGGTGAAGTGACAAACTTGGATATAGATCATTCGTCATTTAAGCAATGTACCAAGTTTAAAATGCAAGACGCACGCACGCTGCCCCCTTGTAACTCTTAACAACACTTTCACTCAAAAGTTGTACTGGTGAATACTATTTGTATCTGTATTTGTGTATGAGTGATCAGGTCAACATCAGTGTTGAGGACTAATAACTGCCTACATGACGTTCTGTGTACATGACAGGAAAGAAACTTGTGTCATTAAGGGTGGGTGTCGGCGGAAGTGAGAAGAAACAAAAATTAAAGCAATTCTTAGAAGTGCAGATCAAAACAAGGATAGAGTTACTGATTAGAAAAGGGCTGTGGCAAAGCTACCCTTGAAGGCAACTAAAGATTGCACATTGGCTATGCCCATAGGCAGGCTGTTCCATAGTACTAGTGGGTGGGAACAATGACTTTCTGTAGTAGTCACTAGATGTTGCGAATGCAAAATATGCTGATGGAAGAGTCCTAATACGTGCTGGTGCAATGTGAACATATATTGATGCTCTGAATTTGAGTAGGCCATTGTGTATATATATATTTTTTTTAATAAAATGTACATAATTTTGTTTTCTTCCCTCTCGCTTCGAGTGATTCCCAGTTGAGGTCGATTTACATCTCAGTATATGGAACATTTCAATAGGACACAACAGTTTTCATTCAATACTTTACGGCATAATGTAATTTGAGCGTTTTATACCTGATTCATCCTCACAATAGTTTGTCTTCTTTGATGAGCAGGTTGCGTAGGGACACCTGACAAATCCGCGCATACACCCATCTATATCAAACAGAACATAATAATGAGTATTGGATTATATAGAATGTTCATGACCTACTTCACATATAGCTGTCGACTATGGCTTACAACATCCAACAAAACGATACTTATGTAAGATAAATTAAAGAAGGCTAATGTATAATTAAAATTGTATCTCAACCTTTACAATAATCATAATGCACCACCATGCGCAGTACATGTATTGCATGCTGACTAGTTGGCTTGAATGAATGCTAAGCTGCGACGATGGGCACAGCTAAGTACCAGTGTTACTTACCGCACGTCATCCGAGACGTTATGCATGTCCCATTGGAACATTTTCTTTGGTCTTGCAGGCAGCCATCTGTTCCTGGAAGTGTCAAATTGATGCTACACAACTCCTTATCTGTATACATGGATAGATCCAGCACGGGGGTGGGGGTGGGGAGTTAGGGGGTGCCCATTCCTCTTTTCCAACCAAAGTACATTATTTTCATAACGAAATTCATGAGATACCGAAACTATAAGATGCCCCCCCTTTTTAGAAGACCTGGATCGGCCAGTGGTATGTGCGGATAAAAGAATAAGTAAATGGGGAATATCAATTCAATGGACAGACATTTATGGCTACTGCGGTACAGACTAGGGGTGGGGCGAACCTTCGAACCTTCGTTCGTCTATCTATACCTTCGAAGGTAACTTTCACAACCGAACCCTCGGGGTCATGGTAACTGCACGTCAGACATGGTGCGACTAGTGACTTGTTAAGCGAATTTAGATTGCAGTAATGTCGGGAGTTATGATTGGGGCTTGTGTTCTAGATGTTAAGCAGCTCTTACCACATTCGCTGAATGCATCTATACAGCCTCTTGCAGGACAGTATTTGTAGCTGCTGCTACTACAGGAGGCGAACCGCGCGTCAAAGGATGCATCTGGGGCAAAAGAGGACGTTATGGTAAAACTAGGTGACATCAACAAAATTGGTTTTATACATATATATATTATCATCAATTTGGCGTGCATTTAATGTCCCTATTAAAAGTCCTACTAACCAAACTATACCCAGATATATGTATAATGCGTATATGAAACAATTGTGTAACAATTCACATTCATTTGAAACTTGGTTCCTTACTAAATTCAAAGTACCTCACATTAGAACAAGGTAGCATGTTGCTATTGCTAGTTTACGCAGAGACTGGAAATCATATGAGCGCTTTATGGACTAAATATTAAAAAGCAAATTTTCTCCTTTCAACATCATTACACATCAGATTGAGCTCTCTAACAATTCGATTATTACCGCCTCTTATAAATAATTATAGATCAATAATTTATACTTAACATTTCCTTAAAGTACTTAAGTTACATATCAAATTATGCTAAACGGAAGCAGAATTAAGAAATAGTAGATTGAACAGTACATATATTCATCATACACAGATGATAGTGGAGGTCCGTGTTCATCACTCAAGACATGTACTGTGTACTGTGTATGAGTTTAGTGATACTTCAGATACTTGCTCCCGTGCTGGGGTTGGTTCGATGAACAAAAAAGACCTCGTCAATTTTTGCCCTACACCCAGGCGCGCAAGTGACATATCTTTACGTTAGATCCATTACAATATTCTAGGGGCACTGCTTTTGATTGAATGTCATTTGGACACTTGCGCTGATTATGTATTTCAAATGATATCATTAATAAAATGCAAACTAGTTTGAGAAAAAAATAAGAAAGAAAGAGGCACTTGATATTAACCTACTCCAAATAAGCAGAACACTGCTATCAATTTTCTTTTTTAATGAAGCATGAAGTTAGGTACGCAAGAGGTTAGGGACCATTCAGAAATAGATTTTAAGGGCATGTCACTGTTTTTTACGGATATTTTATCATCTTTATTTATATCTCACTTTTTATATATTTTAAATCTGTTTTTTTATATATATATTGCAAATGATGAACCAATGCCTTCTTCGATTCATCGACGGTTGTACACGTTACCTTTCTAACAGTCATCAGGATAGTGGTCTGTAGGGGGGGGGCGTTATGTTTTCTAACGGGGATTTGAGGGGAGGCTAATAAAAGTCACGCACCACCATCCTCATCATATCTGAATGGTTTCGTAAATCACGTGTGAACAGAACAAAGTTGTACTTAAATATATTGTATGTAATTTCCCAGACACCTCCGATACATTCTTGTACACACCAATTCGTTACTGCTTAAAGCAGTTTCTGTTTACTTATAATGGATTGCGTAAGACACTGATCAATGCTCGTTACCAGATGAAAGAAAGAGAAACTGGCTATTCTAAGCACCATGTATATAAATAAAACACTTACTCGTTACTATGAGAAGTACTCCAAAACAAATTGCAGCAGATAACACATTGGTAATGTTTGAAACTGAAGACATTGTTCTTTTCTTCAAGTTTCTAAAAAGACGATTTTGAAAGTTTAGGTGATCATTCTAAGTAACATCAAAAGTTGCATAATTCATGAATACATATGTGCACTTAATGCATCGTTAAACACATATTCAACGCTGATATTTACAAGTATTTGATATGTTATCAGATGTAATTATACACATTAAAAATTCAATTACTATGTTAAACATGTTACTCACGTTACTCAATAGTATCCACCATATAAGTGTTTTGCACAGATTATGTATGAGTTAACTTACACAAGTACACATCTTAATAAGAGAAACAACGTTCTAACCCATTTAACATTTGTGAACGTTGATTCGATCATCTCATAATGATTAATTTACCTCTGCTGAATGAACAGTTGCTATAGTGTATCCTAACTATCACACACAATAATTGGTAAAAATTTTCCTACCATGTATGCTCCACTTAAACACTGATACTCGCATGACCAACTTCCTTATTTCTGTAAAGGCCTAGATCTACCCTTTGTGGAAGCCTTTCCTTTTATAACACGTAAACATCGTGGCCATCGTGACCTATATAGTCTACCAGTATACCGTATAAAGGATAAGTAGGGGCATGTTGTCCAAATTAAACTGATAGGGAAAGTTTTTAAAATATATTTTTTTTCTTTTAACAAAAAAGATACTTGTAATATACAAAGAACTCCGTTCCCTCTCCTTAATCAGCTGGTGTATAAGACACATTCTTTTTCTAATGAATTATATTTTTCTTCTTCAATGCATTTCTTCTTACAATATGGTTTTCATTGATTTTATTCTCTAATCAGGATGTACATGTACAGTATATCAGTGTGTCACGTAACCTTTGACATGAGATGGCGTTTGGGGGGTAGGGCTAGTATTATGCTCATAAAACTGTTAAATATGAAGATAAAGCACCCAGGATGACTCATTGGTTTCCTAACTGAATGAATCTATTCCTTAATGGTTAAAATGCACAGCTTACATTGTAACATCATTAGTATAGAAAAGTATGTGGAATTTTCCTCCAAAAAAAAAAAGTGGCACCTAGCTACTCCAAACTTATGTACATGCTAGAGGAGTCCAGCTCCCGAGAGAAAAGAAATAGAGGTAAAATAATTTTGTTTACTGTTCTGAGTAGTTGGTTAGAGTAGTTGATGTCCCGGGGCTTGAGGTATTAAAGTCCTGTGAACCATACGTCTTCATTGAGATTGATCTAGAGATTTTTGCGAGATTTTTGCGAAGCAGGTTGATTAAACGTCCTATATACTTTCTAAAGGTCCTGATTAAACGTCCTATAGATACCAACAAGCTTGCCTAAAGGTCCTTTGAAAGAAACCCCTGGACTCGCAATTCGTCCGTCCCAACAAAGCTGCCTTATGATTCCCTGTTGGAGGTTGTGAAAGAGGACGTTGCAAAATCTGCTTGGAGGTTGGGTAGAGACTCATGCGTGCCAGACACGCGACGTAGACGTAAAACGTAAGCAACATGACGAAGTTTTGAAGCACGCACGAGTCACGTTATACGTAACTACGTCACCAACGCGCCATTTTTTATCAAGTTGACAAGTAAACAAAATTCAAAAAAACAAAGTTTAACAAAAGATTATGACTGCTTTAGAAGAGTTCACAAGATGTTACATCATTCTACTCGGGCTTGCAGCAGCGGCAGGTAAATCTAATTATTCCAAATGCAAATCTCGGTACTGTATGCAATTAAACGTTGCAAAGATGTGTTGCTATTCATACTGAATCATACTGAAAAGTCTGAATCATAGATGACTGTCCAAAATTCTTTTTTTTTTCGATACGTATTTAACATTTCTGTGCACTTCATATGTTCCGTGGCATCATTGTCTGTGTCTAAAGTCCAGAATGATCTTCAAAAATGTCGATCACCCCCTGTGGACTGTGGACGTCTTCCGTGCGAGACTCCATGGCCATGCCTTGTACCGGGCGTCCACTCAGTCTAAGACTAAATATAGACACTCATCACTTGCCACCGGCACCGCTCCTGCTATTCACCAATGCATTCGGCTACCTCATTCATAATAATTATACATGTAGTTCCTATTGTTGCGCCCAAGAGAGATCACAAGCGGGGGTGGAGACAATATGAAGAGAATGTTTATCTGTGGGGGTAGTAAATACTATAATCTACGGACTGTGTGCTGTCTGAGTCGCACTGTGCACGCCAATCCATATAGTGCCCGTAAAGTCCTGTAGATCGGAGGCACAAATGTGTGGGGTAAAGATTTCAGGCAAACGGCATACACGCACAGCCTTTCTAGGGGGCATACTCCCCAAAGAACATTTTGTAATTGAGACATAGTCTGAAGTTATTTCATCCATAAAATTACTTAGACTTCTAGCCACAAATATCTTTAAACCCACGTTCATTCACGGCTTCTTAACAAACCTCACACCAACTCGATAAAAGACCTCTCTGGTCTCTTCTGTATAATGGTGTTCTTAATAGGTAGCACTGTATAAAAACTTGTCGTTTTAGTTCACTTTTAAACATACCATGTGCATTATGAGCAGGTTCCACACATCACAACGATCATCCCAGCGCCGTGAGCCAGATTTATGAATACGTCACGACCATGGAACCATGTGAGTCCTACTCATTCATTATAACATATCCACAGACTTAACATGTGTGTTTATTAGATCTTTTTCTTTTCTTTTTTTCCCAATAAAGGTGTTCTTTTATAATACAGTATTCTAGTAGGTATGTGCACAAACACTGATGCATGTTCCTGTGATTATGATGCTCATTTTTGTTCAGACTCAATTACTAATTCATGTGCATAATCCCACCACCACCCCCACCACCAACTGTGACAATCTCCCTGAACACTCACACTCATGTCTTGCGTCTTGCTAGCCAAGTGAGCCCAAGTCCAAGTTGCCCGAACTGTGTGCCCTGGTATTGATATAATGAAGACCCTATGAATACCCACCCCTACCCTACTACCATTCTAACCATCTCCCTCATCACTGCCTGCTTCCTCCTATAGCCAAGTGGGTGCTGCGCGGCATGACCCTGGTCGACCTGTGTGCCCTGAATGACCTGGGGGTGGCCGAGGTGGTCGTGTGCGCGGTGTGGCGGCACTTCCACTGGGTGTTCTTCAGCCTTGTGGTGGTGCCCATGGTCAGCATGGGAGTGCTCGTCTCCTTGCAAGTGCGCTGCTTCTACACAGATATGTTCACGGGGCTGTGGGAGCACCGCTTCCGGGAGGACGTCACGCACTACCGCCCCGGCGCCACCGGCCGCCGCTCCAGTAGGTAAGGCACCGCCACTGCGAGGTGTGCAGACTGCACAAACGTTTTTAACAAAACATCCAGTTGTGAAGTTTCATTGTAGGCCTACTTTATTTGAAATGATATTACATATCACATACCTGACATTTCTTGCAAAAGATCCAATAGTAAATTTATACTGTAGTTCCGCTTTGTATGTTATACACCCAGCTATTATGAATTGTTCAAGTATGCATTTCCGCATGTTTGAAATCAACGAATATAATTAGCTTAATTACTGACAGTAGCGGATTCTTTCTATAGGCCTACATCACATAGCCTCTGCCGGGACTCGAACCCTGGACCACTACCACTGTGGCACCTATTCACCTAGCAGACTAAGCAGAGGCTATGTGATACAGGCAAATAAGCCTTGGAGAAAGAATCCTCTAAAGTCAACACATACACCCAAGTCATTATTTCAAATATATCTATGTATACCGTATTTCCGCAATTTGTAGCCTCTGCCCAATTTGTAGCCTCAGTGGCTTACATATGTTTACACACAATGTTCTACCATATTCTTCCTTCAGGTCCTCATCGCGACGCTCGTCCCGTGAGCGCCCCACCCGTGGCCACAAAGACCTGAGATCTCCATCACCACCCGCGGCTCACACCCCGCACCACCGCAACCTCCTTCAGCGGACAAACCAGACTTTGCTAGCCGCCGCTGCGCGACTGAGGGCAAGGAAGCCATCACCCACAAACCTACGCTAGTAAAGGCCATCAATGTGGAAGGAATAATTAAAACATGTTCAATTTATAAATTGTTGTTGTTGTTTTTTTCAATAAGTTGGATGTAGCAGCCATCTTGGATTTAAAGATCAAACTGAGGTCAAATCACTATTAGATGTCATTATTGATTTCCTTGTCTGAAAATACCATGCATACTGATATAATATGTCCATATATATAGCTGAAACGTATGAAAAGGTGCCTTATCATAAAATAGTGGCAGCCATCTTAAATTTGACGTTCAAAATAAGGTCAAATCATCAAACCAATGCCCTAGAAGAGTTCCTTGTACATGTACAATGTACTACAAAACCCTAGAATCAATGTAACAATGCATATATGCTCAATAGAATGTGTATAGAATGTCTGTAGAGAAAAATGAAGGGTTTTGCCGGAATGTTTTTAGGAGACTAATAAGGTATTCCTATCACAAATGGCACATCGTTGTGTTCGTAATTGAATTTGGAAGAGTTGAGACATGCTACATGCATTTAAACTACAACATAAAGATACCACTAATAAAAAATCTTTTTTATTTAATTTTGGTAAATTTTATTCCTATTTTCACTGATAATGATTATTTTCTAAAGGTTTCTCACTTTTTCATGAACCAAGGCAGGTTTCTCATAAATATTGTAAATGAAATACAATTAATTTTTTTGTAGTTGTTGAACCAAGAATATGTATTGAACTTTGGGTAAAAAAAACGCAGACTCATCATCTTTGGTTACGATTTCTGAAATCGTGTCCGAGCAGATTTTTGCAAGAAATGGGTGTACAGACTCAGTGTACTTATTCAGAATAACCAAACTTTTGTACTCTTCACCTCTGATATCAAAACGTGCAATAGATCTTGGACTTATCACCCCAGCAGCTAGGACACTATGAAATATTGGTATAACAACACAAAGTGTAGTGTCTACCCTCCTATGGTTGGGTGGGACTTATACATCTTAAACCTACATTTACAACCTGAGCTACTGGAACACATATGTTTACACACAATGTTCAGAAGCGGGGAAAATAGATGTTGCCCACATACGACAGTTAGGTGTCCACATGGACAGGTTTCACGTTATTATCTCCAGCAATCATATCAAGGGGTGTTACCACTCGGAGGGCACAACACACAAGGCTATGGTTCTCTGTGAACAACCAACTGTATAAGTGATTATGAAAAAGTGCATTTAAGGCACGGAGTCATTGAACAATGAACATGTACGTGTAATTCATGTCGGGAGCGGTGGCGGGGCGAAATAGACTATTCAAAGGGACACGTATGTGTAGAAGCCATGCGGAGATGTTCTTGGTAAATGGATTTTGTATAAGTACATTCTCTCATTAGAAGGATCAATGATCATTTTGATAAAAAAAAAACGTGTCGTTCTACCCGCTGCTGAAATCCAGTTTTTTTTCCCAGGGCTTTAAAAGTTACAAAATACGTTTCAATCACATATGTAAGGTCTACTCTTGAGAAACCAGATCACAAACAATAACTTTGACATAAATAAAACAAATTATAGTTATGAAATAAAAAAAGAAAACATAGTATGGTAATGAAGTTGGACCAATGTCTTTATGAAAACTTTGGCTTTCATTCAAACACCAGGCGGAAAAAAGTGTTTGGTTTCCTCGAAACAAGAAGAACTGCACAAACTCAATTTTTAAACTCCGCAAGCATCAATGACAACTGATTTTGAACATTATATATTAACTGTTGTTCAATTACGCATAATATTGTACTGTTATTTATATAAGCATATCATGGTCATGTGGTACCTATATTTATGAATTGCATTGTACTTTAATATTACTAATAACCTATCTCAAATAATTCGTAGGGAGATGATTATTGTATATTCACATGGGGTTGGTTATGATGAACCAGACAAGTAATTGAAATCCATTGCAAAACAAAGAACACAGTTCTGTCAGTAATAATAATGATGATAAACCCCACCCCACCAACTAATGGTTAGATCAATGTTAAAAGATTCAACCGTTCTTTTTGGGGGGGCTTGGTATCACTTTTTTTTAGGGGATTTGGCATCCGTTGTTTTCGGCCGAACATCCATATCTGGGGGTTGAAGTTGACCTTCTTAGTCGGTGAACGAGAACCTCTCCTACTCGTTGCAGTCTTCGATGGTGAGCGAGAACGCCTGGGGGGACTTTTATCTGGTTTTGCAGGAGCATGCGGAGGTGGCGCTCCAGCAGCACCCCGTTCGATCAACCAAGCCTTCCTCTTGACCGTCCTATCACCAGGCATAGCATCCAGATGCTCCTCGTATGCGTCCCTCTCAGCCTGTGGAGCCGACCTCCTGTCCAGCTGTAGAGCCGCGTGATCCCGCATGAATCCGATGCCTTTGAGCTGTGGCAGGGCGTCACACTTCTTGATGAACTCGGGGTCCGCTTTTTCCCACCTTTTCCTGTAGTCGTTGAAATAAACCAGGCTCGCCTGTTCCCGGATGGCCGCCTCTTCCGCCTCCTTGAGCCGGGCTGCCTCTTCAGACTTCTTGCGGGGGCTGCTCTGGGCTGCGGCCCTCTTAGCCGGGCTTTTTTTCGTCGGCGAATCTGAGCCTTTCTGTTTCGGCGAAGCTGAACCTTTCAGTTTTGGCGAAGCTGAACCTTTCAAATTCAATGAACCAGAACCTCTTCTAGACGGTGAACTAAGAAGTTTCGAGACTCCGTCTATAGTTCTGCTCATCGGGGAGCGTGGAGAAAGGTTGGCCGATGCAGAACCTCTCGGGGGAGGTTCTGGGGGAGTTTTATGTTGATTTGCGCTTTCACTAGATGACGCATGTGCAGTCCTAGGTGGTGTAGTAGCAGGAGTCTTCCTGGGTGGTGACTTGCGACTTTTCTTGCTAGGTGAGCTTGTAGCCGCCTTGGGCGGCGACGTCGGTTTCTTTTTGTCAGACATTTTCAATATTCCACCCAGTCTATATGTGTACCTGGTCACTGTCTATTTATAATAGAGATTGATGATGATTTTAATCATATATAACTACGCTATAACTACGCTTCACAACCTGCCAACTGTTAGTCCGAACATTACATTAATGAAATACAACCCAATTAATATGAATGTAGTACTTGTGCTGTACCGAAGTAAAGAACAAAATGTAAATATACACGACAGTGTGGATTAAAGGCTTTATTACAGCATACCTATGGTTTACGAACAAGTGTCCTGATAAATATGACTTTGTTATACTCAGCGATATAGCGCATTTTGGACGTGGCACTTTAAATCACGGCAAACAACCCTCGCCTCAAATAAAGAAACGCGTTTTGACGCCACTGGTTACACTAACTTGTGCACAGTAAAAAATCAATTCCACTACACAATCAAGAGTAACAAAGATACAGACATTAATGGGGTGGGCTCCACTGGGTAAGCGTTTAGGTGTTAGCACCATCAATCTAGTAAGTGGAAATTCCTACCAGAATTCAAGCTACAGAAAGATCAACCGTGTGGGTTGTTCATCTTTTGTCTAGCAAGACGGGTCCAATGTGCAGGGATGAATGAGTGCATTGGCCTTCCCATTCAAATTGTTAAATAATCATAAATACACGTAAATGCTTGAATGTCGTGATTATACCAAGCATTATGTGGTGTGCGCTTCTGTGGCCGAGTGGGTGTAGGGTGTTGGATTCGTGATCAGAAGGTTGTGGGTTTGGCCAATAAGTATGTTTTGTGACCTGGTGTAAAATTTTAAGTCGTGAAAACAAGACTTGGATCAGGATTTTAGACCACCACATTTACATTTGTCGTTCTGCTGCTGCTGCTGCTGCTGCTGCTGCTGCTGCTGCTGCTGCTGCTGCTGCTGCTGCTGCTGCTGCTGCTGCTGCTGCCCTAAATAGTTGCACACTTCTCCGTGACACCTACATGAGCTGAAGGTGCTGCAGGTGCAAGTATGTGAAACATCGATTAATCAATAAGTGTGACAATCACCTGGTGTAAAATGTAATTCTACTCGTGTTCTGAACAAGCTCCCGCCACTGACTATAAACCAACCATTTTACTTATACAAGTGCCTTAGCGGGACTTGAAAATGTAAAGTCGTGAGAACAAGACCTGGATCATGACTATAAACCAACACATTTATATGACTTGCTGCCACCGCCGTTATTGCTACAGCTTCTTTACAACAGAGAAGTATTCTTTTAAAAAAAGGCAAATGCATAAATCAGCACCCGCCGAGGAGTGTTAGCCAAGCCATTACACGTAGTGATCAGGCGGCCGGCTAACAGCACTTGACGCCGTCTCCACGGCTCGGGTTTCTGCCAGGAGTGTCACATCCTCGTGTCTGATTCCATCCACAACGGAACCGACGAGTGATTGCACTGTTCGCAGTTTACATATTGAATGAGGGTTTAAACACTCAGAATACTTAACCCAGTAGCTAACCCCGCCCCCCACGTTCACATAGATGATTGATGGTAGCTCCAGATCCTTTAGAAGACGCCAGAGTTGTCCATTCTGGTTGGATTGGCTGACATGAATCAATATTTGTTACGCAACAGCCTGAACATGAAACAGAGCTCTGGAAACAGACGAATTTTGCTGGTGTTGCTAGCCGTCAGGGACGTCACCCACAACCCACCACACATGTGGTCCTCGGTAGCTCAGTGGTTAGAGCGTACGACTTGAAAACAGGAGTTGTTTGCGTCGTAAGTTCGCTGCCCGGTCATGGCAGACACAGTTACGTCGTGCGTCTGCCACTGAGTTGCTGATTTCCACCGAGCACGTCGCCACCGTACAGTGTTACTGCTAGACGGTAGCGACGCCAAGCGGAGGTTTAAAAGTGTCCCGTGTAGAGGAGAGCCACACCTCTGCATTGAAAAGAACTCGCCTAGTTTGAAAACTATAGCTAGTATGATCCCTCCATTACCCTTGGCTCAGTTGGTTACCTAACCTGCCAAACAAACCTGTATACCTTGTGTGCTTCCGTGGCCGAGTGGAAAGGGAGTTGGACTCGTGACCAGAAGGTCGTGGGTTCGATTCCCGGTCGGGTCTGATGGTAAGTGTTGAGCAAACTTACCCCTAACAGGTTGCACACTGCTCCGTGGTACCTACACGTTAAATAGGTACAGGTCACAAATGTGGGTAATAAGCACCGCAATAGCGGCATGATGCAGCCAGTGTTGTATGCTCCCCAAGGAGTTGAGGAAGATATATGTAGTGTGAAAATGGTGCCACTTCTCTGTTGTAGATGTAAAGTCGCTAGAAAACGGCATGAGCTGTTCATTGAGACTATAAACCAATACAATACAATACAATACAATACAATACAATACAATACAATACATGGACTACAGATACCCCGGATAACCCTCATGTGACTAAGAAAAGCAAGCAGACGGTCCTGGTTAGCGGATCAATAATCCTCTTTCATAGGTCGAGAAAACCCCAAAAACACTTATTACGATAGGAGATAACATTTTTAGGCCAGCAGCAGCAGCGACTAGAAAAGGGCCGTTCCCCACAAGAATCACTGAACCATCCAGATTACTCAAAATTTGAGACCAGATCACCCACGACCCACCCCATATCGACCAATCTGGAGCATCTGGAGCTACCTTCCTCTATGTGAAATTAGGGGGGTGATTAATGGTTCTGCAAATGTTATACCTGCACGCATAAGGAACATACCCGGTGTGGCGAAGAATTAACAATAAGTTTGCACTGTTGTGTCCCATTAGACCCATAAAATTGATCAGAAGGTCGTGGGTTCGATGCATTAGTTTAAAATTATGTTCTCCTGAAATAATTGCTTTTTAAAATCTAAAGCGATTTTTGTTTAAAATCTGTACAAAAAGGTGATTGAATCATTTATCTGACATTAAAGTTTTATTTTTACTCGTGGGACATTTATTACAATTAAGATTCACATGAACATGCCGTCAATCCTCAGTCCACTTGTTATGATGTTGAAAAAGACTCCTTTTATAACAAGGTTGCGGTGATGAAGGCCATTTCAACGGGATGGGTATTACAGAACGTGTCATTCATATGATGCATTGAGCCTCGGGGTGGGGGTGGGGTACTTCAGGGATGAATTGGTAGGGGGAGGGGCGGTGCCACTGAAGGTCCAAAATCATACCCCTTAGTGAAACCAGTGAAACTATGAAAATGATACCCCGAGTGAAACCACCTGATGAAAACAATGGGGTATTATCCCAAGGGGTATTATTCTATGTGATACTGTAATGAAAAAAGATTTTCTACAACTTATATTTACCTGTTATGCTTTTTTATGGCTCAATAATGCAAAATCACATGAAAAGAGAGCTAGATATTGATTCTCGAGATTGAACCTCCCTTAGTGAAACTGGCTGGAATGTTGAAATCATGACCCCTAGTGAAACTGAGTGGTGGAAAAGTGACCCCTAGTGAAACTGCTGGGTTGAAAAAGGTGGCACATGCCGTATAGGGCGACTATGGAAGTACCCCCCCCCCTCTGCATTGAGCACGTCATTTCTCCAAAGATGGGGCAGTTTTAGGATGAGAGAAATATTTTTAGGTGCACGTCATGTGAAGCTCATCTTTAATGAGAGCTCCAGTTTGCATAAAACAACACCAACATCTTCATGTAAACTTTGAAATCAGTTTAGATGAATCACATGTCAATATTCAATATTAGGCCTACCCACTAGATCTACATCATCCTTAGAGCTATCTATTCGGGCTTACTATTTATTGAAAATACCATGAACATCGGACTTTGAAGGCTGTGTGAATGGGAATCTACATGTGGTTTCTTCTTTTTAGGACGGTTGAGGACTGTTATATAATTAAAACGTTGATCACCATGTTTCCTCTTTCACAGGTTCTCCCGCATCAAGCGCACTTTCACATCTGTTCACTATTCCCCTCCATCTGACTCTGTCTCTTGACACGAATTCAATTTGAAAACAGGTTTATTTACTCAAAATTAATTTCACATTTTAGAATGCACTACATATTGCTTTAAAAATAATTGACAGATTTTATAAAGTTAATATCGCAAAATTCGTTACGTATACATGTACAATTTACGCGTAAGTTACACCAAATCCAAATATTTGGAATTTAAAAAAAATACAAGAAAGTTAAACGTATAAAAAATAACTCAGTATAAAAGTCCTTGTCAGTCACTCATCTAATGTTAGACATATTATCATTGTTTTTACTCGGGTTATTTTGATTTAATGAAAATACTTGTTGAAATGAAGGGCTTATAATGATAAGAATTTCATGTGAATAGCTCAGTTTGCATGTAAATAAAGAAATCTTATTTTTTTATGAACAGGTTTATTTACTCAAAATTAAATTTCATATTTTAGAATGCACTACATAATATTTAAAAAAATGTTTGACAGATTTTATAAAGTTAATATCTCGAAATTCGTTACATATACAATTTAGACATAAGTTAAACCAAAATCAATAATATTAGACTTTAGAAAAATACAAGGAAGTTAAAAGTATATTTAAAAATTACTCAGTATGAAAGTCCTTTTCAGTCACTCATCTAATGTTAGACTTATTGTGAAGAGATGTGTTCTGAGAGGTACTTCATCATTGTGATGGTCTTGATGCGTTTCTCACCAAAGAGAGGAAGAAGCTCGTTGTCGCAGATCATGTATGTGGGATCTCTGGGGTCCTTCAGGCCACGCTCCTTGATGATCTCCCACATTCTCTTCACCACGTCGCAATTCCTCATTCTATCGCCGCCGAGCACACGGGCAAGGGCAGGGGACAGCTTCTTCACAGCGAAGACATTGTTGTTCTTCAATCCTTTCTTATAAGACCTCTTGTTTTTACGCAGCCTTTTCACCCCTTTGCTAGAGCTGGCTTTTGCTACTTTGGTTTTGATGACGGGCTTGGCTGGAACCACGTTAACTTTGCTGGCTGACTTGTTTCCCGCCAAGTTAACTTTGCTGGCTGACTTGTTTCCCGCCAAGTTAACTTTGCTGGCTGACTTGGCCTGAGCCACGTTGCATCGGCTGGTCGACCTGGAACTGGGTCTGCTCTTGCCCGTCATACTGAGGTGTTTAAGAAAAATGTTTATAAAAAATAAAAAGAAAGAAAGAAATCAATCATGAATGTTGACAACTCGATGGATCGTTTAACGTAACAATGCAACGTTCTACGAAATATAAAGTACGTTCTACGAAATATAAAGTACGTTCATGAAATATAAAGTACGTTCTACGAAATAGAACGTACGTTGCACGCAATAGAACGTAACCAGTTAGTTACCTAACTTCATGTGGAGAAGTTGAAACAATATTGACGACTTATGTTTCAAGTTTATTCTCTACAAGCGCAAAATATTAGTTTAGTTTGTGTTGAAAAAATATAGAATAATATGGAGAAGAGAAAAGAGAAGGTATTCGGAAACCAGAAATGCGATGGAAGAATATTAATCCAATTTCAGGTGATTATTGCGTTTATAACTTCAGCTCAGCTTCAGCTTCAGCTGCTGAAGAAAGAACTACAAGCTAGTGGGCTTACCGATGAACCGATTTTGTTCAAACTTTACACAACTATGAGGTTTGAGGCGACACCGAAGTGATTCAAATTTGGGTTAACTCAAGATGATCCCTCTAGTCAGTGTATACAAATTCCCAAACAATCAGCTATATTGACACACTGATATTTTGACACGAGCCAAAAGTAAAACACGTTTGTGCTCTGGTAAAACTTGTTATGCCAATATGTGACGTCAGCATGTTGTTGTGACTTTTCCGTGTATTTGACTCAAGCAAATTCCGCATGCTAATAAAAACAATCTCTCTATGCATGGATGTAATAGCTTTTTTTCTTTCATTTTAGAAATAAATATGGCTGTCAGTGGAAATGATAAAGAAAATTGCCTCAAACTGATGACTTTACTCATCAATAAAGGTACAGCATGTTTAAGAAAAGTCTTAATGAAACATATTCAACACCATTCGCACTGGAATGGCAATCTACAAAACTTGCTAAAGTACGAAAGAAATAATTTAGAAACGAGCAGATTTATAACACACCAGATGTTGTTACATTTGTACCCCACAAATAGGCAATCTGATCCATGCACATATGATATCACATTTCTGTGTCAGCTTCTGGTCCAACTCTGCCAAGTTCCTTTTGTTACCACCCCCACAGATGACAAGCTACCATCTGATATTTGCAGAATAAGAACTTTCAGAAATACTTTATTTGGTCATATTTCACAACTAAAGTTGTCTGATACAGAATTTACAAAATACTGGACGGATATTAAACTTGTGCTCATTAGAAATGGGAGCTCAGAAGATTCTATAAATACATTGAAAGCTTCTCCATTGAGCTGGGAAGAGTTTGACAAATATAAACAAAATGTTAAAGATTCTGTGGAGCAAGATGTAGATTGGATGAAGAAATTAGTAGAGACATTATTAAAACAATGGGATATTCTAAAAACATTCCCAGAAAAATGTCTGCGGTAGCTCAGGCTGTTGCTTCAAAAGATAACAAAATAATACTTGAAGAAATTGAAAAGCTTCTTTCCAATTGTAACACTAATACTGACAATGAATTGATGTTAAATAGGCAAATGATGGACATTTTAGCTAATTGTGTATCTTCACTTAAAGAAGAAATAAGATCAAATTCAGAAGAAATAAGATCAAATTCCCAAAGTTTAAAAACTATTGAGGAAGATTTAAATTATGTCAAGAAAAGCCTTCAGCCTCCCAATGACTCGACCAATATACGTGAAATAAAGGAAACTTTAAACAATAACAAAAATGCATTCAAAATATTATTAATTAACTCTCCAAGCAAGGATGGTGATTCACTTAAATTGTTTGCAGAATGGATTAACAAATACTATTGGCATGGATATTTCACCTTGCACTTATGCTTCAACCAAACGTATCACAGCAGAAACCAAAGAAAGGATAGCTTAACAAATATCTGCTTTGTACATTCTTGCAAATGGTTGTAAAGAAAGTGGTACCGAATCTTGCGAGGACAACTTCGGTATGACAGTCACAAAATTGACAAGTTTACTTGACATCATCTTCGAACAATTGCAATGTAAAAATCATTTTTAGTATGTATTATGGTCATCAGTGAGCAGAGGATTTCTCAAATTAATGAAATCATACGCATGTTGAAAAATGTTACTGAAGCTAATCGTGAAACTATTGACACATCTTCAAATGTAATAATCTTCAAACACCAATGCAACATATCTACACAAATACTTCATTCATGACCTGTAAAAGAAGTAGAGTGCAGTACTAGGCAAGTTGCCTGCCTTCTTGGGGACACAATTTCTGATTTTCAAAATTCCAATAAAAAGCACTACACTTTTCCTGGACAAAAAGGACCTTGCACAATCACCATGAAAGGCTGCAGTAGAAGGAGTGGTAGAGCTGTATCACATAAGTGTAGGTAAAAAGCAGATGATGCTGAACTCAGTAACAATGAGGTGGGAAATTTGATAGACAATGAAAAACTTAGTTTTTAAAAGGGAATGAATTAACAGCACATTGCTTATTCTTTAATGACAACGAGCAGATATTTGTCATACGTGAAGAGATGAAAGAACTCAAACAAAAAATTGAAGACGAACTTTATGATAGACAACAGTGGAAAAACAAAAAGTACACCATATAAACTGGGTCACAATGCATCTGGAGGAGGGACAACAAGCATTAAATTTGTGATGTACTTCTTAAGAGATAAATACCCATGCCTTCTAGTTTTAAAGTTAACGGAAAAATTGTTTGAAATTGCAAAAATAATTTATGATCAAGCCAAATTACCAATACTCTTAGTTCTTGATAATACAGAGTTTAATGAACAACAGGTCAATTCTGTCCAAATACGTCTAAAGAATGAATTCATCAAAGCTTTAGTAGTGCATGTAAAACGTTGTGAAAAAGATCAGCCTAAAAATTTTTTTTTCATTCCATCAAAAGTAGGTAATCCGACAGATAAAACAGCCTTTGATAAACTCTATGACACTAAATCGCTTAAGCTTAGATTGGATAAAGTATTCCTCTTTGGATTGTTACATTTCTGTGATAAATATGATCGCTTGGAAAATCACATAGAAGTAGTTTTCAAAGATACTACTTGTCACAGTTTTTATATTTTTGTTTTTACTTTAAATTACTGTGTAGCATAAGTAGAATAAGTAGAATAAGTAGAATAAGTAGAATAAGTAGAATAAGTAGCATAAGTAGCATAAGTAGCATAAGTAGAATAAGTAGCATAAGTAGCATAAGTAGAATAAGTAGCATAAGTAGCATAAGTATGATAATAAAAAAAATGAATAATATTACACTTGCTTAACTTGTTATTTCCATGCACCACTAGAAATAAAAGCGCAACTATCAGATCCAAAATAAGACAAATCGAAACTACATACAATTTCTACTAACTACTACAATGGCTACTAATTTTCTTATAAATAATCCTCACTATCAAAAATTAAATCATGCTCCACTTTTGTGATGTCAGTCTGGCATATTATGCTTTGTCCCCAAAATAAACCTGTGTATGAACTTAACCTACATTCTATCATGTACATGTGGAATATATATAGGTTTCTAGACTCTAAATAGTTTTTTTTTTTTGTGGCTAGTTCCAGATTCTAAAGTTTCTTCATAAAACTCGGGGAAAATAGTATCTACGATGTTGAACTTCATAGTTCACTGGTTCATAGTGCAAACTCGTGACATACGTAGTCGTTTTGGAAAAATGCTGGGCAGGCATTTGAATATTTGCACATATTCAATTTCCAACACGATGCAGTAATATTGAGTGGCTTATAAAAAATGTTTGTCATAATACTTCCCATGGAGTTTCGAAGACACTAAAATGGGTATGTGCCTTTACGCTGGTATAAACTGGTTATATGCTCTAATATTAATGGGCAGTAGGGATGTGCTAGCATTCCCCCACCCCTATTGGACCCCAACACCTTTGATATGGGGAATGTTAATTGGTGCACGTGGTTCAATATATTGATGAGTCCAACAGCTGCAGGCTAATTGTAGCGAGTCAACACTTTGAAGAGGCAGCTCATAATAAATGCCAGCCTCACATATGTACACAGGAGAAGGATAAAAGGCATTGACCAGAGGATGTCCAAATTTGTCTTAGGTCTGTGTCGCATCGAGCGACTTGTGTTGTTGCGGCTTTCATCGCACCCAACTCACTTTACAGTTTCTTGCGATAGTAGGCCGAATACAACAATTGATGTGCAATAATGTGTACAACACAAACATAAAATGTTCGACATGGTGTCTTTCCCACAATGGCAGATCCGGGGACGGGTCAAAAACACTCAGAATGCCCAATGACAAGATCAACGTGATGCATGATTTTGTGGAGATTTTTACAGGACCCCCAGAAAATGTTCGTACTGAGAACCGGCAGCAGTGAAAAGTAGTGAACACATTTTGTAGTTAGTCTTAACCTGTCAATGGTGCCGTGAGCCTTTCAAATAATGTCGCTGCGAAGTAATATTTATTCGTCTTTGATCTACCCTGTTTAACCCTAGTCAGTGCATTAGGGGGTCCGTTCGCATTCCAGGGTTATACTTTTTGCGATGGATTTTCATCCGCTTGGTGCTCATTCTTTTCTTGCCATTGTCAAGAGTGAAAATTATTTAATTTGTATATGGACAAGATTATTTGATTTGGTTAGATATTGATATTAGGACGTACATGAAAAAAATATTTGATTGGTGTCCGCAAGTACCCGTTACGAACTGAAAATGCAGGGTGCATAAAAGATTCGACTGGGGGTTTGATAATTGTCACTCATATCTTGTCAAATAAAAGAGTGAAAAAAATGGTATTTACTTTGTATAATGAACATTACACTGCCATAAGGACCTATATGAATGCAAATTTGTATCACCCAAAGACAAACATGAATTAGAAAACACGGGGTTGGTTGATAAATTTTTCTATTCAAACATTTATAGAGTAAAATCAACGCTTTCCTTGCTATTATTATCTGACACTGTCATAATCGTGATTATATGAATGTATTTGTATCACAGACAGATCGTGAATTGAAAGGGGAGTGACATTAAATAGTTGGGGTCCAAATGGACCCCTTTTGGGGTGTATTGGTTAATTTTGAAGCTTAATCAAACTATAGACTCTACAATTCGGCCACCTTTATGAAAAAAGTCTTCCAGGTACCACAAATCGCCGTATGTAGACCGCCTCTCTAATGAGACCACTTGAGGCCAGCCACAGAGAGGTTCAAATGTACATGCACTCGGCGTGGCCATGATAGAAACGGAGCGAGGCGAGGTGGATTAGACTAGCCTCAGTAGACTGCTTCAATGGGCTGATAACGCGCAGCACTCAGGAGTGACTATCATGTGGCAACTTGGTGGATGGACATCCCCAGAACTGTATCTAGGATGTGGCTACAACAGGCGAAGGTGGGTGATTTGAAAAGTACATTATGTAACACTTCTATGTATTTAAAACTATGGGCACAACCGGTAGTGTGGACATGTCAGTACGTTTTGTCAGTTTTTGCTAACTTACGTACTGCTTGATGTATGGCTCCATGCGTACTTACGGCCAGCTGGCTACTACTGAATTGAATTGCCTTTAGTGGAAGATTGATATATAAATCTTTCGCTACTGTCTCTGTACTGTAAAAAACGTACTTTCGCCTAACTGGACACGCACTGATCTCACAAACTTTTGGCAGTAAAGAAGCAGTAGAGAAGCAGTACTGCCGATTGGGTCCGAGATTTTTAAAACTATGATCAGACAGTCCCTAATATTGAAGCCGCACGGGTCTCTATCAGCCATTTGTAGTATTAAAATGTGTGGGTCTTCAATTTCTGGTGAATGAATTTTTTTTTAAACTCACTGTGTATTCTTCACTATTTTGTCCATGTGCACTTTTCCCACCACACCCGTGTTATTTGGGTTTAGAATCATGCTTCTTCAAGTTTTGTTGTCACTCATCGCACATTAAACTGTCAGGAACATATCAAACCCCACCCCCGAGGCTCAATTGGTTACCTAACCTGCATTTGGAGGTCCGTGTACCAGCACCACGTGGCCTCCCCTGCTATAATAATCAGCAAGTTGCTGTTGATGGGAGGGCTGCAGAGTAGGGCCTATTCACACAAACAAACACAGAAGCTTACAAAGTGAAAAACTCTCACGGGCCGCAGACGACATATCGGTTTACACCAGTGCGTGAATTCGCCACCTTTCAGAACACAACGTGCACAATACGCGGAGAAACATTTACACGATCCACCCATTTGGCGCCTTCGTGCCGGCCACGTGCGTTCCTTTGACGTCGGCCCCGTAGCTTGCCCATTGAGCAGGGTGAAGTTGATGTATTGCCGCCCGCGGATCGGTTACAAGCTGTCAAGTCACTCCGCGGATGAATCGAGCCGAACTGCCGCGAGTGTGCTTTCATTCACAAGTTCATACTCGTGTTTTCTATTGGAAATATTAGGGTACGATTATAGCACCATATTCAGCCGCTAGGGAATTAGTCTCGATCAACCAAACACTGTGGTGGCTTAAACGAGGAAACTATTTAGTATCTTTTAATGTTTGTCTAAATTATTCCCAAAATGCATTGTAATGCACGTGAAAAGTCAAGTGATTTCGTTTGTTTGTCTAAAGAGCTCCCAGAATTCATAGACATGAAAACTTTTGTATTGATGTGTATAGGGGTGTTATTTCTTTTTAGGGTGAAGTGGGGAAGCTGCAGGCTGTTTCCATGCAGTCTCTAATGGGTACCGATACTTGTTTATCCAGAATACCCGAACCTATGTTCTTTTTTTACACACTGCATCCGGATATTCTTGTGGGCTAGGAATTTGGACCATAAGCTTTTAAAACGATCAGCCCTAGGGCGGTCATTGTTCATTTTTTATACATGAGCAAACTGATATTACAAGTGACTTGTTCGCATTGCAGGCCTCTGCACTGCTTTTCATGGTTACAGGACCGCTTTTCAGCATAACAGGTACGACCCAGCTATATACAAAACTGTCCAAGTTGACCACTGCTGTGTTACCTCTAGATTTCTTTCACACCCTTCTTGTAATTACTTTGTTTGTAAATTTAAAAAAATTAAACATCTATATCTTTGCATAAATGTATTTCGACTTGTATGAGAGGTTTAACTCCGTTGGTCAGCTTGGCCGTTTTATTATAGAGCATATGAGTAACCCACTGTTTAGTAGACTTATATATGTCACCCAACATGTGGTAATGGCTTGTTTGTGGTTGAAGTAAATAGATTGAGCATTTACTACGAATAAAGCAATTATATGTTATCATTATTGTTAGAAATATGTAGAACATTCTTTAGTACCCTCGTTCAATGTCGTCTGGGTGTACTATTTTGCATATATAAGGCTATATGTGGTTGTTGCAGTTCTACATGTGTATTTTGTTATGCTGCAGCTTTATTTACAAGTAAATTTCTGTCCATCATCATCTGTGGTAATATTGACCATTGGACACCATAGACAGATCCAGGAGGGGTGGGCACATTGTTTGGATCAAAATACTTAATTTTCATGGGTACCATGTCCAAAATCCTGGATCTACTACTTTTAAACTCTCTCAGGCTTTTTGTTTCACATCCATACTTTTGAAGTGCACAAAGTCTACAAGTAGATCTATGCAGCCAATCACTATCAATATTATCAAACACCCACAAATCTTGTGATCTATGAATCCACACCCCAACACCCCACCCCCACCCCGCCCCAACAACAAAATATGGTCAACCAATTAGCGTCATTGTAGTTGCTGGCTTCGCTGTTTGAATGAGTACAATCCTGTCCCATTGCTAGTTCCCAGACAGTAGAGCCGTAGATTCCCCCAACGCACGCCCGTTCTTTAGTAATCCGCACACACCAACGCATCCGACACCCAATGAACCGTGACCAATTAGCACTCGCCAATGGAAAGTGACTACAAAAACTACATCAGTAGTCTAAACAGTGTGTAAAAACTGCATTTGTAGTCTAAACAAACTGCATATTGAGCGTATTTCTGTGCCGTTTACCCAGGTGGAACGGGTAAATAGCGCCATTTCCCGCCCAGCCTCGCTTGTCCATTCCCGCCACGCATTCCTGGAATCCCATAATTCTTTGCAAAGGGAAGTTCCACGGAAATTGAGCCACGTGGGGTTGTTTGAAAAGGATTGGGCCAAATTACCTGTAAGGCTACTGTATGGTATCTCGTGAGGTTCTTATCTGATGATTTTCATGTTTTAACTATTATAGTTGTTTTTAGTTGTGTTCAATTTCTAACAGTTACATCTGGTATTTCTCTTTAGATAAGTAGTTTCGTTAGTATTCAGTAGTATTCAATTAACCATGTGGTAATATGTTAGTTTTCTCGGTCTGTGCTGGTGGTAATTGAAATACAATAACTCTGATAATCTTTTTAGCCTTCGCAACAACAACAATGATGACGACGACGCTGATGATGACGAAGGACACAAGCAGCACCTTGATAATCAACCAGTCTAAAAAGAAACAATACAAACAAACAAACAAACAACAAGCAAATTAACAAAATACCCATCAGCCAATGAAACAGACTAATCAAGCAATCAAACAAAATCGAAACAAAGGACGTCACCTCATTTTTGGCCATTTTTTTTCCCCCCTCCCCCCCCCCCCCCGTTACCATTCGTCATCTTTGCAGCACCCCACCCCACCCCCTCTGCTGGTAAACTATGTCATCTTTGCCTCACCTCCCCCCCCCCACACACACACACACACCTCGCGACATTGTTCGTGATGATATTTAACATTAATTTAACTGTTCCACTATATAAATACATTTAGATATATATGTCCACACTTTAGACATAATTTTACAAATGTATTTAGGACATAAATCAAACGTGGCAATGTGATTTCAACTAGTAGATATATCGTAACTCACTTAACATGTCAGAAAGTAAGGTCAAATACTGTTAAATAACTACAACTTTTTTTCAAAAGGTGATATCACCCAAGTGCTAGACACACACCCACCCTTACCCCTTAATTTCCTGTCAGCTTTCAACTTTCGTCATCTATCGCTACACCCCCCCCCCCACCCCCCCCAAACCCCACACACACACACACACACACACACACACACCACACACACACACACACACACACACACACACACACCGGTCACCCGTCATTTGTGAATGATCCCTAATAAACCCCGATTCAAGTGACATATATATATATATATATATTCACACTCAATCACACTCTATGTGATGTTGGGCCATGGCACATGGCCCTCTATGTTCTTCCCAAGTGTAACCTAGAAAACTAGCCAATCAGCGCAAAGCTATCACCTAATGCTTTATGCATATCTTGATCTAATGAGAAGATGTCACGGGATAAAAAGAAACCAGTTTTGAGCAATAAAATGACCGCTTGTCGATATTCAGGCTGGCCAATCCTATAGTTCATGTTTTAATATTGAAGATGTTTAGACTAACCCCTGATTGGCGAGGCGTGTTTCAGGTGGCGGATGCCGCGTGGTGCGGATTGACACACCGGACGAGTTCCGCTACGTCTACGTCGCCGACTACGGGATCGACGTGCGTGACGTCACCAACATTACGTTCAGCGTGCGCGCGCACAACGACGCGCACGTGACGCTTTCACGCTACAAGGACTCGTGGATGTCCGAGGCCTACGAGATCGTCATCGGTACGTGCTGTAAGGCTGGCAGTTGCTGGTCGGGTGGTATCTATCTCAAACCAAAGAGCATTGATTGGGAACGCAGATATGGACGTGTTGCACAATCTCTGCTAACACGTACGTAGATAAAGGGAGAAGGGAGGGGAGGGGTCAGTTTTTGTGTCGGGGTAGGGCTATTGTACGCTGAATAGCTTTGCAAGGTCTCTTTAGATTTCCATCATAAGAAATATAGAATGCATGAGACCTGCCGAGGCCTGTAACGCATAGGCCGGGACTTCTGAATATGCCAATGGCATGGTTCTGCATGTAGAGATGCGCCATACACACACCGGCATGTCATCAGGAGTGCGCACGTAAGTGTTGAGAGCCCTGCGCTGTGTGTTGCAGGCGGCTGGGTGAACAAGAAGTCCGCCATCCGCAAGTGCGACCAGTGCAGCAACAAGGCGTTCGCCGACCACCACCCGCTCAGCGAGGACCAGCACCGCGCCTTCTGGGTCAGCTGGGACGGCGGCGTCATCAGGTGACCGGCGGGGGGGGGGGGGGGAGGAATAGGATGTAGTCGATACGGGGGTTGGTGGTGGGGAGGGTGTTATATAACTCATCATATAAGGGAAACTTGTCAATATGGCGATGTGACTGGGAGGTGGAATCCAGAGAAAGTGTGAAAGGCCGTCTGTTCATCAATACCATGCATACAGACTAAAATACTGAAATATATATATTAGGGGGGAATCCCACCCACCAGCCTCACGATTTTTAGCCAAATAGTTCATCAGTTAGATACTACCAAAACAGGGTGCATTCACTGCGCTCAGTTTACACGTCCACTCATTTGTCATTACACAACCTCCCCCGATCTGAGACCCCGACTGACATCCCCGGGACACTCTTACCAATAAGACGAGGGAACAATATGTACCAGTGCATCGAGACAGACGAAGATACTGAAATATATATCATAGGGGAACCTCCCACCCACCCACGAGCCCCACTCAAATAATTATTCACCAGTGGGCGGTGCATTCAGCGCTCATTTGAATGTATATGCCCTCCCCACCCAACACCCGTCCTGCTGCTGCCACTGACGCCCGGCCCTGTGTTCCCGCTGCAGGGTGGGGCACGGCAGCGAGGTGCCGGAGCGTGAGTTCATGGCGTGGGTGGACAAGGACCCCTACTTCGTGCGCTACCTGGGTGTGTCCACGGGCTGGGGCTCCACCGGCGTGTGGGCCTTCAACTATGGTGAGTGGGACGGGCACCAGTATGAATTCATTCTTGTGTGCTGTGTAAGCATTTCAAAGTTTTTTTTTTCTCCAAAGGTATGATTCAGATGCTAACATTAGAAGCACTTTGGAATATTTGACTGCACATGAGAAGACACTCTTTATTTCATACATTTGAGGAAAGTCTGTGTGTTATGTGACGGTGGTAGTTATTCAGAGTCATATGTGTATTTAGGGTGGGATAGTCGGGGGTATTGAAGTTGAATGTGAATCGTGTTGTTTTAGCCATGGTTAGTTGGTACCAAAGAGTATGTTGTCTCCTCAGAGACGAGTTTTATTCATAGTATCAAATCATAGCAATAATGGAAGTCTTTGATTGGATGCCTATCAGAAACACCACGCAGGTTGATGGAGATTGTCTACAGATACTGAAGTAGACCATTGAAGTTCTCTTGTTCCAGTTAGCGGAGGTTGGTCCACGTGGTCTGCCTGGTCAGCATGTGCTGCCACCTGCGGGGGCTCGCAACAACTACGTCAGCGCACCTGCACCAACCCTACACCAGTACTCGGCGAGTACTGTAACGGTACTGCAGAAGAGAGTTTGCCGTGCGCAGACAACCCGTGCCCTGGTATGTTCCAGTACCTTCGCTCTATATAACCCTATGGAAAGGAACCTACGTCTTACATATCGATTCCAATAAATGCAAATATTGCAGACAATTCTCAAAGCAAACACAAACACAAAACTCAACAACAGAAAACATTGAGAATTAATAGAAACCTTAGAATATGAGAAACTGGTTAAGTGTTTAAAAACATTTGCTGGGGCAATATTATATTCTCTTTCCTCTGACCTCTTCGTTGCTCAAATTAGGCGCACTTTGCATGTTTTTTGTTTTTATGCTCTTGATGTTGTTGCATGTGTGTTCCTTATGGTGCTCATACTATTTCTTGAATACAACATATGTTATTTATTAACAGAGTATTAGATATTATCTCTAGCAAAATGTAATTTACATTCTGTACAATATTTTGGTATTAATATTTTCTTGCTATATAGCAATTTTGAATTAGTAAAATGCATCTAAAATTTTACTTTCTGTCCTAACAGTTCCAGCTATATTTCATTTTTAATCATAGAATACAAATTCTTTTCTTTTCCTTTTCATTCATCTGTCAAATTTTACTACATCATCTAACAACTGGACTTTATACATATGCTTTTGTATTTTACTATAACATATAGACTGTGCATCTATCTTTAATTAGGCTTACAACATGGTCTCCCAATGATTCTAAGCATACTACATTAAATTCTGAATTACAATGAAAACTTATGGAAAATAATATGTAATGAGATACATAATAGACCAAGTGTTGAAAACATATGTCCAACTTAAACCTTTCCCGTGGCCTTAAAACCCCTCAGATATAGGACATTTTCAAACAAGAATACAAGCAAACACAAAGACCCTCATCCCCTCCACCCTCCACCCTCCCCCTCCCTCACTCACCCCCTCCGTCCCGCTTGCAGTGTCCGGAGCCTGGTCGTCCTGGGGCCCGTGGACGGAGTGCTCCCTGACCTGCGGGTCGGGCGTGCAGACGCGGACGCGGGGCTGCGACGCGCCGGCCCCGGCACACGGCGGGGCGGAGTGTGCGGGCGACCCCGTGGACGAGACGGACTGCCTGCTGGAGGAGTGTCCGGGTGAGTGGCAGGCTTAGCAAGCATGCCCACAACGGCAGAAGCTTGACTATACAGTAGAACCTCCCTATTAGGACCACATTTGGGACCAGTGTTAGGTGGTCTCAATAGAGAGGTGGTCTCTATATAGAGGTTCGTTTTGGTAGCTTTATGAAGGTTTGGGAACGTGAAAAGTGGTCTTATTAATGAGGTGGTCTCATCATAGAGGTGGTCTTAATTGGAGGTTCTACTGTATTAATTTATTAATTCTTTTCCATGTAATTTCATTGGTTATCATGATCAGGAAGTATCCTAGTATCCGATAACTGGTGATGGTTAATATCCTTGTTTGTATAGGGGTGATACTGTGGTTACCATGCTTGTACTCAGCCGGACTACTTTTTAACATTTTTAAAAACAGTGTGGTAATTGTTTAGAACAGAATGATAAGTACAAAACCGGGTTTGTTGTGTAACAGGAGTTATTTTATCAGGATTCTTTCTTGTGGCGCATCGGACTCGCTGTGATACTCCACAAGAATTCCCCTGATCAAGTAATTCATGTTACAAACCTACCCGGTTTTGTCTATGTATTCATAACATCAAGTAGATGTGTACCAAAATCAGTTCTTTAATTAGTCTTCAGTGTGCGAGGTTGCAGCAACCTCTTAGAGTAAAAGTTCCCCTTTATAAGTTGCACTGGACTAAGTTATATTATCCCCTTTGTTACACACACCTTGTTGTTGTTCCTTCTTAAGCCCACTGAAGGATTAGGGACTCAGTACACTACAGTACTGAGACTTGGCCATTATGACCTCAGTTTCCTTGTAGACGCTAGTCGGATAGCACGTAGGGCTGGTAACATATTCTCGATGAGAATAGGCCCTCTTTACTTATTCTGACGAGATTAGCCAGTGGCTACTTATCCTCACTACGCCAGGGTCTGCGTGGCTTCGTGACGGGGACGCCCTGATCGTTGCGTGTCAGCACCGTTGCGAAGTCCCCTCCGCGTAGGGGCCTATCGTGAAACCCAGGTTGTTAGACACCAGGCTCTCTCCCAGTTTGCCAGACGGACGTGGAGTACCAGTTAACACAACGAGGAGTGCGTAAGGGAACATCGTCTAGGAGTCATTACCTTACACTCTCACAAAATCCCACCGCAACTGAGCACTCTAGCTCACTATCTCCCCTCTTCCCCTCCCACCACGCTCCAGCGAGCACTCACTACCTGCCCCCCCCACACACACCTATCTGCTCTAGTAGACCCCAACTAAGCATTCACTAACTAAACTACCTGCCCCCCCCCACCCCTTCCCACAGCCCAATGAGCACTCACTACTACATCCTGCCGTCTTCCCCTCTCACCGCTCTAGTAGACCCTAACAGAGCATTCACTAACTAACCCCCACCCCTTCCCCTCCCCGAGTCCAGTGAACACTCACTACCCCCTCCCCCTCTCCCCTGTGCCCGCTCTAGCACCCACTAACCCCCGCCCCCTCTCCCCTCCAGTGGCGGGTGCGTGGTCCTCGTGGACGGCGTGGTCGGCGTGCTCGCGGTCGTGCGGCTTCGGCGAGCAGCAGCGGTCGCGGCGCTGCGACTCGCCGGCCCCGGCGCACGGCGGCGAGGCGTGCGGCGGCGCCGGCAACGAGACCAGCTCCTGCTTCATCGTCGAGTGCCCCGGTAATGTTTAGCGTTCATAATAGTATTGTCACAATCTGATAAGTAGTGTTCATGTGATCATTCCTGTAGGTAGTATTTTGTCATTTTTGTACACTCACACATTTTTTCTTTTTTAGTATGGTCACAATCCTTAAAAGTAATTTTTATCATTTTAGTAGACTGCAGTCCCAATCTTATAGGTATTTTTTATCATCCACAGTACAGTAACAATCCTATATACTCTACTAATATGTTCAGATTGTAGTGTAATAACTTCACTATTCAGTCGATCTTATCCCCCTTGTCTTGCTGTATCTGCCGCCTACATGTACATCCAACATCAATTTAAAGCCTTCTTTACACACCTTCTGTGCATTAGTCACTGGCAGATCCAGGTTTACAGAAGATAGGGTGGGGGCACTTATAAGGGATCTCATGGGATTTCTACGCGCAATCAATAGCAAACATTCCAAAAACCCTATAAAAATGTATATTTGGTGGATAAACGGTGCTCCCTGCCCCCCACACACACACACCCCACCACCACCACCTCCTTCCCCTAGATCTGCCTACGTTACACGCACGTGGTGTTCACGTTGCTCCTCCCCGCAGTGGCGGGCGGCTGGTCGGCGTGGACCACGTGGTCGCCGTGCTCGGCCTCGTGCGGCCCCGGCGCCCGCGGCCGGCAGCGCGCGTGCGACAGCCCCGCGCCGATGTACGGCGGGCGGCCGTGCGCGGGCGAGGACAGCCAGACGGAGGCGTGCACGGAACGGCCGTGTCCCGGTGAGTAAGGGGGTAGGGTGGTGGTTTTCTCATTGCTGATTCGAATGATGATTTTTTTTTCTGAATGTTGCTTGGTCTATGCATTTATGGTGCTTTTGATTGTAGCGTAGCAGATAACTTGGTAAGTGCAGGGGCAGTTGTAAAGTTGTTGACATTTTTAACATATTTTTATATACACATGAGGTTACTGTTATAAATTACTATATCATACCGTGCCCAGACCGCTTGGGACGTGTGTTAAAACGTAATCCTGCAGTTAAAATCAGCAATCCGCCTTTTTTCCTTTTCAAGTGGCCACCACAATCCATTGACATTTAACAACTAACTCACATGTCTGACAACTTCTAAAGCACATATATATAACACCAACCATTCAAACAAAAATATCTGCCACCCTTGAATCCCGGCTACCTCCCTCAAGGTGTGGGCAAGCGGGTATTAGGCGCTCTCACCACACCTTCTCCCCTCCGTTGCAGTGGACGGGTCGTGGTCGAGCTGGTCAGCCTGGTCCTCCTGCAGCGGCACGTGCGGTCACGGCGTGCGTGAGCGTGCGCGCACGTGCACGGCGCCCGCGCCCCGCCACGGCGGCGCCGACTGCGCGGGGCCGCCAGACGACACGGCGCCGTGCTTCATCACCGCGTGCCCCGGTAGGTGGCAGCAGCGGCACGGCTGTTTTTGGTGCTTTTTATGCTTTTTTGTTGCTTTTTTTTTTTTTTTTTCCAGTTTGGCGAAAATATGGTGCTGTCATGTACAATGCACTGGCGAATGGAGTTGTTAAGAGCAACATGGAGTTGTTGGTAGGACACTGTAAGAATTGTTTGAGAATTGATTTTAACAGAAAAATGTTTGGAGAAATTGGACAAAGGGGGCCGTGCCGCCAGTATCTCCCCCGAATCTGTTGCTTACATGGTGCGTCGGCGGGTATAATTACCATGTTGGTCAGTACATGAAGACTACGGTGGTACCGTTAGGTGGTCGTCTTGACTACCGTCGACCAGACTAGCACAGACGCCAGTCTCCATGTATGTTGACAGCACTATGTTTCCACTACTGTGTGTAGTCAGCTGCACCCCATGTTTGCGCATGTTGTACCTGGACATCGGTTGGGTCCTGCATGTTTTGTTGGTGTAAAGCTTCTGCTTCTTACTCTGCTGCTTGTAAAATTGTAGAGTTAAGTGTATGACATTCAGTACCTAATACGACTGAGTCAAAATTCAATAAGCCTATAATTGCAATGATCAAACTCTATGCCTATAATAATAGCTTTTTATTTTCTTTTGGCTCGTGCTAAATTGATATCAAATAAGACCCGGGCATACCCACATTATCCGTTCCAATATTTGCCCAACAAAAGAGTTTCTCACCCCTCGCTTCAATGCTTCAATGCCGCTGCTTTGTTCTGTCATTTACTATGTTGCTGTGTTTGCTGTTATCATTATTATTGTCAGCACTTACAGTTTGACCACATAGCTTAATGTGTATGTTATATATACATACATGTATACTGTACCGGTATGTCAAAGTATATATGAAGAACAGAAATTTAATTGCCAATGACCACAATCACGGCCAAAGTAAAGTGAGAAATCGATTGGATTTAGACAGGTTGTGTGAGTTCCATTAATAGGCCTAGAATATCAATAGCCATAGCTCATATTTCCTAATGACAGTGAATGGGGGTAATTAATAGTGAAGAATGAATGGACTGACGCGTGTCTACGTTACACTTGACAGGTGTAAAAGGCCAATTGACGAGCCTTTGCCACGGAGCCTTGAGGAAAGCCATATATTAGTTGGTTGGCACCTAAATGTATTATTTTGAAGGAGTTCTTAGTATAGTGTGTCCGCTATCAGTCGGATGTACGTAACTCATGAGATCGCTTAAGTACGCCCCACTTCCAAATACCTGGATCTGCCAGTGCTTATGCCGCCTTCAGTCATAGTTTCAATATCTGCTTGGGTACATGTTCATAGGGAAACTTGACGTGTGTAGGAATTGATATATCTGCTGCCATAGGCTTCACTTTCATGACTTTTTTCCTTGGTGATAATATGACTATTGTATTGGGTGGTGGGAACTATTACCGAACTATTACCATCTGGATATTGAACTCCACCAATATAATACATATCCTACAACAACACCAGAGTATACTGCCGTATGCCAAACTTCTCTTTGTAGCCTTTCTGCACATCTTCCGGTGAGCTCTACAAACTTATATTTTCTTTCAACCATCTCTCACCCACTAGATCTCATGCAAACCCCATTTATGAAGATCACATATATACTCTCATCCTTCCACAAATGACTGAAATCTCAACCCATAGGACAAACTTCTGCCAACATCACTAACCTGTAAACATATCCGCTTCAATAAAGTTTAAATGACAGGCCCACAGAGGTCCATTGTAAACACAATGTTGCCCCATCGCCACCAAGCCCTTCGACCCCACTCCCCTCCTGTATAGTAAACACCACACCACCCCGGCTCTCACCCAGTGCCCGTTCTGACCGTCCTCTCGCCCCCGGCAGTGGACGGGTCTTGGTCCCCGTGGTCCCCGTGGTCGGCGTGCTCGGCGACGTGCGGCCCGGGCGGCGTGGAGACCCGCACGCGCGGCTGCACGGCGCCGCCGCCCAGCCACGGCGGGCGCCAATGTCAGGAGGAGGAGGTGGAGGGGGAGGAGGAGGCGGGCGGCGGGGACACGCAGACCAGGGAGTGCTACGTCACCACGTGCGCTGTGAGTTCTACGTGTGTGTGTTTGTGTGTGTGTGCGCGTGCGTGCGTTTGTAGTCACATGTGTGTGTGTGTCTGTGTGTGTGTTTTTAAACGTGTTTCTAGTATGATATTGAGGTTTTTTATTTGTATATTTTGTGGTGAAATTTCTTAATCACCTGTGCACATGACAAGTCTCTGATAAGTGTGAGAGAGTGTTTATAACCTGAGATATCTGCCTGATAATGCCATCTTCAACCAACCAGCATGCCAATGCTATCAGATTCATATTCCGATCGCGATGGGTATCTGATCACTTAGTATTTTAGTTTTCTCGCAGCTACATTGAAACTACATGATAAAGAGGAAACTCTAAGTTACTTCCCAGACCTGAGCCGCCCGGCTGTATAACTGCACAGCCGACTATATAATAGTGCACCCGGGGCTGGCGCTGAACATCAACCAGTTGCACCAAGCTTTCAACATGTCGCCTGCCCTGCTGTCGGTCTGGCCTCTCATATTATAACCTTCTCCGCATCCACACCCCCTGCCGCCGCAGGTGGACGGGGGCTGGTCCTCGTGGTCTGCGTGGACGGCGTGCTCGCTCACGTGCGGCATCGGGCAGGAGACGCGAGGCCGCGCGTGCGACCGCCCGGCGCCGGCGCACGGCGGCGAGGCGTGTCACGGCGGCGCCACGGACGCGCGGCAGTGTCTGCTGCTCAAGTGTCCAGGTCAGTGCCGCCAAGCCTGATACATCAGAACCTCCAATTTAGACCACCACTCTGTTGAGACCACCCCTAGGGTGTTCCATAATAATGTTTTCGTAGCACCTTTTACGGCACTTCACAAAAGTTGACCCCATGGTCATTAAAACACATGCTGATTTTTTATGATGTCAGAGACTCTATGATACTAAGACTGCTTTTCATGGTCCCAAACCTTCATAAAGCTACAAAACTGAGCCTCTTGTATGGAGACCACCTCACTGGTCCCAAGGGTGGTCCTAATAGAGAGGTTCTGCTGTAATGTCATGCTCCAGCAGGTATAGACAGCGTGATTGAGTGAGGGTATAGACGGACTGCGACCTTTCTGGACCTGGAGTGACCCGCGCTTTTCTTCTGTCCTAATAATTGTGCATCAAACTTGTGCTTTTATTGGAGTTAGATGATGATTGTATACGTTAGAGTAATGAAAGTATTGGGTATGTGTATGTGCATTGTGCAACTGAGCATATCAACAAAAACAATTAAAACATTCATGGTATTTGGTATGATGTCAGCCATCTTTATAAGGGATTCCCACAAATGCCGGGGATGGGGGGGGGGGGGGGGGTCTACTAATCACGCAAGTGCCCAGGTCAAGTGCCCATGTTATATATAGTACCGCCACGCCTGATACAGTAGAACCTCCGATTTATACCACCTCTCTATTGAGACCACCTCTCTATTGAGACCACCTCTCTATTGAGACCACCTCTCTATTGAGACCACCTCTATAATAAAAGTGAAAGTTTTGGACCATGCGCATTGTGCAACTGAGCACGTCCAAAAAAAACTTAAAACACATTCATGATATTTGTTATGATGTCAGCTATCTTTATACGGGATTTGCGCCGGGATTTACATAAATGCCCGGGGCGGGGAGGGGGCTAGGTCTACTAATCACGCACAACGTATATACACATTGCTAACCTGCCGCAGTTGACGGCGGGTGGTCGGCGTGGTCGCCATGGTCGGCGTGCAGCAAGACGTGCGCGTACGGCGCGCACGCCCGCAGCCGCTCGTGCTCGGCGCCCGCCCCGCAGTACGGCGGCCGCCCGTGTCCCGGAGACGTCTTCCAGCAGCGGCCGTGCTACGACCGCGAGTGTCCCGGTGAGTGGAGGATGTTTGTGTAGTCCCCGCTGCCTTCAACTGACTGACCCGGTGTTTGTAAAGTTTGCATTGTGAAGACAGTCTCGACTTCAGGTCTGTTGGCTTACTTATTCAATAATGCAAACGGAAGTCATTGACTGAGTATGCGGATGGTCATCAAATTGAGTATTTGAAAGAGAGCAAACATATCACAATTACTAAGTTTACAAGTTGAGCTGCAGCAGCTCATTACAAATTAATCAATTTTGTGATTTAGTCTAGTTTCTTTTCTTTTGTTAACAGCAGAATAACAAGGATAGAGAGTGCTCAAGTTATTGGCACCATTAAAAACGCTAGTACATTCACTAAGAAAAAAAAATCATTTGGCCTCTCAAGCAGTTTTGTCCACTACTTCTATTTAAAAAACGAACCATATGTGTAACCATGGGGATGGATGCATTTTTCAACACTTTTTTTTGACAAAAGTTCCAATAACTTGACCACTTCATTTAGACTACACAATATTCTATCATGAAGACATACCAATGAACAATGATATGCGTGCTGTAGTGGACGGCGGCTGGACATCGTGGTCTGCGTGGGACCCGTGCTCGGCGCTGTGTGGGGGCGGCTGGCGCGTGCGGTCGCGGTGGTGCGCGCAGCCCGAGCCCATGCACGGCGGAGCGCCCTGCAACGGCAGCCAGAGCCAGAACAAGACGTGCAACCTGCAGGACTGCCCCGGTCAGTGGGGGGGGGTGACCAGTGCACAGGGTGGTTGGTAGGAGTGGTTTTTGTGATTGATTTGATGTGTGAGTGTTTTTGTGATTTGATGAGTGGTTGATTTGAGTTGTTTTTGTGATTAGATGAGTGGGTGGTATGAGGTGTTTTTTATGATTTGATGCATGGTTGGTATGAGTGGTTTGTGTGGTTAGATGAGTGGTTGATATGAGTGGTTTAATTATCTTAAGCAATGGTGTGAAGAGGGGGTATCCTGTATGTACTGTAGGTAGACGTCCAATGTCGTTCAGAGACAACAACCCGCAAGACTGTCCCTGGCATTCAATGCCATAAGTTATCAATACAAAGCAACTACACACCCTGAGTTAAATGCTAGAAAGTATGAACCAAAACAAAAATATTGTCACGCTTAAACCCGTGCCTCCATAATGAGATCACCTCTGTATTGAGGAGACCACTTGAGGCCCGTCCCCTGAGTGGTGTTATTAGAGAGGCTCTAGCTACTGTGTACTTTGCGCCTTTTTCTTTTGGAGTTGGACTCGTGACCGGCAGGTTTTGAGTTTGATTCCCGGTCATATCTGGTTGTGGGTGTTGAGCAGACTCATGCTTTTTGATACGTTAATTAGGCACAGGTGGTTGGGTCAAAAGAGTATGAGTGATTGCCTGAGTGATTAGTGCGCTAAATGTGCTGCAGATGCAAGCATATGAGAAATGATCGATTGATAATCAATAAGTGTGCCAATGACCTGGTGCAAAATGTAAACTCACAAGAGCAAGACTTGGATCACGACTATAAACCACCAGTTTTACATTTACATTCTACTCTCACTACCACCGTGCTGCTGCAGATGAGGAGATCCGGGCCTTCAAGCAGACCCTGGTGACGGTGGAGGCGCAGGGAGCGCAGGCCATCGCGGGCGTCACCCTGGGCGTGCTCGTCACGCTGGGCGGCATCATCGTGCTGCTGGACGCCACCGCCATCCGCAAACACGTCAGGTGACGTAATAGTAGCCACCAACGTCAGACGTGTTTGTTAAATGTGTTCGTTGGTAGTCTCGATCAACCCAAACCTTCCCTACCCACTTACTTTACGAATCTTGAACGAAGAAGTGTCAGACTGGTTGGTAGAGACTAGTTCGTTGGGTAACTACAGTAGAACGTCTATTCGCAAAGATGTCAGACGATAACCAGACTGCCGCCGCCGCCACCGCCGCAGATAGGCCCTGTTTGAACTTTCCACATGCACTTACCCCACTGATAAAATTCTCTCCATACTGTCTCCATACACCGCTGAAATCTTAATGTTAAGACTGTCAGGTAATGTAGCCACAAACCAAACGTCAGATAGCTAAGTCAAACATGTTTGGTAATTGCGACAAGTTAGTCAACGGTTGCCTCGATCAACCAGACCTTGTAGTTGCATGCTCTTTAAGCCTAGGGCACAATCGGCAGCGCGGACATTTTCACAGTAGTTTTTTATTCGTATCTGCGGGACTACGCCATTCAATAGCATAAGGGTCAACGCACAGGCACTGTACAGACTGCCTACGGTCACTCAATTGTTTAAATTACTTTAGAGAAGGTTTGTCGAGTCGCAAGGTGTGTGCATTTGGACATCAGAACATCATGAATATGCCTCTGAAAATACTCATATACAAACACCCAGTCCGCCTACCTCCACAGGTACATGAAGAAGAACGTCAACTCGTTCGTTGCCTACCAAAAGGCCAAGAAGCGGCAGCGGCGGCGGCGGCCCCGCAGCCTTCCCCCAGCCCCGCCCTTGGGAGGCGGACCTCAGGCCAACCCGGCCTACACTGCCGCGGGGCGGGGAGAGATACGTGACGGCTCCCGAGAACGTGGGCCTCGAGTGGAAGGACAACAGGTGGGTGAACACACAGCGGGGGTTGGTGGATGATTGGAGCTCGGTATAGATGTCTTTGCGAATCTTTTGTGTGCGCACAGAGAAGATGTCGTCGTTGGAAGTGATTTGGAAGTGAGAGCTGGATTCGTATGGCTGGCAAGTCGCAAGTACCTTAGAAATATGATTTGCTAAAAAGAAATCATAGGTTTTCAATAGGATTTCTTCACTAAATTCTGATCTAGAGTCCCTCTGAAAAGACATTCGGGCTCGGTGTAAATGGGGAAGGGGACATCATTGCAAATGATCGTCTGCAATTTAGAATTATGGGAGTCACGTTATCATTGAACCACGCAAATAATTCACCCTGATTTACCCCCAAGCTCCCTCCTGTTGCAGGCGGGCTGCGTACCTGGCGGCGGCTCGGCCTCACCTTCTGCCTCGCCGCAAGGCGCTCAACATAGAGAACGACCTGCTGAAGCCGCCCGGGGCCCCGCCCACGGCGAGCGCGCGCTTCAACCACCGGCCCGCAGCAGCCTTGCCCGGCGGTGCCGAGCCCGGGGCGGCCGCAGCAGGGAGCGGGGCGCGTCTGCCGCGCTCCAACGTCGACCCGTCGGCGGCTACGTACTTGTGATGGGATCGTGTGGAGGGACTTGTATTCACAACAGAAGATCCTTTTGTGGGAGGGACATGTAAAAGCAAGGAGGGCCGGCACTTGAACCATGGAACACTACCGTTGTGGCACCTTGTGCAAGTTCTTGTCTGAATCGCTTTTACTATAGTGAGTGGTAGTAGATCTGAAATAACATATATGTAAACCAACTGCCATAATAAAGGTTCAAAATCACATTTACTCTTCTATATTATGAAGTCAATCAACAAATACAATGTATATGGAGTGCCTTTATGATGAAGTTATGTAAGATATATTTGTTTTAGGCGGGCTTCACTCAAAATTGTAATCACAGCGTCAGTTAATGTGAAGTTAATGTTTCTGTGTTAGCACTTTTTAAAGCTGGGAATTCATTCAAAAACATTTGATTGTGTATTGAATTTCTGCAGATGTACATATTACCACCTTGTATATTATTTCATCAAAGAACAGACAATATAACGGAAAACAAAATGTATAACAAACTCACTATTCTTTTGTTTTTATGTCTTAACTGCTGGTGAAAGGTTGGTCGAAAAAGACAAATTTGAAGTAAGCTTTCTAAAAAATAATAGCTAAGTATTTTCGAATAAATAAATTCCTCATCAGAGCTAAAATATCGAGAAAAGGGGAGTTTTCTGATTATTTGTGAAGCAAATTATTTGTCATGAATGAAAAAAAATATTTATCCGAAACTACTAAACTAATAAATTTTAGAAAACTTGAATCAAATTTATCTTTTTCGACCAACCTTTCACGAACGGTTAGGACACAAAAACGCAACAATGAGAGGACCTGATGTTGCTCAAATATGTAATTTGGCTTACACAACAAACTTGTTTTACAAATATGTATTACAGTCAGTCTATAGTCATGAAGTAAAACCAATGAATACATATAGTAGGCATTTCAAACTGCTTCTGAATTTAAAAAAAAAAACAGGAAAAAAAGAAAAAAAAAGAAAAGAAAAAAAAACGAGTTGCTGTACCAGAATTTTTATAAAAGGAGCTGCACCGCGTATACTAGGAGTAGACAATTTACACTGCAACTTAGTTTTAAAATGCCTACACCGAGCATCTTTCTGTATTGTACAATTGATTTTATGGCTCAAACAATAAACGTCCTCAGTCTGAGAAACAAGAAACACTAAAAATAAATGAAGTGGCAAAACCCATAGCGCAGTGTTCTCCAAACGCATTTTACAAAGTATATAGTGAAATTCTGACGTACGGCGCCGCGTGGGGGTGGGGGGGACGCAGATTTTTCGATCGACTTGGGGGGCTTGATACGGCTGCCGTACGGAAACGTGTCATTAGCTTGATATTCATAGTTCCGATGATCCGCCCCTTTCTCGGCATTATGCTACCACGTGGATCCCACAAACACCAGTTTGTCACAATAGTAAGCATTGAAATATGCGACATTTTAAAGGTCTTTTTCTAATGAATAATAGGCCTACTGGTATTATCGCAAAACTTTCATGCATATCTAATACGGTTCAAACCCCGGTTGAGGCAGAAAAAATGTGTGCACCAGGAAATCACTAGTCTCGCGCAACACAGACCAACGTACAGCGAGCTTCAGCGAGCCACTTTGCGAGCCACGATACCACGTGGCCCCGTCAAAGCGAGGCTGGCTGGTCGAGTCTAGGAAATCACATAGTGTTATACATACTGAGTCCAGACGATGTACGTAACTTTCTAGCGTTCAACGTAAGGCAGCTACGTTCAGCGTTATCCTACATCACAAGGGAAGTTTTATTTGCCCATATGAGTGGAAATATGTCAGTAATTGCCATTATTTCAGTGTATCGTTGGAAATACTACCAACATACTTAATACTCTGCATGTTCAAAGAGCGGCACACATAGCAACAGCGTTCTTGCAACATGGCAACAGCAATATAGCAGGGAAAGTTTGACTTATGGCAACCGTCACTCAATGTTCTCTTGAATATTCAAGCTGTCAACATGCACTTTGAACATCATGCACGTGGCAAGCATCACCAAGCTATCACAGCAGTCCAAAGAATGCAATAGACAACATAGCAACAGGACAAAAGAACCTCCATAGTAACAGATACTACCACCACCACACTGAAAGTGGCCATGAAATGGCGTCGCTCATGGCATTCGCTGTGCTGCACACG
>CM032659.1:17780226-17807056 GCA_019095985.1 Streblospio benedicti
TAATAGCGTAAAACGTGCAGCGTTCCGTGGGACACAGTGCGTTCAACGTGTTTCCTTAAAACGCGTCAACCCTCCAAACAATAACGTGCCGCATATCTCTGAACGTCTTACATAAACTGGCCGCCATCTCGGATTTACAAACCAAATGTGTCAACTGGACCAGGCTCTGTATGCAATACAGAGTCTATATGGTTAAACGAGGCTATGAATCAACGTAAACATCGCCGCTTTCTTTTCCATTGCATTGGAGTTCAAATTCACTCCAACGCAGTTCAGACTAACTTCTTAAAACCAGCAACATTGTATTTGCACGTTTCATAGGTCGTGTTCTAAATTTAGAATATCCAGGGTCGCCAAATCCAACAAACAACTGTGACTACCGATGATAGTCACTCTTATGTACAAAATAATCGACAGCCATAAGAGAATGATAACAGTATATGTTGCATTAAAGTTTATCTGGAAATATTATTTTTCTTTTGAATATTGAATCACCATGCGCTCACCATGTCAGGTTTTTTAAGTTTACATTTGTATGACAATGTCTAAATATATTATACAAATGATTGTTTGCTCAGCAACCTGCTGGCCCGTGCTATGACTTGTCATTATTATATTATCTATTAGAGCTAGAAGCTGTCACAGTTGTACATGCTCTTCAACGTTGCACTTGATATATAATGCTGACATGAGCGTTTTCTGTAATAATAGAAATAAAAACTATTAGATATAAGGTCATTTGAAAGACTATCGTCATATCTCACGACTATATACGCAGTTGAAATACGCAGTTGAAATGAACATGGACTTAAAGGCAGTGTGAGTTATCAACCCGTGAAAACGGAGAATGGTCAAGTGTCAGCAATGGGCAGCCCGGGCGGGCAGCATACTTATATACATTGTAATGGGAATGAATTTCATTTATTTATATAATGGGGCTAAATTTTCATTCTTAAAGTGATTTTTTAAAGTCCATTTAATAGAATCAAACCAAAAAAAAGATTATCTTTTTTGAACGAACATTCAGTTTAGTTAAAGTTTGCTTCAAATAGTTATGTTGCGTCTATGGATCGCATAACATTCGCACATAAAAGTAACACTTCGTTTGCCTCAGCAACTTGTCGTACATGCATTTTTACTGCGTTCAATGCCGCCACAATACGCCCAAGTTGACGACGTGACATAATACGTGCAGATGCGTTGCACGGGTTCGCCCATGATCGCTCCAGTGTAAAGCGGGTTTTAAACGATGGGCAGTTTCGCTATAATGGTGAGGGTTTCGCTTGGTTTCGATAGGTTTCGCCGAAACGCCGTAACCCCCCCACACCACACACACACACACACACCCATCCCAACTGTCACTCTCTGCCGACGTGCGGACGTGTCGTTTCTCCTACTCTCTACAGAAGGTGATGTGCAATCACTGCAATGTATCGTGAAAATTATTAAACCAGATTAATGATAATTCAATTACATCCTATTTCCGCATACCTGCTGACCAAAGTACCAGAGCATAATGTTACGATTATAAAATGTCAATTATATAGTTTTGCCAAAACGATCATTGAAAGCATTATAATTATTTTGTAAACTTTTTTACTTACTCACCTCATTCAAGTACTTACCGACCTACTCCTCGTTGTGTTTAGCTGACAGAAGCCTGGCTGTGTCTGCCACCGGGGTCTGCCAGACCACCTCTAGATCAGATTGACGGCCCTCCTGGGACTTCGCACTGATGCTGGTGACAACTCTCACAGGCCACGTACAAACCGTAGGAGGCCTAACGGAGGTATGAACACACCCGTGCATATGCACGAATGTGTCCCCACCTCTATTAGGCGTGCGATAAGTCTAGAAGGGGCCCCAAATCCATAGGATTTGGGGGTGTTGGAGACTCCTTTTGTTCGCCACCACTCCTCAGACTCATCTGCCATTTTCCTCACACAAAGGTGATTTGAGTACAACAGTGTACATGACATATCATATAGCACACGCACACACACAGGGAACCGGCGGGGAGTGGATAATTGGTTGCAAAATGCAAAGCGTGTACCATAATTGAGTGTTTTTTTTTCAGAAGTATGAGGCGATATCATTGAATCAATAAACATTGCCACAACAAACAACTTACTCTTTGAGGTAGAGGACGATTCAGTTGTGCTACTTGACTCGGTTGTAGTAGTTGCAGGTACTGTTGAAGTTGTAGTTTCAGTTGTGGTGGTAGATTCTGAGGTGGTAGTAGATTCTGTGGTGGTAGTAGATGCTGTGGTGGTGGTGGTAGACTCTGTTGTAGTGGTCGTGGACTCTGTCGTAGTAGTTTCAATTGGGGTAGTTGTGGTAGGTTCTGTGGTTGTAGTCTCAATTAAGGTGGTTGTGGTAAGTTCTGTGGTTGTAGTCTCCCAGTCTTCCGTGGTGCTAGACCACCACTCTGGGGTCGTTGTCCGCGAAGTGTCCTCAAAAGTAGTGGTAGTTGCTGGTGTCGTGGTTGTAGTTGTTCCACCACAGTTTAGCGGATAGCATTTGCTTCAATATACAAAATGTACAATGTTACGGGTTAGTGTCTATCACAGCAGTATAAAAATCCTGCATAGAAAAACAGTATATGCAACTTAGTTATCCATTTTTATCTGAAGCTATGAACAGCTTATCTCTTCTTGATGAACATAGTAGTTTGACTGGAGGTCCATATCAAGACAAAGACCACGTGGCCTCCCTCTGCGATGATCATCAGCAAATTGATGATGGCTGCAGAGCATTGACAAACACAGAAAAAACAAGCACTGCCTTTACGAGCTTTACGTACGCGGCGGTGTATCTGGAGCTGTCGGGCGTGGGCAGGGTGGCCGAGCCGCGCACGCCGAAGCCCTCGAGGGCCAGCGTCACCGTCTCCAGCCCGCACAGCACGCCTGCGAGTACACGGGGTGAGGTTACCAGACTATGTTTATGGTTGCCATGTGAACGCGCGCACATAACACACACACACACACACACACACACACACACACACACACACACACACACACACACACACACACACACACACACACACACACACACACACACACACACACACACACACACACACACACACACACACACACACGCACGCACACACACACACACACACACACACACACACACACACACACACACACACACACACACAAGAGTGTAATCGAAACACAATCAAATTAGCCTACTTAAACCAAGAACGATGACTAGATGACAAAGAATGAGACAAGAGCTATAAATACTTAAAAAACAACAAGTGCCTCTCACCCACGTGTAGCTCGTTCCCCGGCTTGTCGTCACAGTGCTCCCCGCACGCCTCCGCCTCCGCGTGCAGCTTGATGGGCGCTTCTGCTTTTATCTCTAGTGTCGGCTTGAAGGCCACGCTGGACACTTTCAGATCCACCGGACCTGGTGGGATTTATGGTTTAAATCTGTATTCAAACCGCATCGTACGCCAGTGATTGCAATTCAATGCTGTTTCTTACGCCCATATGATGTGCAGCTCAAACTTAATTTCTGTGATATCAATGTCTGTCCTTGGTGAAGCCTTCTGAAACCACACATGGGTCCCAGCATCGTGAGAGAAGGGACAGAAATTTATAGCACATTTCATATACAAACTCTAACTTCACTAATATGTAAATAGAATAGGATATCTAACTACATAAACTAAACAAAAATCTGACACCTTATAATTGTTACTTTCAGGAAGTGGTTTCATTTGCAAATGGTATTTGTAACCATGTTCTTATGATTGAGACACAGGTCCAGCTGCATTTGTGCCTAAGTGTTTATGTCATGATCTGCTGGTGGCTAACTGTCACAGCAGCCCGGTGACGACTCACCTATCTTGGTGGACATGCCGCTGGGCACTCTCACGCTCACGCCTTTGATCTTGAAGTCGGTGGCCGAGGGCCACGTGGCACTGAGCACCAGGGTGAGCACGTAGCCCGCGTTGGCGCCAGCTTTCTCGAACTCGGCAGTGGCTGAGGCTTTGGCATAGGACGTGAACTGTGTGTGAAGTTTAGTATAGCTGGATTTTCTCATCCGATACGACGCCGTACAAAATTTACAAAACCTTTGCATGTGTTTATGTTTTTTTCTTCTTCTTTTGCATGGTTTAAGAGCATCAGTGATAAATCTATATTATAGAAGTCGTCTTCGTAATGCATACAGGCTTGTAGATGACGTACTTTTTGTCACGCTGGACAAAAGTAGAATAACGTTCCATTTTAATAAGGGAGTGGGGGGGGGGGGGTCTGGTCGGTCGATTGTTTGATATCATATGCCACTTTTCTATGGGTCTAATATTTTTTCGCGCGTTTTTACATATAAGAATTCTGCTACTTCAACTGTTTCAATGCGGTACTAAAAAGATACACAACAGAATTCACATTTTATTATTGTGATTTAAATTCATCATAGGCCTATATGATAAATATTTTCTATGTCATATACCGTATTTGTTCTAATAAGCGCACTGTAAAACGAATTTCAAGCAACAACAAAAGCACGAGTGATATCTAATTTTGCAGTTCATGTGCCAGATAAACTGTTTTAGCAAACATTATTTCACAACGTGCCTGACGTTTTAGGGCATATACGGGTGTGATAGTCTTATAAAGGAATGAAATCTTCGCCAAAATAGCAAGATTTGTTTCATTTAATCTGTGTAAAATATGCGGCATATGCGCTTATAAGAATGAATAAGATATAAGAAATATTAAACAATTTGAATAACATTGCAAAAAAACATACAAAACAACACAACAAAAAACAACTAAAACTAGAGCATAATTTAATGTGAAATTATGATTTGGCTTTATTTTTGTCAATTATGAAGATAGCTATTTGATTATTTGTTTTTCCTTTTCAATCTAAATACATAACAATAGTTGATAATAATAGTTATTTATAAAGTATCACAGTCGGTAATTCGCGCGGTTAATACTTAACATTGCAATAAAGAAAAAACATATCTTAAATTAAATGAAACAAATTAAAATAAATTTATGTGACAAGGCACCACCATCGCGGCGGGGCTGGAACTCTGCTGGGGGGGATTGGTCCAGTCTCTGGTCGCCGCTGACGGGGGTGTTCCTACAGCACGATGATGACATCATTGGCAGAGTAGGGGGGGGGGGGGTGCATCCGGTAATTGATCTCTATGTTCTCCATCTCATCATCTGACGTATAGTAAATCTAGATGATCTCTTCTTCCTCTTTCCTGAAGTCCTCCACTTTCTCCACTGCCCTACGATAATTATCACTGAGTTCAGGGTATGAAACTCATCCAAATTTGCTTACGGACCACAGTGCCGGCAACTGTATAAACTAGCCGGCCCTGGCAAAAAGTGCCCTTCAAAAGGCCCTTCATTATGTTCATATTCAGAACTCCCAAAAAGTAGTACCCAGTTATTTAAAACAAAGACCAAAATGACACTGGAGATACCCTGCTGATTTTGAACCTATTTTGAACCTATTTACAGTGAACAAGTCTTAAAGTCAAGATCTTAGCAACTTCGAGACAAAACGGCTAAATTTCAAAATGGCGGCCGCTGGAAAAGTTGAGCCAGAGAGCACCGTACGTGGCAACTACATAATTCACCGATTGGGGGACACCCACACACACACACACACACACACACACACACACACACACACACACACACACACACACACACACACACACACACACACACACACACACACACACACACACACCTGAGCCCAGCGGGCCCCGTTCTACACCCTGGACGTTATATTAGCCTACCTTTCGCGCACTGAAAATCATGAGAAAAAAAATAACTTTAACACAAAAATGCGATCCACTTGCAAAAACGTTCTTTTCAGCTGCGTTCTCCGCGTACGACTTGTTTTATAAGTAATATCCAAATAAATGTCGCAAAACGCTATCTAGATGTTCTTCGAATATGTCACACATCTGATATTTCCACGTATTGGGAGAAGTGTGGGGGGGGGGGGTAGTAAAAATAAAAAGAGAACAATGTTCCACTTTTGCAGAGCGTGACAAAATGTACATCACCCCTTATCATATTGGGCCTAATATCCGGCAAGAACAATTATCTTATATACTAGTAATTTCGTGAATCATATGAAGAGAATATGGCCGATTTTTTTATTCTTCGTGTTTTATCCATGCTTCTTTATTTTCATATACAAAGGTGTCCGAAATATTTACAGTTCTAAATATATCTAAACGTTTATGCAAAGATTTAACAAATTTTAGACTAAAAAATATTTTGGACTTGCTAATATGTTTTTTATAAGAATGTAGCATAGAATGAAAAACTAATAACAAAAACTAGCTAAGAAACGTACGCCTTTGCCTCGCATCTCTGGCAGGCCGGGCGAGGCGAAGCCAGTGGAGTAGCTGGCCCCGGCGCTCGCCGAAGCAGACGCCTTGCCTTGCGCCTAGAAACAGCAGCAGCTTTCCTTCTATTGTTTTGTTTTTAACTACTAGAGTACAGCACTAGAAATCAGAAAACTATCACTGGCAGATCGAGGTTTTCAGAAAAAAAATGTGCACTGCACTAGAGGGAATTCAAGTGTTTCGTATGCGTGATTGATGGCGAACATGTCAAAAACCCTACAAAAATTAAGTATTTTGGAGGGGAAAAGAGGGGGGGGGCGCCTCCCTGGATCTGCCTATGACTATCATTATGCTGCATGATATCTGAGTTCTTGACACAATTAATATTTGAGAGTGAGAACATGTATGAAGTTTCAACAACTGCCGACGAGCATCATTTAATTGAATGAAACAGTTTCAATGAAAAGTAGATAAAAAAAAATCATTCTGTTACATATGCTACTATCAATCATTTTGACATTTCAAAGGCTAAGAACAAAATAATACAATGCAGTTAGCATATGTTTACTGCACGATCATATCAAAATCGAATGACCGCGTTTTTTCTTCTTCAAAATGTCACAGGCCAATATCAATATTTTTCTTTGGAAAAATTAATAAAATATTTCAATTAGAAGTAAACCATCAATTATACAAAAGTGAAAATATAGAGCAATACATTACATAAATGCTAGCGTATGCTTGTCCATCTCCCCTGAAGGCTGTTTTTCCTTTCACTGGTATGCCATAAACCGGAATTGCAAACTTCGCCAATGGCTTCAAGTAGGAAAAAAACAGAATCAAACTTTAACACGTATTTTGTTTTCTATCTAGATCTAGGGAAACTATACCATCGACATTATTCATAACATCGTACGTTACTCAACAAATGCTACTCGGCTTGCTTACCAAATCAAACCACTTGTGCTTTTTGCTCTCCCACTCATATTTCAGCACTGCGTCCAGCGTCACAGACAGGCCGGCTCCCGCCTCAAACGTCACTAGCGCTCCGTAGTCATACTTGATCTCGTAGTTGCCACGGATAATGTCGATGAGAACCATGCCTGGGATGAAGAACTTCCACCACGGGTATTTCACGGTGATCTTGATTCTCACTCGGAGTGAGGCCTTCAAAGTGATGGTGCCCGTGAACGTGATGGAGCTGCCACCTGGGATCTGAAACACAAACCACGTATGACATGTACATGCAGATTGTAGCTGGATTAATTAGTGACTATGCAAATTTGTTCACTGTAAAATATCCAAACATATATAAAGTTACTGATAAAGCACTGCTCTATATACATGTATATTGGGGATATATACCCCCCACCCCCACCCCTTGATCTCAAAATCTCAATAAATTAACGTTAGAAATCTCAATGCAAAAGCACTTTTCTCAAATGTCAATCAATTGATCTCAATGAATTGAAAGCCCAAATCTCAACTCTCACTAAATTGTATGTACCGCCCTCTGTATTATAGGCCCTACAAATATTTATATTTCGTTGCTTTCTTTACCAAGGAACCGTGCAATACTTTCCCATTATATTCATGTAGGTGATGGGGGTATGGTGAGTCCTGAGTATTTTGTTTTAATTCTATTCATCACGATAATATATAAAATTCACATAAACTCACTTGAAACGTTTTGCTTTTGCTGTACGTGTCTCCCAGCTGGCCAGTCTTGTCTATATCAGTGTGTATGTCACGCCTTGTCCTTCTGCCGGGGTCAATTTGGTCAACAAGTGCATGCACCGTCACATTGCCGTCTGCGCCAATGTTATTGACAGCTAGGGTTTCGAAGAACACATAACCATTGCTCGTTGTCTTTGATATGACTACTGCCAGCACTTCCCCGGACAGCCTCCCCACGATGGTAGAGCCTACGTCAGGGACCTCATTGCCCGGGTCCACAAACACGAAACCAGGCCAGCCGTTGCCCCCTGGACAGCTCGGAGAATGCGTTCTTTCTGGTATAATCACCATGCTGCTAATGTTTGCATCCGTGCAATGCATCAAATTGGTGAGTACATTGCTTCCATAGGCAGTGTCTTCTACGTCAGTGACTAACTCTAGAAAACCAGAGCTTGTAGTGCTGTAAATGATGTCTCCTACCTCCACCTCGCTGCCAACTTCCTCACTGACCACCAGGAATTGAGAAAGGGCAACAAACACATCATCGTCTTTGTACAAATGGCCCACACACTTGAACACTTCTTCGTCGCTCCAATCTTGAGATGGAACCAACAATGTCACGTTGTTTGCATTATCAACCAAAGCGCGAACCAGTTCAGCATCCACCTGCAGCTCTTCAGCAGGGTCCGTTTGTAGCTCTGGTAGGTCTGTGTCACTCTCAAAGTTGGCATATGTCAACACCTCTTCCACACGGACTCGTGTAGAAGGCATCACCTTATAACTACCCAGCTCACTTATGGCATGTACCCTATGCAGAATCCCTCCAGCTTCTTCACTGCCCAGAATGTTGTCAATGTCGGTGTCAAAGGGTTGCTTGGCAATGATGATCTCCAGTTCAACTGATTCCTGACCACCCCCGCTTGTGCTTGTAGAAGACATGGTGTAAGGACACAGAAACAGCAAGTCGTCGTCCTGGATCTTCTGGTAGTTGCTTACGGTCATCACATTATTGATCCTGTTGGGGTCTGCATAATCTGGATTTGTGACTCCATCAGGACACAGCTGATTGTCCCATGTGGCACACTCTGGGTCGTTATCAAAGCACTGTTCGGAGTCTTTACATTCCTGGCACAATGCCATGTGGTAATCAACGCTGGTCTCATCGCAGAGACCGCTGTAATCAACAATGTAATTATCTATCAGATATTGATGTATTCCCACGATCATGAGATTAATCGCAGTATCACAGCAAAAGTGCTAAATACCCCAATGTTTAAGAATATTTAATTAATATTACAATGGGTGGGTTTGATAATCATTTTACAATATAATTTTCTACATTGACTGCACACTATAGGTTTTTAATTGAATCGGACAGGGAATGGACCAAACCAGTGGGAGATCCAGGAAAAGACAGGGACTTGTGGTGCGCGTGCATATGTGTGCTCCCAGCGACACAAGGCGCCCTAAGCCAAATCAAAATTATGCATACAAGGACCAGAAAGGAGGAGCTGTCTTAGGTTTAGATTGAGGGGAATTTTATCAAATGTGTATGTAGCTCCAACCTAAAGCTGTTCACACCTGGCTTCGCATTCAAATGGCACTATTTCTGGGGAGCATGCCGGGCGTCCAGGTCTTGTGATGCACGAGTCGAAGAACCAGTACTGACAGGTCTGGTTGAGTGCGGGTCCGCTGTAGGCCCCTGACTCACAGGCCATTCGACTGTCACACCAACCACAGTCTGGGAAAATACTCAACACTGTGGGCGTGTGTGACTTGTGGATCCACACAATTTGTGTTTGACATTTGAAGCATAAGAAACATCTCATGATATTCATCTTGTTTTATCTGATCTCATAATACGCTGGATAGAGCTTGCGCTATAATACTACTATAGATCGTTCATGAGCGAATGTAGACACTACATTTGTATACATTGTACTCACAAATCTGTAAAAAAAACTGCTTTGGTATACACAAATCCAGTTCCTACCTTGTTGATCGGTACATTCTAGACAAGTCCCAATGTCTCCACAGTCAAGTCCTACACACGAGACAAAAGAAAATGATGGGGATCAGAACGGTGCAGGATATTTAAGCATCACTTCTTTTTAAATTAAGATTGGAAGAATGCAAAGGCAATTACACCAATGATTTGATCTTGCTTCTTTTGAAAGTGGCTTTGCATTATGTGCGATAACACACATCTATTGGTGCAGTTGCCTTCGGAAGAATGTACCATTTATAACTAACGAATACATCCATGTATACAGATGTTTTTTGTGTTTTGATAAATATAATTCCATGCAAAATATACACTATCAGGTATACTTTCCAAAGTTTTGCTTATGAACTGAAAACAAAAGCAAAAACATTTGTTTGCGTTATTTACACACTAATTCATAAAGAAATATGCAAACTAGCTTTCTTTTTATGTAGGCGTTATCAAAGCTCACCTTGGACACCAGTACATCCTATCGCCAGGAATAAAATCACGTTAAAAAGAGCCTCCATGGCTGTCTGTATACGATGCCAGCCGCGCCAGCAATGAGCGCAATAAATGAAGTCATTTTGTAGGCCCCATTTGTATAGTAATTCATAATGAAAGTTACCGTCTGGTTCAATATTCTGTTCATAACAAAGACAAGAGTTTAATGTGCATGCCTATAAAAAAAAGATGGTGTGTTTCGCAAACACTGTTGTGATACTCTTGTGATACAGCACAACAGCTGTACCACAGCATAACTAACTAGATCAAAAGTGCTCAGAGAGCACAGCGTCGCTAGAACAACTCATGGATAATATAGATAGTTACTAAAATATTAATCAACTCTTGATTAAAAGTACATAATTACAATTTACGTAATCAGCCACAAATAGCCTGTGCGTCATTGTAGGATTTGACCACGAGATTGGAGTGTCAATCTCGTGGTCAATGACAATTGATATAAACCATGTGTCGTCATTAGGGACGTTGCAACATTTAACAGGCAGGGTGGGGGTGCGGTGCATATTGAAAAACTTGTCTGAAAAAAGGTCTTGTCCCCTGCTGCTGTGATGAAAAAAAACTGATGTCCCATGACCTCTATTCATGAAAAAAAGTCTGCGTCCCTCCATGAATATTCACGTGATTAATTTATACCGATCCGCTCACATCGAGGCGGGATTTCAGCAGCTGAAAAAAAGTACATGTCCCATGCCCAACGAGAATGAAAAATCATCCGGTCCCCCTACTTTGCACCTTGAAAAAAGTACCTGTCCCTCCTGGCAAAAATACACGCTTTTGGCATCAGAGGCAACATCCTCAAGTGGCTGAAAAATTTCCTCGCAGTCAGACAACAGAACGTCATCATCAATGGCAACCAATCACACAAGGTCATGTTAGTATCGGTTTCTACAATGATCCGTTGTTGGGTCAATAATGTTCGTCCTGTTTATTAATGACCTGCCACGATACGAAGCTGTACAAGAGAAACGACACTGACGAAGGGCATTAGAACCTGCAAGTCTCCATGAAGCAGACAAGGATCTTGGGGAGGTGATGGACAACAGGCTAGCATTCAAAGACCACGTAGCGCAGGCAACATCAAAGGCAGATTGCATTGTTGGAGTCAACACTATTCTGACTATTGGAAGCAGCTTGTCCCTGTATTGACATAGCTGAAGAGACATCTTCCATGAATACTATACCATCCTGACGGGCAAACACACGACCCCAAGGTTGTGAGATAGAATGATACCATCATCCCAAGCAGCCTTTGGGTGATCTTGACGAACTAAAAGATAGGCTGTAAGGCCTACTTTCCATACTTGGTCAATTATGAACTCGAAAACAAAAGGCAAAAACCAAAGACGGGAGGTTAAAAAACAACTAATTCATAAAGGTTCAAAAACCAAAAGAGCTTTCTTTTTTATGTAAACGTTATCAAACATCCTCACCTTGTTCACCCCTCGAACATCCTAAAACCAAAGAATGAAAATCACGTTGTTAAAAAGGTTACGAAATGGCTGTCCAGCAAAAAGTGAGAATGAATTGAATTCGTTGCAAGACTGGGGAAAAAATAAATACAATATTCATATAAGCACAGACCTTTAACCGAGCTGAAACATTAACCTCCCAAAAATTTCCGTCAGGTGGGATTCGAACCCCGGATTTTCTGTGAGATGATAATTGAGACAAGTATTTAAGCTGGGGTTTTATAAAAGACATGGGTTGTCCGAGTTTGTTTTTAACAGCCCGCTATTGGGTGATTATCTGGTCTCACAACCTTGGGGGTCATGTGGATTTCGATTATGTAGGGCCACATGGATATAGTAAAAATGGAAGATGTTCTTAGTATGTCAATACAGTGGCAGGAGCTGCTTGACAGAAAAGAGAGAATAGAATTGGAATGGACAAGCAAGAGGGGGGGAAAATATATAAATCATATTGTTGAGTCATTTTTTTGATTACACACTTACATAATTACGAAGAAAACCTTAATCCAGCTGGAAAAGAAAAAGGTGAGACTCATTGAATATAAATGGGTTGGCAACTACACCTGAAAATAGAGTGTCAATGGGGCGTCATTTTTTTATTTATTGTAAACCATAAAACTAAATGACAATTTTCATGATTAAACTAAACTAAACTAAAGTGACTTGGGCAAATGTTATGATTAAACTAGACTAAACTAAATGATCGCTTGATTAACTAAAAACTAAACTAAATTTTGCAAAATGAAGGATTTACGAAATGAAATAACACATTTTTGTTTTCTATTTTAGAAATGAAATAACACATTTTTTATTTTAATTTAACTATTTTATCTTAATGTAAATATACATTTCATACATAATACATAATATTGTAATCAATATTCAAACAAACCATATACTTCAAGCACTACTATTTCAACTAGTTTCAAGTAGGCAATATTTCTTTGATAACCAGTACATCATAAATGAAAACACAATCTATCATCCTATTACTGAATCAAGAATGGTAAGCAATCTATTTCAAGGCAGAATCAAAGAAACATTAATTGTATGGTCAATAGAAACTAATTATCATATCCTAACTAAAGCCATTGGAATTAAAGCTCAGGAAATTGCCTTATTTCTATAGCTGAACACAAAGAGAGCTTTTGCAAGCCATTAACCCAATTACATCATAGCGGTCACTTTTAGACAAATTTTCAATGATAAGCAGATGACTATAAATTAAGCTTCCTGTAAGAATTATATCTGATAACATGTTTTAAGGATTTTTTTTTAATCAAAACTAATCATGATTAAAATGTAAATTTATGATTAAACTAAACTAAACTAAAGTGAAATTTTTTAAGTTTGCTGATTAACTAAAACTAAACTAAATTATACAAAGTCTGGGACGTAAGGAGGAAAACGGCAATCCAATGGAGCTGTGCAGTGATATTGAGTACCCATCAGTAAACACCTTTGGGTGCAGACTTGATGACCACTGGGAAAACTCCCTCCTTGCACCAGAATGTCAGAATATATAAATACATAACTGAGCTACGCATTTGGTAAAGTGAAGTACATTGTACCTTTTTTCACCTCTGGAAGGAAGAAAAGGCATACATCCAGTCTCTACCATTGAGACTAATCAAGTCAAGTCATATAACACAGGATCATTAACATTCCCAGTTGGAATGACAGAGCTTTTTGACCAATGGCCAAATGGTCTAACATACTTGCCTTATGTATTATAGTATTGGTGAAAGAATCCTGTCAAACACATACTAATTAAAAGAAACGTGGCATCAATGGCAGCCATCTTGGATTTGATGGTCAAGATAACGTCAAATCATTGAAATGATGATAAAAAATGGAATCAGTGACCTATTTAAACCCTAAGGCCCAGGTATTTACACTTCGATGTAGGCTCAAAAATAAAAACAAAATAAGAAATACATGTTGTAATTGGCAGCCAACTTAGATTTGAAGGTCAAGATAAGGTAAAATCATTAAAATGATGCTGAAAATAGAATCAGTAACCCCTCTAAACCTTTAATTTGAGCCCAGGTATTACACATCGATGTAGGTTCAAAAATAAAAAATGTAAACTACATATAGGGTACATATAGGGTAAGGCTAAGGGGCAGCATCTTGGATTTGAAGGTCAAGATAAGGTCAAGATAAGGTCAAGTCATCAAAATAATACTAGTAATGGAATCATTGACTCTCTTTTAATAACCCCAAATGCCATGTAGCTTAAGAAATAAAAAACATAATTCTTTACAATATACCTGGCGGCCATTTTGAAAAACATCTAAAAAAACTATTTTGGATATGGTGATTTTGGTAGACTTTTTTTCCGGGATAGAGGGGCATCATATCTATTGAATAAAATCATAAAACAATTTATTGCAATTTTTCCAAAAATTGGGGTGTATTTCACCTACAATGACTACTACTACCCATGACATGGGCCATGTACATGGACACACCAATTTTGCCATCTATCCCTCAATACCAAACTTTCTCACTACCCACTACAGCTCTCTTGGAACTGAATATCGTGCACGTTCTCTGGTCCTGACACTTTATCAGGGCCGGCTACTTTCCATATTCTTACCCTGGTTTATACTAAACAATTACCATCCGCTCCAGATTGCCCACCAATATACCAGTCACTATCTAGAAACTCCCAAGTGTAGCAGTTGCACACTGCCCACTAGAAGCTACGCTCAAAGATTACGTATTCCAATTTTGGGTTTATCTTCTCAGTTTCTTTTTACATTTTCTGGCAAGCTTTTATTAATGCTTAAAACAATAACTTGTGTAATATTTTGGATGTTACTCAAGAGAATGGGGATGATCAGGAGAATTAAATGTGACTATGTCACAAAAAATAACTGAATAGAAATCATTATCATTTTTTCTGTTTCATATGCGAGTTGGATATGCAATTTAATGAAATTCAAATGCAATTACAAAAATGGTATAAAACAATTCTGCTGTTTTCGTCACAGTGCAGCATACCAATACAAAAATTTGTAGGCATCAACCTTAAACAAATATAAACAAGAGATTGATGTCAAAAATTCATTTATTAATACCTGCTTTCTAACAGTATGACAAAATTGTAATGTTCACACAAATCTTGCAATTGATTAAACTAACTATATGGTAGCATAATGTTGAACAATGAAAAAGAAATAAATCAAATTAGAAAAAAAAATCAGCAGTATGAATATGTGTCACAAGCAATATCATTCAATATTTAAATATATCCAAATGTTTGTTTTTTTCCTTTGCATATGTAAAATGTTCTTATGATTTATAGATCTAACATTGAAATGTTTCTAGAAACACGGGTTAGTGTCATTCAACTGTTCAGAAATAGATCACCTCTCTAGCAATGCAGTAAAAATAACATACATGTACTCTGAAGCGTGTCTTTGAAAGCTAGTTTGCCTTTCCATAAAATAAGGTATTTTTCGTCCTACTTTTCAAACTCACCCGCTGACCATTGTAAGCCACAGGGAGATGATTTGTACCATGGCATACGTCAGACAGAGAGACTAGTATAACAACTTTTTGAAAATGTCTCATTGGTCAATTATATATTATATGGTCCAAGGCCAACTCAAAGAAGTTTATTGCTTTGGGATGTATCTGCGTATAACAAATACATTAAAGCTACACATGATTTAGACCCAACTTCTGCAATACTAGCACCGAATAATTTCAAGCTATCTGATTTCGTAACATTTTGTGTAATATTTCATTTCTATGCTTTTTTAACGATTACATTTGAATTATATTGCACTACCTGAATGGCTGAAAGCAAATTGAATACATTGATATAAACATTATTATAAAAGCTGCGTTACAAAATAGTATAAAGTGTAATGTATCTATACAATTACAGTTACATACAGACTTCTACATCTAAGTTTCTGCTGACACCTATGGGACTCTAAACACACTAACATTTATTTTCAAAATTGCACATTGTACTTTCATTCAAAGAAATATATATACAATTAAATACATATGTAAAAGGTACACATATTTGCATCATAAAACTCATGTACGTCATGAACTTCTACGTTCATAAATAATCAAACTCCTCTTAAAATGATTTTAGTTCTAAAAACAGATCAACATAGTTACATACTTTTATATCAATACATACAATGTACCTGGTAAAATAAGTTCTTATTTAAAGAGTTCTAGCTCTTACGTTGACCAGAATTCACATATTCAATCTACATGTTAAAAAATGAACGACTGACATTCAGTTAAATGAGTCCCATTTAACAAGAATGTGAATCTAATAAATTATGAAAATTACACGTCTGACAAAGAGACCAGCAGACACTAGCAAAGAAATAAATGGCCAAGCAAACAAGTGTATGGCCGTAGCACCTAAATCATAATACACATGGTTTAACAAAAGAAAACCTATTTACAACTTTTCTATAAGTAATTTATGTGAAGGTATTTTGTACAAATTATTCAAATTAAAGAGCAACATCAATTCAAAAAGTAGCTAAAAGTGTTAGATTAGTTACAACGAATTATATTACCACGTCAGATCTCATGAAAGGCACATACAATATTTGGCTCCTATAAATGCAACAATATGCCAAGACCAGAGAGAACTACATTATGGATTTCTTAAAATTCATAAACAGATTTGAACAACCAACTGTTAGTTCGTTCATCTTTAATGTTGAAGACATTGCCAAAGATTTCATTTGTTTTGTTCTCACAATCAAACCCAACTGTAGACATTAAAATACACACCAATACAAAAACTATACAGAACAGACATTTAACAGTGAATATCAAAATACAATTTAAGAATTTTTGTGGGCAATCGTTGGCCATTGGGGAATATCTACAATGAATACACTTAATGGTAGAGAACTAATCCACTAAGGCGATGATGGTTCACAATAATGTTTCTGTCCTTCTTGCGTCCATCTGGCATGAACAAAGTTCCATTTCAAAATTATGTCGTGATTCGAGAGATCTATATAATAATTAAAGTTTTTATAACTGGTATACGTGCAAGGAACGTTTGCACCGAATTTCTAATTCAAAAGATAATCACCAAATTTTTTTTTAAATACAACTAGCACAGCACTCAGCTGCTTGGTTCCCTCCTTTTATTGTAAACTCCATAGAAAACTCAAAATGACAAAAACGTAAAAAAATGATAATCGCTGAAAATTGCCATTTTTCAGAAAATGCTTTGAACATAATTTGCATTGTAATCAATTTAATAGCAGCAGCCATCAGATGTTGTTGTTGGTGTAGTTTATGGAGACGACGTTACTGAGCGTACATTGGATTATCGTACTTGCTGGTGGCTGGCTTGTACACAGGATTCTCGCCCTGAAACACAATAAAGCATCAGACTCAGTGCCAGTGGCCCCAATCAAAATGGTGTATCCATTCTTCTTTGAAGTTAGCAAAATTACGAGAGGACTATCATTACATATCACTTATCAATTACTCTTAATATTGTTTAGAAGGTACTGTCATTATTATGGAGTCATAATCAAGAATATAATATATACATATCCTTGATAAGAAAAAAATCATTTAATTTAGAAATTTTCTTCATTTTTGAGGATTGTATTAAATGGCTTCGTGCCAACTCACATGCATCAAACAATGCAACATGGTAAAAAAAGTTGCTGTCATAGGAGTATGAAACTTGATGGAAGAAGTGGCTGTTTCAATACTAAATGGTTCATGCAGGCAAACACCAACTTAGCACACGATGTTAAAAACTGTCATCTCAGGTAACCTCATATAATGATGCATACCATGGGATGAAAAAATACTGAGATTCTGGTAAAATTATTAATTTTGTTTACAATGATTTTCCTAAATGCAATGTCTCATCACCAGATCCATCATCCGCTATCAAGAAATAACCCTAAAAAATAACCATTATTCACCATTGATACCCTTCAATCAACAGGGAAAATTTCCTGGAATTCACCTGCCCTTTGGGAAAGTACGAAGAGACATGACAGTTGACATGCCCAATAAGGATACTAAAAAAGTTATACATCCTGTATTTTCAAAGCAAATCTTTATGTACTGAAGTAGATATTCAATTACTAATTTTCATGGAATCGTGATAAAATCTACCTGACATTTGGGCAGGCTAAATTAAAAGTTTACTCGCCCAGCCAAATTTTGTCCTACCCTCCCATGAGCCACTTTAATTTGTCTACCCGTGTTTAATCACTTTTCCACTGCTACTACATGTACTATGTTGTACTTCTATACTGCCTGTGAGTTCTACCTGTTACGGTGGTGGGTGACATGCAGCAGCAGCCTACTGCTTGGTGTACATGGGGTTCTGGTAGTTGCTGGTCGCCTGTTTGTAGATGGGGTTCTCACCCTACAACACGAGCCACAGCAGGGTGAGCAACATGCAAGGTCAGTTAGTGACCGCAACAAATGTATGGATAGGTTTTATTAGCTTGGCCTTTGTTAAACATTTCATTCACTTACAATTCACGTTGAATTCTGAAAACGTTTTTCTTTTTTGTTTATTTTGAAGTTTATGAATAAAATGTTTGTTTTAACTTTAGACACGGTTAGTGATGAATGGTCACTCCAAAAATTATGGGTTGGGAATTAAGTTCTTTATCACACCAAATGCACAAATATGTTGAAGCCAAAAGTAGAATTAAAAAGACATTTCTACCATAAAAAATTGTTCATCATTTATTGTTAAGTAGACCTTCGATAATTTGAATATTTGTGTGTAATAAAGACAAAAAAGTTTTAATTCAATTGAAAAAATGAAAAATTAATAAATTGTGGGGACATTTAAAGCTAGTACACTCATCATGACATATAATACTGTTATACTAAAAGCACAAATTGAATAATTACAATTAATTAAAATGTCTTAAGTTTCTAGATGGGTAGTTTAAGGATAAAAAGGTTGGTAAACAAAGTTAATTTGTATTAGCATAAGACCTAAACACTTAACAATAATAGCAATTAACTAGTAATAATTATTCTATAACAATTAGTAACAATTGTTTACAACAAAAGTAATAAATGTTTACTCAAGAGAATTTTAAATAACAAGAAAATAACTAACAAATATCCAAAACAAAAAAAATAAATACAAATATATAAATACAACACACTAAGACACTTTCCAAATTGAATCTTACATTAAACTTGAAGTTCACTATTAAACTTGTGTCATATTTCAAAACAATAAATGCTTTTACAACAAATATAACTCAAAGAAGTACGCAGCTGGATTTCTCATCTTACAATCAACAATTACAGTTGCCCATAACATTAGATGGTCTTAGATTACTGAGTGAAATTCAAAGTCTGTTAATATGATTTTTTTTTTTTCTTATGATGTGGCATTCCAAGCTACATATTTCTTCAAACTTATAACATGCAACATTTCAATAACTTTAAAAAGGTCTGTGACCACTAAAGGTCCACACAGTTCTTATACATGTAGGTGTAACTTTTTTTAAAAAAACAATCAGATCTTACCACATACTTAAATGTAAGTTTCTATTTTAACTTTTCCTAAAATATTCCATGCTAATCGACTGATACATTGATCCTAGTAAATTTTTATGTTTTAATTTTAACATTCAAAGGTATTATTGGTATAACAAATGTTTCATGGAAACACAAGAACTGTCTGAACCTTTTTCTTCACTATTGTCTGCAAAAACAAAGCAAAAAATAATGTCTATCAATATTAAAGTGTTGACATTAAAAAACTAATAAACAAAGGGCTGAACGCAAGGATTTGACAGCTGGTGGCCCGGATTCTTATAACACTGTTCTGATTGTAGCCTATTTCACATTGAAAAAGCACCTAAATTTGGACCACTAACAAGAAAAAGTACTGGCCCCAACCAAGCCTCACTAAGCTTTTAGTGCAGCTATCCTTAACCTTCAGCCCTCAAACATCAAAACATCTGAAGCATCAAAAAATCATTCTGAATTTCCTGAATGACTATTTTTTCTGCATACTATCTAACTCCCTCCTTATACAAAAAAAAAAAAAAAAAAAAAAAAAATAGTCAGAAATTCAGAATAATTTTGGTCACATAGTGTGTAAAAGAACACTTAAAAAATGAAGTGTACCTAAAATCAAGCTAAAACACGAACAAACAACATAAACATCTGAGAGAACAACAAGAACAACACCAGCTCCGGCAGATTTCGTAATCCATCCTACCATATCCCACTTGGCATTTTGCCGCTCTTTCTCAAACTTGGCAAACTCTCGCCTGTCGTGGATGGTGACCAGGAGCTTCCAGATAAGCAGCAGGGCAAGTCCAATGGCAATGATGCCACCGATCACACCCAGAGCAATGGCAAGCACGTCCACAGGCGTGGGACACTCTGGAAGGCAATAGGCGGAGCCGCCATGCTTTAGTGGAGCATAAACTCATCTAATTGTTAGTGGGAGTTGTTCAGTAATAGGGACTGCTGTGAATTGCCATCAACTTTCCACTGTTAAGAGTCTCCATCAATAGCAGTAATCAAGCAAAAAAAACTGCGATAGAGAAGTTATTATTATATTAGGAAGCATTTAAGAAATAGACTCCGGGCTGCTGTTATGGATATAAAATGTTAAAAGGATTCAAGCAAAAAACTGCCATCAGGCTGCATTTCCCACTGCAGTGTTTCGCCTCAGGATGGCGCTGCCTTCCAGTCACCACTTCCGGTTGCAAGGAATATATTTTAGTGTTAACAATTTTCGAGCAAATCAAACAGCAATCATGCTACGGCATCTCTCTAGCGGCAACACCACGCTTCTCTTTACGCTTCGTACTTCATCACAACTGCAGCTGTAAAAACACATAACATTCTTCATATGACTCAAGTGTTAATAAGTTGGGCAATACTGCAAAGGAGAATGTTAGCGTTAGTCGGGTTCTCGCCAGGCAAGCGTGCTGCGTGCTGCTGTGGCCGACTCACCACTTCCCACTTGCGCTTCTCCTCCTCGGTGAGGAACTTTGCGTACTCGCGTCGGTCGTGGATGGTGACGATGATCTTCCAGATGAGCAGCAGAATCAGGCCGAGGAGGATGATGGCCGCGATGATGCCGAGGACGATCGCCAGCACATTGACCGGCGTCGGGCACTCTAACGTGGTAATGGAAGCCGTGCTTTATAGTCTGCTAGCCAGTTGGCTTTTTTTCGCCACGCCATTGTCATCCTTTATGGCGGCTAAATGTATCTTATTTCTGGGGAGCATACAGCACTTGCTGTCCATAATGTGCTTGAAAGAACTACACATACTTAACCAGTAGGTACCTGTCTTAAGCCACAGGGTATATTTGATCACATGAACTTATATTGTTTTCAAGCCAGGTAAGTTCTTGTGTGTGGAATGATATTATTTCACTAGACAATGGACAATCAATTAGCAAAGCTCCAGAAATGACATATAGTTGTTGCTTGCTCAATTAACCTTGGGTTAATATTCATTATGTCCTATTTCCAGCTCTTCCAAATGCAAACTTAAAACGTACACATAGACTGTAGATAATGCACATTGGTCCAATATTCAAATTTTACAGATGACCATTAATAATCTAACTCAGATGCTAACTTTGTTTTTTGAAGGACCTTAGCTTTGAACCAGTGTTCACTATGCCCATGTTAATTTACAAACTTCAGCTTATTCATAAAAAAGATTCGATGTAATATTAAAAATATATAACACATTTTTTTCTAACAACAAATAGAAACATACATTTTTTCTCTCATGTAATTTTGCTGAAAATTAAGTGTCATATTAATTACAAGTAACAGTAATATTATTAAACGTAAAACATATAAGTAAAATATATGCTTAAGTGGTTTCTGATTTACCATGTTAATTACTATTTTACAAATAAATTACAAGAGAATTACTGGTATGATTAAATTTAATACTATAAAGATTCATTATTGTTCATTAACTTAATCAAAAGATATTTGACCAGAAGTTTAAAAGTTACTATAAATGATATATTTACATGTACTAATTAATAAAAGAGGAATATTAAATTATCAAAAGATTTTTTCTTTACTAAATTAGTTGGATTTCATTTTGCTAAACATTTTCACTATGGCATACATGCATCTATATAACCAAACTACCACATTGTGAAAAGGTTAATATTTACCAAATTTCTGAACATAAATCCTATGACAGCAGTGATTTAAAAGGACAATTATGTGAAATACAATTTCCAGTCAGACAACTACCCAGTCAGTGAGACATATGTCTATTGTTGTTATGAAAAAATCCAACCTGTTCTTAGCACTGTCCCCTTAACCACCTTTAGATACATCCCTAATAAACCGCTGCTGTCAAACAAATGGTCAAAATCAAGGATCTAAAAATCAAGGTCCAAAAGTATATGATGTGGGAATATATTTTGCCCCCTGATTAAAAAAAAATCCAAACAATAAATAACTAGGCATCATCAGGTTATGCCTGTGCCGGTTGAGACGTCAGCATCAGGCCTCACGAGACCCGGTCACTACCCACCTTTGGTGCGCCTCGCCTTCACCTTGTTGCCCACGTAGGAGTAGATGAAGAGCACGAGGCAGTCGTCAGCGTCGTCCTTGAACTTGCAGGCGCGGTGGTCGTCGTCCTCTAGAGGGGTAACGAGCACGGCAAAACATGCCATCAATACACATGCAACCAGGCTGAGACTGGGGTCCAGACCCAGTTTCACCAACAAGCGGTTAGTTTGCTAGTTTCTATGCTGTGAGTTCTGCTTCATAGCTCAGATCTTACCTTTGTGACTTTAGCCCAATGTGTCCAATTGACGCTATCAAGCAGTTAAGCTGTAACGTTTGTAATCTTCACTGAAAAAACTTGGCTATCGTTTGTACAATTCTTTCTTCAAACTGCAGTCAGTTGTTTGTTTCAGAATGTTTGGGGGTTTTTGTTTTTATTTTTTGCCTAGGGTTAGATGAGGCATTCTAATGGCATCTATATTTTTAAATATTGATATTTTTACTGTTGGAATTTTGACAGTGATATATCAAAAAGTAACCAAATTGCTTCAGTGAATAAAAACTCTGTCAAATTTTGACACATTGGTTAAAAACCTTCAGGGAAAATCTTTGAAACAGGAAATTCTGACTTGTTGACATGCTCTATTCAAACATGTCAACAAGAACCCTTTAAAGTATTAGTTTAAAATCTAAAGTTCGGCAATCCGTGAACACCAAAGAAACCCTGCAAGAAAATTGCGACTCAAAAGAAGCAGGACTAGAAGCATGTGGCAATTGAACCGTAAAGATTCTAAAAGGATTCCAGATAATCAGTCATCTGGACATCAAGGGCTCACTTTTAGCTGATTAAGTATACCCTTGCCAAATGTGACAATTGACTTTCAATTTACGCTGCCATGTTAAATTTATACTCGCCACAGTTTTGTTTAAGTCCGAAAGATTTATATACTTTGCATGAACACGAAATTCAATTGGCTATGGGTTTTTACACAAGAAAATAATTGCAGGTTTTGGCAGTAAATAGCCTGCAGTGGCGAGTGTCTCAACTGCATCCTGTGATTGAATCTAAATGAAATTGGACAAAAGCAAGCGCATGATGTTTGTTTCCACAAATCTGGGACCCAGACTCTAAGATTAGTAAGCATCATAGTGACTGTTCAGCAATGTAGTGTCCAAGTGGTGTCAGCATCATGGTTATTTCATGCAGCATGCTTTGGTACCACGCCAACTAATGCATCCTCTCAGAACCCAACTAGCTCACAGATTGTAATATCATGGAACAAGCTATCATTGATTTTTGCCAAAATAATAGTATTTTCTAGAGATTGGTTGCTCTTTTACAAATGCAATGCTATCGCCATGACATTATAAAATATATGCAAGTCTGATTCTAGCTGTGCTGATTCCAATCAAGCTACATCTGCTGAAAATGAACGAGGGCAAATTCATCACTGTTGCTACCATGCAGCCTGTAAGAGTTAGTGGTCAGTGAGTCCTGCCAAGTTAGTCCAGGGAGTGGTGATGCATGCTGCTGCAGCAGTACCTTTGGTCTCCTGGGCCTTAACCTGGTCTCCATTGTATTCGTAGATGAAGTAGTAGTAACAGCCATCGCTGTCGTCACGGAACTTACACAGCTTCCAGCCTGGGATCTCTGTGACAGTGATTGACACAATAACACATGTCAATGAATAGACATGTAATATCAGGGCCATGGGTATAAGAAAATTCATACAATGTACTTGTCTACAAGCTGGGCATTCTGTACAACATTCCAGCCCTGACTAAAGTGCATATGTGCCAATAACAGTAATTAGATAAACTCTATGTAAATACAATTGGAACTTAAATTTTGAGTGACTGAGAATGCTCATAAGTAGGCAAATGTCTTGTGATTGCAGCTTTTACCCATCAAATCCAAACAACACAGTATATTAATTAATATTGCACTTTAATTTGGATTTTTAAGCGATCCCAAAAATTACTTATAAATAAAAATACAAGAATCATAGCAAGCGAATAATGCACATACATGTACTCTTGGAGTTGTTTTTAACCTACCATTCAATTCAACATTTGAACAAGACGGACAAATCTTAAGCATTTTCTTTTGGAATGAATGGTTAAGTACAAGAAATATGTAGTAATCTATAATCTAAAAAATTAACTTTGTTTATCACAGCATTATCTATGACAAGATAGTAGAATATTTTATACATGTCACATTCAATGATCAAATCTGTTTGGGATTATATCAAGATGCTTCTGCTAGGATTCAAACCAATAACCATAAAATTCTGTCTAGATAATCTCAAGTAGAGTGATTCTAATACACAGTGTTAACAGTTGTGGGTTTGAATCCTATTGTTTCGACACCCATTTTATTCCACTACCTTTTCACTTATAAAACATTTTTCCCAAACACACTTATTTTGAAACTATTATCTTTCCATTTCCATTTCATGTGCTATAGATCACCATCAAGTACGAAGCGGCAATGTACCTTCCACATGGTCGACAACCTCCACATGCGTACAGTTGGCGATGTTGCCAGAGCAGTCATCGGGCGACTTGATGCAGTCGAGGACACACTCCTTGTTCTGCTCACACTTGCCCGGGCACGACTGGAGCAACCAAATGCATCAGTTTATAGTTTGCCTCACCACGGATTTGCGAGGTTACAACAGAAGCAAATTTATAATATCTTACGTCATTAAGTCTCTTGATAACTGGAAATTTTCAATAACTAAAATTTACTCTCTGCTAGTTTTTTTTAAACACGTCCAACAGTGATAATAAATCACACATGATTTAAAAGTAACGATTGAATGAGAAAGTCTTACGTTATGTGTGCTTTTTTTACCATGTGAAACAATAATTCATTGCAATAGACATTTAGAAGTAAATTGTTAAACTATAAGATCGACATTCAATATAACAAGGAATTACAATACAACTAGACATTTATGATTGTTTTGAACAGGATCTGTTTAGAAAATACATGCATGAAGATTTTTAGGCCCAATCAATAACTTTCAAGTTTCAACATTTTAAGTAGAAATGCTTAAGAGATAATAAGCACAAGAACAAATACAACATACATCTGCAAATGTTTACTTAGTCGTAGAACAATTCTAGTTTAAGCAGTCCCTATATTCATTTAAGCAATAAAAAACGTAATGAAGAAAAATCAAATTGATAGATAATAATCATTGTGTTTTACTTTGTTCAAATTATTTCTAAAGAAAAAGTCAGTCATGAAATTTAACAATTTAAACCATGAATGATTTTTTAAGAAAACAAACACTACTAACATATCAGGAATCGATTATTACAACTGAAATTTTAATGCACATGCATGATTTTTTTTTTTTTTTTTTTAACACAAAATGCAATATTTTCTCAATAATCATGTTAACTTTAATATCGCCTGCTAAAATATATTTCCCGCAGTCCAAATATTTTTCACAAAGTGTGCTGGCTGTTGTATTGAAACGTCTTCAAATGGAAACTTTAAACTAAGAAGTAATTTTACTCAAAATTATCATAAAGCACTAGACCGCTGATAATCAGATTACATGTAAATGTCAGTCACACTTTTAAAGTAAAGAGTTTTGATGGTAGCTGACCAAAAACATTTCAACTTTACTCATAAGACCTCTCTTTTTTCCAAATATTTTGCTATTTGGACTGCGTTGGCTGATTCACACGCTTCAGCTAATTCTCACTGATCATTTTGTTTTTACCTTCTGACAAAAGTTTGTGCCGACTGATAATATATTTGGATCATACTTAGAACCAATCAGCAAAATCTTTCATAAAGTACCCAGTACATCAGTCAACAAGTATGGCTGAATGATTAACAAATATACCATCAGTTTGCAGAAACAGCTGAAACGTGGATCATCTTATGTGACTTACGGGACAGATGTCACAGAACTGGCCAAAATGTTCGTAATTACAGATGCACCTGCCACAGTGACAGGTGCCAGCACCTGAACAGACATCCTGCAACACCCACCAGCCAATCCAAAGGCTTGTTAATTCAGAATATCGAACATGAGGATTCACCATATTGATTATGCCAACGATTGACAGTCAGATTGCAGTACTGATGTTTAACATGCCATCATCATTTGAATTCAGGAATCATTTCCAAGTCTTTTGAAAACATGGTGTCTATAAAAGACGATGATGCCACATAAAACACAGCATTCAGAGTCAGCAGTACATGTACATTGGCCCATTTTCAAAGCTTCGCTGGATTCTGAAATGTTACCACAAAAGCCCTGGAAGTGTAAACTATCAACACTTC
>CM032659.1:17807156-17867169 GCA_019095985.1 Streblospio benedicti
TTCCTTTATCATTTATCTTTTTGTATTTACAGAACAAAATAGACACACTTTTACTTGTCAAACTCTTTATCATTTGGAACGGGGTTTTTTTAAATCTAATTGAAAAATTATAACTGCCACAAAGTAAAAAACAAAACCAGTATTTCTATAAATTAAGGTAAAAATATATATTTGCTCCATACAAAAATGTACATTTCTACCATGAACAGCACTGTATTCTGTCATATTTAGATGGCAAATGTTATAATAATGGCTGAATATTTCATCAATATAAAATATAAAGATAAAAAAAGTTTATTCAATACATATCTAACATGTCTCTAAAGAGTTTTATTTTTTCTTAGTTTATATATTTCTTATTGTTCTCATTAACTCTTACTTTAAGCGCTTTGAGCTATATTTTGCATGTAAGTGAAGTGGGCTATAAGAAAACGGCTTTAGTCTCTTTGTTTTGTTCATACCGTTCTTGGCGTTTGTCTATCAAACAGGTCTTCCTCCAGAAGAATCACTGATGGGGCTTACCCGTCACAGGCCGAGCCCATGTAGCCCGGGTTACAGATGCAGTGGCCGCACGAACACTTGCCCCGCATCGTACCTGAAACACATCAGCATTGCTTATTTCCACTATGTTCATACATCAGCCACAGTGAGATGAAAATGAAGTTCGTGATCTAAAACGAAAACGAACTCTTCCTTTATTTCTGCTGAAAACACGTTTGAACTATTTGTCCACTGATAGGTGTTGCAATGCGAGAAATATATTATACAGGTACTTGTGCACCATCTGTCCATTGTGCATCCCACTCACCTCCACAGAGCTCCCCGTTGTAGTAGTCACATGAGTAGTCGTCACACTCGCAGAACTTGCCCGAGTACTTCTTGCTCTGGTCGCCGGGGGTGATGGGGTAACAGTCGCACTGGCCACACAGACACTGGCCCTGACCCTCACACACCTCGGACGTGTTGGTTCTACAACACACATCAGATAATAGTGAGACCGTCTCTAAAAGAGGACCATTTTTCATCCTCCCAAAATTCAAAAGCGACCAAAATGAAGCTCCTTGTAAAGATCAACTCTCTATTGAGACCACTTGAGGTCAGTCCGAAGGGTGGTCTCAATAGAGAGGTTCTACTGTACATATAATTGTGGCTGGTTGTGAACACACACACACAGGCAGTGCTTGGCTCGACAGACGCAAAGAGATTTTGATTGTCTGTGACAAACATTTGAAGTAGACCCAGAAAAAGGTCTGGCATATTGGATGTGAAATCTCCTAACCCTTGCCCCATCCAACACATATCATATATATTCTATGTATCACCCATATCATCAACGAAGGCTAAAGGTCTGGCATATTGGATGTGAGATCTATGAACCCTTGCCCCATCCCCTATCGCACTTACTGCTTGCAGGCAGCGTTGTAGTCCTCTGACTCCAGGTTGGAGCCGTCGCACTCACAGAACTTGCCGTACATGCCGGGGTTGCACGTGCACGCACCACACTCGTAGGTGCCCACGCCATTACACTTGTCACTGTCTGGCTCCTACAACAGCACAGCAAAGGCTCAGTAGTCAATAATGTATAGAGCAAGAGCTCAAGTTATGGGCACATCCTTCGTTGGGTTATGTATTACGTCATCTTAAAGGGAACGCCACACACGTTTGACGCTAAATCAAGACGTAGGCCGTAATAACAAACAGGAGAAGAATCACCAATTTGGTTAGTGAATGTAAAGCTTGTAAAGCTACGAAGGATATACCCATAACTTGAGTACTTGCTCTACAACACAATTTGAACATGCTTATCTTACAAGAAATGCTTCTAGTTCCTGTTTACTAATGTGGAAATGATCATGCAATGCTTCGAGGGTCAGTATGAATGTTTATTTAACATTTGATTGCCATAAAAATCTATTTCAGTTTTTTGTATGATACACGCAAAAGACGTGAAATATGATGCTTGCGACAAACACTCACAGCAAATTGAACCATTAGTTCAAATGATATGAAAACACACAGTTTAAATGAATAGTTAAAAATAACATATTGCATGCATAAACACATGCTCCACAAAAGCAGTATTATCAGTTACCCGTTAATTCATGTCTCATGGTAATAGAAATACATGATTCACAAAATTCCAAGAAGCAACAGTCTTGTCAGTTTTTATTGTACTAAATAAACACATTTGCTAAAGAACAAACATGAAAAAACTTTTATTCATGCAAATAATTTGACATAAAACTTTTGATAAATAACATTTTAATGAGTTCAAACTTAAACGTCAACCATATCCCATAATTCTATTATCATGCTATAATAGTTCAGAACTAGATTTTTTACAATAAGAGACAGATTCCATTTGGATATTGACCAAATCTAAGAGTCTAAGAGCCAGAAGTTTTCACCCTGTTGACAGAAATACATGTAAGATCATAGAAGAGCATGCAATGAATTTTGTTAATAACATAATGATAGATAACAACCACGTAATTTGAAATGAATTTACACCACATAGTTTATTGTTGACCGCGGATGTTTATTTATAATTGCTGTACAATCATTTGTACACACGTCAATGAAAAGAATACTGAAAACATGTAATTTACACCCATTAAGACATAAAATAAATCACATCAACATGGTTTATACCAATAACACAATTGTAATGAAGACGCCAGCAAGACAGGAGTGAAGAAGTACGACGGACACAGTAGAGGTAGAAGCATTAGGGTTACAAGTTATAGGAGGCTTATTTCCTCAGAGTCAGAATGACAAGACAAGAAGAGCAACAAAACGTGTTTGGTGAACGCACAATGTGAGAAGTGAAGACATTAGCAGTGATGTGCGAGTAGAAAAGACAGTGTTTAACTTTTCTTGTTTACAAGCAGCAATTGTTACTCATTTGACAAAATATGAATTTTAGAAAAAAATATTGCTTTTAAAAAGAGAAAAAATCAAAAATCGTTATTTGAGAGTTTAGAGGTAAACTGTTTCAAGTCCTCTAAAGAAATCGATGGAACTTAACAAAGTTAACTTCTAAACCCTTGAATTATTCATTCTAAAAGAATGCATTCTTAGGTCCTCACGTTGGTATATTCACATTATTGACATCTGTCATATAAACTTTAACAATTGCTGTCTGAATGAGATCACATTTCATAAAAAGGCTTTATCTGGTTATTAATTAATCATACACAAATAGGATTCTTTTGGAGAAAAAAAAACAAAAACAAAATAAAAATTAACAATAAAAATGCTTTTTTTAAATGAAACGGAACAAACAATAACCAGACAGAGCCCATGATCACAAAAAACGACAATAATACTCACTTTTCCGTTAGGATTGCCCTGTTAAATTCAGCCAGAATTGTGGTTAGTCAGAAAATTATGAGGAGTGTGCTTGAAATGAACAAGTTGTAATCATACTAAAGACACAAGACGTGTTTTCTGCATTCAGAAGTGCAATGAGAGTAGGAATGGTATCCAAACATTCTCACTTATTTTCGAGGTTTTTTTTAAGATGCCCATTTTTAAGGATTATATCATATACTAGCTTATATGAGTTTTTTTGTTGAAAAATTACCAATTTAGGTCTGAGCTTATAAAAATGTCTAAAAATTTTCATATGGTCCAGAATTTACAAGGGCCCTTTACATGTGTATGTGCCTTTTGGTGGATGTTATTAGAATTTTGACACTGTCGATAATATTTATGTATTGATGGCCACATTGTTCATTAGTTGTCATTCTAATAACAAAAACTGTAATATTCATACGTGTCATATCTTGTCAGTATAGGCCATGTATATGAATTGTGTTTGCATAAAGAATTGTATCCTATGGCATTAGAGGGAAATGTAGGAATCTTTGGAGGTGCAGTTGTTAACTGTAAATTGAAAGAAGCGAATAAAAAATTCAAGTTATCTGAAATTTCAAGTCATCAGAATAATTATGTGAAGTAGGATGAAGAATGGCTACTTCTCAAGTTATCCATCAACGCAAGTTCTCAAAGATAAACAAAAACAGATCCACCCCTACTGTAAAAAGAAACTGCACTAATCATCTTCAGCTTCACAAGTTTCTCCATATCATTTGTTATTTACTGTCTACTAAATATCTATTCAACAATAAATGCATGCCATGCAAGTAAATGGATGCTCATTATTCCTGCCTGGTTAAGACAAAATGCATTCACACCAAAAGATATGATGCAAAAAGTATATAAGAAACTAACTATGAAAAAAGTTATATCAATTTGGAACATTCAAAAATGATAAATAAGTTAGTGCTCTCTCTGGGATTGGTATAAAAAGGTGAGATGCAGAAGTATTTACATCAATAAAAGGCTTGTGTAAAAATTTTGGATTTACTTCATTAAAAATTGTACAATACTTGTGATGAGGCTATGAAAGAATAAAGTATCAACTAGACGTGTTGAAATAAAATGCAATTTGTATTGTGATGATGATTTGAAAACATAACGATTGTGTTTCAAAGCTTCAACAAACAAATGGATGTTAAGAGAAAAGAACATCAAGCTAATGAGGGCTGTAGGGGAGATCGAATAGCATCTGCTGGGATTCAAACCCATGACCACGATAGCAAGTGGCAAAAAATTCTCAGAGCTTTGTCTGCAATTTCACGTATCTAGAGGAAAAATTTGTACAGCAACGCAAGCGTTTGGTAGAAATACGCTATGTGGCTGTTCTTTAATCTGAGATGGTAAGCTGGTGACGCCATTGATAACGCTTGGTGATCTTTTTTTTAGATAGAGCTTGAGAGTGAGAATGTAAACTGTAAGAAGATTGGATAGAGCTTAGTCTGAGATGGTCAGTATTTTGAGGATTTGCTAATATTTAGTCTCACTGAGATGCTAAGTAGTTTAATATAGCTCAGTGTGAGAAGCAGTTGTTTTGTTAAAGGTCTAAGTGAGAAGGTAAGTTGTTTTGAGAGAAACCTCAGTGAAAAGGTATATTGTTTTGCGAGTGACCTCAAAATGTTTTGCGAGAGATCTCAGTGAGAAGGTAAGTTGTTTAGCAAGAGTTCTCACCTCCTTGGACGGCGCCTCACAGTCGCACTCGCAGATGGTGTCGAGGTTGATGACCAGCTTCTCAGTGAGCCCCACGGGGTAGATCACCAGCGACTTCTTCCACTGTGCCTTGTCCTTGGGGCACTCGCGCACCTCGATCGAAACCTCGTCGTCCACCTGAGACGGATGGATCAAACATGTATTCATCATACTGGTCGGTAATCACAGGCAGATCTAGGAAATTCTAACGGGGTGGAGGAGAGGCACTAACAGAAAAAAACCCCACTTAACTGGGAAAAAATGACACAATAAATGTATTATGAAAACTTAAAAGTACACTAATAAAACTACGTATTTCGATAAAGACGTTAAAACAATCTGGCCAATACTCACATTCTGTCCAACTTTGATGCCATCACACACACCAGTGTCACGCACTTCATTGCTGAAAACAAAGCCACGCAAATTGTAAGACGTCTTTATCATATCATCTAAAAGAATTTTTCATGGGCTGCAACCATTATCCGAGTGAAATATAGTGACTCTTTATTTGCAATAATCATGATAAGAAGTATAAAGCTTATCTTTAAAAATAGGACGTCTAGCATCAGAAGCAAAGCAAGAAGTCTTCATAATAGGGGGAGACTTAAACACACACGTAGTTATTCACTCACCCACGGCACTTGGTCTTGAAGGTGACAAACACGCCCTCGGCTCCCTTCAGTCTTCAGCTCCACAGTGCCTGAGATTTTCTGAAAACGGCCCATTCAACGCTGTCACTGTAGTAGTGAGGCTGACAACACAGTCTCTTAATAAATATATGTTAAATTAGAGATGGGGAGCTGAGGTTTATACATTTCTAAACTTCAAAACATGAATTCTGAGCTAGCTTAGATAGCCATTTCTAACAAATGAAAAAGACACCTAACACCCAAACAAAAATACTTATGCTCTGTGTTCAGAGCCTACAGACTCCCTTGGTTCCATCCATGTCCAATGAATCCCCGTGGTGTAACACCCCAAGTGTGACAACCCATCCACCCCTACCCCCAATGACCCCTGTGGTGTAACCCAGTGGTCTGACAAAAAAAACTTCCCAACCTATGACCCCACGACCCTCACACCCCCAATGACCGCGTAGCATGACCTCTGTGGTGTGACCCCTAGATATCCATTGTGGCAGTTGTCCCCCCCCCCCTGACCAGTGACCCCCGACCCCCAATGACCCCGTAGCATGACCCTCACGTCGTAGTTGTCCCTGACAGTGTGACGATGTTGGACGAGTCGTTGGCGAGCTCGCCGACCACGGAGCCCTCGATGTGCTCTGACAGCTTCTTGTACACGTCCAGCTGCGTGTCCGTCACCGCGAAGATCACGTTCACTTTCTCCTCGGCGATCTTGTGCGACACCTGGTGCACCGACGGGTAGTCCTGGGAAACAACACGGAGTTAGAGTTTGATTGCAAGCCGCAAGCATATGAGAAATGATCAATTGATGATCAATAAGTGGGCCAATGACCTGGTGTAAATTGTAAAGTCACAGTGAGAGCAAGACTTGGATCAGGACTATAAACCACCACATTCACATTCGCATTTGATTGAATGGTGTGCCGTGTTGGGTTATGGACATGTTGCCAGTTTGTGAGAAGTGATAATGATCGATAAAAGTGTGCCAATGAGCCGGTGTAAAATGCAAAGTCATGAGAGCAAGACTTGGACTATAAACCACAACATTTACATTTACATTGCATAAATGCAGTGTTCAAAGTAGCAGCACATTGTTAACCTCCTTTATCAAGATGGGACGCAGCAGTTACTGATTTGCCTGGAACATCACACAACACTTGCTGCATTATCATGACGACATTGTGTTGGGCTGACGATCAATACGATCACTCAGAGCTGGATATGTGACCGTTTAACATACCTGGTTGAGACTCTCGCTGTAGTAGTTGTTCTCCATGTGGCAGTGACCGTCGTTGGGCTTCACAATGCCACCCAGCTGCAAGAACCAGACAACATCGCACTATGTCCATCAGTTTTGTTTGCATTGATTTGGATTCAAAATCTTAAGTTTTCTAAAATCACATTGATTATAATGCTGCCCCTTTCATGCTTTTATCATAGTCTAAAGTTCAAACATTACTGATATTTCAAATCAATTATCTTTCCTATTCCAAACTGATTTAATTATGATTTTTCCATTGAAACTGTTTTAAGATGTTTAGGAATTTTTTTTCAAAGAAGCTCATCTTGTAAGCATTTTCTCAAAAATCATGTTCTTATTTCACAAAAGAAGTTGACATTGCTTCCATGTAGTCATCACTAAAAAGTACATTTGACATTTAACTTCTACCAAAATAACTAACAAAGTACCAACAATACATCATAAACAGCTTCAAAATAAAACATGAAGTTTCAAGAAACAAAAAAGTCACATTAATATCTTATTCTTCTGAAATTTAAAATACCTGATCACATGCTCCTAAAGGTGAAGACATAGAGAAGGAATTTACTTTTTAAAAATAATATATAACTACACAACTTGCAGAGTTCGCAAGCACAAGTAACATTTAAGATAAGGAGCTAGTTAATTTTGGGAATATGTCAGGAGCACAACATGCAAACAATCTATTACCTAAGAGAAACCAGGATACTCGAGGAAATATTTTCTTCTGAATTTGGTGTGTCTATCATGTACCTTTCAATTTTCATATGCAATAGAATAATATGGATCATGCTATCCTTAAATGATGACTAATGAATACACAGATGCAAATTTACACATGTACTTAAAGAAAGGAATCAGGAGTGAAAGTAGATTTGAAAAAATACTAGTCAAATAAGAAAGGCACATGCTGCAGAATAGAAGATACGAACCAGACCGTCACCCGCAAAGTGGAAACTTGCGTCAGTTGAAAAAAGCAACATTTTCCTAGATGCCTCACGCCAACCTATTTCGTTCTGGTATACAAAAGTAATAGATTTTAATTTACCAAGCCATTGGTTTATAATTTCTAGAGCATAGTTTTAGGTGGAAAACATGTACACTTTGATGAGATATTCTGGTGAGAAAAAAAATTTCAAACAAAAAATTTCTTGCAAAACCTGCCAAAATATAGAAAAGCGTTAAATGAAAATTAAATACAATAGAGAAGGATAGTGCATATATACAATGTAAGGATTTTTGTCAAAATGATAATAGCAGAACCGTCACCAAACTGAAATATACATGTGTTTACTATGCAGTTCAAATTGCAAAATAATAATAACTTTTTCTTCCTTTTAATCACAATATTTTAAGTAATTAGTGGGAAGCAAATATATAGCATTGGAATTAAGCTACACAGACATAATATTTTTAAAATTTCAAAGACTTAACTATTGAACATTTTAATTTGAACTGCATGGATGTCCACAGATAAATAAATAGTGTTGCAGTAAATACAAAGAGCAAAACCTCTCACTCATTGAAAATATACAATAGAAATGAATAACAAACCTCAAGTTTCATACAAGCAAAAACAAACAAAATTTTCAAAACAAAACCCAATTTTTCCTTGAAAAACGATTTTGCTCTTCATATGCAACAGATTGGATTTGTTACATTAGCAGATCAAGGTGTCTATAAAAGCGATCGGGCGCACTTACAGGATCTGAGGGAATCGTATGCACAATCGATAGCGGATATGCCACAAACCACATAAAAATTAAATATTTTCGTGGGGAAAAGGTGGGGACTTGTATCCCTGCGCCCCCTGGATCTGCCTAGTTTTATTCAAGATTGTGCCATCAACTATCAATGAGAATTCTACAATCAACGATTTAAGGAAAAAACATTGATGATGGAAATTATTAGGGCATCATTCATTGTCCTTTTCCTTTATTTTTTATTCTTTAATTTCAGATGTCACAACCTTGAATATTTGTAAATAAAATGATGAAACATCCATACTATTGAGTGATATCTTTTAATCTACGAAATTTTCACTGCATTACAGATGGACAATGAACACCACAAACACTCACTCGTTTAAAAATCGCTATCGTAGAAATATGAATGAAAGCTACTATTACATAATATTATGGATGCTTCTCATTTAAATTGAAAAAAAAAGTGTTATAATCAAAACAGAAATGGAAGCAACTGCCACCACCATCATCCACGTAATCAAGTGTCTCCAGAAAGCCAAATGTCTCTCCCGCCACCAAAAGCTGTTAAGAAGTTGTGGCGTAGACCTGTAGTTGTCTGGCTCACTTTGGAGGAGCCCTGTAGGAGGGGACCATGGGCCACACTTACCAGCCCATCCCCGGCATAGTGAAAGGCTGCGTCGGTAGAGAAGAGCAGGAGTTTCCGGGACTGCTCACGCCAACCTATCTCATTCTGAACATGCAACACACAGCTTTGAAATCATCCCGCACAAAGTTTTACTCTTATATGGCTAAAAATTAAATCTATGGGTTGCCTGTGCTGAAAATCTTACCAACCAAATATCCTAGTGCTTGCAGAAGTATTTTTTCTTTTAATGTGATTAAGATTCGCTGAAAATCTCCACTGGAATCTATCTGACATTACTGAAATTCTACACTGGCAAGTGTACAACGAAATAACTGGCAAGGTGCCAGATTGACAATGTTAATTATGGCCCTTGTTGTTTAACTTATCAGTTTATTTGACGGTCTGACTTAATCCTTATTCATAAGCAACAAGATCTAAGTTTGAAGATGCTAATTCTGTTACTAACTGGTTGAATCTTTCCTTGGGCACAGCTTCTTGGCCTGACAAAGAACACTTTCAAAATGATTTTTTTTTTCTTTACGTTTTCCATACGCAATTTCTATAACAGGTCTTCTTTAAAACTTAAATTTCTTTTAAACACAATTCTGAAAATCACCTGATTGCAATTTAAGTTGTTCGTCAGGGATGTCATTTTCATAATTCTGTCTAGCTTTACCTTTGGGTACTGGTAAGTATTCATCATTAATTTTATAGCCACTATGTTCAAGCTTATTCCAATCCCTAATATGACAGATGCCCTTGCAATATAGTACACAGCACTTACTAATTGGTTCAGGTTAAGACTGTCCATACTTTTTATGACAATCTGACAGAATCTGAGCTAGTTTACGTAGCAACGTATTTACCCTTAATCTGGTAAATATCAACATTATTCAAATTCTTGTATTTGACAAAAAAACTAATCTATCAAAAATTATTGGAATAACAATAGTATTAAATACAGAATATGTGCTTTTACAGTTTTTGTCATCAAAATAATATTATTCAATCATTTGTCAATAATGTTTATAAATGCTTAGGCTGTTTGTTGCTCAATAAACCATTACAAATCCAGTAACGCTGCTAACCTTGCAGGCAATAGCCTGGATGATGGCATCAAAGCCGCCTTCAGGAGTGTCCAGGTTACCAGAGATAGGAGCTTCAAACACTTTTGTCTGAAAAACACACATAACACGAGAAAATGAACCACATTGTCTATCAAGAAGCATATTCTATGTTACGGTAATGTGTCCCTCTTTCACACATCTAAAAAGTTTTTTTATTTGACCCTTAAAAAGGTTGAAATTCTTCGTTCAGATAAGAAAGATGTATGTAAATAAGGTTTGAATGAATTATGTACATCAATTGGCAAAGGGTAGGAAAAAGCTACAACATCATAATTTCTTTATACCAAAAAATGAGATAAAAGAACTGCGAGGTGTGAGTGTGTGGTTCTGTCAGTGTGAGTGTGTGGTTCTGTCAGTGTGAGTGTTTGGTTGTGTTGGTGTGAGTGTGTGGTTGTGTCGGTGTGAGTGTGTGGTTGTGTCGCTGTGAGTGTGTGGCTGTCTGTAAGGGTGTGGTTGTCTATGAGTGTGTGGTTGTGTCGGTGTGAGTGAGTGGCTGTGTCAGTGTGGTTGTCGTACCTTGAACTGGGAGGTGTTCTCGGTGAGGCTGAGCTGGTTGTGGAAGCCGTACGGAGGCGCGCAGTCGATGCCCTTCTCCTCATCCTGGCACGGCACCAACAGTCTGAACACAGCGGAACCAATCAGTTAAAGATAATGCTCAGTGAAAAATATTTGTGTTCTGTAAAATCCAGGATCAATTGAAACAATGTATTTTCCATTGGAAGTATAATAAGACACATATTGTTCATGTTTAATACTTATTACACCTATAAAAATACCGTGCTGTCTTGTCAACTACAACACAAGGTTACGTGATGTTGCATAATCAAATGATTTTCGCCAGACGTACCATGCATTTCTAACGACAGACGTCCCATTTGATATTGGCAAGATAGGCAGCCTGTTACGTTCACCGTAAAGTTACGTCTGACGAAAATCATTCTGTTTACATTTTGCGCCTTCACGTGTTTTGATGGTCTTAGAGCCAGCTTTTTATGGAGTGATATTGAAATTGCTCTAGATAAATAAGCTGTTCAAGATGTTCAAGAAATTGTAACACACAACTTACTTTTCGGGTACAGTGCTCACGTAGGGCATGGTTTTCTTGTCCACGAATGAGCCGAATCCGAGACGGAAGTTTTCAGTGATCTCAGACATCTTCTCAGCTGAAACATATCATCTCATACTTCATATACCTCACCAATAAAAAGAATCTGCTTAGGAAGTTAACAACTGTTTATACAAGTTGACTACTTCTAATCACTTATAAAGTCATCATGAATTTGTTTGCTGTTGAATTCTTCCATCTTTCGCCAAAGCGGAGAACTCTAATATTTCAAAATTATGGATAACTCAACAACTTTACACTATAAAACATTCTGATAGTTTGCAATACAAAGTTTAATATTTGTATATCCCCTTTTCAAATTCAAGCTAGACAGATCATACCATTCACAGATTTGATTTGGTATGGTCTACTGCCTACGATTATAGCTCTATATGAATCGTAAGAAAAAAGAATGACTAGTTTCGTACAGAGAAGATCTCCCAGCTCGGCGAGACGTGTCTTGTCGTCGTTCATCGAGTAGGACAGGTCCATGACGTAGTAGAGATCCACTGGGTAGTTCTCAGCCTGACGGAACTCCACATTCAGCTTCACGGGGCTGTCTGCAAACAACGGAGCAAGGTATGGTCACTGCACTGGGAGGACAGGTCTATTGGTTGCCATCCACTTGAGTTATTTGTGGACACTCAGGGCATAAATATACTTGGCTGCATTTATGTGTAATGCTGTATCTTACAAGGGCATGCAAACATGGCCATATTTATGTGGGTGAATAGATACTTGTTTGTACCATACATAATTGACTGTTTCTTACTGTCACTGGATACGTGCGTATCTTACTTGGAGGGCATACATACTTGGCAAATTTTATTGTAATATCATATGTCCTTGTTCATCATATCTTGATGTGAGTGCATACACACTTGTTTGTATATTGACATACTTGGCCGTATCTTGATGTCCACCTCCTGTGGCGTGAGCTGGATGGCGTCCTTACTTCTGTCAGCATTACGTGGAGGATCATTCTGGAAATACAATGCACCATCATTTTCACAACGTACTACACAACCTCAATACTAGTCACAGGGTGTCTGCAGCTTTTTAGGGAATCAAAATAAGACCAATTTAAGGCTTCCTCAGATGCAAAATATGACCTGTTACTGATATGTTACTGATATCAAACAACGCAACTCCAATGTATGTATTGTACAATAGACACTCACATACAGACAACCACACACTCACACTGACAACCACACACTCACACCTACAGAACCACACTCATACTAACAGAACCACACACTCACACTGACACTCACACCGACAGAACCACACACTCACACCGACACTCACACCAACAGAACCACACACTCACACCGACACTCACACCAACAAAACCACAACACACACACTCACACCGACAGAACCACACACTCACACCGACACTCACAAACACAACCACACACTCACACCGACAGAACCACACACTCACACAATATTGTACAATACATTGCCTGATTAAAGCATTCTTATCTATTGCATGAAAAAGGGCAGCAAACCCTGACATTGGTGACTACGATGTGATAACAATCTTCATACCTTGACCGCGTCGATTTCATGGTTGGGTGTGATGATGTTGGTCTCGTCACAGCCGTTGGGCACCAGCTTCTCCACCAGGTCACACCGCTCCTTGTTGTTCTGGTCGTAGCCCTGCAGCAACACAACCACTTTATCGTATAATCAAAAAAATTATAGTTGCAATGTTTGAAATGTTTGAAACTTGAAATGATTCTGTTGGGCATATCTCCACTCTGAGTATCAGATGTCAAGCAAATTGACTCAGAGTGCATATCTCCAACAATACCATGGATTCAAATTGATGATGGATGTTCAGTGGCTCAGTTAGGCGTCTTCTCTCTCACACACACAGGGGTAAACAAAGATCTTTTTATATAGTTGTATAACTGTAGATCAATTGCAATAAAATACTTATTAAACCAACAACAAGTCACATCACTAAAGTGTCCCAGATACATACTTGTCTACTGTTCCAAGACAAGTATTGAACCAACACGACGAGTAAGAATTTAGCTTTTTACTTGTCCTCCTGAGGAGCCATAATGTGTAGAACATGTAGGTCGAGGAACATTTTTGGAGGACTAGTTACTTTTTTGCAATACTTGTCCTGTAGACTAGTATGGTTAGAAAGTTCTCTGGGGCATTGCACTGTTCTTCAACATCAACTTCCTGTATGATCTTTATTTTTATCAACATGCAATGTGATGTTAAATGTTCAAAGTGCGTTGATGGTTCTGTACCTTTACGGAGTTAATTTGTTGTGTAGAGGAGTCTTCAACGGTAGTGAATGAGCATAAATAAAAAGACCACATATCATATATAGGCATGACACATGCTCCTGAAAACTGCTGTAAAAGTAAAATTTGAAAAGACTAAACAATCTTCTATCCTACGGTCAAGGAATTCTAATTCTAAATGGCCTCCTTTCGTTTAAATGGTTGTCTATAATATAGTTGTGCAGACAATATTTATGACAGGTCTTGCTGTGTAAATGTGTTTTTTGGATGTTTTTTTCCTATGTAGATGTCAATGTTTTGTTGTGAGACAGTGAAATGTTTTGTTGAAAAGAGCAGTTTCTCAACATAATAAGCAGCGATATATTTAGATACATTTTTGGGGGGACATTTTTTTAGACATTTTTCAGTGCCGTATTCTCACCTCCTGTGTGCACCAGCCACACTGGGGCCCGGCCGCGATACACGAACCACACGTCTTCTGGTCAATGCACGTGTTCACTTTCTTCTCTGCAAGTAATCAAATCATAGGGATGCTGAGAAACAGGAACAAGACACCTGGAGATCTGTTCGGAATATTAACAAGTGCCGTCCACCCACTACAGTGGGACTATTAATGTAAAATTGGATAAGAAGGGATTGTATTTCTATAGTTTCGCGATGCTCTGGAGGGAATGTTGCTGGGTTTTATAGGAAGACAGTAATCAAGACATTTGAGAAGATTGCTCTCGAGAGCATGCTTCCAATCCCTCAACCTTTCTTGATCAGCGCTATATACAGACATATATTCCTTCAAATCACAACACGAAAATTTACTTACTACATTGACAATTTCACCTACTGTCGACTGCTGTAGGTATGATCATTAGAATGACCTTCTGTACATGACAGGCAGTCAATCTTGCCGACTTCAACTGCGAATTGAGTCGTAAACTCTTGAGAGTTAGTGGGCCCCCTAGTCCCTGTTCATCACCTGCCTGTTCAATCGAATATGCACCGCTTCTTTGATGGCTCTCATCTTTCAATCACTTTCCTTGTCGATCACACTGGCCCCTTCCCAGTTTATTTTGTGGTTCTGCTGATTCACGTTTGAGATCACATTTTCATTCAGTTCACTAGCAGCTCTCACGAGTTTATGATCCAATTCTCGGCGAGAGTCGGCAAGATTGACTGCTGTCATGCGCAGAAGGTATTTCTGATGATACCTATAGCAGTCACCAGTAGCAGGTGACACTGTCAATGTAGTAAGTAAATTTTCATGTTTTGATTTAAAAAAAATATCTAATGACTTTGATTCAAATATTAAGTGAATGGTTATAGTATAGAAATGTGGCTTAAAATACTAAATCAGTGTGCCTATATTCATTTAATACTAAATCTCACACTTCATCAATTCAGTGAATTCACTTGTTTACAGAAGAAAACATTGCCGTCAGCTAAATCAAGATAAGACCCATTTTCATAAGATTATATCAAATCTTTATTATAACAAAATCTTAATTTGTAACTCCACCATGCTGCAACTATATGCACACTAAAAAAAATCAGACCTTATAAACCAGACCTTCTAAATGTTCAAATCATGCCCAATTAATCTGCACTTATTTCACTTTTTAATCAATAACAGATGAATTACTTTCCAACTATCATGTGCTAAGTAACTGTGTACGTTAAAGAAATGGGGAGATGACAATGATTTCCCGTTACACTGAGAAAATAGCTCTTCACAAATGTAGCCTTTGGCACAAATGGACGGATGCCACTGATTGTGAAAAGGCAATTGCTGCAAAGAATAAGTCATTATAAGCAGGTGGTCAGTGCATTCTCAACAAAATTCATTCTAAAATAATAATAGTGTAAATGTAGTCAATTCTTTAACACTTTTTCAGCTTAAATTCAACATTGTATCAAGCAATTTCAATCCCTCATGATCATTGGGGGAAAAAACAATGAATATATACTTTAACTTATATTTCACAAATCATTGCTCATAATGTAACATGTTACAACAAGAACAAATGAAGTATAAAACCTTGTACTAATTATTACTTAAAATCTCATAATAGCGAAATCATTTTTACGCTTATGAAACTTGTTAGATATGAGAAATTAACTTACCCCCATAAACATGGACTAGTAAAACTAGAAAAACAGCAGCGTAGCACCAATGGGAATGCATGATTACTGAAAATAGAACAAACAAATGAAGATTAGACACTGTCATGGTTAACAATTTACTTAAATACGTTGCTACCTTCTAAGTTCACAGACTTAGAAAACACTACTAATATAACACTGCCACTGTATCTTTTACAGGCAACATTTAAAAAACAATAAATATAACAAAAGTTAATTGAGTTATGCTTTTATCTACTAATTTGTAATTTTTAATCTTCCATGTCTATTATATTCACGCATATTGACTCATACAAAAAAGTAAATCAAAAGTCAAACTATAGATGTTCAGGAATAAAACAAATGTATATATTGTAGAAAAGGTCTTTCTCACTGTGATGTAAAAATTTGAAGATTTGTTACTGAAGTGAACATGATCTGCTATTTAGGAAATTCTCAGTCATAGTCTGCCTGAGTCACCAGATAACTACTGGTGATAAGCCAAGTGCATGGAAATTATATCATGCCGGAGTCTGGTTGCTGGCTTAGTTTGCTGAGTAAACATTACCACAAAGACATCTGGACAGCATGTGATCTAACATGCATTATATCAAAATCAGATTCAATCTTTCAGTACAGTACTGCTCAGTGTATAATATTCCGCTTCATATTCAGTGAAAGACATTCAACATATAGAATCAATAATACTAAAACTTTTTGACTTGATGGATAATGGGAAGTCACTTAACTCCTTTCAGATATTGGAGAATTTTGTACTTAATTTAGTTAGTTGCATGGAGAAAATACATATGTACCAATCATCTTTTCTATAATTGAAAATATACAAATCAACAATGAGATGCTTTTTAGACAAGTTCATATTTTAAATATACTCCTAGAACCTTTAGTGACTCAGCAATGAGGCAAATGAAATTTGCACATTGTGTGTTAGTAGTTATTCATCCAATCATGCTCCCAAAGCTGCTGCTTTATGCATCATGGACCGCTGTGGGCTTTATGTGGGGCACAAACATCCCAATTCATTTTTCACCATCATATTTCAATACCCTCTTGATTGTTGTAAATTGCTGGGGTGGAGTTACAAAAAGCATATATATCAGAGCTCAAATGAGCTTTCTTCTTCACATCTCATTTTGTACCATATCAAAGACAATTACTAATTATCATTAATCAATTAGAACATCAGAGGACTTAATACATGTATTTCAATAAGCAAAATGGAATAAATTTTTGTCTGCTAAGAGTAAAGCAAATACTGTCAATCCCAAATAATATTCCAATTTATAGTTTTCTGTACAGTCTCCCATTTAGTCACCAGTCCGCTAGTCCTGACTAGTAGAAATTGGGGAGGACTAGTGCTGAATTCAATTCACTTCTCCTGCATACGAGTAGCTGCTGGGCCAAGACATGTTGGGCAGCTTATTACTACTATGAACTTTTGTGGGAGGACTAGTACCCTTTTAAAGATACTAGTCCTGCTGAAGAGTAAGTATTGAGACCTTAACTGAGAGACTCCTAACTGCTGTAAGTTTCATTTGATATAGCACTGCCATTTACATACTTATGTCTTATATTGTTCATGAATTTTTTACTATTAGTTCCTTAATTCAATACTATTTCCTATAGGTTGGATCTTTAATGGCCCTGATTAATCATTTTTTCCTTGCTCAAACTGAAGCGACCATGGTTATTTCATAAGGTGCTGAGACTGAATCAGAAACTGCATGGTAAACTAGAGGCTAGATGAAGCAATGGGACAGAATTAGAATCCAAAACTTCAAGTTGCAGAGCCTATAGCCTTTGATAGGATTCAAACCCACAACCATATGGCAAAAAATGACTTAGATGCGCTAGCCGGTAGATATCTGTTTGAAAACGCATGTTGGTTTGTCGGCACATAGTTAAAATAAATGTAAATGTAATGTCTGGTTTATGGTCTTCTTCCCCGAAGGATCAGACGACTCTACATCTACACCAGGTCATTGGCATCCTTGTCACACTATATCTTTCTCAACTCCCTGGGGAGCATACCACACATCTTTTGGCTACCATAGCGCAGACGTGCTAATCAACCACATTAGCGTTCACTCGCCTGACCTGTACCTATTTAACGTGTAGACCTGTACCACAGTGACAGAGCAGTGTGCAACCTGTTAGAGGTAAGTTTGCTCAACACCCACCACGAGACCCGACCGGGAATCGAACCCACGACCTTCTGGTCACGAGTCCAACTGCCTATCCACTCGGCCACGGAAGCACACTTAAGACTGACTCATAAGTCCACCCCACCCCACAACTAGGACCTCGTTTCTGTGGATGATATATTTAATAATAGTTTCCTTAACTACCCTTGAGTAAAATGGTTGTATAGTAAAAATAACTTATTTCACAGCCACATCCACTATATTAAGAATAAGGCACTACAGTCAGGATCTAATTGTAAGGCTACATGGAAAACTATGGAAAATACTTGCCCTATCCTTATGACACTGTCACAGATACTAATATGACACGTTTCTAGACGTAAACTGACAAAGTTTCTTTTCATGCTAATACTTTTGGAGATAATCCCCTAATTCTGATTCTCTATTACCTAAACACAACATTTACTACTTAGTGCATGGTAAGAAAAGAATCCCGCAATATTTTAACAGTGCCCAGGTTATAGCCAACCAGTCCTCAAGTTATTCCAGTATTTGAGTAAGGAATCTCCATTCCCTAACTTGTTACCATTCTTTTTCCTACTTCTTTTAGCGCAAAAGAGCCAAACTATTAAATTCTTCTATACAGTCTGCGTCAATGTATATGAGCTGTTTTAAAGCCTCAATCTCTTGGTTTAAGATATTTCATGGGTATAATCTTAGCTACGTTCTACACTGATTTACTAGTACTCAAGTTATTTAGTCATGTACAGCACCTAAACTTGTGTCTAGAGAATCTATTGCACTGTTCGGCCATTCACAGTCCAGGAGTTTACGTCTGTGAACTTCCATTATGAAGGTCACCCAAATTTTACATCATACGTAATATTCACAGTTTACGTGCATGGCCGGTTTTAGCGACTAGTGATCTCACGTGAATGAAGCCGATTTAGAAATTTAAGCTCAAATCATTGAAATTACTTAATCACGGGACAGTCACTGTCCATTGTGTCCAATTGCCTTTAATTCTTACGGGGCAAGTACGCAGGTAACCACAAATACGTGACTCAGTCTGGGTTTCCTAAAGTATAGATTAAGATCGATACTAGCCATATGTATTTGGTTAGTACGCGGGTATTGCATAGTTTATAGGAGTCAGATTTTTTCCAACCCTCTCTCTGATTTGCAAGCTGAAGCATCGCTGCAAACACATATACCCACCCTTCCCATCAACACACACACACACACACAATTCCTGCTTCTATCACTCTAAACTACAAGGACAATGTATGTGGGTTTTACGATCGAGACGTTAGGGGGGGAAATACAGGCTACTTTTCCCATGGTCAATGACAGGATGTACTGACTGTCAAATTCAGCTTCAGTCTCTGTCTAAACAGGAAGCACCAAAAGTCCTTAATTTATGGGTTGTATAAGAAAAGAAATGTAACAAAAACTTACCAATAATATGTAAATATCACAGATCAAGGAACAATATTGTTTAAAAGGCTTTAAATTGTGTTTAATACATGAAAAATATAGTTTTTAATTCATACAAATTTTATCAGTATCGTGGGGTTAGCCCCAAGATGGCGAGCAACTGCTATGACGTAATAGAGGAATCCCTCACACCCTAAAATGCAGAAATAGCAGAATTTTCAGAACCTGCAGGAATTACAAACAAAAGTTTCCTTGAATGAGTTCATCTTCAAAGTTCAATTTTCATATGTAACATTTCAATTTTGTTTCATGAAAAAAGATTTACATTTTATCTCAAACATTCTCTTATCATCAATTTGTTTAAAGTGAAATGGAGTCATACGCATGAGAGTTGGTGGCTCTCCTCATCCTGGTTTACAACCTAGGTAGCACTGCCTGCTTCGCAATTCTTCACCTCCGCAACTCCCTCCATCTGTACCCCCACAAGTAGGTTGCTAATCCCAAAACTACACCTTCTGTTTACACCACCCCATAGTGTGATGGTTATTCTCTTCTATCAGCCACTAATCATTCTTGTTAAGCCCTATGATTCAAGTAGAGCCCAAAAACCTTTATTTTTACAAGCATGTACAGGTCATTGCAGATATTTTTTCTTTCATTTTACATTTCTCATTATTATACTATACCATATTATCATTATCATAAAATAAAATATAACAAAAGTGCTCAAATGAGAGGTGCCTAGACAAAGAGGCAGCTTTACAAAACAAGAACAAGAACAAGACATCACCAATGACATCTCTATTTGCTCGTGTATTGTATCTATCGATCTGTATATTAATCTGCAGGGCTTTATCAGCATACAGGCAGATGTCTCCTTGATGATGCGAGTCTTGCAATAACTCTCTCTACCGACAATTGATGATACATCCCAGTCAATCTCATGATTGTCTTTATTGACATGGTCAATGGTTGTTCTATTATTAATCTCAGTCATAGATCATTTCGTTGATAGACATGTGAAAGATCATTTCATGCATTTTGTTCTGCCCCACATCCTTTTTTTGTTTGTGTGTTTGTTTGTGTGTGTGTGTGTGTGTGTTTGTTTGTTTGTGTAAGTACTCTGCAGCCATCAATTTTGATGATTATAGCAGAGGGAGGCCACGTAGTGTTGGCACATGGACCTCCAGAGGCAGGTTAGTTAACCAACTGAGCCTCGTGGGTGTGGAGTGATCACACTAGCTATTGTTTTCATGTTAGGTGAGATTTTGCGTACAGAGAAGTGACTCTCCACTACACGGGACACGCCTTTTAATGAAGCTTCAGAACCTCATGCCTGGTGTCTAGTAGTATACTGTACTGTGGCAACACGCTGTGTGGAGATCGGTAATGCAGTGGCAGACATACGATGTCATGGTCTTCTCGACACTGAGTCTGCCCTGTGGACAGACCCTAAACTCACGACACATATACAAATCATATTTCATAGTCCTCATGGTTCTGTGTGCTAACCACTGCACCAACAATCTTTGCATGTTCTTTTCATAGGACTGCAAACTTTCTACCAGTTTCACCAATACATACTTTCTTGTAGCGTTTGCATGGTATCTTGTATACCACCTCACTTTTATCCAGTTCGAGTTGCTTGCCTTTCACTTGTACTAGACGGTTCCCTTATTGTCTGCAACAAATTGTGATTAGTAAAAACGTAGTTTGACAGAAGTGGTGACATAGGGACATAATAGGGGGACAGACAGAGAGAAGAAGAGCACATCTCAATACACTCGAGATATGTGGATATCAGAAGTGGTCTTTCAAGAAAGTAAAACAACAACAGAACATGAAAGTAGACAAATTAAGCTCAAGATTAAGGGAGTGAGCATAATTAATTGTGATGGGGTCGGTCATTTGGTATTGGCGAGATAAAAAAAATTGAACCCCCTCCATTCAAATTTTTCAATTCAAATTGAATTTGAATACCCAAATCCCCATATAAACATTAAGAAAAATGATGATTCTACATTGAATTGAATGCGCCTTTATGTATTATAGAATATGATATTGGACAGATTGGAGCCCCCTGACAAATGTTTATTGGGGATTCCCGACAATTGCAATATTTACCAGGAAGGGGGACCGGTGCATTTGGTAGGGGGACAGGTAGTTTATTCAAGGTGCAAAGTAGGGGGACCGGATGATGTTTCATTCTCGTTGGGCATAGGACATGTACTTTTTTTCAGCTGCTGTAATCCCACCTCGACGTAAGCGAATCGGTACAAATTAATCACGCCAATATTCATGGGAGGGGACGCGGACTTTTTTTATGAATAGAGGTCATGGGACATCAGGTTTTTTTTCATCACATCAGCAGGGGACAAGACCTTTTTTCAGACAAGTTTTTCGATACGCACCGGTCCCCCCACCTGTTAAATATTGCACCGTCCTTAAAGTGTATTGCAATGAGTCATTCACTGTAATTGGTAAATGAATACATATTTAGCAATCTATTTGACTTGTTGACATTATAATACAGTTAAATCCAAAAGCATGCATATTGCAGGAATGCATCAATTTGTGACAAACGTGCGTAAAATATTACCTTTTCAGCTTGAGAATTGGGTGCCCTCCCTCTCACTTTGAATTAAAAATGAGCGCCCTCCCCTTCTGTGACCAAAGATAATTGAGCGCCCCCCTCCACCTCACACACACACACACACACACACACACACACACACACACACACACACACACACACACACACACACACACACACACACACACACACACACACACACACACACACACACACACACACACACAAATGACACACACCCCACACCATGACACCCCCACCCTGTATAATTAATTATGCTCGCTCTTTAAGGTCACAAAATTTCCGATTACAATCCTGCTTTTAGATACCGTTGAGACGGTTAATTATTTTGTGTATCAAAAAATGGTAAAACATTCATAATTTTTATTTCCGGCGCACGTTTTTTGGAAAAAGAAATACGAAAAAACACAAATATTTAAGCCAATATAGCTTTGCATTAATATTTTACATCCACACAACATGGCAGACAGTATGCACAGTGAAATGGTATGCCTTTATGGCGTTGTTGCTTTATGTGAACTCACGTATACCAAAGACTATTCGACGCTAAATTTGTTTCAAATTTGTCGTTTGCGGATGCTATTTCACAATGACCACACCGTAGCACGGATTTGGCGGCAGAGTTACTTGAATGCCAATGTTTTCGTCGACGTTCTTTATTGGAAGTTAAATGTATTTAGGTCTAGGTGTGTCATACAAGAAAACCCTAGAGTATACCCGGGAGAGTATGCCACTCAAATATGGGGTCTCACTGCCCTCGTGCCGCTGCATAACCTTGCAGAGTCAAAGATCTTTGAAAAAAAAAATCATAACTGCTCTACTGCAATTGTTGGACTGGGAACCACATTCTGTGCTCCCGCCACAAAAACATGGGCCTCTCTCTACACTATCAGATACTAATTTAGAAAGAGCTTGATAAATAGAGAACCCTGTGACCATTTAATGCAAACTCGTGCTTTGCAAACTCTTGTGTCTTGCAAAACAAGAGATTAAAATTACCTTAGACAGCGTGACACAGATCGTGGTTAAAGGTGTGACCATTAGATATTGAGGGGGGCGGGGGGGGGGGAATTAAAAAAGAAATAGCTTGTTTCTGACTGGTAGGGGGGAAAAGTTTGTCATGCATCTAATTGGGTGTGGGGTGGGGTGAATATGTGCTCACAAAAGTTTCTATTGTCGTTCAATAAAGAAATGTTTCACTTGATGTAAAAAATTAATTGTTTGATTTTATCAAAGTGAAAAAAAAAGTTCCATGAGAACAAAATTTTGTCGGGTGGGGAGATCACACTAGCTATTGTTTTTAATTAGGTGTGTACTTTTATGTGCAGAGGGATGACTCCACTACATGGTACACACCTTTTAAAATGGCTTCCGAACTTTACATTTAGTGTTATCTCAGTCTTGTATGACAGTGGTGATGCACTGTGGAATTGATAATTTAATAGGCAGACGTGTGAATGTTGTTTTACAAAAGTAGTTATATGCTTGGATTTATAAGTCTATTTTGTTTTTGTGCTAGACAGACCATCTTAGTTAATTAACTGCATATCTGAATTTTGCATATATTATTAGATTGTAAAGCAATTGTAAAATTGCTTATTTGTTCTTCCATTTGTTTATATAACTCATTGAAAATGACAAACACTGCTAGATAGCATAAAAGTCTATTGCACCTAGAGCATAATTACTAGTAATATGGCCTGTGCTTTAATAGTACACATACATGATACATGACATTAATGAACATTCTGTTGCAGATTGATGCTTTAATGACAAGTTTATTTTATTTTCAGCTTGAGGACTATAAGGAGAAATGTAAATGTGAGGCAAGTAACTATGTTTTGATTTTTCTTTCAGTTGGATGATTTCAAGGAGAAATGTAAAACGGAGGCAAGTATATTTAATAGAAATGTTTATAACATACCTGAGCGTTGTATTTGAAATGAGAAATATCATTTAGAAGTAAAGGCTTAATATTTTAAGTTTTTTATTTTTATTTTAGTGTTGGATTTTAAGATGAGCTTAAATAAAATTGTAAGCCATGATCAATGTGTAACAACAGTCAATTGATGATCAGATCTGAACAAATTAAATATTTGTTTTTAACACTAGTATGAGTAAAATGTATGTAGGCCAAATTAACTTACATTGGATTATTTGAAGAAATTCATTCAAATCCACCCTTGTCAATGAAATGGCTACTAAGATGTGTTATCATCAGCGAATTACAATGTACTTTGAAAGTTAGAACTGCTGTATGTTTCAGCGTATTAAGTATATAACTACAAGATTGTTGTTAATATTGGAAGTGGATTTTTCTAGGCTGAAAAGCTTGTCCATGATGTGTTCCCACAGAAAGTGATTGACCTTCATACATTGCTAAATGTGAGTACAAAGTGAATTTTATATACATATATATTTAAGACATGGTTGCCACTACTAAGAAGTAATTAAATGAAGGAATTTGGGGTGGGGAGGGGGGAAATCCTTGCAGAAAGATTTTACAAAATTTGATATTTTGTGTGAAATCGATTGAGAGATTGCAGATGCTAATGTATTTATTTTAATCGTGATTAGTGCCATGATTGTAAGAGTGTTGATTGAAAAGCACAGTATATCTAAGGTCGTCATCTGTTCACAATTTATATTTGCACAATAGTTTCTTCATGTTTCATTTGAGTTTCAGTTGTTGTTTTTTTTTCACTTATTTTGTATTTTTATAATAGTTCCATTGAGAAACAAAAATATTCTATTTTAATGTTTTCCATTTTCCACATTTTTCAGTCCGACAAATTTTCATCTAAAAGAATCAGTGAGATGTCTTCTGTTAATTTGAATATCCCCATACCCGATGCCAGTTCTATTCTCAATCATGATTCACAGGTGATTTCTTAATTACATGATTTTTTGTGTTCATATTTTTCTATCAAAATATTCTGAAATAGATTACTTTGCACTTGATGGATTTTTTTCACATTTTAGTTAGAGTATGCTTTTCATTCTTTAGCACAAAAGGCTTCTTTCATTGACAAAAGTTGAATTTATAGGTACAGTCAAAGAAGCGCAAGATGTCAGGAGAAGGCACACCAGTATACAGTCTGCCCAATGGTATTGCACCAACCAATGGCCCAATGGTCGAACTCATTGACCTTGTGAAACCAGAAATTACTCAGCTAATTATGCATGCTAATAAGGTAAAGACACTTTGTTTGAAAATACAGCTTGCAATAAGTGGTTTGTTTTTAAGTAACATTTATGTCTTGTTGATATGTTTATATCCTGTGCGACAGAAAAATGACTGTTATCCATTATCATGAATCAGTATAATATTACAATTAATCCTTAAAGTAACAATTTCGTTGTAGATTAAGATGTGGATTGCTTACATGATTCCGCGAATTGAAGATGGTAACAATTTTGGAGTATCAATTCAGGTATTTCCTAAATAGTTGATATGTAATCACAATTGAAACAATTATTTCGACAATATGGACGCTAATATTGTTAGTCAAGTCCTGTTAAAAATAGTACAATTTTATATTACTAAAGATGTAAGTGTGGAGCTATGACATTTCCTATGTGGACTGTCAGATTTTACTCTGTAAACAAAAGAACCCTGTTGAATTGTAATTTAAAATTGTAATGGCGAACACTGGCTATGATCCACTACACCCCTTCCTACCAACTGCATGCATTCACTGACTTGATGATGGTGCTTGCAATTTTAATGTGAACGCCTGTACAACATTATTTCCTATTTGACCAGTCAACTTTTAATCTTTGATTAAAAATGCACCATTGAAATGTAATTTAAAATATGCAAGAAAGAATTGTAGCGGTTGTCACTGATGTGTGGTTGTTCTGGTGCTGTAGGAGGATACGCTTGCAGAGGCTCGCCAGGTTGAGTCGGAGGTGGCCACCTACCTCGACCAGATCACACGCTATTTCATGATGCGCGCAAAGATCATCTCAAAGGTCGCCAAGTACCCACATGTGGTGAGTAGGGCAAACCATATACATGTATATCATCAGGGACATGTCCAAATAAATTTTAAAAGATCTACCAGGTTCAAATGAAATATGCTAAGTTTGGTGGTGTGTTGTTGCAGGAGGATTACCGTCGTACAGTGCAAGAGATGGACGAGAAGCAGTTCGTCAGCCTGCGCCTTGTCATATGTGAGCTCAGGAACCAATACGTGAGTGCTCAGAAATGCTTGTACCCCAAGTCATTATTGTCAAGAGGTATTGTCTCTCATTAGGAGGATATTCTTACAATGTACCTGTGCCATTATGTTGTCATTTCAACAGTCCAGGCATTCATACTTCAGTGTAAACTCCACTCAGAAAATATATCATCAACCACTGATCCTATAATGTAAGAAACTACAGACCACGTTTCATTGGATCAGGTAGAGAAAAAAAGCATAGCTATACATTTTTTTTGCAGACCAAGTTGTCTTTGTAACTACAAACCAGCTTACTTTTTAATAGAAGACCCATACAAAACATTTAACATACTTTTATGTGTTGCATAACTATAGTCATAAAATAATCTCAGCTTTGAAGAAAATTTTACAATAAGAACAAGTTTTTCAATTGAGTAATTAAAGCTTATATTTCATGAATTAATCTGGTTGAGAATATATTGGCTGAGTGTAATCATAATCATTGATGTATTGTTCAAGGAATCTACTGGATATTGACTTGCATCATAAATTTTAAGAACTGGCCTGTTCATAAATGATGCATGTGTATTAACATATTGATGAATGTTTATTATCATTTACAGGCTACGTTACATGATCTCATCACAAAGAACTTGGACAAGATCAAAAAGCCACGAAGCATTAATACAGACAATATGTACTGATACATCCGGTTATGTCTCACACAAACACTTCAACTTAGCAAGGATTTTGAAACTCACACAGAACAGTGCAGTCCCATTAGATTTATCAAATTTGACAATATTTTTAACAATGGAATTTCATCCGGCTTTGGGTTTAGTCACTTGCTAAGTTGAAGGGCTGTAAAGCATTTCAGTTCAGCATTACATGCAACATAAAAAGGGTTCAAAAATACACTCTGAATGTGTGTGGCAGGCATCTGCTATATACCATTTATTCAAGTACCAAGTCCTCTTAAAATTTATAAGAAAAACATTGTAAAGAAATTTATCCAAGCAATCTCATTTGTCATTAATCAGAATATAACATGTATTTACAAGACCACTTGTTTGGTATTTAGATTTTTAAATATGAAAAATGTAAATAAGATAAATTAATGTACATTAATATGCTCATTCCTTTTAATTATTTATTGTGTAAAATTTGAGATATCACCTTTCTATTTAGTAGATGTTACACCATCTGCTGTGATATTTTTATTTCATTTACCGGTATATTGATTATTGGTTTAGTTATTTTTGTTCCAGTGTATATATGTATTAACTGAACATATTTCAATTGTCTTATGAACTTTTAACAATAATTTTACCAATAGAGAAATATTTGAGTGGAAGTTGTGGGGTAGGCTATATACATCAGTCTATATACATCAGTCACCATAAAGACCGTAGCATACAGCAGATTTATAATGTGTTGACGCAAAATTTAGAGATTGTTAATGGGAGTTTTTTGTGGTACAGTATTAAATTAAGAAATTATACCATATAATAGTCTTTGTCAAGCAGCTTATTTTATATAGCCGAATTTAAGTGTTTGTAGTTTGCTCATAATGAAATATATTTTTCATTTGAATATGGTGTCAGATTTGAAGGCATCATTTGGTTACACTTCTAGAATTATCTCTTCAAAGTGCGTTAGAAAAATGTAAGAACATGCATTTAAAAATAAAGCATATTTTTATAAATGAGTTTTTTAGTAATTTTTATATTAACAAGAATACATAATATTCTCTGCTATTATAGCAATGTTAGAAATAGTAGGGGGCCAGAAGGCCCTGAGCCCTTAACTTTTAGGACTTGAGGGGCCTGCTTTCCCTTAACTATTTTTGTTGATTATTGGTTAGTCAGAGTGAATTCCATGCTTTGCCACTTTTTTAAGCTAACATTTCAAACACATCACAACAGGGCCCCCAACACTGGGCCCGAACTTTTTCCTGCGAGTTTCAAACACTGATTATAGTATACCGCAATATAATATTTTTGTGCATGTATCATTTTGGGAACCAACTGGTTAAAAATTCAATGCTGATAAATTGTTGCTACAAATCTGAAGAAATAAATAAAACCACTATTCGTGCACGGTACACCGATGCACGGCAAACTTCAGGGTTTTATAGTAGGTGACTGTTCGAATTTATTTTCTCTTAATGATTTGTCATTGAACAGCATTCCGACAGAAAAATAGATATTAGGGACCTATCAGTATTTATGAAGGTGGGGTAGGAGGATTTTCCAAAATTGCTGTGAAAAAATTAATAGCCCCCCTCAAATCTGAAAAAAATTGGTAACCCCTGAATTTCATGTGATAAAAATTAATGACCCCCTTAACTATTAACACAAACATTGTCAGTTAACCCATATCCTATTTGATGGATATCCATAACATAAAAACAGTAAATTTTAGTACAGAATCTCTGAAATATAGACGTCTCATTCATGTTATGAACATCACTCAAATTATGGGCACATCAGTTGCACTCGCTAAACAAATGGTCAGTTTTTCTCCTATTTGTTATTTACAACATACGTTTTGATTAGCGTCGAACGCATGCGTTGTCATGGAGATAGACGTATCTTAAACCCTACGACGGATGTGCCCATAATTTGAGTAATGCTCCTAATATGAATGAGACGTCTACAGGTAAATTTTCTGTGAAAAAATTTATTGCCCCTGCTCAAAAGTGTGTGGAAAAATTGACAGCGGCCCCTCTAAACATTGTGACGAAAGTTCATGGCCCGCCCTAAAATCCTCCTACCCCACCCCGTCATAAATACTAAATGGCCCCTTAGTATTTTGGTACTGCACACTGATCTAAAAAGTCATCACAGGTTCCTGGTTGCATTATGTTAAAAAAATTAATTTACCAATTGATTTGGTTATTCCATGTATTACGTACGGTATAAGGATATACTAGCTTGCACTTGGATTAAAAATAAATTGATTATTAGTCCAATATTAAGGGACACTCACAACAATCCATGGTAATTTTATAAATGTGCAATACACCCAGTGGAATTTAGTGTGCTAACATTTTTATATTAAGCATTTACAAAAAACCTACTAGGCCAAATTACCTCAGAGGGCACCCCCAAATAAAGTACTGAAATACATCCAAGGATACTATATCAGTATACAATGTACATCTAAACAGGTTTACTTGAGAACATAGATCTACCCACTCAACCATGAAATTATTCTGGAAAAAATACTTTTTAGTGTATGTCGAATTCTCTACTTTTAGATAAGCTTAAAATTAAAATTATAATTGTTCTTTGATTGGCTATGAAATGGGAGCAATAAGCATAACCAATGTATAAATAAAAAGGTGAATACATTGTTTGGTAAACAGAAGGTTCTGTTACCAACTTTGGACAAATCAAATAGTGCCAACAAAAACGGACATGGCAGAATATGATTGGCTGTTATTGAAGGGCACCTTAAATAAATGCGCTGAGTCATAATTGTATATTTCTCATTGTTGTGACCATTTTATAGTGTTCAAGGGATTATGCATTAGCACTAGATTTACAATTAATTGCATTTGTTTAAAGCAAAAGGAATTCATAGGCAAAACATAGTGTTAATTTCGAGTTATTTTATTGCGGACTTGGGGAATCCCTTTGCCGGCTCAGGTTGTCAAAGGGCTTGGTTGAGGTGTCAAATGTTGGCAGAAATGGGGAAATTACATAGTATTTTTTGCTGTTTTTCTTATTTTCGCATTGGTATCCATATACCAAAAAATAATGATGTAAGTAAATTGGTTTTACGCAATATTATTGATATCTTTAGCTGGACATGTCCCAGTTGTTTTTATTAACATTGATTATCATTGAACATTTTATATATTGTAAATTGTCAACAGAGCCTCTGTCAGAGGAAGGAGTCTAGTCAGTCATTTCATTTGCACATATTTTAAAGAAATTATGATAGGAGATTCACATTCCTGAAACAAATATATTTCAAGTGACTGCGTTTTTGGATTTTTTATGTTTCACCTTTGCTATGGCATGCCATGGCCCTGCCAGTTTTTGCCATTTAAATATGGTTCTTACAAAAATTCATGGTTATAATTATATGAAATGTGACTTGCTTATCATGCACAGTATGATTTATCTTGCAAATAATGGGTACTATTTGTCTATTACAAATAAGTTCCGGCTTACCAGATACTAGATCTAATTGTGCTCGATCGGCAAAACCAATGTCAGACAACTAAATTACAACAGGGTGTCAATTTGAAACATTTAGTTTCTGGATATCCAATGGCAAAGCAACAGTTGTTTGCAAACTGACATCACAAAACTTTGTTGATGTTAAAAATAGTAATTTGCTAGTTTTTTAGATACTTTAAAAAATGTGAATTATACCTGCATAGTAATGAACCACTAAATTTGGGAAAAAATCATTCAGGTACAGTGCGCTGAACGTATGGAAATGACCTGCATGAATATATAAGATCTGTGGCCGGTTTAATCAATGGTCACTAATAAGTAAGTTTTTGTACAATCTTGGAATGGGAAAATATGTAAATGTACTGCATGGCTAATTAATTGTCTCTGCCGTGCTTTAAAAATTTTACTTTATTCATACATTTTATTTGTCAAATTAATGTATTGCTTATATGTGTATTTTGTTGGTGTGACTGTGTATGAATGAGTCGATTCAATATGCTCCTTAGATTTCATCTATTATTGTTTGTAATCTATAACAACTTTAAAATAAACTTTTGTTCCTTCATCTTCATGTCAGACGGATGTGCCCATAATTTTGCAGAAATGTTCTAATTTGAATAAACATACGTGTACTATTTTTAAATTTTCTGTAAAAAAAAAATTTATTGCCCCTGCTCAAATGTGGGAAAAAAATTGATAGTGGCGAACCACCTAAACATTGTGACCAAACCATTTCATGTGCCCGCACCTGTAAAACCTCCTACCCCACCCCGTCAAAATACTAAATGGTCCCTTAGTATTTTGGTACTGCACACAATATGTACCATTATCTAAAAAAGTTATCACAGGTTCCTGGTTGCATTATGTTAAAAAAAATTAATTTACCAATTGATTTGGTTATTCCATGTATTACGGTATAAGGATATACTAGCTTGCACTTGGATTAAAAATAAATTGATTATTAGTCCAATATTAAGGGACACTCACAACAATCCATGGTAATTTTATAAATGTGCACAGTAAACCCAGTGAATTTAGTGTGCTAACATTTTTATATTCAAGCATTTATAAAAAACCTACTAGGCCAAATATTACCTCAGATAAAACCCCAAATAAAGTACTGAAATACATCCAAGGATACTATATCAGTATACAATGTACATCTAAACAGGTTTACTTGAGAACATAGATCTACCCACTCAACCATGAAATTATTCTGGTTTAAAAAATACTTTTAGTGTATGTCGAATTCTCTACTTTTAGATAAGCTTAAAATTAAAATTATAATTGTTCTTTGATTGGCTATGAAATGGGAGCAATAAGCATAACCAATGTATAAATAAAGGTGAATACATTGTTTGGTAAACAGAAGGTTCTGTTACCAACTTTGGACAAATCAAATAGTGCCAAGGTGCACGGACATGGCAGAATATGATTGGCTGTTATTGAGAGCACCTTAAATAAATGCGCTGAGTCATAATTGTATATTTCTCATTGTTGTGACCATTTTATAGTGTTCAAGGGATTATGCATTAGCACTAGACCTACAATTAATTGCATTTGTTTAAAGCAAAAGGAATTCATAGGCAAAACATAGTGTTAATTTCGAGTTATTTTATTGCGGACTTGGGGAATCCCTTTGCCGGCTCAGGTTGTCAAAGGGCTTGGTTGAGGTGTCAAATGTTGGCAGAAATGGGGAAATTACATACTATTTTTGCTGTTTTTCTTATTTTCGCATTGGTATCCATATACCAAACTAACGCTGATGGTAAGTAAATTGGTTTTACGCAATATTATTGATATGCTTTAGCTGGACATGTCCCATTTGTTTTTATTAACATTGATTATCATTGAACATTTTATATTGTAAATTAGTCAACAGAGCCTCTGTCAGAGGAAGGAGTCTAGTCAGTCATTTCATTTGCACATATTTTAAAGAAATTATGATAGGAGATTCACATTCCTGAAACAAATATATTTCAAGTGACTGCGTCTAGTGGATTTTTATGTTTCACCTTTGCTATGGCATGCCATGGCCCTGCCAGGCTGCCATTTAAATATGGTTCTTGGTAATTCATGGTTATAATTATATGAAATGTGACTTGCTTATCATGCACATGAGTATGATTTATCTTGCAAATAATGGGTACTATTTGTCTATTACAAATAAGTCGTGCTTACCAGATACTAGATCTAATTGATGCGCTCGTCGGCAAACCAATGCGTCAGTTACTAAATTACCAGGTGTCAATTTGAATACACGCCAGTTTTCTGGAGCCTACATCCAATGGCAAAGCAACAGTTGTTTGCAAACTGACACTTCACAAAAGTTTGTTGATGTCTGTGTGAAACGGGCCATGGTTTGCTGACACGTGCGCATCTACGTTTAAAAAATGTGAATTATAGAGCATCGATCGCACTGTTCAGCCATATACACAATTCGTGAATTTTACGTATGATGTGAACGTCGTAGAGGTCACTAAATTTCACATGTAAAATTCACGGATTGTGTGTATGGCCGGTTTTAGCGACTGGTGCTCTAAGGCAAGTTGAGTTTTTGTATTATTTGATTCCACTCCCATGATTGAGATCGTTTAGTGTTTTGCATGGTATTCACTATTACTGTCTGATACAAATTTGAAAAACTTTGGAAATAGGCATTGATTCGGTAAGATTAAGACAAAGAGAAAGTAAAAGAAAAATCTAATATTGCGTCCATACTCTTTATATGTGGTATAACAGTATATAGTGCGGGGAAAAAATTTAATTCTTGTTTGGTAGGTTCAATGCTGTGATGCTACTCAATTAGTGACAAGTTATGCCAGTGTAATTGATATTGAAAGAATAATTTTGAAGATTACATTTCAAGATACTGATTTTGATGGGGTTATGCAATTTAAATTAGTAAATATGAGTAAGAATCTTTTTAAGATGTCCAAGACCAAATCATGGACGCTATCAAGAAAGCATCAGTGAATTTACCGAAAGGAATGAAAGTAAGCACTATGGGTATGGATGATGTTGCTGCTCAAGCTGATGATGACGATGATGATGATGACGATGATGATGATTCAACAAAATTAGAGTTACCAGATGGTAAAATAGAGAAACACCGAAGCTAACAAATTGTTAACTTGTATCTTAGTGACTAATCACTTCCATGAAAATTGACTTAGCTGGAGGTTCTTTAAGCTTTCATTTAACCATCATTAACTTTCATCACTGCTTTCTTTTAACTATGTATTAGATTATGCAAGATATTGGCCATTGAAGGGGTACCAAATTGTAACAGTTACTTTTTGAGGTGCTAAAATCGCTGACTATGTTGCAATAATTGATCCATCCATCACTAGTAATGATATTTTCATGTGTACCCTCCGTACGGGTCCTAATTCTTGCATGTCAATTTTAACTAATCATAGTTGATTTTATAATAATACAGATGTTTGAACAGGCAAAAAGTAGTAAGCTAATATTTCAATGCATTCAATAGTTTTGAAAATAAAGGAAAAATATACCAATATGCATGTAGTATGTATACAAGATTCGTGAAATATTGTATGCAGAATGTGGTCGCATTTTCCTTTATTCTTTGTTCTATTTCTGCTGCTCTAGTGAGGTCTAAATTAGATTAAAATTAAATCTATGTTGGTCCAAATTTTTCATGTAGTATGTGTTTCATGAGGTTCGTGCAGTCATAGCCATTTATAATTGATCTCTTTGTATTTCCTTAAGTTCATAAATCAATAAACAATTTGATGCACAGGTGGACTTGAAACAGGTGATAGTTGTGCAGGAGAATAAGCTTCCCAATGCAAACTTATTCTGTGAAGAAGTCTTTGTGTACAAAATTGTTATAAATGTTTCTGATGCAAATAAATAGTCTCTGTACTTACATTGTATTGAAATATTGGACAAATATTTTTGCCTTTCATGATCCTCCTTCATTATATGCTGCATCCATTGGATCATGACCAATAATGTCAACTTAGCATAATTTATTGATGTCACAACATTTTTGCATGCATGTGAAATGGATTTTGTATGAATGTATTCATTGTGTTGATAGTGCACTCTCTTATACATCATACATACCGTATACGACTATAAATGCCGATGGTACTTGAATGGATTGAATTAGATTGAATGGCTGTCCGTATATGGAGTGGGCTTTGTATGAATGTCTTGTTAATGCTAACACTGACCTGAAGCTTTCAGATTTCGATCCTTCTGATGGTGCCTTTCAGAATTAGTTTCAAGCAATTTCTTTAACCCTTAACCTAACATAAGTGCGTCTTGCTTTCATGCTTTCTACTCTCATTTTCTACACTATAATCATAACAACCTAACACCTTTGTAGAGGAAACAATAACTGTAAATGAGGATGAAGGAGGCTCCATCAAGATGGGCGAGGGACAAGAAGCGGAAGATGGGGAAGGTCCCATAGAAGTAGATGATGACGGGGAGGAGTATGATATGAGCAAAATAGGTAGAACTCTTTGAAATTTACAGCAACCTATAGATGATCGTGGACCTAGCGTATATTTATTTTGTGGTTGTAGTTATTTATCTTCGTTTCTAACATAGTAGCATTTAATATTCTCCTGCCATAGTGTATAAATGCGTTTTTTAAATGCTACAGATATGATTTAATTTAAAATTCAATATCAGAATAAGATAAGAAGTCACACGTCGATGTTGATTGTATATATTAAACGAAAATATATCTTTTAATCTTATATTGAAATCGTAAATTTAGTCTTAGAATATGAAAAAGTATGATACTGTAATTAAATGATTTTGCTTATCATATGCTAGTACAACTGTAAAATGTATGCTTCATTTACTGTAACATAAATGAAACATTTCCACAAAATTGACATGTAATTGCTCGTTTCTAGGACTTGAGGAAGACAATGATGTAGTTGTTCTGACTGATAAGACCTACGTTGAATGGCTGTTCCCCGAGTCTGAGAAACGTCCCATCCTTGTTGAGTTCTATGCCCCTTGGTAAGTTGTCATTACACATTCTACATAGCATTGTTTTCTCACTGCAGGCATGTCCATCGAAAAGGAGGTGATGAAATTAGACAAGTACAATTTTCGCTACATCACAAAAAAAGAAGCTAAGACTCGATCAGTCTTAGTTCTGTTTTATAACAGTTCGTAAGTCACTGTCTAGATGTGAAAGTCTATGTTTGTGTCTTGTCCCTAGTCTTCCACAGTGCTGCCATTTAAATTCCTATGTCATGATAGTTGGCTGCATATTTGTCCTTTCTTCAAGCAGAATATGTAATTTAAGCATGGTAACGTATTTCATTGTTGTATAAAATGTTTTCAATGTTCCTACAAGTTTACTGTTCACCCAACAGGCTGTTCAATATCATTCTCAAATGACCTATAAAATGTTTTTGTATGTAAAATTCTCTTGAAGAAAAAGGGATGTCAGCTACAAATTGGAACGTTATTTGCTCATGCATTGTAGAATTGAACATTCGTGTATTACAATCTGAAACTGACATTTTGAACATCTCCATTAATTTTCATAACTCAGTATTTATATGATTTATTTAAGAATGTACAAGAAGTCGCATTACCAATTTTGGATGCGTTAAGTACAGAAATGACCTTAAGAGGGGTTGGCAGGGCAACTTGGTAATGCGGTATACATTGTGCAGTACAATACCAGTAATGATTTTTGTTGCCATTTGGCAAGATACAACCAAGCTGCAAAAAGCTTAAAAGTACCAAAGGCAAAGTTAGCCGTGAGCTGTGTGATGATTTCCAGGTGTGGCCACTGCAAGAACCTGCAGCCAGAGTACGAGAAAGCTGCCAAACGCCTCAAGAAGCTCAAGAACCCCGTGTACCTGGCCAAGGTAGATGCCACCGAGGAGAAGGAACTCGCACAGAAGTGAGTGCTGCAGTTATTCCCGTTCTTTACACAAGCTAGAACTGTTAAAGATTATAAGGGTAATGGAACTACGTGTATGTTTAAGTGGTTGGTTCGCATTAACAATGCATAAATGTCATATTCGCTTGGTCGAGTGAGCACAAGTGAATGCTGCAACTGCAAGCAAATGCAAATGTATCATCGCCAAACTAGAGAGAAATGATCTAGCTCCATTAATTTCCAGCACTCACCAATTGTCATGAGAGAACCAGTTATGACATAATGCTCCGTTTACTGTTTAGGTACGACGTGTCTGGTTACCCAACACTCAAATGGTTCCGCAATGGCCAGGCTTATGACTATGATGGAGGAAGAGATGAAAATGCTATATTCGGTGTGTATCTCAATTTTATAATACGATTCTCTATCTTTAAGTATTGATTTCATTTGAAGGTTGTCTGGTTGTGTTATTTACAATGAACTTCATGGAAAATTACTTTATCTTATAATCTTGTAGAGTACATGAAGGAGCGCGCATCTCCCGACTGGAAGCCTCCCCCAGTGGCTGTTGTGACCCTCGAACAGGACAACTTTACCGACTTCATCAACAGATACGACCTGTCCCTTGTCGAGTTCTATGCACCATGGTGAGAACATTTCGCTTAAAGAATGTTACAAATGTATATCTGAAATTAACACCCAATATCATTCTTGTACAAGTTTTTCATGTAAACATTTCAAATTGACATCATCTTTGTTTTGTGTTATCTGTATATACTTTCTTAGGTTTGTCACATTAAAGGCTCTAATGGTGGACTTCCCTGTTTTGCTTTTTGTTTGGGCTAACTATGTTCGAGTCCTTTTTGTCCACAAGTGATTTTTTTTACCTTGATGAATATTTATCTAGGTTTAAGTTTGTTAGCTCTTTCTTTAGATTCTAGATATAAGTGTCATTGTTCACCACTAGGTGTGGCCACTGTAAGAAGCTTGCCCCAGAATACGAGAAAGCTGCACAGAAGTTGAAAGAAGGTGACAACCCTATCCCATTGGCTAAAGTTGATGCCACAGTAAGTAATTCTAAATAAAAATGTGTAAGCTTTTATAGTTTGCTTTCTGTCATCAGGTGGCTCAGTCAATATTTAAATTATTTTTATAATAGTGCTCATCTATGAATGCCATAACTATGTTTTTGCAAGTTTCGCAGGCATGAGAAGATAACAATGCGCTCTACACTCGACTTTATGACATCACTTTTTTTTTCCCATTATGTTTCGAGTAATAAGATTTGTTTTGTTTTTTGTATTTGATTGCCAGTTGTGTTGTGTGTTTCCAAATTATCCAATGTTCCATTGAATGACATTCACAGGCCAACTCGGAGCTTGCAAAAGAGTACGACGTCACGGGCTACCCAACCATGAAAGTTTTCCGCAGAGGCACAGTGTATGAATACAAAGGTGGCCGGGATCAGTGGGGTAGGAACTACTTTATTATACAGCATCCTATTGTTTACATAACAAATGAATCCATTATTATTTTTTTTCTTGAAAGTAATCATTTTAGAATTCATAAACTAACAGAAATATATAACCATGTTAATACTTATTAAAGTACCTATGGAGAAGGTTAGGAATTTTTCAAGAGTAACTAAATATTTAGTTTTATCCTCTTTACTTTATTAGAAATATTCTTTGTTCTTTTAACTCATTATTTTATTTTATTTGGTATTAATTAAGATCTTATTTTTCCATCAATCATCTATCAGACAGTAAGTTTTTAGTTGTCCTTGTTGTGTTATTGTTTGACAAAGTTCAGTCATTATATATTATCTGTTTTTCAGTAGTTTGTGTTATGTTAGTATTTGCGTTCTTCAGTAAATTTGTCTTGTTAAAAAAAGCCTGAAAAAAACTCTCAATTTCTAAGTTTCCTTTCCAACATTAAAGATTAGAGTCAGACTTCTTAACTCACAGTTGAGTTATCACCTTGCAATAAATTTATTCTTACATTGGTCATAGTCCTACAGTTCAAATTCTATTTTCTTTTTGTAAAGATACAATATGTTTCTGTGTTCAATGGACATGATTTTTCTAAACTGTTCTCCAAACATACATCATCCATAGTGATGGCCGTAATGGCTACGAGTCGGACAGTTAAAAGATTAGTTTAAAAAAATCATGGTATGAAGCACGAACATAATTGCAACAGAGTAGGCAATATTCACTAAAATGTTTCATTGAAAGTTTCAATGTGTGGGCTCCTCTGACTTATGGTAATTTATCATAAAATGGCTTCAATGTGATGAAATTTGTTAAAATTTATAAAGCCCCTGTTAATTTGAAAAACAAGTTGTTTTTTTGTCTATACAATCCTCATTTATTTTTAGCAATTCTGTATTGTTGTACTCCAATATTTCAAAATATGTATGTAAGAAAGAAGTGTGAATTGTGTAGGGAATCGATATACATATCTTATGAACTTGTTCACTAGTACTAGACATCGGATGGTTAGTGTTTGATTTTGTTCAGTTTTTACCTACTAAAACCGAACGACTCCTTACTTTTCCGTAGGACTCAATGAATTAATAATCTGCACGCCAAAACAAGTATCATGCGCGGACTAGTACAAGTGAGCTTGTGTATTGAGCAAACGATCATGATGATGATCATATGAAATAGCAGTACCTAAATTATGTACTAAACTTCCTCTCTCCATAAAACAATGCCAAACTTGCCATTTTTAAATCCCATCTTTTGTTTAAGGAGGCCTACAAGCACACATCGTGACATGAACATTTCTTGGAATTTATGCTATGAAAAATTCTATTGTATTGCATGAATCGACTGGCGTTTTCAGGCATTGTGAGCTACATGGAGCAGCAGCGCGGTGACCCGTCCAAGGTGAAGGCCAACCTGAAGGAGGTGCAGGCCTTCCTGGCCAAGGACGATGTCACGCTGGTCGGCTTCTTCAACAAGGACACCGACTTCGAGTACCAGCGCTTCATCGAGGCAGGTGCGGGATAGCGGTGTTTGTTTATCATACTATTTCATCCACGGGCACATGCATTGTAGAGGGTAGAAGCCAACTGAGACTAATGAGTGGCCACTCATTAGTCTCAGTTGGCTTCTACCCTCTACGATGCATGTGCCCGTGATTTCATCGGATTTTCTTCAGATAATATACAATAAGTAATTCATGATAAATCCAGTATTTAACTAACAATTCAGTATTTTCGGTCTTTACACCTGAAGGCCATTGTCCATACACATTGTGCAACACTCCATGTGACGTCATTCTTGACAATGGTCTTCAGGTGTAAAGACTGAAAACTTTGCATGCATGTTAGATGCTGTTTTTATCAAAAATAACTTACTATATAGCTTTGTTTGTTATTCTGCATTTGCCATGAAATTGGACTTGCTATAGGGGGAAAAACAAACAAATTTCACTGTTTTCAATGTCTATGAGCCTTTTTGGTAAATTAAGAAACCAACAGACCATTTCAATCAAAACCACCGTTATCTTTGAATACCAGAAATTCATGAAGGAAAATGAGAGAATTAATTACATGTATTGTAGTTAACGACATCCGTGACGACTACCAGATCGCCCACACATTTGATGTGGCTGCGCGTGAGCACTATAAGGTGAACGCCAACACCCTGGTCGTCTTCCAGGCTGAGAGGTTCTACACCAAGTACGAGTCCAAGTACACCACCATCACCGTCAAGGTAGGTATATGTTGCACAGTTCTCGTGACTGCCTAATTTAAGTACATGGCCCATTATCACTGGTAGATTCATGAGGCTGGGAAGGGTGATGACATTTCATTTGAAGAGAAATTGCTTAGCGTTGCCTTCAGATAGTTCAGCAAAACCAAAATTTTTCTGCAACAAACTAAGATCTTTCCATATTTCAATGTCATTAGATATTGTTTTTATTTTATAAAATAATGTGTTTGCTATTTACTGTGATTTTTACATTCTTCATATACAGCAGGACTAAAACATTAGCACATCGTTTAATTTCTGCGATTTACTAGTCAACTTCAAAATTCATTACAAAATATTCTACTGTACAGTACAATATTAATGTATTTTTCCCCCAGGATGAGATGAAGGCGTCTGAGATTGTGGAACAGATAGCGGCTAACCAAGTGCCTCTGGTGGGAGAGTACACAGCAGAGAACAAGGACAAGCGTTACACCAAGCGCCCCCTGGCTATCGTCTTCTACACTGTCGACTTCAGCTTCGAGGGACAGAAAGGTATTACACGACCGAGAAATCATCGAGCCAATAAGCACTTTTTTGTTTCTAAAGCACAGGTAACAGTGAATATAATTCTGCCATTGGCTTCTTTTACTTTAGATTATGTTAACATCTGTTATTTTTCAGTGTTTGGTAATCTATTCCACAAATTTTATCGTCTGTATCATGATTTATATAGAGGCCAATGTGTACAGTTAATATGAATTTATAAAGTTCTTGAAATCTACATTTTTAAAGAAAATGATTGAAGTCGTTAGAGTGAGTGGTATTGTTGGGATTTCAGCCACGCAGATGTGGAGAAAGAAGATCGCTGCGATTGCCAATGACTACAAGGACACTCTGACCTTTGCCATTGCTGATGAGGAGAAGAACAAAGACTTGTTCAAGGAATTTGGCTTTGAGGAATCCGGTGAGTAGTGGGTCCCAACAAAAATATCATTGTTAGTATCAGATCTCACAATTGTTCTCGGGGGAGTGAACAAAACATTTGAGGTAACAAGTTTCAGACCTGAAGCTTTTACTAATGTATTTTTGACAGTAGATGCATATAAAAACACCTATTAAGAATGTAAGAACGTAAGCTTGTGTTCCAGTTATCTGGCAATTTTTTTTTTTTAGCTTGTACACTGTATATACTTTTTAGTTTATGTTTGGTTGAAAATTGAATAAATTGTTTGAAATTACATTTTTATTTGTTTCCTTGTATCAGACTGTCCACATAAACTTAACGAACCATGACTCACATCCAAAGTTAACCTTCCTTTCACACTGTTCTGTTGTAGGAGAGGAGATGAACATTGGTATCCTGGGCGAAGGAGAGAAAAAGTATCCCATGGAACCAATGGAGGAGTATGAGGAGGACACCATCAGAGACTTCCTCACCAGCTTCAACAAAGGTAATGTCCTGTGATTATTCTCAAGAAAAAACCCACGTCACACGTCACGTGATAAGACACCACTAAGGTGAAAACATTGCCACGTGTGCATGAAATGCACGGGAAATTGCCCTTTTTACTTGATATTTCTATACTTGAAGTTACTGGACATTTTTGGATCAGACCTTGCTAATGAAAGTTTACAGTGGCTTTAATCATATGTAACAAAAGAAATCACCACCTACATCATACACAAAGTGTGAACATTGAATGTTAATTGCTGATCATTGAGTTTTTTACGGTAAAAACGGCACTTCTGTGTTTTCATCTAGAAAATGGGAAACGGAAGTGAGGGGTTTTCATGAGAACATTAGAGGTTCAATATGAAGAATCTTGAATTGCTTCTAAATGGAATTGCGGTGCATCTTTCGACATTATTATTGTTAGTCTCCAGAAATTTCTTGGATTATGGCAAAACTTCGCATGACTACCAGATTTTTCTATTGCAGTAAAAGTCCTGTCAAACTGTTGACGCATATTCTCATGTTGTCATACCATTCATAAATTTACATCACTATTTGCAGGCAAGCTGAAGCCCAGGATCAAGTCTGCACCTGCACCCAAGAAGCAGGGTGTTGTCAAAGTGGTTGTGGGTTCCACATTTGAGAAGATGGTTTATGACACCAGTAAAGATGTGCTTATTGAGATGTACGCCCCCTGGTGCGGACACTGCAAGAAACTTGAGCCTGTCTACAAAGGTGCGTAGAACGATCAGAACATCGTTATTTGCTATGATTAAAATTCTCAAGTCTACCAAAAACCTCCAGTTTTTTTTCGCCTTGCAGCCTTTAGGTGGTTAATGTGTTTAAGTGCAAATGTTTACCAAGTACAACTTTTTCTTTTTAACCCTTTCATAACTTTTTTACGTTGTATTTTCATGTAATCCATTTGTAAGATAGACTTGATGTGAATTTGCCATTTTCATCACATTTTTTAGAGTTGGCAAAGAAATACAAAAAGGATAAGAATTTGGTGATAGCCAAGATGGATGCCACAGCAAATGATGCACCGTCAGAATATAAGGTAAGCAATGCTACACTTATGTGTGTTCCCAAACTCGCATACTTTCCCGTCAATACTTTAACGTCAATACATGTATAGTGAATGTGCTTGCTAATAGAGAACTTAGAAATGATCAGAATTGAATCTTTTTAATGCATGCGTCAAAACATTCAATATAAATTATCCCAATAATTTGCATTACAATTGTCACAACTATTCAGTATGGAATATATGTTGAAAAGCGGATTAGAAAACAAACTGAACTATCAAAAATACAATTCAAGCATAAATTCCTTAAATATATGCTTAAAACACATTTGATTTCTATTTTTGCAAAAAAAAAATCTATTTGGAGATGAATTCATGAACATTTGCATAGTTTCAAATTGACAATCCTAATCTTCAGACTTTGTCTTACTTTAACTTGATGGCCCCATGTGATCAATTAGCAATGGCAAAATAATTGACAAAAAATAAGTTACATTCGAGATCTAAAGCTATATGCCCCCTCACACCTCACACAAAATTTTTCCTCTTATATCATACAATCTTTACAATTGACACTTACGCACACAAGCAACAATATTTGTTAGGATAGTTAAGCAACCATGACGATCTAAAAACAGCTTTTTACACTGTTTGTAATGCCTTCAAAAAATAATCACACAATATACAAATCATTTTTTAAATCATCTTCCAATACACAATACATTCTCACAATGCAGCCAAAAGTGTCACCGAATGTTAAAACTCAACATCTAAATCTATTTCAATAGTTCATCATCGACACTTCATTCATCACTTGAAAAACGTAATAACAAAAAACAGAGACTTCGAAGCCACTATCACTGGAAGGCACTAGAGCCACCAGCCAGCGCTGCTCCCTCCTCCACATACAGCTGCATCTTGAGGTTCCTGGCGTCCATGGCCCTAAGGGGTACAAGTTCTGCCCCCGGCACCACAGCGGCATCTGGGTCGGCTGGAAGCCACTGGAACGCGGTGGTTGTCTGTTGCTCCTGTAACTCCAGCACGGAACTGTGCTGCGTTTTCACCTGGACATTTGGAAGATTACGCGATCAGTAACATGATTTGATTCTGGATGAAAATTGTAGCAGATCTTGTAAATATGTATTGTATATACAGATACTGTGATTATGCAATACATTGATTGATAGGGATAAGTATACATTTTAGACGGAGATTATTTTAAAAGAAGAATATTTTAGTTTTGCTTTCATCAAAGTGTGATTCGGTTAACTATATACTGGTGCAAAATGTTACCTGAACCGTCCAGCTGGCCTCATCCGGCAGGGTTTTCAGCACGGAGTCACAGACGTTGAGTTTAAGGAGAAAACTGCGCAGCGCCTGCTCAATCTGCAGTAGGAACTTGTCATCTCCCAGCACCGTCGATTTGGGAATGTTGAGATCAAACACAAAGCGTTCTATTGGTTGCTGATCCTGTGTTGAGGCGGCGCCTGGTGGCAAAACCACGAAAGCAATGTACTCGACTTCATTTCTATCCAACAATGGCTTGAGACTGTCCAGAAGAGAGTGGATGTATTCACTCACTTGTGGATGGATGCAAATCTGAATGGGAACATCGTACTTTTTCCGTCTGCTGAACACACCAGCTGGGTAAAGCTGCCGCACGTAGAGAATGTTGTGGAAAGCAGCTTCTAGGAATTCCAAGACTAGGTCACTGCCGATTTTGGAGAGGTCAATTTGAAGATCATGATTTGAGGCCATTGTGTAGAGTGCTTATCGCAGTTATGTTTTTATCATGCTCTGTCTCACTTATCCTTGTTAATTATTGTGTATTTTATTTCCATTTTATATTTCATTCTCACTCAATATGTACCCAAGTGCCAATTATGAAGTTTACCAGTACTTAATTTATTTGGCAACTAAAAAGATGCTCATATTTTGCAGATTGGATAGAGGCTTCATCAATAAAATATGATCAGACCACATAATTAGATTTATGATTTTTTTTTATATAAAAGAAAAATTATCTTACATTGCATCTTCATCTTCATTTCCCATGTGTAGAGAAAAGTCCACTATTTTAAGTTTGAACACAATGCACTCACTTTATTATCCTTATAAATTTAACAAATGTGTTATTTATTCATACATTACTAAATAACAATAGTTGTGTTGACAATACTCATGGCTATGCATCAAGCCAATATTCATATAAAACCACAATATACCGATCATTAAAATAAATCGCCCATGCTTTTGAATAAATGCTTATGTTTTATTACCAGTTTTGAGCAGACGTTCAAAATATTGGCATACTTGTCAATCAATATTAGCAAGATTAGCTATCCTTTGTATTGTAAATGTAATGTGATACATGTATATGTATTGTTGATGTTGCAGCCCTAAGTTTAATCTCACTAATTATTCTATTTTAAGGTTGAGGGCTTCCCAACAATCTATTTTGCCCCAGCTAAAGGAGACAAGAAGAGCCCAATGAAATTTGAGGGAGGTCGCGAACTCAATGACTTTGTTGAGTTCCTAGAGAAGGAGGCAACAGTGTCACTAGGAAAAAATGTCAAGGAGGAGCTATAATGATCAATGACATTTCTATGTTGTCATGCTTGCTATAATTTTGTCCTGGAAATTTTTGTTTGTTGTAATTGAAAATTCAGTTATTTTTAACAGTGTCTCAAATGCAACTTGATTTTCAATTGATTGTTTGATGAGCATGAAGGACAGATAATGATATTATTGTGATCAAATTGAAATTTATTTCTTGGCTTGAACTTTTTTGTTATTCACTAACAATTGAATTGTGCAAAAATGGAATAGGTAGATCTGTATGCCTTAGACGTAGGATTGATCAAATTGTGAATAAATCGTTATTTAGTTAGAATGATTAGACGAGACAAGTTTTGATGGTTAATCTTAACTGCCATAATATATTATTGAACCATGTATTATATCATGAAAAACATACCAAAAACTAACTACATTCCTGTATTTTGTTGATTTTGCACTGTATTTTTTCTCCATGACTTCAAATGTGTGCTGCTGATGCAAATTTCTAAGTAATGTTTTTCCTATGAATTACCATTACTTTGTACTTAATTTATCATTTTTTTTTTATGTTGTGCACATTTGTATACTTTAATTCAGCAAAGTGGCAATCTGTCTTATTTTGTATTACTTTGTACTGTAATATAGAATGTGTTTGAATGAAGCTATTTATCAAATGTAAATGTAAAAATGTGACCTAAATCACATCATTGAAATTTTACTTTCATTTGGTACGGACAGCTTATTCCTTTTCACCTAAATTATCATTTGTCATTGAATGTTTGCTGCATGACTTGCTTCAAGGCACAATTGTCACTACAGAGTAAAATGGTTTGTTCGTAGCAATGGTTTGTAACTTAGTGCCTTGTCATTTATCAGAAGTGTAAACTGAACATCATCATTCATTATTCACGGTTTGAATGTAATATTTTTCAATAAAATATAACCACAACAAAATGCTTGAATTCTTTTACTTTCATTTAAAAGAACTTAGTCGCCCTCTTAAGCTGGAAATTGATAATCTAGAAGTTACTGTCAATTTTTGTAAAGTTTGTTTTCTGTGCACATGCTAAAAAGCTAGGAACTGCAATTATCTTCCCACTTTAATATTTTACTAACCAAAAGGAAAGGGCACCAAAATGTGCTACGCTTCAATAATGGGTATAATCTAGCAAAAAGAAGTGAATTTACTAGATTCGCAAACTTTGAGCTGTACAAATGCATGTGGCTAAATCAGTATTTAAGGTCACAAATTTAAAGGGTTTTACAGTATTGTAGTATCATACTAGACTATTCCACAATTTAGGGTCACGAGAAAATATTTCTAAAATCATGAAATTTCCCTTGCCAGGCTGCCAAGGCGACTTCAAAATTTGGCCACTGATGCTAACACACGGCTGCAACTTAGCTGGTACCTCTTTCTATTAACAACTTGGAGAGTTAACGCAAAAGTGGTTTTGTAGCAGTCACTTATGAACCATAACAAACAGACACATCATTTACGTCGGTGAGCGGGTGTATGGGGCGCTAAGATATCAAAGACGTTAAGTGATTTAGAAATTGTCTATTGTTTATTTGAGAAGAGGCTTCAATTTGCAAATAGTCTTAAAACGCAGAAATGCAACACCTTAGTGTATATATACACTAACATCAAGAAATCATTTCGACAATAAATACAGACCAGTAACATTAAAAAATATTGAATACATATATTCCTAACTCACACACATTCAAATTCACTTATAACACTACACAATACAATAATCTAGCTCTCAGCTAGTCTCTGATGTAGTATCCCCTGATGTTGTTTCCATTTCTGCTGCCTCTTTGTCCTGGAAATCCTTAAAGAATTTCTCCAGCTTGGACTTCCTCTCTGTGAGCTGCACGTAAGCTCGCCTCACAGTGGACACATCGTTACCGTACACTGTGTAGCTCTTCGGTCCCATCTCAGGCCCCATCAACTCTCGCAGGGCAATATTGCGAGCCAGGGACTTTCTGTAGAACTCAACACCACCTTCAGCATAAGCCCAGCCGAGCTGAGCAGTATTTCTGCAAGTGTTATTTATTAAGTTATATTGTGATTTGTACTTCTTCAGTATGTTGACCACAATTTATTTTTTGTTCTAACCGGTAGTGATTGAATCAGAAAAATATCAATCGTAGATTTTGCGCCAAATATTTCTAACAATGTGATCTAAAAGTGAAAAGCCTCTTTAATCATAATGCAAACATCAAAATATTTTATGCAAGAATAACTGTCCTGTGAACATAATGCAACCAGATAGAAAATTACATTTCATAATAAAAAGCTATCCATGGTATTTTGATTTTATTTATGTATTCATAATTACACTTAAACAAAAATTGTTATACAAATACACATAAAAGCTAAAACAATAAAAAACTAGAACAAATAGAGCACTACACACCCAGTTCGTGTGCACACCCAGTTCGTGTGTTATTTAAATAAAATTGTTAGGCTCCAAACAATTAGATGGAAAATATTTACTTCAAACATTATTTTATGGTCAAAGTGAAAAACAAAATTTTTTTAGTAAGATCTAATGTAAATAAACATGTTGAAATCCCCGATTATCGCCACCCACAAACTGGGTGTGCATGCAGCGAATTGCACAATAGATCATATAATTTTAATGAATCATAACAACTGGGTTTATCATGCGACAATATAAGTAAGTAGTTTTATTTTGACACATCAAACACTATTGAGGGTTCATTAATAGCTGTGCTACGATTGTTTAAACAATAAAATGCACGAACTGGGTGTGCAGTGATCTACTTGTGTAGTTATAAATTGGTGGCCACCACAAAGTTTGAAAACAAATATATTTATTAACATATTGTCATGGTGGACCACATCTTCACCAATTCGGGGTTCTAGCTATAACCTATATATATCTATAACATTTGATAGATAATACCTTGCTGTGGCAAGATGGGTGGACCAATATCACAACAGTATCACAATCTCATAAGCAAATATTGGTTTCTGACAGTTTATAATAAGAAAAGGAAGAGTAATCTTTAACATACTTGTCAACAGCGTTGTCCCGGTAACAGAAATACACATCCGATGTGAATGCATACATGATGTAGGCAGCACCACCGAGCACCCCATAAATACCACAGCGAGCCCATAAACGAAGGTTCTCGCGAAGTTTTAGTCGTCGATTTGCATAGAAGCCAGCACTGTATGCAATACTCAGAAAAAATGCCTGCAAAACATAACATATCTTGTGATTTGTGGAGTGCTTGACATCAATTGCCAATTGGTTTAAATTGTTAACTTCATCTTGAAATATACTGAATATATAAATGATGAAAAATCATTCCTGTCCATTCTACATTATTTCAGGGTTCCAGATTTGGCTCCATTGTTAACCTCTTTCACATCTCACTTACAACCAAGATATTTGCTCTCAGAGCCTCCAAAATGCCATCTTTTTGCCAAATAAATCTCAAGTTCAGAGCACAGATTACTTAAACTGTTTAACTAATCTGTGTTCAGAGTCTAGACACGTTTAATTTGTGGGGTGATAGATATTAAAAACAATTTCACACGTATGAAATATCAACTAATATTTACACTCAAGAAAGTACTTTTTAATTTGTAAAATATATGCATACATCTGCAACAGAGAGCAGTTACTAATTGAATTGAGTGTTTCTTTATTTCTATTGAGGGGTGTATACAAAATTCAACAAAATGCTAATAACGATTATACACAATGTTAAGATAAATGATACTGACTCTTAAACCGCCATCAACATATACATGGTACGAGCTTGCATAGTTGATTTCACGAGCTATTGCAAACGCTTTAGCTTTGTCCGACAACAGCAGAGCTTTGGATAAACGCTTGCCAGCATCTGTGTCCCAATTGATGATTTTTCCTCCAGCTCGTAAACCATCCTTCTCAATATCAGCCTGCAACAAATACATTATGTCAACCTAACCAAGCTGAACATTAAGATTTCCCTGTTGGTCAACAGGATTTGCAATATTCGGACCTACCGATAGATTAACAAAAAATATTCATCTGTACTGATATCTAAAAAAAAGATTAAGATTCTATCATTTAAAATTTAGTCCTGAATATATAAATCTGACATTTAAAAATTGAAAAGCAGACATCAAACTATCATCATGACGCACAAACTTTAACAAAAAACATTTTAATATTGAAGACATATTCAGGTGCCCATATCATCTTAAGTGGGTTGAGTATCTATGAGTATTTTGTTGTTATAAAGTTGAAATATTCCTTGTGATTCTTAATATTACCTCTGTTTTATAGTAAAATGTAGGTGGCACCCCCACAATAGCTCCAGTCCGCAAATAAAGACTGCCCTTGTGAATAGGATCATTGCCATAACACGTGAATACTTCTAAATTAGCTTCATCTTCAGGAGCAAGACGCATTCGCGTTAAAACCTATGAAAGTTCAAGAAATACGTAACCAATTATATATATTTTTAATTCATCCTGAACTTACAGAGTTGCAATTACCATATTGTTTTAGCGTAAAATAAGATATACATCTTAGAGAATTTGAATTGCGCAAAACGCAATAAACACTTTCAATAAATGTTTCAACAACAGCATATTGTCTCAAGAACTCGAGAACTAGTTCTTGAATTGAGGAAAGCTCAACTTTCAAAATAAGTTTGAACAACAGTATATTGTCTCCAGATTTATGATTATTTCATTATAGTATACTGTGCTATTATTCTTTTGTGTATGATAACAGAGTCCCGATGTTTTACATGGAAATGGGCAACTACACACCGAGCTCCCATGTGTGTAGCTCGGTGTGTAGTTGCCCACCTCCATGTAAACATCGGGACTCAGTAATCGTCCTTTGGTGTTTGCTTTTTTGCTTTTGTTTTTTTGTTGTCTTATTTTTCATTTAGATCTATGATTATGTTTAGGAACTCAAACAATCCTACCTTTTCTAAAAGGTTCTGAACATCATTTGTAACTGGTTGAATCTCTCCATCTTTGTAGTTGCCTAGAATTTTCTTGTATGTCTTAAGCCTGAGGGTTTGGGGTATAAGTGTTAAGGAGAAGAGACCTACAGCACCCGCAGAAGCTAAAAACTGGGAGTAACTGTTTAACAGCGCTGCCATAGTCAAAATGTGAGTAATCAACTAAAGAGTGATGTTGATAGTGAGCTGATTACTTATATGGTATCAGTGCAAATCTCATTAATCTGTCTCCTAAAGTGAAAAGTTCAACGTTGACAGGTTTAGAGTGTCAGAAATTTTCAAGGGCAGCTTCTGTATAAACTAAATATATAAATTTGCTTCCACAAATTTATTACCAAGTTGTCATCTCATATTAATATCCATTATATATTCATTTATTATTTATACATAATCTAATTTATATACATCTAAGATTTGTCACTCAATAAGGTATCTATCCAATAAAAAACACAGAAAAATAACACATAATGTGTTTCATATGGGCGCTGACATTTTGTTTTCAAAGTGAGGCTCTGTAAAACATCAATCAAATCACTCATATTTTACATATCGTGTAGAAACGGATATATGCCATCGTCAGTCTACGTAATATTGATACAATATCAAATACATAGACAGATCCAGGGGGCGCAGGGGGCGCCCCCCCCCATAGGCAGATCCAGGGGGCGCAGGGGGGGGGGCGCCCCCCCTTTTCCCATCAAAATACTTCATTTTCATAGGGTTTTTCATGAAATCCCGTAAGTGCGCCCCCTCTTTTCCTTAAGTGCGCCCCCCCCCCTTTTCCGAAAACCTGGATCTGCCTATGAAATATACCTCTGTGGGATAAATGATGGTATAAATGCAGTGTATGAAACTTATAAAAATTTGCTCAGACCACAGGGTTGACAACTGTAATAAGTAGCAGTGTTCTGCCCGGTCGTGCCGACCTCCACACTTTGACCATAATCATCATCTTCATTGCTGGTCATTGCTGTTGAAGGCACGGAGTGGATGTGGTCAAATCCTTGTGGTCACGGGGTGTATGCGGTTGGACATTTTGCAGATTAATGCAGTTACTTTGTGGATGCTTTATGGTCATAAACAATGGAATGACCGTGGATCATTCTTTGATCTGTGTGTGCAGCAAATCATTAGAAGATTTTTTTTCTTTGAATCATATTAGAAAAGTATATGAAATATGTTTTATGTATTCTTGGTTTTTATGATAGTACAGTACTTGCAATGCTCATGAATGTAAAAGAGGGCTGTATCACATTTCATTAGAAATGCCCCATATTTGCAATCATCATATGCTTTGAAGTCAATTTCATACCGATACTCTCCTTTGTATGAATTACTATGAAACAACTTACTTTACCCGTCAGGTTACATTGTTTACATTGTTTGTATATCAATTAGAAATCACCACTACGGTATATTTGAACCCAGTATGGATTCTTTTGATTTCATTGACCATAATTAAGCAGCAATTATGCACCATGTATTGCCCTTTATGGAGGTGTTTGCTTTATCTAAAGAGCTCTTATATATCATGTCAATGGACCTGTGCATTCCCCTATAAATAAGATGTATATTAGGAACTCTGTATTAATTTATTTTGGAGTCATGCTGTAAAATAATTTAAGTTCAAGCAAATACTTTTTATAATGAAATTAAGTGCTATATAAAAACAATTAGATGGACAAAGAATGTATACTTATAGCATTCCAGGTTCCAATATTCATTATTATATATAGAATATTATAAGATACTTATAAAAACCACACCTGCCATTTTTATCGAAATTTTCAGTGTTATCTCAACACGTTCATCGGGATGTATGAAATCCTTAGGTTGTTACGTGATGACCACCAGTGTTGCGGCAATCATGTGACAGCCGTGACAACTTGATGAGTTTGCAGGGTGCTGTGGTCGGAATGACGTGGTCTCAGGGTGGATAAACATATGCCATAAGCTGACGGCACAAAACATTGTTGTATGTTTTGCTTTGATCCATCCTGTGTAACTCTCCAAGTCATGTCTTTTTAAACCATATCATTATTGTCAGTCTCAACAGTCCAAGGGCTCTGCATGCGCAATGGCATGGTTTGGGTAAAAAAACTACTGTTATGGGGATGTGTGAACCAAATGATAGTGAGCAAGTAAGTCATGGCACAATAAAAACAAAAACAGGCTTATCACACCACCAATGTGGATATTAACGCTGTGCCAACACTATGATCGTAATACTCATTAGAATCATACTGGTGCCTCTTATTATACTACATACTGGTGCCGTTGTGGATATTTTAGAGATGGTTAAATATTGCTTTATTCATATTTTTTATTTGGCAATTGTCAGTTTATTTTACCTATTACACCTTAGAAAAAAGTGTATTGATAGCGCATTCAATGTTTTAAGCGATTTTAGTGGATTAAAAGCCGAAAACACTCATTTCATGTAAACCATTTATGATCATAATGATTTTTCACCGATGATCATAATATATTCTGATTTGTTTTGATTATGATTGATCTTAATGAACGAAATTTACAGCCAATTTTATGATAGCTGTGTTGAAATTCTTAAGAGTTTGATTGCATTATTAAGTACACACAACACTGTAGTTCAAATTAAATTTTAATATGGTTCATACAAATGACTACAAAATAAATGTTGCTATCGTGTCTGAAAAAAGCTGTGGCTTAACATATAGAAACAGACGTAATTACGGTAATCACTGCTTTATTTGCAATCAGCATTTAGGCTTTTGATTCCAGCATAAAATTAACACTAACATAGTATATATTCTAGATATCAATATATATATTCAGTATTATAGTAAATATTTACTTTAAATTGAAAATAATCTACTAATAATGCAACATCTAACATTTAGCAAAATATTCACAACGTCATCAGTGTGATGGTAATGAGCATTACGATCATAGTGTCGCCACAGTGATTTAGTCCGCTTGTGTATTGAAACGAATGATCAGTCGAAAGACTAATAATCTCTACTTAATGACGTCATACTGTAAGTAAAATGGAGGAAAAGATGTCTTGAAAAAATTGTTGGTATTACTTTCGATATTTTAACTGCACCGTGGATTTTATCATTTACATAGTTAGTTTGGATACACTGAGGAATATTTTATTTTTAACACAAAAGACGTTTTAATGGAATATATGATTTTACAATGGCTAGTTTCATTCGGTTTTTGAGCCGACGTCGAACTGGCAGAGGTGTTCAAAAACATTCAGAGGATAAACCGAAGAAAAACATCTTAGTTTGTAAGATCTTGTTATTGGATGGAACTGATGTATCTTTGGAAGTCCCCGTAAGTATATATAAATCTCTAGCAGGGTTAGAGATGTTGTGTTCTTTCCGAAATATGGCCAATGTAGTGTGCATTTCTTATGATAATGAAGAGAAAGTTCAATGCAGGTGTTTTGGCAGGTGTTGTCAAGTTTGAAAAGTTTCGAAGATTACATGTCCGGAAAAAATGCATCAAATATATGTGAAGTTACTGATCTAAATAGAGTAGGGGACTAACTGAAAACAATTCACGTGGTGAAAAGTTGCAGAAATACATTTTTTGATTTTCTTCCTTGATATAATAAAGGGAGGGGGACTAGAATATTAGAATTGCAATGTTGATGGACCTGATTGTAAGTTTGTAACCAAATCTTGAAAAAAACCAGGATTTAGATAATAGTGAGGACCGTCACAAAATGACTTTGTATGTAGGTATACGTGCAGTGCGTGTAGTGCGTGCAACGTCATTCCGGTGCGCGTCAATGCGTGTCGGCAAACGTGCGTGACATTTTAGTGTAGGAATGGTGCGTGTGCGCATCTTACCATACAAACATATTCGTTGTGAGATGTCTTGACAGTGGAATATTCACAATGTATTTATATGTTGGCGGTTGCTTTATTATTGATATACAAATGTATGTCTTCTTAGTATTCTTTATTAATGTTAGAAGGATTTCATTCAGATTGGTTTGAAAAATATTTTGACATCTAAATACATGCATTGAATTGTAACAAAGGTTCTTAGCAGTTTATTGACTTAATTGAATATAGTAATTGTAAGGTTAAGACACATGTTCTTTACTCTGTATGAACTTCATGGAAAAGATCCAAACTCCAACTTATCTGAACAGTATCAGAATCCATCTGTTGCAGTGCAAGTGGCAATGAGCAATTTATCTTGCTCAACCCACTAGACCAGAATTTGCTGCTATGTGAAGAAGGGTTGCTAAATGTTTTCAAACCAACACATGCATATTTTTGTGACGAGTTGGTCTAATAACGCAAGTGACATAGTCCATGTGAAGGCGCGCAGATCTATCACTTAATAGCATTCATATTGCGAATGAACCTAAGATTGTGTTTATATGTATCAACATTTATGACCTAGACAAAGATAATGTGAGATTTGGTGTTTCTTACTTAAACAGCATAAAAAGGGTATCCCAAATACATTGACAGCCTGAAGCTGGCATATCACTGCTCTTGCATGCAACATAATTACATATTAAGTATAAAATGGTAGCTCTCAACTTACTATTACTTTTCAAAGTTCGCTGATTACACTGAACAGTTCATTTGAGAAGCTTGCATGTTGATAATTTGCAAAATGTGGGCTGCTTTGATGTAAACAAAAGCTGTTGTTTCCACTTGTAATTTATACCTTCCACTGTTCCAGTAAGCTGGTACTCTGGAACACTGATTTTCTTATAGAAGACTTAAAAAATTATATACAAATTACAGAAAGGCTAAAAGGCTGTTTTGTTTTGTAGTATAAGATTTTGTGTTCATATAAGTCTATGAATTATGGCCAATTCTTAGCTAAAATAATAGGCCATGATAAGTGAAGCCAACATCAAAGATAAGCATTTACTGATGTATGACACCATTTACACCTTATTGTGATCAATCAGACCATGGAGAGAAGTACTTGTGATAACCCACCAGTTGTTATATTAAGTCAATTATTCTGGACACTTACATTTGGCCTTAGAAATAGTCATGCTTATACAATCTGATCAAAGCTGCTTGCAATTTTTGACATGTTATATGAAGTAATCATGATGATGAATCAACACAATAAGGAGACAATTTATCCATCTTATTAATTTTAAGAGTCAAATTAAAGAAATTTAGATTCATAATTTAAGTAATCTAAAATGCAATAATTGCATCTTTTGTGGACTGATGAAAACAAATGCTTTTTTTGGTTTTTCAAACAACTTTGATTGTGATTAAAATTCATCTCTGTAGTCTGTACTGCATGTTTTAAGTATTATGTATATAGAAATTTCATTGTTGTAGATGGTAATAACCATACATGTATAAAGATAAATCATCTTCCACAGTGATAATTGTAAATGATGAAATTAAATATTTCATTCATGCGATGTTCATAATGTTTATCACATGAAGGCTGTATTGTTCAGTGATATTAATTTACAACAAGAAAGTGAAAAGTGATGTCCATCTATCATTTAAATGTATGACCAAATGTGCTCTGTAATATTAGTTGCTTTCATTGTTGACTTGTGGTTTCGTCCATGTTGACAGTTTGTATATTGCACATGCTTATGAGATCTCTAGTGTTCAGTAAGAGTTTATTTTGCCACCACAAGTGTTTACTTCCAAATCAAGCTGGACACTATTTGTGAAGGCTCTAGGTTATGGTCATTCAGCTATCTGCATATTGGAGTCATTTTATTGTAATCTGTGATTACCTAACTAAATAGGAGAATATTCAATAGGTTTAGTTGGACAGGATCATTTATTAGTAGATTTACATTAGGCTAGTAAGAATTAAATTCTTCATTTCCTTGGAATCAGATCATTGAAATATGCACGATTATTTATTTTTAAGAGTAAGTTCTTCAAATGAAGGCATCATAATGCTATTGAGAAATTAAAGTAGATTCCTTCATTCAATTTATGCCTATTTACATTTATATCTCTATCTGAGAGTGAACAAACGATGAAATCAGTCAATTTTCTATATATAGCCAAGATTTATTACCTGTATTTCCTAATGTATATGCTTCAATTTCATTTTGACGTTTAATCAGACATCACAATAAGCTTGTGTATTGGCAGTTTAATAAGGACTTGCAGTCTGATGGTTATCTTATGTTGTTTGTCAGACTGACAAGAGACACTCTCCTCTGCCTGACTTGGACTGTCATTTGGAAAAATAGGTTAAAAGCAAAGTATATATGTATATAGTACTATGATGTATATTAATGTCTCTTTATGTGTAAGTTACATTTATCATGTAAATTGGATCTTGAGTTAGTACCTTGTTGTTTTTAGCGTTGATGTATATATATATATAGCCGGTATTTTCATGTATGTCTTCATAACTTGGACCAGGAATTTATAACTTTGTTATAAATAAAATACCAGGAATTTATAACTAAGTTATAAATTCCTGCTCAAACCCTTGTCGACATAGATTGCACACCTTGAAAAAGAGTAGTCTAATTATTCATGTTGATTTGCAAATCTATGATCAGTTTTTTCCTTGTGTGTCACTGACTTTTTCTATTTCCCACTAACTTTACAACAACCCCCTCTGTGCTTCCACAAATGCCATAAAGAAATACATTAATAGTGTGAAAGTTTGGCTTTGATCCTGTCTAATTTCTCACAGGAGTGTGTGCTTATAATGAAGTTTCTTTTTACTAGAATTACATAAAAACTTAATTGAAAATCAAAATCATATAGTTATGGTCTGATTTTTATGAAGAAAAAGCAGAAGATTTGTTATCTTTTTTATAAATTAATCCAGTGTTTATTGCCAGGTTCATGCTCACTGGTTAAAGTGTGAACCCAGAGTGCTGTGGTCTTTCTTATCTAATTAAAATCATTAGGACCCTAAATTAAATTGAATTACTTAGATTGAACAAACATAAAATATTTCTATAAATCATGTGTGCCGTGATCTTTTGTAATAATAAACCAAGTGAACCATTTCTTGCCATGCAAAACAATATTTGTTCTCTCCCCCAGCTCTTGTAATGGGATGAAAGTGGAAGGTATTAATGGCAGAGCAAATAAGGTGTGGGACATGGCTGTCTTATCTTGTTCGGGATATTTACACCTCGACAACATTTATCATGAAAGTCTCACTGTATATTGATGTATTTATAGTTCAATTGATTTTGTTTGTTTTTAACAACAATTGACATAGACAATCTTAAAAAAAAGTTACTCCAATATTGATCATCATGACCCATATTGCATTTTATTCTGGGCTGTCTCAGTGAGTCCGTATAAAGAAGAGTGTCTTATGGGAAAATTACTGGCCAATTTAGTTAATTTTTTCACATAAAGGATCTTTATTGTCAAATACATGTCATGTACCTTCATGTTAGAGTAGGAGAGTGGGTGTGGATTTAGGAATCTTAATGCTTCAAAAGAATGTAACATTTAATTGATCCAGTTTATTAGTGTTATAAATGAGCTTTAATATCAGAAAATGCTTGTGGTTATTTCTTCTCTTTTCAAGTCATTGTTAATCACTGGAGGAAATAATCAAATAATACTAGAAAATTGAGTTGCATTGAAAATGATTGACAAATCTAGACGTGTTGTCACGAACAATGCCGAACAATGCCGTGATTGGAATGGAACGTACTTCTGGAGCATATTAATGAGTGTGGTCTCTTATTTGCAAAGCTAATCCATTGATTGTATATGATTGAAATTGACCCTGATGGGACAACTGATAACGATTATCAAATCAACTGGACTAATTAATGGGTCACTATCTATTACGTTTTTACACTGAGTACAGGTCCAATTATCAGAGAATCTGGATTATCCAGATCCCATTCTTTCTAATGGACTCGAACTTGTCAGCGACTTGTCTCTTCTTTTTTACCACTTGCAGTTTTTGCAGTATTGATATAATGATGCAGTTAGCCTTGGTCACAAAGCATTATAATTTATTTGAACACTTTTGACTTTGTGATAATGGCTGCATAGTTGAGGTACAGAACAAATGTATTGTTGTATTGTTGGACAGATTACAAAACAGTTTATCATCGAAGCTAAACCCTAGTGCTTTTTATTTCTAAAACTTCCATTTTGTATAATTATAATGGATTAAAAAGCATTTTATCCAAAAGATAAAAAAAAAAGTGTTTTTTTATCTATTGCATGAATCAAAAAGGTATTATATAAATATAAGTTTATACTCCGTAATATGATACAAAATGTTCTATGACTCCTGTCATAGAGACACGCAAGGTCATCACTCATCAGCACTATCCCCTGCGTTGACCATGTAGTGACCACAGTGAGTATGTTTGACCAGCAGGAGCCGCCCCCTGGTGCGACCAGCACACAGGATCCTGTGTGGGACACGCCCTCCCAGCCAGCGACTGTCACTGCCCAATAGGCTTGTTGACAAAGTAGACATTTCATTATTTGTACATTTAACTTTTTCCACTAGTAGTTACTTACTGATAGTTAGTAGTAATTTACTGATGGAGATAAATAAGGTTAAGGTGTAGAATTCTCATGTAAAGGATTCTGCTGTAACCTCCTTCCATGTAAAGTTCTTTGATTGTTGAAGCTCAAGTGGACGCCGGTGGAAATCAAAATAGATACCTGTATGTTCAAACAAAATTAATGCAGAGTTGACACGAGATTTTCTGTACCTTGAATTACTTTCATGCTATTCTCCATCCCTCATTGATATTGGCTAAAACATAATATATGTAAATGGGCCCCCATGACTTGAATATGAAAATATGTTGACTAAAATATTACAAACTAAATAGAATTTTATGTTGCAACTGTTTATAATTAGCACTGACAACTAATGCTTACATGCATGGTGTTATTATGTGCAATGTTTATTACATGAATTATGCATTGTTGGCTACCACACGCATTATGCTGATGCTTGTTGTCATTAGTCACAAACTCGTGCTGATTTTATGTATGGGTTAAACACTATTATGATGTGATGTGCAGCTACGTGGATGAAATCATTTCTCAGTGTACTATTTTCAGACCATTTTTATGTAAAATCACTTATCAATCTCATCTTTCTTATCATGCCAATTTTGCTTAAATTCCATTATTGAAAATACTATAGTGACATTTACTCAGGAGTATCACCCCAGTATACTGTCATTTATCAATGTACCAAACAAAAGTGATATGATGACCTAAGTTGCCTTTGTTTGGGTGAAAAATATGGTGGAGGTTGTGAATCATTAACTTATTACGATTTGCATAAGCATTTGATCTGTATCCTGTGCACCAGTCATGATAAGCTTCATCTTTGAGATTATTGAGATTATCAGGTCATAATCCTGCCATTTATTAGCTCAGTAGAATGGTTTATTACATAGGTTGTAAAGCATAATGAAGGCAACATTAATCCTGCAATATGAGGAAATCACCAATTTGACTACATTGATATTAGTTCTTTGCTGGTACTTTCTAGTCTTACATTTGTTAATAGAAATAGCATCTTTTCAGTCTCAATGGAAACACAAGGAAACACAATTATGATTTCAGACAGTTTTATATGAATAATTGGTGCAGGGTTTAGAATGTATGAGAGAGTGGACTTAATTTCAAAATTTCCTCCTGAGGGCATGCCCGTGGATCATGTGGCAACGATAAAATTTATTTCTTCAGTTTCTTTTACCCCCACTACCAAAAATCTGCTTTGAAGTTTCATAATATTTTACGAATTGCCTATCTAATTCATCAACAAACTTTGCTTCTGACATGTCAGATATATTTCTTGTAGCTGATCATGACCATTTGATCACATGGTGCAAGACATAATAACTTCTACCACCCATATACTACAGGGAACTTATCTGGTCTTTG
>CM032659.1:17867269-17913879 GCA_019095985.1 Streblospio benedicti
ATAATATATGTAAATGGGCCCCCATGACTTGAATATGAAAATATGTTGACTAAAATATTACAAACTAAATTGAATTTTATGTTGCAACTGTTTATAATTAGCACTGACAACTAATGCTTACATGCATGATGTTATTATGTGCAATGTTTATTACATGAATTATGCATTGTTGGCTACCACACGCATTATGCTGATGCTTGTTGTCATTAGTCACAAACTCGTGCTGATTTTATGTATGGGTTAAACACTATTATGATGTGATGTGCAGCTACGTGGGTGAAATCATTTCTCAGTGTACTATTTTCAGACCATTTTTATGTAAAATCACTTATCAATCTCATCTTTCTTATCATGCCAATTTTGCTTAAATTCCATTATTGAAAATACTATAGTGACATTTACTCAGGAGTATCACCCCAGTATACTGTCATTTATCAATGTACCAAACAAAGTGATATGATGACCTAAGTTGCCTTTGTTTGGGTGAAAAATATGGTGGAGGTTGTGAATCATTAACTTATTACAATTTGCATAAGCATTTGATCTGAATCCTGTGCACCAGTCATGATAAGCTTCATCTTTGAGATTATTGAGATTATCAGGTCATAATCCTGCCATTTATTAGCTCAGTAGAATGGTTTATTACATAGGTTGTAAATCATAATGAAGGCAACATTAATCCTGCAATATGAGGAAATCACCAATTTGACTACATTGATATTAGTTCTTTGCTGGTACTTTCTAGTCTTACATTTGTTAATAGAAATAGCATCTTTTCAGTCTCAATGGAAACACAAGGAAACACAATTATGATTTCAGACAGTTTTATATGAATAATTGGTGCAGGGTTTAGAAGGGTTTAGAATGTATGAGAGAGTGGACTTAATTTCAAAATTTCCTCCAGAGGGCATGCCCGTGGATCATGTGGCAAAGATAAAATTTATTTCTTCAGTTTCTTTTACCCCCACTACCAAAAACCTCGATCTGCTTTGAAGTTTCATCATATTTTACCAATTGCCTATCTAATTCATCAACAAACTCTGCCTCTGACATGTCAGATACATTTCTTGTAGCTGATCATGACCATTTGATCACATGGTGCAAGACATACAGACTTCTACCACCCATATACACTGGAACTTATCTGGTCTTTGATCTTATAACTAAATTATCTGATGACTAACAGACTACTTTTGCAGCTGGCTCTTCTCATAGCCGCTCATTAGCAGAGCTTTATCATCTCATCGACATGCTCTCTTTTCTGCTGTTGATTCATCAATTTTATTAGTGCATATATTGACATATTGAATTAGTTACATGAAAATAGAGAAATGAATAGAAATGTTTTAGATTATGAACTTTGAACTTTTGAAACTTCTGATATGATTGATGCATTTAGCATATTGGAATCAATAAATTTACAGCTGTTTACTGATTTTTTGTAGTTGTTTCTGCTTGATCTATAGGTATTGCAGATTTTGTCATTCATCTGTCTGTCCATCAGAAATAAAAATGTTACTTTTTACTTTCTGTCTATCATGTATAAATGCAAGATGGGAATGATGAACATTAGACTCTTGTGTACAAATGATAGCTCATTAGTTGAGCTAGAACCATATCATTTCATTTAGACCCTTTCTACTAGTCTAGTTATACCCAATGACCCCATGTGTATACATAAATTAAGTTTACAGGCTTTGTTATGTCTGGACCAAAATGCTTTCTTTCTAAAAGTATTGAGCTGAATATCATCTGTATGATGAGACTCTGTGCACTCTGTAAAAGATGCATTGTGATTATATATGATAATTATCTTATGAATTGCATTCCATATAATCCTGTTGTCATTCCAGTGTCCAAGCTTGCTCATGTAGAGGCCAATCTTATTTATGAAAAGAATGTGTATTACATCTATGAACAACTGTATGTATTGCTTGCTATAACAGTGAGAGTAGAATTGTATTACATCTATTTGACAAGTTCTCATGTACTTAGAAGTTTTTTGTTTTTTTTATTAGTTTGTTAACTTTAAAGAGATGTTAAAATCGCAAATAAAATATATCTAACATTAGAAGTACATATGACCATTCTTTACAGAATTACCAGAGATTGTCCATGTAAACTGTCAAGCAGAAGCTTTCTTAGGCATGTATGAGGATACCAATAACTATACTGTGTATGTGTTGTATTTGAGACAGGGTTTATGTATTCACTGCTTTCTGTGTAAGCTGATAGACCTCATAAAAGAGCAGTGAACCATCATTGAGGAATAAAGAGTTTTTCTGAGATGAGGTGTCTGGTGTCATTAGCCCTAATAACTTACCATGTAGGATGGGTTCTGCTCCTCTTATTACAACATTATCTCACATACCATATGTTTGCTGAATATTGACAAGGGATGAGCATATCAAACCTAAACGTCTTAAAAAGGTACCTATTGAAACCTGTTACGTATGTTGTCGGCGAGACTTTCATTGATTTCTCATCAACTTCATTGGGCCAAATGACTGATATTTTTATTCAATCATTATTTTTTTTTATGATACATTCTAAATTTTGTGGAATAGTACCAGGTAACTGTTATACTTCAGACTCATTGTATGAAACCTATTATTTCCCTTACTATACATTTTGTCAAGTGGTGGTTTTGAGTATTTGAATCATTCTAGCATTCTAGTAGCATTCTAGTCCACCTGCCACCTGAGTGTAGTCACTGAGTGGTCAGGCCTCATGTCCACCTTTTTGGTGACAAGCCAGCTGTGGTCATCTTAACCACTATCACTTGAATGCCCATAGCTTTTAAAGCCCTAGTGAAACCTATTGACATTGTAGGCGTTCTTTTCTACAGATCTGTTGACTGTTGCAGATAGCTTAGAATCATATTTGCTGCAATAGATGTAATTCGACTTCTAAGAATTCATTGGTGTTCATTTGAAAAAAGATAATTTAGAATAGCTAAGACTTTCAATATTTTTTCAGTCTATAACTGATGAGGTCTAAGATCATGAGTAAAGATCGATACACAAGATCAATTTAACAGAAGTTTTATGAGCGCTTCCAAGTTCATAACACAACGTTGTGCCAACTTTTCATCAATTGAATGACATATATTTTGAAAGCGTATGTTCTATTGATGAAGTGATCATCGGTAGAACATTATCTTCTACTCTGATTGGTTTCTCAATATTTGATGCTATAAAGTTTGACATCAGAATGAAAATGCTGTGTGTGTGTCACTGTGACATATTATTTTATCAATTTCATTGCTCAACAAAATAGCAACCACAATCAGTGTACAGAATGCACATTACCAGAGACATTTCTTTATTCCAAATAAAAATACTAGTTTAGGTTACAAATCAATTTGTACATTGTACTAAACAATTAGGAATAGTAATTTTGAGTATTGTAATAAATGAAAAATCTGCTTCTTCGGAATGGTTAAATAAGAGTGATATTATAGAAATGTTCTGAAAGTTTTTGTGTAAAAACATAATGTAGTAGCCAGTTTCTGAGAATGTTGATGTCCAGCATTTTTCTGGTCAGTTACAGAAACAATAAAACCACTATAACAGTAATGTGCCGTCCAGCTGTTCAACTCTCTGACCTTTTATTTGTTATTTCTTCTCTCCATCCACACCAGAATGTGAAATAAGTAGACCAGAAAAAAGGGAGTTTATGTTACTTAATAATGGAATTATAGAATGTTTTCTCATGTTTGCTAAAAATACTTGCTTCTGATTGACTGAGAGGTGGAGTAGAAAATTTGATATCCTATGCTACAAATTCTTGAACGTGTTACCTATGCTACAAAGTTTTTAAAATACTTAAAATTATGAATAAACAAAGAAAAGGGTAATTATACGAGTGAGGGTGAGAAATCAGACAATATATCCCCCCCGCCCCCCCCCCACCCCCTTTTCATAAACAATAACTATCCATGCAATTATCTGTTTTATATGTTTTACAGTATTCTATACTTGTCACTTTAAATCTGGCTGTTTATCATTGCAAGTTTTGTAAGAATTTTTACTGGTGTCAAATTTACTTTCATGGGGATAGAAAAACACTAAGTTCAGTGCCCAGTGAATGCTAACCTAACTCTCCAGATTATGAGGCCAGATTACAGCTGAAAAACATGCGGGCCTGTACTTCTCTCTGCCATTTCATTATTGTAATGAGGTGTGTTACATCTATCAGACCATGAATGCGAAAGATTACATTAAAAGAGTGCTCGTGTTGTCACGTTGTAGACCTTTGTTTAGGTATTACTCAGCGTTAAATGATAGCAGCTAACAGAATATGGAGGTGCCCTTCAGGACTATTTAAACATTACAGTGATATTGCACAACCTGTTTACAGTACAGCCTAACAAATGTTACCCAACATCAAATGCACACCGAGTGTTCATGCATAATGTAGTAGAAACCAATCACTGGCAACTGTTGTATTGAAATAAACAATTCCAAGCGCATGCACAACAATTGTATACTGAGCTAGTGATTTCTGTGAAATCTAGATCCATTTCCATTTCTAGAATTCAGTAATGAATAATTTGGTGTTAATTTGAATGCACAATGCTGATTAAATGACTAGGCACACTATATACTATTCCTCATGTAAATCCATTGTGAACATCAAACTTTTGTTCCCATCGGTTTGTCTTGCAGCAGCTGTTGTTTGGTTGATTGGTTCAGCTGTGAATATTCACACCTCAATGTATGATTTTTAGTCAGACAATTGATTGATGATATCCAATCTCTTTGTTAGGTTTTTCTTGTGAACATTTAAATATATGGCATTTCCATGAAGTATATTCGGTGGTATTTGCTCGAGACACCACCATAGGAAAGCAAAATTCATAGAACATTATAAATTTGAAACTGCTATAAATCTACCTAATATCAGCAACCCATAAGAGCAGTTATCAGTTTCTGCTAATATGCAGTAGATATCTCATGATTATGTGAAATTTGAACTAGTTGGTGTAGACAATTAGTTATCTGAAGCAGTAGGATGATTAAAGTATACTCTGTCTTTGGTATCTTATTTATAGGAGGTTTTATGAAGAGTAAATCTTCAACTTCCATGTCTTGGATCAAGTTACTAGGAAATAGTGGAGTGGAAACTGAGACACAAGGTTGCCTTGATCTGTGACTTACTAAGTGCAACCTTGGCTTTTCCCATACATAATGTGTCTTCATTGTATGTCAATGATAGTAATCAAAAGTAGGTTTTTCACACCCAGACAAAACTCAACTTTTCATAGTGTTCAGATGTTGGTTTTACTTTTAACTTTTAATTCATAGTTAAGAAATATGCAAATCTTTTGCATAAGACCAAAAGCGACAATGAATATATTGATATTATGTTCATTTGCTGTAAGCTTGGAATTCCAGATGAAGTGTTGGTTGCTTGTACAGGAAATGATGCGTTTCAATAGTACAGGAACGTTGCATATGTATTTTTTCACAGGGACCAATCAGGTCCAAGCAACAAAATCCCTTTCAATCTCATGACGCTCAATCAGGAATTCCAAGCTAAAATCTTCTAAGTTTCTAACTAAACATTCATGATCTGATTTACTAGGAGATGAGAGATGCCCTATAGTTGTGGGTTTGAATCTAGCATCCAGCTGTATGATAAAATCCTATCCTGCCTTGATTTCCTTTTGATGTTCAATGGTGTAAAGTAGCTTTTATCAACCATGAAAAGCTGAAGTAGTAGACTACATAAATCTAAATATGTAAGTTTGCAGAAACATCGTATCTATAGGCGACAATTGATGTGGTAGTAACTGTGTCGACTTTGTGTTTCAGAAAAAAGCAGTGGGAAATGAGCTGTATGAGAAGGTGTTCTACCACCTCGACCTCATAGAGACAGACTACTTCGGCCTGCAGTTCACAGACCATGCAAACGTCTCCGTAAGTAGGACTTTCCGTAATCCAGCATCACCTTATTGTAGACTTCCACTTATGAGCTGACATTTTGATAACTGTGTCACGCTGTTAAATTTCCCTTGTGTTTTTATATGAAATGCTCACTTCATTTACCAGTATTAGAGGAAATTTAACAAAGAAATCTTGTTAATTGTTATGCATGTCTTTCTGATTAAAGTATTCTTGATGTGTGCAATAACTGCACAAAGATCATCTAATTAGTATTTAACTGTATTTTTTCCTATGTAATTGTGATAATTTCTCTAAACCTATTGCAGCACTGGCTCGACCCAACGAAAGGCATCAAGAAGCAGGTCAAAAGTAAGTATCTGGTTCTTCTGCTGGTCGCACGCATTATGTCTGTTCCTCTTTATTTCATTTTTTTTTTTTAAATTTGTGACAGAATTATTTCTTATAAATTAAGGCTGGGTTATTTGTCCCAGTCATCTTGAGAACAAATATTTGAACTTGTGCTCTTTCCTACGGTCAAGTTGTATTGGTATTTGACATCTCATGTCTTATGTGTTTTTTTTATCGTACATGCATTCAGCATTTATTCCTGTGTAATTCCTACTTTTTGTTGAATATCATGATATATTTTTCTAAACTAAACTACATGCTGCCATGGGCAAGAAAAGTCTTTTGGTTCTTGTTCAAAACAGGCAATGACATTGGTAATGAAAGCGTAATGTGCTAATTCTAGTATACTGCAGGGCCTTTCTGAGAGAGAACAACAACAATGTGATGATTAACATGACCTACCATTGAACATGGTTTTTATTTCTACCTGACCTGGTTGTGGTACAAAAAATGAAAAAAAGAAAAAAGATCAACTGTCTTTGTCATAGGGTCATCCTTCATATACTTAAAGCCAGTATTATAACGATATTCAGGATAATCAGTTTTTAAAATGTACTTTTACTGCAAATGTCTTTATGAAAAACCTAATCATAAATGTATGTGGAAGTTTTCTCACCAGCTGTCAAGGCCACAATCAAATGATACAAGGACCATTAGATACTAAATTTTCCACTTGTAACATGTGTAAAGAAGAGATAACTTCACACACCCTAACAACTGCGTTTATTGGTGACCTTGGTCAGGCTATGAGAAGGTTATGTAATAACCTATGTTTTCGTTATGAGCACTGTGTCATCTGCTGTAAGGATGATTACATTGTAGTGCAATGTGTTAAATCAATGTCAAAAGTTGCTCCTAACTCTTAAATCATATATTATTTATGAATGTTCTTTGTTTGTTTGTCAGTCTATTGCGTTCTAGACACCTAGACAGGCAGACGGTATTGTCTAAGTCAGGATTGATATAGGCCTGGTTTTATTATTATTAGAATATCAGAATTAGAATCTATTTTCAAATCTAAACTCTAAAACGTGGCATAGTCTGTCTCTATTATTTTCACCATAAATGAAAATAGCAGTTTTTAAGAGCATGTGAACTTGTACACTGTAAGCCAAGACATCCATTGTATGTATCAATATACCCCTTGACCTCCTTAGCAATTATTACGCAAGTCTTAAGAACATACATATGACATACGACGAAATGCATTATAAGTACTGCAGTCTGTAAACAGAGCTGAAAATTGCAAGGATATTGGATTATTACGTGTTTGGTAAAAACATAATTCGAAGTCATTATGTTATAATTTCTAACTACCTTCGCAAATTCTGCACCAAACGATGTCACTTTTATGGAAATCCATTTTGGTTAAAACTTAAAAGACGGCATGGGACAAAAGGTGTGTGTGGCTGAGTACAATCTATAATATGATGCTGGAAAAAAAATCCAATAACCCCAAGTGTTGAATTGCTAAAGTATATCTGGCTGACCTATATGTGTAATAGTTGTGCATCTGCACCAACGCAGTGGTCAAATAAAGTCTGTTTACTTAAATAGTGACCCAGAGCTGTCTTATAATCTCTGGTAGAGTGATCGAGACTTGCTGTATTTTGTTGACCTAGATTCCTGACATAGCAGCTGATAAGGTGTCACTGTAGTGTTCTGTGACTGTAGTCTGACCAGTCTCACCTAGACTTGCTGGATGAGGGACCTCACAATGTAGTCTAGATAATATTGTTAATTTGTGTCATACTATAATGTAGTACACAAGTTGGTTTGAATCTCTAGTTGTCATTTTTTTTATATATATGTATTTTTAGAAGCAGGGAATTGTGCAATTTGGTTGTGTGTCGAGATGCTGTGAGAGATTTCGAAGTTTTGCTACAGTGGTGTTTTGGACTTGTTTTAATGATGTTCGCCACACCCGAAGTACACAACTTTCTCCTGCGTGGAAGTTATTTTGTGTGCTCTTGAATTAACTGCTTTCTAGGCAAAAATAAAGTAAACATAGATAACATTTTACAAAGGAAGTTATCCAAAAACTCATGGTTTTTCAAAACGAAAAAATAAAAAATAAAAAAAATAAATCAACATTTGAAATTAAAAAAATGAGAAACAGATTGTGACTCATGTTACAAAAGAAATATTTTACATCTGTCTGGTAAATATGAAGAATAGATAGACATTGAGTACATCAATTTAAAAGTTTTTGTACGGTGACGGTGTCTCGCATGATGTTCTATTAAAATATGCATGATGGTTTTGTGTTGTAGAACATAATGCAGGTTATTTTGATACTGACATTGATTTCCATGCCAAAATATTTCCAAATATTTCCAAAATATTTGTCTGTCTTATGTTGTTTAATATGTGTTAGATTTGATCTTCTTATGGTTATGTGCGATAGTCCTTTTTTTAAATGTATTTTAAACTAAAGTAGAAAAAAAGAGAGCTTTTGATATTTTGTCTTCAGAAGAAGTTATGTAAATTGTTTATAGTTATGATAATAATTTATGTAGACTTTACAAATGCATATTTTTAGACTGCTATCTTGAATGACATGCATTGGAGTTTTAACATCCACTTCCACTTTTTTCATTTCATGTGAGGGAAGTGTTCAAACAGTACAAAAAAATCCCAACGAAACCCCCCAAATATTCCATTTATCATAATGAACATATTTCCTGTGTTCGTTTAATCAAATTTCGTTTGCAGGAGATTGTGTTCGTTGTGTTTGACTCTAAAGCTTTAACCATAGAACAGTTAGCTTATAAAATCTAACAAACCATCTGTGTACCAACTATAATAGTGTTATGATCCACAGTGGATGAGATTTCCAGATTTTCTGTGAATAGCTTGTGTGCTTCCATGTGTGAGACGGAAAGTGTATATTTTGGGACATTGATCAATGTACTACTGCTGTATGCAGCCACCACGCCTGCCAACGCATGGCTCGCATTATCTCACCATGCACAGAGCAAGGAACCATGTAAAAAGTTCCTATTGTGTTTTTTCAGTGAGGAATGGATGTTTAATGAAGCTGCTGCATTAGTCGCATTAAATCTTGATCATTTTTCAAACTCATCTTGTTAATAAGATTGATGTCTTGAACAGAGTGCTTGATTAGTACAGAGCGGCTCATGTGTCACGCTGAGGAAGTAGGTTTATACGCTTTTTGAGATAAAACCCAGGACCACCTAGTGTGGAGTCATGATTCCATTTTGTAGGTCAGTGCATAGAATCTCAGAACTATCAATATGGAGTTTGGGGGGGGGGGGTTTGCAATCATTAAAAAAAATGAGACCGCACATGTGCATTCTGTAAACTAGGTTTATCATTTATACTGTTGTTGAAAAATAGTGAACCCTGGCTATACCTAGGAGCTTGGTCCATCTGGTAAACAGCTGTATTATTGCTACAACCTGCTGTTTGCAGTATCAGGTTAGCACATAGTTAGTGTATCTCTCTGCCAGCTTCACACACTATTGTACTTTGACTCTACAATCTATATATATGTATGACTAGCTGCTAGATTGCGCTGTTTGTTTTGCTGTAGAATTCTTGAGTGCACCATGACCTTGATTAGTGGGTGCATTGTGTACCTGGTGACTTGCTGATCGTACTGCATGCTGCCACAAACAAAAAATCAAGTTCACTTTTAACAATGATCTTGGCGTAACAATTGACCACAAAATGAGTATTAGTGTCGGACCTAGACCTTGGATGTTTGGGTTCAGTTTTGTATTGCAAAATTCTTTGTAATAGTGGCCATTTATATTCAATAAGATTGAACATGTTGATTTGTGCAGTAGGCAGGGACTTCATTTACACATCATATTGCTTCTGTTATATGATTAATGTTATGAGCATTTTAGTGTTTTTAGTATTTGAAATATCCAAGAGAGAACTACGCTTTGATTTGTATCAGTTGGACCATAAATTACTAATAGTTGGTACACATGATTGTATTCATGTAATATATATCGAATGTACTTTTAAACCATAGATCTTTGCATGAATGTCCTTCAACAAGGTGTGCAGATGGCAGTGGTTAGCTCTGGTGTCTGTCATATGTCGCTAATCTCAAACATTCCTAGCATTGTACACTGGTTTCCATTTGTGGTTTGAACTGGTCAGTAAATGTTGACATGAAACGCTCCATCTTTTGTGAATTGTTTTGCACCCAGATCGTGCATTTACATCCAAAGTATCATGTTTGTTGGTGCCACCTGCTGTGAACCACCATGATGAAAGGTGCTTTGTCATGTTTGTGTCACAGAAGTTTAGCTATAAATCAAACATATTTTAGTATCCAAATGCCAATGTGATACAGCTGTTTTGTGGGGAGAAAAAATTTGTGAGGAATCTGATATCTGGAATCAAACTCAATCAAATTATTTGGGTGGTAAATTTGTGATGTTTTCAGTGAAGTATATATTGTTCCGTGCAGTTTGCCATGTGGAAGGGACAACTTGGTGTTTCACTTCTGTACCTGAAAAGAAAAGCTGAAAGTTCCTGAAAAGGAAGCTGTTCCTGAAAAGAAAAACTCAACTGTGCTACTGAGATGGTGCTGTCACATGTTGACATGTTTGACACAGTTTCCTACTTAAACTTTTGTGATTAGTTCTGACAGATCAAATTGAAACAATGTTATAACCTTTGGTTTAATTTTTGTTTATTGAAATACATGCTAGGTGGTTTCTAATATATTTGTGGCTGATGTATTAAAGGTGGTGGCCTCGCTTGTCGCTTTATGTATTTGCGATTTGCGTTTGGAGCGAATGTTGGGAGTTTACCACCTTTCATGTCTAACAGGACGACTTCATTGGTGTGATACTCAATGTAGATGTTGGCCAATTAACAATCGGAAAATGAAACAGAAACAGAAAGATATGTACAAATGAATAAATACAATAGCTAAAAACTGATATAAGCCTTCTGCGAAAAGAAAAGAAAAATAACAGAATATATTGACCTCTGTCGAACATCCTGCTTCACCAGTGGTACATTCACACATCAAATTCTGTTCATTTAACAGAATCAGAAATATGTGATTTGCTCTATTAAAAGATTAGAATGCTGTCGAAAAGCTGATGTAATTTTTGTGATTTGAATATGGCTAGGATCGCATTGCCCAAAATTTGAACGTAACCTGACAGCTCTGTAAAGACAATTTACTTTTGTTTTGATCAAACACTAATTTGACAGTAACTGTGTTATTTCAGTAGAGACCTTTGAGCATTTGAATGCTGGCCAACTGGTCTTGTTCCTGGAAAAAATGCTGAAACTCTACAATTCTTTATCACCTTATCGCATCACAAGAAATACGGCATTTGTTTGATCATCTGAAGTTCCACATAATGGTCACTAAAGTACTTGGTCAGTTTTTTCCCATGCTGATCATTACATACATCTGCTTCATGATAAGCACACCCTGTGACTCATTCATTATCTCTGACCTACTCATCTAGTAATTATAGTCATTAACTAGAACACCGTTTCACCCTTTATCTTGGAATATTCTCTGTAATCCATCATCATTGACATCATCCCTTCTGAAAATCTTGTCCGAGAATCATTCCATGCAGCTCAAGTTTGATAGATTGCTAAAAATGAACACTTGTGCAAAATAGATCGATATTTTTTTGTAAGTTTAAAAGTAATAGTACTACAGCAAAATGTTAATGTGTTTTACCGCTAATCACAAACAAGTTTGTGTTTTTGTTCATGCTGGTGATCTAGTTATCAGCCCATCAGACGATGATGTGAGATCCACACGGTCACCAGACTAGTTTGTTTACAATATCTGTCCTGGATCAATTATTATTTAGATCCAGGCTAGGGTCAGTCCTTGTATTTTTGGAAATCAAGTAAAATTCAAAGGTGTGAAAATTCCTGTGTTCTGGATGGGAATGTTATGAATGCCCATTGCATAGATGATTGCCAATGTTGTAGCTCTATCAATTTAATCAATGAGATTAAAGTACATGAGATTTGATAATAAATTAATCTAACTTGAGATGTCATGAGCGCATTGTGTCACATGCCTTGTAATTAAACAATTGCAATTTGTAATAATTCATTATTCAATCTAACCTTATTCATTTTTTTTTTGTTTGCTTAGTTGAATGGTAGGATAGTCTACGAGGGGTGCACGTGTTGTGCTAAATGAGTGAATTGTCAGAGCAGAGAAAATGATGCAGGAAAAAGCTGCATATTTCGCTGATGACGGAGACTGTGCTGTGTGAGGTCAGGGTCTGTGATTGTAACTGCTGATAACTTGGGGCTGGAATCCTAACAACAACAATAACACAAGCACAGATCAAGAATGCCTTCTAGTACCCAAGCTGCCATTGTTCACACAAATGGTACTGTAAGCACTTTCCATAAAGCACACAAGCCGCTATCTAGAAACAATTCATGGCTAAATTCTGAAATAGATTTATTTGTCATGTTTTAGCTTAGAAAGGAAGAGGCAATCCTCTTATATTACATGACTAAATGTTTTTATTTTAACAAGCCTCAAAACCTTGAGATACTGTGGAAATTGTGGATTTAATGAATGCATCTGTCAAATGGTGCAAGAGTTTCCATCACCTGGGCTCGGCAAATATGTGGATTATCAGTGCCGATGTGTGAACATTTAACAGGTCCTATAAAAAGTGTAGTTTTTTATACGGGCGGCGGCGCACTGATCAGCTGTGAATGGTTCACAATCAGCATATGACGGGTGTCAGACATTGCTCACTAATAAATGTGTTGTTATGGTTTTTAGGGTTTTACAATTATTCTGTTATTTACGCCAGTAATACTGTAATACAGTAATAATGTAACCAAGATAAATGCTTCGTTCAAATACTTTGGTTTTAGGGTGGTCTTTTAAATACAGATGGGATTTTTCCCAGTTAAATATTTAGTGATAAAATACTAAAATAGTAAAAAAAAGGTTTATTCATAAAATCTGTATGGACAAAAATCCATAAGTTATAGCTATAAACAAGAATGCAGCCTCTTGATTTGACATCTTGAATGTGACTTGTATTGGGAATAGTACAGCAATTTCTCAAGTTTTTACAAGAGAAATCTTGACAGTTATGAATCTGATCTTGTGTTCCCACTTGCCAACTTTTGAACTTTTTGTTTTCAGCAACCACTTTAGTAAAGTGACAAAATACTTGGCAGTTAGAACAATAACAGAGATAGCCTTATTTTCAGGCTTTCTGTATGTGGACAAGACTTATTCCATGTTCATGAGACACATGAAATTATTAAATTGCATTTATTTGTCTTACTTATTCAGAGTATTCTGTTTCTATCTTTTGATATTTTTTAAAGGCACTAAAGAACCATGAAGATCCAGTGTTGTTTGTATTTTTGTGTTTGACCTTGAAATAGTTCTGTCACAAATACCCTGGTACTCAGAAATGTATAACATTTTCTTATTTTTTAACAATATTGATTGATAAATTGAGGATTTATATATTTGTATTATTAGATATTTTGGTTTCTTTTTTGGTCCGATATATTTTGCAGTCTGCTATTTTAACATTTTTGGATTTTTTTAATTCTTACATTGAAAGATTGCAAGAAATAGCTTGTTTGATAGATGTATTCCGGAATATATCATATTTATTAATTCTAACTTCCTGAAAACATCCTATGTTGTCATGTAAAATTTGAATTTTATCTACCAGTTCATAAAATGTTACAAAATCTGATGTATTTAGATTTTAAATTGATACATGTACTATATACAGGTACAAATACCAGTGGTGTCTTTATTAAGAGGGAAGATTGACACCTCTCTATGAATATATATACACAGCTGGTCCACATTGTTCTTTACATCTTAATATAAATAGGTGTAGGGACAATGTGGACAAACGTTCTTCTTCAATGCAGATCCTAGTAACTTATAGAGCAAGAAACCTGAATGTATCAATAAGTCCTTGATTTGATTGTCGAGAATAAAATGTATCTTAGGTTTAGGGTGATTTTCTCAAGATTTTACACTTATAAACACCTTAGTGATTGCATGTGGTTGATGTTGGTATTTTTCTTTTCTCTCAAGTGGATGATGATGAAAATGAAGGTAAAAATGTGGCTTTCAAATGTAGTATTTAGTGACTACAAAATCAAGAGCACAAACATAATGTACTTGTTCTATTATGATGGTGTAAGGTGGACAAAGAACATTGTGAATTACCTATATATAAATAATTGAATTATGAAATTAATGAATCACATTTATTAGCCATAGTTGTAGAATTATTTTGCTGGTAATGAGAATGTGTGAAAGATACCCCACTTCAAGATGGTTAGAAAGAAACATACGAGTACATTATGTTTGATAACATTGTACTTCTGTAGTTGGTGTGCTCAAAACTTTCACAATGTACCGATGTATAAGTGAGGCGGAAAAAAAAGAAGATATTTTGTGATCATATAGAGTACAAACATTTTCGTAGTTTGGGTTATAAGGTCATTGATTACTATTTTGTCATCTTCATTTGTACATCGGTCCCAAAGCCACTGAGAATTGTTGTCTCGAGGCACAACATGATTTTTGACAATTTTGCACTAAATTTCTCATCATCTCATAGCTAACGAGGCGCCATACAATAACATTGGGGTGACTGTGACTGTACAAAACTCACCAGCGTCAAATGTATATTCTTAAAATTATAACATGGAAAAAGTCAGAATTATTAAATAATATTGTATACAGTAGTTGAATATATTTGCTGGTGTTTTGTTTTTTGATTTCATGCTTGTTTCTGTTGCAGAATTGTTTTACGCCACCTAGCCATAGGTGCATATTTGTTTCAAAATTATAAGCTTTATCTTTATCTTTTTCTTTTCATGTTTAATTGTAATTTTATTCTTATTAAACATAAGTTAATATACATTAAGTAGTAAATAGTTCGATATTATATGTTATTATGTGTTGAATATTTATGTGTTTTATATATATTGCAAATTAATATTTCTGATGTAAAGTTGGGTTTCTAAATCTTTTTTTTAATGACAATGGAATCAACTAATCAATCCATCGATCAACCATCACTTGCAAACAAACTCTTCTTTCTTAACAAATTAAAAATCTACAATTATCACGTTATATGATCAGTTATGTACAAAATTAATTCTGATTTTTGTGTTTCTTTGCAGAAGTCCATCTTGGTATGTGTTACAGTGATTTTTTCATCTTTGCATGTCCACCTTGCATATACAGCAGTACTAAATGTGAAAACCTCTTACAACCAGTATTTATGCTACAGGCCCCATTTGATAGATCATCTTAGATAAATGTTACTAATCAATCATTTACATCATCCTAAGTGAGGTGGGGCAGGGTTTGACTTTTTGACCAGGTGGGTCACAGTGTGGATGTAGCTACATGGGGCCAGCACACCTTCCAGTAAATGCTAGATCAACCATTGGACCAATATTAGTTCCAAGGTCCTTATACGTTGGTTCCAATCTAATTAACAGTCTTGTCCATATTAACAGTAGAAATTCTGTTTCTGTACACACTCAACTCTGACTGAACATATTCCTCGTATAGTACTGTTGCGTAAGCAAAGTTTTCGGTTGACATAATGTATTTGGCTCATCTCTGAATGGTGCTGTTCTTTAACCGGTGAAATTATAGTTCGTTTTTACAAATTTCAATGGTTGAGTACATTGTGTCATCCTAAACCTGAATCTAAACAGCATGAAATCCTACTTTTATGGAACGATTTTGATTTATTCATAACATTGAATATTCCTTCTTCAGGGTTTTGATATTTAGTTCTGGGATTAAACGTTTCTTCTGTTAACAAGTTTGATATTCATTAGTGCATTTTGAGTTACTTAGTTTCCGTTTTTCAAATGACTGATGAAAAAAAATATTTTCAATGTGTAGGTGCTGTTCATTTTTGCATTTTTATTTGATGTACTAATATAGATAGTTGACAATCATACTTATTGGAATTTTAATAGATGTGTCCATAACCCAAATTTCAATGTTAGTGTATCAAGATTTTGATGTTTATTCACGGTACCATATTAATAGACTCCCATTTATACACTATAACAGTGATGCTTGAAATTATCTAATCTATTGAAAAAGTTGCTAAATGCAAAACAAGCTGTAAGAATGACAGTTTTTGTGATGTGATGAAAGCGTGCAATATCAGTGGGGTTATCATAGCTGCTGATGCATGAACACATTGTGGTTACTGCCAGATAAGACAGTCACTCGTTCTATAACACTAAACGATTTGTGCAAGCAGATAACATTTTCTGCATGAAAATCTTCCATTTCTTGGGTTCAGTGTACCTTATTATACTGATGTAAGATTTCTTTTCGTCGAATCTATGATAATACTTTAAACCACCTGATTTTGCACTTTATGTGCAATTGAATCAAGCACTTTTATGTCGCGTTTTTAGTTACTATTTCTCCATATATTCATGAGATGTTCCTAACATCACCATGTCAGAATGTTCTTGATCTTATCAATTATCTTTCCTCAATGTGACAAACCTTGATATGGTTGTATGATGTATATATTTGCAATTTCTTACAGTTGGTCCTCCATACAGTTTTCGTTTCCGTGTTAAGTTCTACTCTTCGGAGCCAAATAATCTCCATGAAGAGTTGACAAGGTGAGTTCTCATCAAAACATGTCAAAACACATTTTTGTTCAATAGTATCTTTGCAGTATAATTATTGCAAATTTCATATTTTTATGCAACATAACTCAAAATATCCAAGTGTGAAAAGATAACAATTTAGCATCTACAATACTAAAGGATGTGGCCATCAAAAAACATCAATCTCATCTTAGTGTATTTCCCATCCCCTTTAGGTACCAGTTTTTCCTGCAGCTGAAAAATGACATCCTGGCCACCCGTCTGGAGGCCCCGTTTGATGTCGCCTGTGACCTTGGAGCATACGTCCTCCAATGTAAGTCTCATATACAATTATGTTTTCAGTCAAAAAATAACTGTTACTGATCGTTACTCTATTTACTACATTGGCCGGTCCACTACAAAAAAAAAAAGCATATGCAGTAAATCCTTACAATACCAAAAGAAAATCAAAACATTTTTGATATTTGAAAAAAGAAATACAGGAGTACTTCCGTGGCGGATTTCTTGCAACATGCCAACTAGTGCTTTAGTGTCTAAAGGTGTAAATGGTCTGCATGTACTATTGCAGCCTAGAATAACATCTAGAAATCAAGTTAGAATTCACCACACCGCATGTCTGCGAATTCACTCTCACAACTCATCCTTTTGACGAGTAGCAATTCTGGTCAATTTGGCATACAAATATAGAACTTTGCAAAAGGAGGAGGAGTACATTTTTTGAAGGACGAGTAGATATTTGAAGGTTACTTGTCCTGCACTTTTCCACCTAATCCTGACCCTGTGTCCGTGGGTGTGTTGTAGCTGAGCTGGGTGACTATGAGGAGGACGTGCACACGCCGGGCGTCATCTCCGAGTTCCGCTTCGTGCCCGAGGCGCAGCAGACCGAGGACATGGAGCTCGAGATCCTCGCGCGCTACCAGAAGTGCACGTACGTGGGGGCGGGGGTGTAATATGTTGTGATACAGGCATTGTATAGAGCTTTATCTTCAAAACTAAGTCACATGACGTTAAATCTTAGATTTGTATATTATATGTACTATTGAAGTGTCACCTTTATGTACGTGGGGGCTGATGTAGTACAGTAGAACCTCTCTATTAGGACCATCTTTGGGACCAGTGTTAGGTGGTCTCAATAGAGAGGTGGTCTCTATACAGAGGTTCTTTTTGGTAGCTTTATGAAGGTTTGAGACAGACTTGAAAAGTGGTCTTATTATAGAAGTGGTCCCCATTGGAAGTTCTACTGTATGTTGTAATACATTCATCTTCAAAACAAGTGACACGACGTTGAATCTTGGCTTTGTATATTACATGTACTATTGCTGTGTGTTCCAGGGGCATGACGCCGGCGCAGGCGGAGCTCGCGTACCTCAACAAGGCCAAGTGGCTCGACCTGTACGGCGTCGACATGCACATCGTGCAGGGCCGCGACGGACAGGTACGTACCCTAGTCAGGGCCCTGAATTGGGTCAGAAGATAAGTGCTGTGCCGGTGTGTACATCTTTAAGACATTATGATAAAAGTTCCTTTGTCACTTTTCAATATGATGGTTGTACAGAAGAAATGTATGGGTTTCTCGTGTTCATAGATAGGTTTTTTCAGTTCGTCACTTTTACAGGTAAAAATGGAGCAAATAACGGCTGTGTTGCTGCGTCACTTTTAACCTAAGTGGCGCCCTATGAAAGTAATGGCGTTATTTCACTAGCATTCAAGGCTCTATACTAATGCACCCCCCTCCCTGTACAGGACTACCAGCTGGGGCTGACGCCCACCGGTATCCTGGTGTTCGAAGGCCAACAGAAGATCGGGCTGTTCTTCTGGCCAAAGATCACCAAGCTGCACTTCCGCCGGAAGAAGCTCACCCTCGTCGTTGTCGAGGACGACGAACAGGTGGGTGCTCTAGTTACATCAAATTGTCTCAAAACGTGATTTACATAAAGATTCATTGGTCAGGTAAACGTTTAGAGCAAGTGAAATTTTACGTCATGCCGTAAGTGCAAGTAAAATTGTGGAATTTGTCGTACCCCATTATGGCTCGTATGAGTTGTCCAATGGCCATAACATTATCTCCTTTGCCACTACTTGTAGTGGTCTTGATATGCGAATTCCAAGCAGGATTTGTCAGCCGAGTGAGTTTGCGGCTCGTTCATGCCAAATACTTACATATACACTTCTAACCATAAATATGCTCATTCCACCGCAGCGCGTCACTTCTGTTGAGTAGAACTGGGGTGCAAAATAGATGCTTAATTAATTAATTGAATCATCACCACCAGGGCAAGGAGCAGGAGCACACGTTTGTGTTCCGCATGCAGAACGAGAAGGCGTGCAAGCACCTGTGGAAGTGTGCCGTCGAGCACCACGCATTCTTCCGCCTCAAGGGGCCCATCAAGGGGCCCAACGCGCGCCAGAACTTCCTCCGCATGGGCTCGCGCTTCAGATACAGGTAGCCTACACAGCATGGCGGGTTTTGTCGCTGTTCCTGTTGGATTTATTGAGGAACTTTTTCGGCATTGTTTTGAATACTGACATAGATAAACTGAAAGAATAAAAGTATGAAAAGCTATTTGTTATGTTTTCATTATTTGTATATATATTTGTCTACTGCTTGAAAAATCCAAAAGTTAAAAAGTACATAAATATATCAATTTTAATTTAAATTTCAAAGCAATAGCTTCCTGATCACAAGTAATAAATATAAACCATTTTTTTATATTTATTACTTGTGATCAGGAAGCTATTGCTTCAAAATTAAAATTAAAATTAATATATTTATGTACTTTTTAACTTTTGGATTTTACAAGCAGTAGACAAATATATACAAATAATGATTCCATATACTGCATACCTAATTAACAGATATAGCTATCTATAACTCTCCCTCACAGCCTAAGCTATAATAATCTCTCACTCTCCCTGGCAGTGGGCGCACGGAGTTCCAGCAGACGTCCATGATGCGGTCGCGCCGGTCGGTGCGATTCGAGCGCAAGCCGAGTCAGCGGTACTCGCGGCGCCCGTGTTTGAGCGGCGCGAGCGGGAGATGGAGAAGGAGAAGGAGGCGCGGAGGAGCAAGGAGAACACGCCCGAGGCTGGTGCGGCCAGCGCCAACACCAGGTGAGGGCATCAAGCTAGCAGATCCTAGAGGATGATTTTTTTTTCAAAATAATCGATGTATATACATGCCAACGCCATGCCAATGAATGCTAATGTGAGTGATTAGCACGTCTGCGTTGCGGTAGAGATGTGCTGTATGCTCCCCGAAAAATGGAAGGGAGTTGAGAAGGATATAATGTGACAAGGATGCCAATGACCTGGTGTAAATATGTAAAGTGGTTAGAGCACGATAACAGTGAATTGCGACTATAAATAAGCACATTTACATTTACATATACAGTGAATGTTCTCAACAGCGGAAGATTGAACAGTGGAAAGACTGAACAACAGAAGCTTTTCTCATGCATTAGCTATTGATATGTAGGTAAATTATGGAGTTAACAACAGAAATATTCTCAAACGAAGGATTTGTTACTGCAAATTGGGTTCTGGTGTTGAAGATATTCACTGTAAATTTATGCCACAAAACTTACTTGTGTTTCAGCCTGGCAAGTTTCTTCTAGCTGGCATGTTAATCTAGCCTAATAAACTTCAAGGACTTACATTTGCTCAGATTGGAGCCTAATGAATAAACCCCCCATGTTTTCACCCTCTTCCAGCCTGGCAGTGATCACCCCCCCGCCGCCTGCTGTGTCCACCACCACCACGACCGTTACCGTAGAAACGGCGAGTGCTGGTCCAGCGGTCAAGCCGCGTAAGAAGACCCCGTCGTCGTCCAGCCGGACGTCCCTGCCCGCCCCCGCCCCCGTCGTGAGCCCCACGACGGCAGGAGCCTCGGCCGCCGGAGCGTCCCCGTTGGAGCGCCTCGACAACCTTATCAAGGGACCGAGTGACGCGCACAACCCCAACCTGTCCATCAAAGGTAGGCAGCGAGGGTGCCAGGGCGGGGCGGCTCCAGATACCGTCAGAGGAGGGTGTGTGTTGGTGGGGAGGGGGGTTTGTGGAGATTTCAGTGGGATGTTGCAAGACGGCGTTAAATTTTTTTTCTGTCTCAAGTGAGAGTTCCAACCCCTATTCCCACTATCTGGATCTGCCGCTGTTTGGGTGGGTTTGGCTGGGGGGATAGGGTGTGGATCAGGACAACTAGAGGTAGAGTGGTGAATATATGCTCCAATAATGAACGAAATTTTGTAATGCTGATTTCAAATTTTTTACATTAAACCGTCGAAGGTATTTGTATGTAGGGTTGTATCTTGTTCAATATTTGTCGCAATTTCTGTGATGTTATACGGAAAGCGCTGGAAAACTGGAAAGTTGTGTTGTTCCTGACGGAATTCATGTTCACCAATCTACCAATAAAGAAAAATTTAAAGCGTGACAAAGATTGCTGTGTATGTACTAACTGATTGCCGACCATTTCCATATGGAAACGCTCATTTTCACTGGTGTGAATTGAAGCCATTGGCCATGTTTCCAAAACTACTCCAACAAAGATGGAGATTGAGTCTCGATTCAAATGTTATTCTGTTGATCCATGAAATGTTTAGAATATGAGCAGACATTTGAATCGAGACACTCAACCATCATCTTTGTTGAAGTAACTCAGAGTTACGGCCGATGGCTTTACCCCTGTGAATGTGGATGTAATGTTTACTGTGTGACCTGACCACCATTTATTTTTGACTCAAGCTTACCATGGCTATTACTATGTGACAAGAGGTGAGTTTTGTGGTATTGTGTGTGTGGAGGGTTATAAGCACTTGTGGGAATGAGTTTTGGCTTCAATGAATATAAAACAGAGTTTGAAAAATGGATGTTCAAAAGTTAAACGTTCAGTGTGCCATCTTCATTTGCTACCTTATTCAGTGACAAACTAAAGCTTTCTCCCACACAAGACGTAGCCTTATGGTGGCTTTGTGTAGCTTTTGTTGATTATTTTGTTAATGGTTAAGTACTTTGATGTGGTATTTCAGAAACAAAAATCCATGTAGTTGAAGATTAAAGAATTATTTCTTTTAATGATATTTTGATATTGTATCCTGATCAGTATTGATATTTGTAACTTAGTTCATAGTTCTGTGATAAATTCTCATTAGATTTTGATATTCTTCTGTCTATGTGAGCTTTGAAAATTTTAGAAAATTTCTTAATACGAATTTTGTGCCAATTTTTGAAGGTTAATTAGTAATGAAACAGAATGTATACTTATATAATTTACATAGTTCAATATAGTCTTATGTAAACTGTAATTTGCGTTGAAAAAATATGAATATCTCACCCTACGTCATAGTTTATATGGTGACCTCTAAGTCTATATAATCGATGTCTACATATCTGACAAACCACATGAAAATGGTATTTATTCAGACCTGCAATTGTAAACTTTTTCATAAAATATTTCAATTATTAGTTCTATCAAAATCAAACCTTTAGATCATAACTAATGAACAGAATTCTCTAATCTTCTACATAGGAAATATTGTTGTCACAATTTATTATCGTATATACCATCACCTATATAACTTCCTTCGACGAATTACATAATCTTTATATTTTGTCTATTTGATTGATATGAGTGATCATTCAGATTCAGTAAAAGCTATTTCTATAAATTATAAAGATTATAACCATAGTCAGGATGTCATTCCATATCAATCAAATATGGCCTCAAAGTCAACTATCAAAGGTGGCATCTGACCAGTGATTAATCTAGAAATTGTTAACAATAAGTCCCTAAGGACTCGCATATTTTGAAACAATGGGTCTGAGGAACAATACAGTGAGTCCTGACATACATAAACATAAACAAACTATAAATACTTTATAAGTCCCATAGGATGCAGAATTTTTAATTCTTTGCATCCATTTGAAAACCTATTGAGTCCTGGACTGGGGACCTGCATCTAGATTAATCACTGGTCTCTCAGCAGCCAGCTGCCGGTGTACGTTTCCCTACTGCTGCTGCACGGCACTCTGAGTATCAGATGTCAAGCAAATTCATTAATTGACCTCTGAAATGTTTCGCCTGAGAGTGGATTAACATAATTTATGTGACCTGTTTAAATACTGCAACCTGATTGGTTGAACCCGCCACACCCATCTGATACTTAGCTGTGATTGGTCACTTGCCCTCATTTATATTCATCACCGGCCTAACAGCCTGTGATTGGTCAGAATTTTTGATGAGAATAGTTTTGTGTCCGAGGTCTCTTCAGGACATCTGATACTGAGAGTGCTGCACGGTGGTGTGTGTGTTGTAGACGAGTCTGAGCAAGCCGCGGCGCGCCTCAAGGGTTTGGACGCGGACGGACCCCTCGCCACCTCCACCATGGGCCGGCCACAGCACAAGGACATAAACACCTTCATAAACAATCAGCTCAAGTTCCCCCCGGGTACGCCACACCCCGAGCAGCAACAATATGAACCCAAAACAATAAATTATGTATTACTGCCTTCCTTATTGTTGACCACTGATCTTGGCTTGAAAAGGAATTTTTTTGGTTTTAAGCAAAACTTGTTTAAATGCCCAAGACTTCATAGCCCAAAGTGGTCTTGTATTGAAAGCACGCTGTCATATCTCTTGCTAAACCACATCAAGCGATATCGTCGATATTTGACAATTTCATTGGTCACGATTTTTTATTTACATTCGCATAACAGGATTCATTTAAATGAAATTTGCAATGTCAAGTATTTACCGTTTAAATAGATAGCTGGCTATCTTCAGAGTGCATCAAGAGAAATCAAAGTAGTTATTTTAACAGTAGCTATGTTGCAAAATCATGATGAATATGAACCTTCAGAAATGCTTTCACTTTGGCAGTTTTTGTTTTCCTAATCATTAGTTCATCCATATGCACAACTTTCTTGTCAAAGTGTTCATGGTTGTAGTGTTTTATTGTTTTGTGGTTTGTGGTGACATGTATTCATCTGTGCAGTATCAATCTAATTGAGACTAAATGGAATATTATATCACAATTATGTCTTTAAATGCTTCAGCAGATTCAAAATGTTGAAAATTTTATTATTAATATAAAAAAAAGGAGAGCAAAAAAATGTAATGTAATTATATTGCATTCACAATGACGAAATTATCCTTTATTAGTTGTCACCATTTTGCTAATATGAGCCACTGAAATAAACCTTTATTAGTTCTATTAAAAGTGACACTGAATCAACTAAGTATGAGTCAAGAATCTAGCAAAACCATTCACCTTTATTGCCAGATTTTTCAACCAACTGAATGTATTTGTTTAACAATTTAAGAATGTAATTTTGATGGAAGTGTTTACATATTTAAACTGCCGTATGGATTTCATATGTGTTGTTTACTGTTGTGTTCAGGACCGGCTAACCACATCCCCCCTGAGCAGATGAAGTGTAACATCCTGAAGGCAAAGGCAGAGGAGGTGAACATAGGGGCCAACCACATAAAGCCTGCTCCACACAAAGGTATGAAGAGATCGTGTAAATGTTCATAAATTATCATTTTTGAAAAGTGATTAGTTACAGGGCCAATTGATATCGTAATTTTCCACCTATGAGTGAATCAGTGCAGCGTATGAAAAGAAACCGGTCATCAGACACTCTTGTGTAAGCACTAATACTGGTTTGTCACATTCTTCTGTGTACTTTTTGTGACAGTTATAGTAACTATGAAGATGTTGAACTCATCACAGCTCACTTATTTTTTGGTTGGCCGTTCCAGATGCCATTGCTGTTGAGAAGGAGAAGGCAGGTTTGGTGGTGAACATCCCGTCTGATCTCTCAGACATCTCAGACAGGTAAGAATCATGCCTGAAATTTTATTCATTTTTATGTGATTGTGTTGCTGTGTCTACAAAAATTATGAATTTGCATGATGAATAATGATTTGAATTGAACATTTACAAAATCAATCGAATCATTTAGAGAGACAGAATCATTGCTTTTCATTGTTTTTATTAATACCAATGTAGTTAGTTTGCATGATGAATCATCTTTGAAATAATCTGCATAGAAATACCATTACAAGTTTGACATGGATTTGAAAAGTATCTCCCTCAGTGAGAATGCATCCTGATGATGAGTGTGACTAGAGGTCGTGTCCTTTCAAATTACAACCAAAATTGGTTGTTACATTTCCTGCCAGGCTAAAACTTTTTCCATGTACAATTTATAGATGTGTGGCCTGTTTAAATAATGATTGCGAAAAAGAAAAGCTGCTGGTTAAAAGCCAATCTTAATATTATATACTCTTAACTATCACATACTCGGCCCACTGACCCACAAACTCCAACCATTAACCTACAACTCCCACTGACCTACAAACTCCGCCCACTGACCTACAAACTCCGCCCACTAACCTACAAAGTCCACCCACTGACCTACAAACTCTGCCCACTCACCTACAAACTCCGCCCACTAACCTACAAACTCCACCCACTGACTTACAAATTACTGACAGACTAACTCCTCCCACTAGTTGCATGTGACTAACGTGCCTGTTGTAGCGAGGAGGAGTCAGAAGAGGACAGTCCCCCGCCGCCGCCACATCAGCAGCAGCATGTGTACTATCCCCCACCCCCCACCGTCCACCATATGCCGACCTCGCCACATCGACGCAAGCTCGACAAGAATGAACTCGCCGCAAAGGCTTACTACAGGTGCAATGTCTGTGTGAACAGGAGTATGATTGCTGGTTGTCTATAGTCACGGAAAAGTTTGGTAAAGAAGGGAAGATGGGTGGGTCAGGCTATATTTGGAATTTTCAACAGGCAGGGGAAAAGTTTTTAGGAAGAAAAGTTATGAAAATTTTATGAGGAAAAAATATATAATTTGGATGAGCCGTCTACTATTAAGCATTTTTGTATTTATCAACATAATGAATGCATGAAGCCCTTTATTACAAACATCTCACACTTCTGTAATTATTGTTCAACAAGTTTAAGGAGACATTGCATTAAAAGAAGAAAATTAGCCATCCTTCTTGTTAAACTTAAAACTGTGTTTCTGGTGCTGTACAAACAAGGAAAAATTGATTTGATTAGGGAAAAGTCAGAAAAATTTTACTGTCAGAATTTTGTATTGTACCTCTATTAATCATATTCCACAATCTCTAATGATCTCGCTGTTCAAAACTAATGATCATGAGTTGTAACTTTGTAATCCTATTTGTGTTTTTATTTTAGATTAGAATAGATACTGTACTAATGGGCCATGCATGTGACCATAAATCAACATTGATTTTTATGTGATTGTTTTACTTGGTATATGTACTATATTATCGTTTAGATCGGCAACATAAAGATATCACTTTTATGTCAAAGGAAGTCATATTCCATTTTATGATAATTGTTCTTGACCGTTATAAATATATCTTGAAATTTCTTTTTAGAAATTCTAATATATTTTATTCTGTTCTGAATTACTTATATGAGTGATTGTTTCATTTGATTTTCAGCAAAGCTGCAGATGATAAAACGCATTTACTAAAAGCACAAAATGGGTAAGTGCATGAAAAATCTTTGTCACGCCATTCCATCCAAATTATAAATTATAACCAAGCATCACATCAGATTGTTTTGGTCAATATGTATTGCATTTATATTTATTTTCATATTTCATATAGACTGCCAAACGGAAAACCGTGAATGAACGCTATTCCGATAATGTGGTTTTAAACATTTCACATTGATACACTGAAGATATATTAATAATCTATTTTGATGTTGGTGTCAAATACATTACATTATGTAAAAATTTTGATGCTGTTTGAATGATAAAAGTGGTTAAAACCACATATCGGAATTAACATTCATTCACGGATTTCCGTTCGGCTGTCTATATTTTTTTCATCAGTTAACTAAGATAGACGAATCGGATTAACTGTAGTATGATGTATATTTCCAGTGTGAGCCACAAGGCGCTGACGCCGTCACCACCCATCATATCTAGTCCCTCCCCAGTCCAGCAGCCAGCGCCCCCACAAGTGGTGAGTACCGCCTCAACCCCGGCCTAGTGCTGCCATGATCAATGCTGGATGAACTTATTACAGTGCTGTGACAACAGGGGTCTATGTTAAGGTTTGCTCGGACTCAAAGTCAAAGGTTATGTGTTGAAAATCTTAAAATTCAAGCCCGCAGCGATGCATGGTCCGAATCAAGTGTCTAGTTGGCATTGCCCACGTAGTTGTGGGTAATGTGCAGCTCTGAATAGGCAGCTGTAGACATGTATACACTGCGAGACAGTTTCAAATGAGCACTGGTCTAAAGTTAATGCTATAAAGTGTACGTAGTAACTCTATATTTCCATTATTTCATTTAAGGAGTGTGGGACTACAATATTCAACAGGCTGTCACTTGTAAATTTTCATACTGTTTTTGGTATAGATGTGCAAAATTGATAGATCTTTTCAATTTATATTAACATCAAAACTAATGACATTTCTCATTTTCAATTCTTTAAAAAAAATATATTTTCAATGTTATATTCACTTTCATTATTCTATTTTCAATAAATTTCAAATAATTCAAAAACTAAACTGACATTTTAATATTAAGGTGTAAGGAGCAATTCTTTTGTATAAAAGTCATATTTTTGAAGATTTGAACTCTAAATTATGTCACCTCAGGACAAACTTCTCATATTGACAGCATTTGAGGTCTTTGTAGTCACGAATAAAACCCCATTAAGTACTGAACAATAAATTTATTCTGACCGATCTTACGACTCAAACAACAGCCTGACTTGGCAGTGCAGAAATGAGGTGTTGTCTCTGCTGTTACAGATGGTTTATTACACTGGCACCCTGGTCTAGCCACCTCATCACCTCACTGGTTCCCATGTAGGTCACAGCTACTGCTGCTGCCAGATACCGATGCCTGTTCGACAAAGCGAATGTTCCATCTTGGCAAAACATTACATTGGCCAAATGGTGTAAAAAAAAGCATGAACTAACATCAAACGCAAAAAATTTTGGATGAATGTGTTTGGCCTGATGGAGCATGAGCGTTTGTCGACAGGCGCTTTGTGAGTGGCCAGTATATTGTGTAGATGTTGGTGCCGAGTCATTGTCTTGCACACTCTCTCCTCTTCACTGTACAGGGCTCCTCTCTCCCGCATCAGTGGACAAACACTGTGGTACTGTATCATACGATTTCATCCGATTTTTCTTCTGATAATGTGTAATACGTAATTTATGATAAATTCAATATTTAACTTACAATTATTGACAATGGCTTTCAGGTGTGAACATCGAAAACTTTGAATTGTAAGTTGATTATTGGATTTATCATAAATTACGTGTTATATACTGTGGGTACTGGCATCGTACAAACTCTCACAGGCACTAATGCTCATGGCGGCCATCGCTTTTTTTCCCGTGATCATTATTGGTCATTTTGATCTTAGAGCAAAAAGAGTAATGGTTGCCGGGAGATTTTTGTGCTGTGCAAGCATCCCAATACCCTGCAAGTACACATGAAAAATACCACTTTTCTCAAAACAAATCATTTCACAATCTTGCAATAACAAGAATATTTGATCAAAAATGATAGACATTATTAGATTGTGTGTCTAGTATTAAAGGAAATCAAACTGAATACCATAATAATTTTGTGAATCTGTGAAACCTTTAACCAAAATTTCTGCATTTTTGAGTCTTCTAGTTTTAGTTTGATAATTTTCTTTGTAAAATTGATAGGCCATGTTTTAATTCAATGTCTGTTGGTATGTTGAATACTCATCTGCTCAAGTTTGTAAACATATATACACGTTTTCAACCGACTTTTGAGCTTGTTTTTAGCATACCTTCTTGATAGCTTTCAATCCTCTCGTCACACCAGAATCTCGTGGTGTGACGAGAGGATTGAAAACTATCAAGAAGGTATGCTAAAAACAAGCTCAAAAGTCAGTTGAATACGGGTTTATATGACTGTTGGTATGTATCTACTCAATGAAGTGAAACTGAGATACAGATTTGATGAAGTCGGGGATTCCCATCACTTAGTGCTTCGTGGTGATCAGTTTGCTGTGAAGGAATTTTCGGTTATTCTATCGCCAATATTGCCTGGCATATTATTTTCTTGATTTTGTTGGTCTTATTATTTCATGCTCTTCTTTCGGAGCACATTATATTTTCTCAAAGTGCACTCTTTGTTTAAATTTTGTGTTTCGTCTTGTTCTTTCAAACAATTATTTTGATACTTATACAATAATATCATATGTATAGTCATTTTGTGTGAAGCGTAAGCGTTACATGAATATCTAGAGAAACTTGAAGGCAGAAATAGAATACTATTAAGTCTTTTCTTTTATTTCTTCAAAATTCATTCGCATAGTTCTTTTTCTTTTGTTAATTTTTCACACTAATGATAATAAATCTTGTCTGTTTAAAGTGGAGAAAAATATTTTTCAGACAGTTAGATAATAATGAACATTTACATATTAACGCATAATAATGTTGGTAACAAATTGGTTGGTGATGTGCTCTTTCTTTATAATAGAATTCTATATTAATGTATTTAATCCTTCGCCAGTGATAGGAACTTTTCACAAGTGTAGAAATTGAAAATGGTGTGATTTTTGTTCATTTAAAAGTTATCCATGTAGTAAAATATTTTAAATCTTTTGGCATTTTTAGCAGAAGCGATTTTTTCAATTTACAGATTCAGAGTTCCCATGAGAACAATATAAGAAAAAAGGTGTTGAGCGAATTATTAACAGTTGTCATTTTGAAAAGTTTAAATTCATGGGAACACTGCTGTGTTTATTTTTCATATACATGTAGTTGATTATCTTAGAGCGGCGCATGCATGTGGAGTGACTTTTATCTGAGGTTATGTTACACAAAATGATAATTCAACAAACTACCAACATATATTATAGCAACCTTCTAAAGCTGTGTTTGTATACTGTACTTTTACAAGCACTGGAAAATCTATTTTCCATCCCATACGATACCTCTAATTTTTATAAGTCTATTGAGTTGACAAGTTGTGGCTCATTAATATATAAGCAGAAGGATCTCTATGTCATCATGATAACATCAAACCGCAACAAAAAAGAAAACAAAAATGTTGACATAAATGTAGCTTCGCGTCAAACTCACAACCACTGCCTCTGTCATATCAAACCCACAAACAACTTCAGATGTATCCAACACAAACAACATGTAGTAACAACCTCATTAAGCTGTTGTCACTCTGCATGCAGCGCCCCCATGTGTGCTTGCTAACTTCTGCTTGTGTTTGTGGCCACTAGGTGTCGCCGGCGCCCCCGCTGAGTCCCAAGGCACCCATGGCTGACGAGGAGGCTGACACCATCGACGACGAAGCACCGCTGCTCTCCCCCGACTCCACTAAACCCAAACCTAACAACCCCTTCTATGTGGCCCCATCCAAAACCACGCCTGGACCCTTCACTGCCTCCTCCGCCGCAGCAGCTAGCCCTGCTGCAACCACCGGTTCTACGAAGCCTTTCACTGGCACCAACAAGACCACGGTTGTGAGTAGCAGTAACAATAGCGGCTCCTCCTCGGGGGTAAAAGTGAAGACTGCCGTGGTGCCGCCTGCACCGACTAGAGCCGCCCCACCACCACCCCCTGCCCGCTCCACCCCTGCTGCTGGTGGCAAGCCGGGCAAGATAACGAACCTGAAGATGGCTGTTCCACCTCCCAAGCCCCCCTCCTCCACGTCCCCCAAAGTGGCTGTAGTCCCTGCCCCTGCCTCTGGCTCACTCCCCATCATTGGAAAACCAGTCACCAGCTTCAGCCTCAAAACGACGGAAACCGTGGCAACACCTGCATCGCCCACGGCAACCAATGTCAACGGGGCCGACGTCGGCTCTCCCACCACGCCCAAAACTGTCATCGTAAGTGTGCATGACGACCGGTCTAGCGCATGCGTTCTACATCCTGGCCCTTGGACTAACACTTAGCTGTAGGCGCTTGCAACACAGTAATGGTGACATGATGCAATTATCCTGGTCACGGCACTAAAATCTGTGATTGTTGTTATGATTTGAAATTTGTGTTGACTTCTGTGCTATATTTATTGTTGATTTTAGACCACGGAAATAATTACAACAATTGAAGGACATTTTGTTCATGACATGTTCTTGCATGTTCTTGTTTGCAAGCGTCTACAGTATACCAGTGTCATAATCAAAAATGTAATATCAAGAATGCACTATTTTGACAAATACTAACACATTTTGTTTTTTTCTTGCTAACCGGATGTAGTATTTCCACAAGACAAAATTTAAGGTAATATCTCATGAATGATTATTCTATTTCTATTCATTCTAGATGTTTTTATGTCTTTTGTGAATTTCTATATTTGATAATATACTACTTTCATGGTTTGGTTTTTATTCTATTATAGATGTTAGCAAAGTAGAAATCACAATGAAATTTTCAACTGTGTATAATCACTGTATATATACGAATACAAATATTATTAAACTCTTTGTTGAGAAAATGTGAATCTAAGGCTATCATTTCAGAGTGCTGGAATGTCATTTGTCAATCAACAAATTTAAAATTGACATGCATATGATTTTCGAAGAAACAAGGTCCACATTTCCTCATGAGTGTTTACTGTATTGCTTTGTTCGGGTTGTGTATTTGTTGTTTCCTCCTTTCTAGAGGCCCACTCAGTATCCCATAATCTACACCGTGTGACACAAGCAAGTGAATTTTACATTTTTGCTGCATGAAAGTTAATGCCGTTCTATTGATACCAGAGGCAGAATGCATCTAAGAATATTTCATTTTTAGTAAACTCAAAGCTTTGAATCATTCAATATTGTTCCTTGACGTTAAAATTGTTTAGCCAATGAGAAATATACAAATCAAACTATGTATATAATGAATGGCTATTTAAAGTTTAATGAGAATAAAGCCCATTCCTAGATGCACTCACAAACTTCGATATGAACTGACTCGCAGCATGAGACCAGCGCAGTAGATGTACAATGTAGAAGTCAACGTCCAGCAGCAATTGAAGGGATGTTCATGTACATAGGTTTCTGAGTTCATGATGGCTACTGCTGCAATATGCATGCATCAGTCGTTTTTCTTCCACCTCATCAGGATGATCAAAGGCAGAAAAGTTTTCAACTGTAATTTTTAACAGTTCTATGTTTTCACTGTTTTTATCGCGTCCTCTTTTATTTATCTTTATGCGTTGTGGCGTCATTTTTCTTTGTTGTGCTTTTATGTTCTCTTATAATTGTTCATCTAGAATGAATATGTCTTTAAATTTATGAATGCATGTTTTATCAGTTTGATTTTTTATTCTATTTTATTGCACCCTTTTGTCCTTGCATGAAACACAATTCCACCATAGATAAAATTGATCTTGGAATGGATATGAGCTTATAATTACAAGGCTTACCAGTATTTCTTTTATTCATGGTTAAAATAAACTGGCATGTTTTTAACAAGTTCAGCAAACGTTTCTGAAGGAATATAACAAGCATTAACAATACTGTCAAAGCCCATTATAGTGTATATACATTTATGACCCAATTCAAGTTGTTAGTTTTGTTACTATGTATGTTCTCCAATGAATGTAAACTTTTATCTGTATGAACTTGAATAACATTTTAAGGAAATTATGCTTTCCAGCTAAGGGGCCATAAATTCAAATTCTCTATATTATTGTTTGATAAAAGTACCTGGTATCACTCTTTTTTCAATACCCCTTAGTTACAAATATGTGTGGATGTCATAATAAAGGGTTTTACAGTACCTGTTAATTCATATGTGAATGACTAGCATGATATTATTTACTAATGAAAAAACCTTTTTCAAACGAAAGATCTTAACATAGGCAGTGATTAAATGTGTTTTTATAGTAACTTCTATATTTTGATTGTCTGGAATTTTCATTGTAATTAAGCATTGAAATGTTCAGCAGAAAACTTTGATGGATCAATAATAAAAGGGCCTATGTGGCATAAAAACATTGTCACTGCAGGCACTTTTATCACTGAATCACCGAAAAAAAAATTTCTTTATTGAGGACTGACTACATTTCATTCATATCTAAATGAGTTGAAAGAGACAATTTATATGGTCAACAATCAGCGGTTAAATGTCAATTACTCTACAATGCAGTTTACATTGCAGGAGACTTCGTTCACTGGGGGTAAAGCCGTCACCCGAAAAGTGTCGACAACAAGCGTCAAGTCTCTGCCGACGAAGGCTAGCTCGCAGACCGTGACTGTCGTCAAGGCTGAGTCTGACACTCCTGCCCCCACAGCCCCGATCATCAAACCGGCGCCCACGGAAATCTCGCCATGGCAGGTTTCCATGGCAACCCCAGCACCAGGCACCCAGACAGTGCCGGTGAAAGTCGCTGTCGTTCCAAGGGTTGTCAACTCATCAGCAACAACTGTTCAGACTGCTAATAATGTGCAGGGAAAAAAGACCACGACGACCAGAAGAGTGATAACCACAGAGTTGTGATGCCTAATTACGATGGAAATATGGCTGCCACCGCCGCCACCATGTCGTGGATGCTAGCTGCTGTGGGGGGGAAAGTTGAGTTGGTTGGATTGGGTTTTTATTGGGTTTTAGGAATTGTAGAGAAGACATGCACACTGTGGACTAGAGGGAGAGCAGTGTGGATGAAAATGCGTAGTGTACAGGTGATTGGTTCACCTTGTGATTTTCGCTACAGAACTTGCACAATAAGGGCTTCTTCGTATCGGTCATAAGACTTGAGGTGGCGTTGCAATATTTGTTCATTGAAAACATTTTACTGGCAGAAAATAGCTTTAACTCAGTATTCAATTACTGCAATTTGATATCTCGCAAGTTGTGAAGGATTGTATTTTTAACACTACACATTTATTTTTAGGTCATTCTTCATTCATTGTGAGATAAAACTAGCCATTGTAAAGTATTAAACATTCATTCGCGAAAATAATGATCAAGTGTGATTTCAAGAACACCAGTATGAGGAATTTTTGTAGACCGAAATATGATTAATAAGAATATCATAGATATTTTGTTGAAAATATTGAATTGTCGATATTAACTCTTTTGTGGTTAAAGTAGTAAATGTTGCTTTACTCGGCAATTCAATTATCCATATTGTAAATTTAAGCTTAGTTGAGGCTTGATTTTTCTCTGTAATTATAGGAATCACTGACTACCCACCCATTAAAGGAAATCTGCTCTATCCAGACTACTTGAAATAATGGTCTAAGTTCTAGAAATTCATGCACATTATTATTTTATCAGTGAATGGCAGTTTTTTATCAGACACTTACGTATTAGCGGTGTGTGTTCGGTTTTATTTCCACAAACTCCTTGCAAACAACATTTTTTCAAGACATCGAAAGAGTATTATACTCAGTCTTGCATTTTATTCTTGTGCCACAACTCTTGGCTTTTTGCTTTACAAAACCTGACTTAGTTGCTCTAAAGGAAATATTAATGTATGTATATAACGCACATAGATATGATGATGATATATTTCTTATACATCACTTTATTCAGTTTTCATCGTTATCTGTAATAATAAGTTATTGTTAAGCATAAAGTGATTAAGTTATGGCCCAAGTCTACATACAAGCTGTATATTTAAATCGGCTAGCATTTATTATGCGAGGTGTCTTATTTTATGTTTATATTGCTACAGAATTATTTTAATACATTGCTGGTACTATGTTTTTATATGCAGTTGTTTATAATTATGTAGATATTCATATGATATCATCTTATCAATTAATACACTAAAATCTATTGGTTGTAGAAATTATTTATATAATCATGCAGATAGTTGTAAAAATATTATACAGAATCTATAGTGACAAATGTTTTTAATTAAGTAAAAAATAACCATCAATCATGCCATTAAAATATAGATTTTACAGAAAATTATAGCCTCTTAGAAAATATTAAAAGGTAAAGTAGATCAATTTGTTACCAAATGTATCATTCTTCATCGGGACGTTGAAATAATTAGTTGCGTAATACGATGATTATCCATCTGTAAATATTGATGTGCACTGCACATTTTGGTAATGATAGAATTGCATTATTTAATGTATATTTTAAAAGTTTATGATAGTTTTATTATTTATACGATGAACAAGTATTTTAGATGGATTTACTTTTAAGTAGAGTTCCTTTCACTACATTTTAGCTTGTCTTGCGATTTTACCTTGAATAATAGCGATGTGCCTTCTGAAAGGGTCCAACATAGCGGTTATACAATATTGGTAATATACAGCTGATTGTGATAAATTGAAGCTGTGAATAAGAATCGTGGGTAATAAATATATAATCATAAGAAATTCATTGTTAAAGGTTTTAATTATATACAGGACTTGGTGCTAAAGTGGAAAAATTGGAGGAAGATATTGTCAACGATCTATGTAATTTATACCAAATGAACAAGGATCGAACAGTTTTGTGCAGTATTTATGGATAATGTATTGAAAAAATATATTTTATACCTGTAGAGCCAAATATCTTCAGAATATTAGTTTTTCATTCATTAGCTCTCGTGTGTATGCTACTTCATAGCTGCAATATTTATTGGGTTTATGATAATGATAATAGATGAGAAAGATGTGACATAATGATAATGTTTAAAACCAGAATCTCGTTTACAACTCTTGTAGCTGTGTCCAGTAACCATTAGTAACGAGGTCAATGTTTAACCTGTTCATATAAAAGGGTGAATGAGGGTTTGTTTGTTTCACTTCTCTTATTCATGTAGTTTGAATGCCTGACTAAATTGTCTTGGGGTTTGCATAAGTTAATAATTAATTATGCATTGGGAGGTCAATGTTCATCATGATAGAAATCAGACTTCAAAGTGCAGACTTTAAAGAGCAAATGCTATTAAAGATTGAGTATTTTTTTATTTTGATTGCTTTTTTATCACAATATTTATTTATGTTGTGGAATTTTATATTGCAGATCATGTTGAAAAATTGCTGCAAATTGATTTTGAGTAAGATGACTTGCAAATAATTGTGCTACTATTTATAAATGATTGAGGACTTTACTTTGATAATTACAGAACTTCCTTCAGCAAATGTTGAGCTTGTGTAGAAATTATTTATAATTAAGGATCTTTGCTTGACAGTTAGGTATAGAGCCTAGTTTTTGTTTGGTTGTGTGAAAGTTGATTTGTGATCAATCATCCTTATATTTCTGCAGAATCATCACTATTGTTAGTAACTGCATGTTTTTGTACAATTGAGAGATTGCATTAAATGCTATATGCCAAATTGTGTTTCTTATGTATGTGCAGTTTTATGTCCAAATCGTTTTACCGAGTCCTTTCAATTTGATAAAATACTAAGATCCCACTTTAGATTACATCTACATGTACATTTGATCTATATTTGGGTATACACGTAGTTTGGAATACAAAGGTAACCAGATATATTGACATGAAGTTCCACCATCGTAATTTCATCAACGGATATATGATTAATTATTCAGATTATTTTATATATTCATGAATTTTTAATACTGTAAAACTAGAATAGATTGTTGCCATTAAATTCCACTGGTTTGATCCTTAAAAATTAATTAATTTTGGAGTTTTTAAGGTAACATACCTTGAATGGGATAATTCATGTGAAAGAACTTATACAAAGATCATCTAATCTAAAAAATCAGTTATTGCAGCAATGCTGCATTGCTAGTAAAATTGTTTACATGAACTGTTTAAGGTTTACCAACAAATTATCATCCATGTTCGATTTTTCACACTAAATTTCCACCCAGTACTGTGACATTGATTAGCAAAAGAACCAAGTGATGTGCCCCTCATTTTACTGGGTGTAAATGTTATGCTTGAGAAAAAACAAAACAATACTAGTATGTTTTCATAGTTTTAATACCAGCTAAGAACAGAGCAGTCAGGTAATATTCAGAAGTAAGAAACCTCATAAAATAAGTATTCATGAGCAAAAGACATTGTACCTGGGGTACATAAACATGATGTACGCGGTTATGGTAAATTGATAAATGCTGTAGTACTCTTTGGATGTTCATGTGCAGTTTTTAGTTCATTTGGTTTGTATCTACCTATTCTAAGGCTAAAATCAATGCCAGCAGCCCACCAGTCAGGATTAAAAGAAAAAAAAATTAGTTATCAGACTGAATTTTTCATTCTTGTCACAGGTTATGCGTGGTGCCTCAAATAATGAAAATATGCTCCTAATAGCCATTAGTGTCACCCAATGTTTGTTCTTGTAAACGAGACTGTTCAATAACCAATCTAATAACTATAATATAAAATAATAAAATATAATTGTATCCCCAAGCAAACTGGGAAAAAACACATTAGAAATCTAATAACTATACCTGACTACACATAACAATGGAAACCTCTCTTAATAAAACAACTATGTTGTGCTTTCTTTAATCATAATTGAATATCTTCTTATCTTAATAAACTTAAAAATGCCACATTTTAATAAATAATATATCGAACAATCAATGAAAGTCTTCCAAATTCCAATAAATGGATACTACCTTTTTTTCTAAATGATTTTTATACAATCATGACCATGGATAGACTATTCTTATACATGTATATCAATCACTGGACATTAAAAAAATTTCACATATTTGTGTGTAGATCTGAAACATTTTTATAAAATATCTCCAAAACGATATCACATTAAAAATCCAAATAATGTTCACAGGAAATCCAGCTTTCCCACATACTTTTTCATTTGAAATCACGATAAACCGCAATATTTGAATCCTCTTTCATCAATACGAATGTCTTTTGCCAGAAACACTGTCTTTCACAGACCTAAACAAATAATGATTCAAGTTACTTATCATGTACAAGATTCCCAAACTTATGATAGCTAGAATTATTTATTTACCAATGATTTTGGTTGCAACAATGCATCGTGACGAGATCCTTCTTCAAATGATTACTTTAGAATATACTGCATTTGTCTTATTGTATTCAATTGTGATGATTTTATGAGCATCAATATCGCAACTAAATTTTAGTGAGGGATTTGATATGGGGGAGGGTGGGGCTGAATGCTTGAAATTGGCCAAAGGGCAGATTAAATTGCAGGAATCTATCTAGCCCTGCTCAGTGTAGTGAGAAATGCTGTACCTTGTCCTGATAGTCGACTCAGCCATGTGTTGTCTATTGGGGGACCTCAGCCCCAGTCGAGCCTGGAAGTATAATCATAATCATTTTACATAACATCAGGGTACAAAAAAGGACTACTGGAATACATACCACCGTGTGCTGGCTCCTTTTTAGTAATGGCTGGTAAATGTAAATAAAGGCAACAATAAGAGTTGTTCGTGGTTGAAAATCAATTACATGTATTTCATATTACACTGGAAATTTTCAAACAGGTTCAGTATAATTTCCTTTCAGTACCGCCCCTACCATTTTTTCACATAAAACTGACTGCCAAACTTGATTCATAATTTAAAAAATGTGTACATTTTGGCAGCCGGCAAAACTTACAGACTTTTTAAGTACCGTATACAACCATCCAAGCGCCCAGGGCCATTAAATTGAAATTTTCTCAAACTGGGGTGTGGGCTGTTACACGAGAGTGCAGTTACTACATAATTCTCATGGACATTTAAGAAAAATAGGGGGTAGGGCTGTTACACGAGGGTGGGCACTTGGATGGTTGTATACGGTAAAATGTTATGAATGTCGTTTTGGTTACATACCAACCTCCTGTGGTGTGTGCGGCTCCACGAAGTCCCACACGGTGTCCGTTTCCATGGCGAAAGTCAGCATCTCGGCAGCCTCGACGTGGCCCGCACTGTTGGCGCTGTCCAGAGGGAAAACTCCGTCACGCGTCCGCACCTGGCGATCGGCACCTGCAGCATGCAGATATAGCGTGTTGAGAAAACTCATCATTTAGATTTGTTTGGAGAGGTAATACGTCAAATGTTGAAGTACAGTATGTTAAGTTTATAGGCAGCGCTAGGCTGGAACTACACCACAAAATCGCAAGTGCGACTACGCCCAGACTGTGTGATGGAGTGAGTCCTAATTAAATATTAGCCCGACTTGGTGTTTCTGTCATATATACTACATCCACTTACTTTCCTAAATCAATGAATCAATAAATCAGGAATACTAATATACAGTCAAATGCAGACGGTGTGTCAATGATAGAGGTGAAACGATACACTGATGCATTGCTGAATCACGGTTTATTCACTTACGATGAAAGTATCGATACAATAGTCTATGGCGCGCTAATTCACGATACAACTGTTAACATATTTGTATGCAAAATATTAGTTATAATCAAGTAAATTCCTCGCATTTTTTGCCATCTTTGTTGTCATTGCGAACAGCGTTCCAAACGAAATGTTGTCAACTAGAATGATGGCGAACTGTGATTCCAACATTTTAGTCTCGATTTCTTACGCTGGTGTACACCTACCTACATGTCTATGTAAGTATCGTGATATGTATTGTATTACTAATGAAGTATCGTGATGTATATCGAATCGTTACTCAAGCGTCATCCTTATCTATTCGGGCTTATTACGCATTGGAAATTATTCAAAAGCGGCAATAATGCTGGCAGATTTCGGAAGCTCTTGACCAATCAAATCATCAAAGGCCAAAACAGTTCAGCCGTCAATCAAACAGAACAGTACGTAATCCGTGCGAGGATGTTCACAGAAATACGATGCACCTTATTATTTGTTAGTTGACATTTGAAAACATACGTGGAGCGTGCCTGTTCTACGCTAGTTGCCAGTTTTATCGTAAATGGACCTCTATGAAAACAAATTGATCTTCTGCCACTAAAATGAGCTCAGTTGGCCCATGGCTTATACCATGAACATCAGACTTTGAAGGTTGTGTGAATGGGAAAGGCGTGAAACCCACGATGCTCAAACGTATCGTTGCAGCCCTGACTCATTGGTGCTAGCCCCTTGCAGCGGGGGCCTGGCGCTCACCATTGTTGAGCAGGAGCTGTATTACGGGGATGTTGCCCTTCGCTGCAGCGCGGTGCAGAGCTGTGTAGCCCGCGTCATTCTGCTGGTTCACGTTACAGCCTGAAAACAACACAATAACGTCCATGTTGAAGTTTCGCCGTGAATGTTCATATGCAAACCAAATGTCAAGCTTCATGTCAAGTTATCAAATTTTGTGGGTGAGCGGTCATTTGCGGCGACATTTGAGTACTGCTCAGGGCTCTACTATACACACACCCTGTTTGCTCAGAACAAGTTAAAATTTCTGTCCTACAAGTAATTCTTCAATAGGCACAATCATGTCCGACGGACACAAAAAATACATACAAATATCGAGCCAAATTGAAGGTCCACTTATTAGACACACTTTTGTCTTGCAGTAAAGTAATTTCAGATGAATTTACACTGTAGATGGGTTTTAGTGGGCTTAATTTGCTACATCAAGTTGTCCACTGTGACTCTGAATATACGGTTACCAATTTCAAAATTTTAATCCGTCCTGACAACACAGATACCCGTCTCAGACTGTAGGATGGGTTACTCATCCGTGACCGTGCTCACCATGGTCGAGCAGCACCTGGAGAGTGTTGATGTTGGGGGTGGGTGAGTTGAGCACGGCGAAGGTTGCCAGGTACAGCGGCCCGTCTCCCTGACTGGTCAACACGTTCAGGTCCGCACCTGGCACACAGTCATTCATTTTGGAAATGAATCCATTGAATCCATAAAATAGATACATACACTATTTATACAAGTTAAAAAATATCAGAGATTATTACTTAATTCAAGAGTCCATTTCAGTTACAGTTATATACATAATGGGTTTTAAAATTGATGATTGCTTTCCTCATGAGCAAGCAAGCAATAGCCTGAAACGTACAAACTTATCATCATAAACCAATAAACATCCAGTTGGCCCCCAAATATGGATTATGCAAATTTACTGCACTATGGTAATGTAAATACAAGTAATTATGAGGTAATCTTATAATCGAGGTGAAATTTAGACCAACTTTTGAAGTTTTCCCAATGTAATGACTACCATTATTAATAGTAACTTAGTAGAGCCTGTCCACACCACAATGACGTAACAAGACGCAGCAAAACTCAACGGTGGTAGTGTGTCGTATAAAGAAAAATGTTAGTCTGATCTTCCCCTAGTCGCGACAGTGCCTGTCCACATCTCTGAGACGATTATACGTGAGCCGGCTGTATACATGATAATATAACTTCAACAGTCTCAATCATCATATAACTTCAACAGCGTGGGAAATGGCTGCCTGCCCGGTGGCCCGAGACTGGCAAGTTTACTATTGGGCCTGCAAGTCTTCAGACTTACCTTCCCGGTTGTCTGACGCCTTTATGGCAAATTGTATTTTAATATACTTTAGGCATAATATCAAATATAATCTCAAAGTCCGCCAAATGGCTCCTTTTTTAAATATACATAAAAAATCTCCGGGGTGGAATGCCCTCGGAACCCCTAGATGTTGAGTGCCGTTGGCAGGGCTGGTAAGATTTCACTAAGGCCTGTACGTTTTTCAACTTGCCAGCCTTGGTGTCTAGTACCTATTTTTGAGAAGTTTCCCACACTGACTTCAATATAGTCTCAATCATCATATATTATTTAGGTGCGTTGTTTGTTGCTATGCCAATTCCAAGAACTCCAGTGCCAGTAGCGACTACATACGGTGATCGACCAAGATTGAACATACTCATTCGGAGCGACGTTTAACAACCCAACCGATATTGACTGAATCTTGGTCATGGGAGCATGTACACCACTGCGACTGCCAAATATGACGTTTTATCATACACTATCTCATATTGTCGTTGCGGTGTGGACTTGCCTTGCTTGAGCCTAACCATAAATTTACAGATCAATCTTAGGTTTGCCAAATGTGCATTAAGAAAATGAAAGCTAACACCCACAATTGTTCTAAAAGATGAAAACTCGTCTTTGAATAACACTAGGTTATTATTTTTAGCAAAAAATTACAAACAAGAACATTTTATTGCCAACGTGTAAAACAAGTAAGAGAAATACATTATTAGTGAAAACAAAGAACTCATAACTGGAACATTTGTATGGAAACTAGCAGTACACAAGAACTGACCAGTACAGAGCAGGAAGTTGATCATGTGGTAATCACCGCTCAAACACGCACACTACAGAAACAGTCACAATATTCAAGCAATAGCTGATTAATAACTACCTCAACATTGAGTATGAAAAGCAATGCTAGAAGCGATAAACCAGTTTCTTTTCATTCTAATAAATTTAATAAATTACCAGCTACCCTCATATTTGTAGCCCACATTTGTCTTGGGTGTGAAACGTGTCTGGTAAACATAGCACACCACAAAAATAATAAAACAGATAGTCATGCAATCAGGACACTCAATCATTCATATATTTTGTAATTAAAAAAATATGTTCAATGAAATACACAGATAAGTCTATATGAATAATTGTATATATTTAACAGATAAGTCTACTTACTAGAAAGATATTGAGCCCTGAGGTTGGCAACTGCTTGTTGACGTCAATTTTTGAGGTACTCAGAAGTCTCACTAGAGCTGCCCTGTGCTCTGGGTCATAGGCAGTCTACAATAGACCAAAAACTAATGGTACCTGTATGCAGTATGTGGAAGAACTGATGACAATGTTCATAAGATTATCAGGAATGGGCATATTTTTCACCGAAATACATTGACACGATTTTGAGCAAATAGTAATTTTTAAGATTTACTTTTTTCCTAACTCTCTACTTAGGTAGACAGGACAATTTTCTTAACTGTTTCCTAATTCTTTTTTTATTATTGATGATACAATCAGCTTGCTAGATAAGAATTTCTAGTTATGGGCGAGATAACTTCTACAAAATAGACGTAAGGTGATATAAATATTTACCTTGGCAAGATCAAAAACTTCCATTAGTGTCAAAGGAGATGACTTTTTTTCTTTCTTTTTAGGAGGCAAATTTTTCATAGGTGGGTGTACTGAAATAAACAGGTATAAAGGGTACTATATGCTTAAGCAAATATTTTTAAGCATGAAATTTAATCAAAATTAATTTAAAATATAACTTTTTACCCATGCATTTGTAAATAAGGTATATGAGGAGAAGATTGAATGCCAAATGGAAGGACCCAAAATGTCTCCAGGATGACAAGAAACTCTCCAGCTGTAAGTTTTTTCCATGTCCATTTCAGATTACGTAAAATGTACTCATCAAATGTAAGTATAAAAGCACCAAGATGTAGTAAGCCTCTATATAATATTGTGCAGAAACCTGGAATTATAAGTTTGTTTATAACATTTAAGATGATTAGCACATAGGCAACAGACACATTCTTTAAAATTGGATACATCTTCAAAGTTAAACTCAGTCAGCAGAATAAGGTTACTTAAGCATATAAATCTGTTCCCCAGTAATCTAAATTTTTTTGCTCTTACCTCGCCTCCTAGAATAATCAAAGACATTGTACACATCAATTGATGCGTTGTATGTCATTTGCCATGACCATTCAAGGATATCATTAACAAAATTAGAGGTCTCATTCAATAGTGCCATTGTTGCAATGTCTCCTATGAAAAGTAAAATAAATGTATTGTCAAGTCTCACTCTTAACAGCTAGTAGAGATAATGGGGTGGTTTTATGAGGAAGTAGGATTTAGGAAAAAAGGCCAAAAAAAAGAGGGATGTGGGAATAAAAGCCAAAACAAAGATGGGTGTGGGATTTCAAGGAAGTCGGATGTGGGAGAAACGGCTGAAAATTTGTGGGATGTGGGAAAAAAGGCCAAAATAATTAGGGATGTGGGAACTAAGGCCAAAACATTTAGGGATGTGGGATTTCTTGGCCCCTTCCACCCTTCCCCGTTAATATATACATATATCTATTACATATATGTACTTAGTACGGTGCCGCAGCCAAAATTCTCGCAGTCTTATATAAGCCCTTTATGGATGGAACAAATGTTATGGGAAGACTAACAGGTTACTGTAATTCATGCACACCAATGAACCAAAGATCTTTGTAGGGTGATTATTACATATTCTCATACAACGTAAGATACTGAGCGAACATAGGGAGGGTGGATAGCGAGCTCAAGTTCGGCATTGTGACCAAAAAGTTGTGTGTTCACATGCATAACTCTGGGTAAGATTCTAGCCGTATAATATACAGCGTATGTTCGTTCCTGGGCGTCTCTCTCAGCTATTAACTCAGCTCTACGTGTAGGGCTAGTATACAGGGGCAATAACTCAGCTCTATGTGTAGGGCTAGGTAAGATTCTAACGGGCCTTCTGACCAACATGCATGCTGGACTCTAGCGCTGACACTGTGACAGCCAGATCTAAGTTTAGAATCCAGACCATAGAACTAATGTAGATACCAGCATTATGTTGGTACGTGGCACAAAACTTACATTTTTTTACACAAAGTGCTACGTTTCGCGGAAACGTTTCCCTTTCACTCAACTGGCAACTGCGCAGGTCTATTGCGCATGTTCTTGTAAAAGAGAACTAACTTGAAAAACTTATAGGCATCAAACCTTCATAGCCGCGCAGTGGATGTATTTCATTTAACACATTTGATTACCTTATATATATTGTTGTAGTCAAATGAACATAGTCAAATACATAGCTGTGATGACTAAATCAGAGTTTTTCTTTCTTTTTGTTCCAGCGCACACGCTTCCCGCGTGACCTTTGACACAATAGCCTCAAATAGTAGTTTTTAGAAAAAAAAACTTATTTGAATATATATATATAATTTTCACATTCCAATACATATATAAACTGAATATTTTTTAATATTATGTGCACAGCCTTTGCCTTTTTATTGTTTGATAAATACTTATCTAACTATTTTGCGATTATACCAAGTCTAGTCTTATAATAAAAACGCTTTATCAATAAAAATAAAATAACGTAAATTGCAAATATTGGGGTTTATAAAGATCTATACATTACAATTGTGAAATAATATTGATATTTAGCTTATTATCGTATATTAAAATGACTGTTATAATCCATTAAATATGTAAGATACTTATTATTTAATTTATTTTACTAGTTTGCAGGTAGTTGAAATAGTGTACTTAACTCACTGTCATTTCCTCCTTTTATATTTTTTAGCAATAAAAAGCTATATTTTATGCTAAAATGTGCTTTCTTGTGTGACATACTGATAAAACTACATTTAGAAATATGCAAATAAATACTTTGAATTTATTTTGCGCAACGGAATTTGTTATATAGGTAAATAAATTAGTTGTATTTTGTAAGTACTTCTCTAATGACTAATAAATTAAACCACAGGTCTACTAAGTACAGATTTTAATCCCCCTTATTCCCCGGCCTTGAAATATCTGTACTAAGTGGGCCTGTGATTAAACTTGCTGAGTATATTTGTTAATTAATGAATGATGTAGTGTAATGTAATGGAGAGACCTATTGGTATTAGGCTACCAATATCTAGCGCAGTATCTTTGGCACAATTTTCACAGCTCAGTGGCCTATTGTATAGGGTGAGTTCTTTTGATAACTCTATGGCACATATAGTGGTTGTGCCCTCTAGAAGATACTGTCCAGTCATCAGCGTTTGAACTTTTACTCACGTTAGCTCATCATACTAGTGCCCACCATGGGACACCCTTAGTAAGGCCTCTTAAATGTGCACATTTTACATACGCGTATGACATGTGTGTATAAAGTATAATAATGCATATTCTCCAATGATCAAGTGATACTGAATAATACACTGAGACTCAATGTTTCTCCTTGTGTAACAGAATTTGGACTTTCAAGCTATGAGTTCTTACTTCTAAGTACTATGTCTAATTTTGCACCAAACGATGTAACTTTTGTGAAATCTATATTAATTTAATAAAAAGAAGTTATGGGTCTGTAAAAAGTGAGTGTTGCGGCAGCTCCATATATGTGAAGCACCAGTGAGTTTGTTTAATTTTGGAAACATGTAATATATGTTAATTACGATGATCAGTTTTTCCTCCTTCAACGGGTGCTTGACTTTATGTGAACTTAACTTAAAGACCTATAAAGAATGCTGCATGTACTTCTTCTAGTCAATTAATTGGCAGTCCTGATACTAATGAATAGCTAAAATCAATAACCATCCTCCAATTAGCTTGTTTTTGCGTATTGATATATATCTCAATCAACATTTGTCCCCTAATATCATGTTTCAGGCAGAGAATAGAACTCGCGATCAAACATGCATTTTATTTATACAACAATTGGTCATTAATAACATGAAATGGTAGTGACCAATTAGCATGTTTCATACATTTATCTCTTAAAGAAATATTTTGTTCCTGCCTATTAAAGCACATATACTTGTTAACTGTTTTCTTATATCATAACATGGTCCAGTCAATTTTTCTTACGTAATGTTTTTTGTTTGTTGTAATTTTTGTTAAGATTGAAATAATTTTCATAAGGTACCTGAGGATGTGAACTTCGAAGTTTCAGTACAATCATGTACGCAGCCATGGATACTGTCGCCATAGTGGCTATGGGTAAGAAATCTCTTCAAATCTACTAAACAGAGGTTCATAAAAGTTCTTCTCAACTATGCATCTTGTCTAACCTATGTAAGATCTCTAATGTTCTTCACTCCATCAATATTAATACTTA
>CM032659.1:17913979-17968205 GCA_019095985.1 Streblospio benedicti
TGTATTGACTGTATTGAGAACTAATCTAATCAATTACTGAAGAGCCCATATTGACAAACATTGAATAAAATATCAACGCTATCGACTCCTGCAAGTAAACACCCCGTGAATTGATTTGGGTCCAAACTGAAAGCCTCTGGGATTCTATGTGAATGTTTAGCCCGTTGCAGAATAAAGCATAAAATAAGCTAAAATGTATGAAGGTGGGCATTGAATCTACACAATCGGGTTGATGCTCTTGCAGGCTGTAATAGTAGCACCATTTATAGCAGTACCCCAGATAACTGTTTAACGCTACAAGTCTACAGGAATAGTATTGCAAAAAAGTTACCAATCCTCCTAATCTGTTACTCATCCTGAAATAAATATTCTTCATCTTCATACAGCTTTGACAAAATTTGTAGTCTGGAGGACAAGTAAGCTAAAATTCTAGTCTGATTAGTAAACGAGCACTTATATATCTTGAATGTGCATCCATGATGAACCCTGATGAAGAGGCCCATCGGAAAATTTGGATCACATTAAAATCCATACACATGTACCATTGAAGTTCCATGGAAAAACCTGTCCATGTAACTACTAACTGGGGCACTGTGTACTGTGAAGCCCATCTTATGTGGACACCTTAGGGATATTAAAGTGAAAAGCGTATGACTTCAAGCATTAAAGGGTTATTAAGGTGCGATTAAAAGGACCAGACCACAAGTTGTGGCGTCTCTATGTAGCATGTAGTGTTGTGGTTTGGGGAGGTGGCTTCAATTGGAGGTTTTACCCGTCGGTGGCGCTGGTTGACTCACATGGAGCCATGGGGCCTCAGGTGTGGGGAGATGGGGGCGTGGGCATCACATCGCCGACATCAGCCACCGTGGGTTACGACGATGACCACTGATTGTTGCGAACATGCCAAAAACATGCCAAATCTTTTGATCTGCCTCCCAGTATGGGTTTGTTACAGCCAGAGGTACAGTCTTGAATGTGCATCCATGATTCATGAAGTTTCAGGGAAAAGTATTGGGGTGGGGCCATGGATAAGTACCCGTCCTATCGTCCGATACAGGTATCTGTGTTGTCAAGACGGGTAAAAATTTTGAGTTACTTGTCCTATGGATGAGTATTCTCAGTCACCCCAGACATGAGTTTCAATTGAATTTACATGGAGTTTGTTGATTTGGACGCATAAATCCTCGTTAGGACGGATATATTTTTTAGGATACCAGTCCTCTCGACAAGTATGATTTTTCTCCTATTCGTGGCCCTTAAGAGGCCCACTGGAAACTTTGTATCACATTAAAATCCATACCATTGAAGTTCCAATGGAAAAACCTATCCATGTAACTACTAACAGCCCACCCCCTTAAATTGACAATTTGTTCAACATTTAAAAGCCCATTGGGGTTTGCATTGTCGTGTGTAGTATTTTTACATTTCATACATATATTGTAACTGATGTTTTGCTGTGATCCTGCAGCAGCCTTGGTCCTCACAGTCTCGCTGTGCTCAAGCTTTGCCACGAGCTCACCGAAAGGCTGGTTGCAGTGACAATGACCTCTGACCCCGAGACGCTTGAAGCGATGGTGTCGGTGGCACGGCAGATCGGACCACGCGTCGACGATGTTGTCACGGCGACCGCCTACCCGCCCCGCGACCCACGTCTGCTCGAGGCTAGGTATTGGACCAGTTTGATATCTGTAACCCTGATAATAGTCTATAAGACAAATTTATGCATATAATCGGTTTTCTTTATAACAGTTTAACCTTATGACTCAAAATTTCACATATTTTGAGAACTTGAATAGCAGGACTAGGAACTTTAAAAGGTACTAGTCCTCCCCAAAAGTTTCTCGTCCTGACAAGTTCAGCACTAGTCCTCCCCAATTTCTACTGGTATGGACGAGCTGACTACTGACTAAATGGGATACTGCTTAATAACAATGCCAGCCGTGTATAGTAATGTGTCATTTTTAGCCGACTGTTAGTTTTTGGTGGGATGTAACGTTTAGCCTTTACAAGGTCATTGTTGTATGTTGTTTGACAGGTGCACCGCGCTGGTGTTGTCCGTACAGCATCTGGCCCTCATGGTGAGATCAGTCTGCTGCCTTAGTCCGTCTGCCTCCGACTGTATAGACAGAGCAATGGATGAAATAAACTCCCAACTCGTAGTAAGTCGATTTCTGTTTATGATAAGACCTTTGATTATGACATTCGGTTAGTATATACATTTCATATATTCATTAAATCTAAATTGATCTTTTTTTGATGTTTTGAATAATAATGATTTTTTTAATTTATGAATCTAGTTTTATTCATTGCAAGAATGATGTTGATGAGCCATAAAATTCAGGGACATCTAACAACTTGCAATGATAATGTGAACGAATTAATCTTCAGAGTGGTAAATCGTCACCAAATTGCGGCATTGAATCTCGCGATAGTGTATGTAAAACAAGTAGATATTTCTTCATTAATTTCAGATACTCAGAGAAGCAAGTCAAAATTATGAAGAAAATAGTCGGCAAGTAGCCAACAGCCAATCAGATTGCTCAGCACAGGCGACCGGTCAGAGCGCTGGACACAACTCCCCACCCAAAAGTGAGGAGGCGAGGGTTTGAAATCTCAGAGCCGGAGTACAAAATGTATTCTTTGCTATTGAACAGCAAAACAAATAGCTAAAACTGAAAAGTGTGTTTTGCACTTAATTTTCTTTTGGTCGACATTGAATCATGCAATGAAGACATTATGTTAGGTTGCTATTTTATCTAGCACTGAATTTTTTAATAAAATATCATTACGGACCCTTTTCACACAGGTATTTTTCTCTACGATTGTCACATGTTTGAAACTGACTCCTACATTTACTCTCTTTTACCCAACAGTAGTTCAAAAGTGTGACATATTTTGCAATATAAGAACAAACATTGGTTACTCTGTTGTCTTTTTAGTTATCATTTGGTAACGAGCCTCTCATTCATTTCAACATGGAAACCACTTGAAAAGGGTTCTTAATTAATGTAAAAAACAATATTCATTTTTTAATCTACAAATTTGGACTGTAGCAAGTTGTGATATGAGTATCTTATTTTGTTAACCTTTTTGAGCAGTGCAAAATCCAAGCTCAAAACATAGTTTTTCTGTTATTGTTACTTTACAAAAAAGGTATGTATGTATTGTTAAATGAATCATTAGTTTTAATGAAAATGATCAAAATCAAAATTGTTCTTTAAAATATAGCAATATTTTTGTAGTTTGCTTCAAAATTAGGAGCAGAAGCCTAACACTATTCTGGTAGGACCTAGGAGCCAGTTATGCTGTTAACAATATTTCATTCACGATGAAATCAGAAATGATATATTCTAAGTACATTGTTTATTGCACATGTATAAGTTACGATCATAATACAGTCGGTGTTTGAATATTATATTTAAAACTTTTTTCAGAATATATGTGTATTTTTGTAATTTACATTATATCGATGAAGTGGAATGTTTGCGTATGTTCTATTTTGCATTTACCAAGCTGCATACAGGAAAACTTCATTGTGTACACATTGCTACATGATTGTATTTGAACTCCTCTTACCTATATAATAGGTAATATGATACTATGATCATATTTTCAGGAAATAATGTGGCTGGTGTAATATTAAAAGCAGTGATGAGACAGCAAATGCAAAAAGTTGTTGAAACTTGGCAGTTGTTCTTCATGATCTATTAGTTTACCATTTGTTACAATGCAGCCTAAAATGATGCATCTTATGTATTGTTGGACGTTTATGATACCGAAAAGTACTAATTTTACGAGGCAAATGAGTGTTTTTTTTTGCTATCAAAATGTGATAATCTGTCCATAATGAAATGCCTTCAGGTGCTATGATTGTTTTCTGCTATTTGGAAATTCAGGTTATTATTAACATGGGAAAAAGTTCTCCCTTTAAAACAAGTATGTTGTAACATTCTGTCACAATAAGGTATTTTTGGAACAAGACAAATTTCATGATTCGTTTTTTAATTTCATGATCCGTTTTTTGTTGATCTTCCCATATCTTCCCATGCATAATATTTTTCAAGTTGTGTTGTTTGCTATGTCAGTTTTATGTCGTGTTGTGATCAAAAAGGCACTTTGTGCTTTATTCTGATGATCACAAACTGTTTTCAATATTTGCTATGGATTTGCTATATAGTGACATTTTTATCATTTATATTTACAAACTGTATAATACAGCGATATATTGGAAAGTTTTTTTATACTATTATGGTATTGTAAATTAGTTTCTACAAACAAGTAATTTTGTAAAGAAAAGTGTTGCATTTAGTTTTTTAATGCATTGGATCTTCATTCATTGCAAACAAAAACAAAAGCAATTACAACAACATGGAATTTTTAATGAGATATGTTGATCATGCGATGCTTATGACATGGTAGTTTAGGGGTTCTGGTTTTGGTGATATACAATGTATATTGATGTATAAATCTGCTATGTTAAAATGCTATATTTTACGTTTATAGACATCACATTTTACAAAAATATATATACATGTATATATATATACACAAATACGTATATTTCTGTTTGGTTGATGAAGCCAATTGTATGCATAATAATATACCAGTACTTGGGATGAGTTTGAAGCCCATAGATTTTATTTTTTGATTTGCGTATGAATACAAATTATGGTGTAATTTTTGTACCTACATGTATGTAGTAGCACGTATATACTCTTGCAATAATGTTTCATAGATCAGGGCCTCACTTGATTGGAGGGAGGCACATCACTGTTTTATACAATGTTAATAAGAATATTTTAGCAGCAAAAGATGCATGTACTAATTAATTCTATGGGCACTGCTTTATCCGCTATAATTATCTTAAACTTGCAATGCGTTATAGAGTGAATTATTTCTTCCTGACCATGCTGACTGCTATTTTTTCAACGATTTATTTAGATGCTAGACACCGGTGATCAATATTTTTGTACATAAACTAATCATGGTGCTAGACAAGGTCTACTTAATTATTAGCAGAAAGTGTATATAGTTAGGCTTATATTACTCAACTTGCAACAATTATGTTCACCATTGAGGCAATGTTTTTGAAGGTTTAGTGATGTTACCGATAAGGCCATTACATGTATGTTCAAAACGCTAATTGAATTGAATTATTGTTCAACATTGGCAAAGTAGAAGTCAAACTATCAAGATATGTGCAAACTGGTGATAAAATAATTTATTTTTAGCTATTATAAGGAGGCCGGTCCTCTTGACCTGTTCATCTGACTTCTTAGGTACCATTACCGACCATTCCAAGACCCAGATGCAATTTGGAGCATATTGAAATGTGCACAATGTAAGCATAGTCGTGTAAAAGCCCCCCCCCTGGGTTGACAATTTTTCAACTTTGAAGTCGATGGGTGTTTGAATGGTCGCGTATGGTAGTATATTTTTGTAGATGCATAGGTTGTATTGCACTTGTTCACAATTTTCACTGAGTACTTAGTTTGTTTTAAATGATGTTTTTTATATGCATAGGCACAAAATAGAGACTGCAGTTCTATTGAAGTTTATGTAAATGTTCCATTGGAAAATATTTTGGTCCAAAATCAAGACTAACTGTCAGATGCATGCATACATCAGCAGAAATTCACTTTTTGTACTAGATTGTTCTGCAGTGCCTTTGAATATTGAGAACTGTTATTGGTCCATTCTGGAATAAAAGTCACTCGTTAAAATATCACAAAGTAGTTAGTGCATATATAGTTGTTTTCACTAGATAGAATCCATATTTCACATTTTGTTACGAAATTAAGTGTAGAATTATAAAAATATCTTTTTCAATCAATTTGTTGGACATAAATTCACAATTCAAGGCTTCTGTTGGTCATTGTATTTGCAATTGTGCTCCAACAATTAAATAAAAAATACGTGTGTTACAGGTTAGCGATATTTCAATTCAACAATAAAGTAAATTATGGGCGTGTTACGATATGTTTTTCTTATTTGTAAAACGTGCCTGAATTCACTCCAATTTAAATTGAGTACAAGATATATTTCTGATGAATTTACTTATTGTTATTGTATCTTACTAATAATGTGCTTCTAGTATCTTACAGATTCTTAAAATGTGATGGTAGTGTTACTTGAGAATAAGAAAATGCTTAATAACAATTATTGAATTTTTCTTTATTCTATATCTATATTGGCATCAAATAAAATCATAATAGAAAAATAGAAACTTTACTCTTTGTGCAAATTTTTAAAATATTTTTTTATCAAAATAAAGAACAATTTTATAGAAACTTCATGGGATTTACTTTACATCAAAGTATCAAATGGTGTATATTTTTAACATTCGAAAATTATTTGTATCCACAAACCTAACAAGCGTGGATCCTTATGCATCCATATTTAGTTATGTGATCTTTAAAATCATTCTTTCATAATTGGCAACAATTGACATATTCTGCATTGAATAATGCTTCTGATTATAGCATAATTTTCAAACCCCACACCTCAACCAGAATGGATTTTCATGAAGACCATGAACATTTGTTCACTGACACGAGTATAAATAGCAACAGTAAAGCGAACAGGAACTCATAATTGAGTAACATATTAATAAATTATCAAAAATTAATCGATCATTCCAACATCTCCAACATTCTGATAGCACATTCACACTATATCACAATATCTACTGGCTACATTTCACTCTAAAAATCATGGCCTCATTAACAAAAATCTGCTCTGATTAAAATTTGCACCACCACAAAAATCAAATCTCACTTCCTATGCACTCATCTAATGAAATTTCATATCCAATGAAACAAAAAACATTATTCATTTATATTTAACAAAATAACAAAGTAGAATATTAGTCAACAACTCCACATGTTCATATGTCATTTCCATCACATTTAGTTTTGTCATATGATGAACCAGTAAATTACATTAATTACATCAATTTTGGACAGATAACAATGCCAAAATTAATAGTACCCAAAAAATATATTATTTAATCATGATGACCCAGTTAATGCTAAAGAAACTGTTGCGTCAGTATTCACCAATCATGATTTTTACTGCCAATAACTTGTAACTTTATGAGATCTCCATGACACACACGTTGAGATAATACTGATAAATCACGGCCGTCGCAAGACGCACGGCAGACGAGTCTGTAACAGCTCCCACGCTCTCTCAACCTGAAATAGGGCAAATTGATGAGTGATGAGCAAACTCATTCCTCACGTTATCTTATAAAGCATGACTAATTGCTGAAAAAAAGAAGTACCGTAATCGCTGATATCATATATATGAATAATTTTACCATTTACGCTATAACGAATAAAGATGGTTGACAAAGAGTTGGTGCACAACTCAAAAGCTTCAAAAACCAGTTCAATGAAAAGTGTCAATATAGATGCTATGTATATTCAACAGAGCAATGAACTTACATCACACCTACCCTGCATATTCTAAACTCAATTTTGACTTGTTCTAACTGCCCCCTACTTTCACCGACACACAACATCATCAGGGTTTTTACCTGTTTCTGTGTAGCCTCAGGCGCCCAGAGCGTTGACAAGACGACGTTAGCTTGCGCCACGCGATCATGGTTGGACATCTGAGCCTCGATCCTCTGCAGCGCTCTGTCTTCTGACAGGCTGTTGCGCTCCATGATCCGACGCACGGCCTGGCAAGGATGATTTTTAGTTAGCTAACAGTTGTCTCTGCGTATGTTAACATACGTCAAATCAGTGTACCTAGCTTGTTTTACAGTTGACCTGAGGTATTTTTCATGTTGAAACTTTGCACATTATCACAACTGGTTTGTGAAAGAGTACAAACAAATTTCATGATGATAAATGTATTTGGAGATCCAATGAAAAAGTGCATTTATCATATGACAGATCAAGAGAAAACCAAATTGTAAATCAAGCCAAGGGGCACTAAAAACATTTACCCGGTTAAAAAAACATGAAATTTTCTAATTTCCTTTACGTTATTGGATATATTTGGTGTACCTCCTGTTTGGGTATGACGGAGACCCAGACCTCATGCACCATGTCCTGCCAGCCGGCCTCTAGCAGAATGGCCGCCTCCAGCACAACCACACGCGCAGACTCTGCAACATCATTGAGGGCGCTTTAATAAAAATAATGCGTCTTGCAAGCCAGTGATAATATATTGATATGTACCTTAATTCAGTCATTTTACTTCAGTGAAAGCAAGATTTATAAACCATGGCGAGATACATTAAAGAAATTATGGTGATGAGTTTATGGTAATGTAGTGCAAATGTGATACTGCAAATAGTGTTATATACTCCTTTAACGTTTCTATGGAAGTAAATTACATTGCTGTAATGTATTCTTAATTGTGAAGTAAAATATCTTATCTTATCATATCATGGTTGCAAATTGACGCAATAAGACGTAATCTATTTTGATGGCGTTGGGTGTAAGTACTGACATTAGAGGAGTTTTTTTTCTCCAACTTAAGTCTAAAGTGCAACATATATCATATCCAACAGAAAATTGACAACAGTTCATCTGGTCCCCCCATATCATGAATTAGTCCTATCTCAGCCAACAAGATTTCCTCTTGTTAAATGACTAAACTAAGCAATATTTGGTGATGGTATGATGGTAGCTCTGCACCTTTCTGTCGGATCTCCTCAATCTCTGCCTGTGCCAGGTCACGGATCGCCGGCCACACAATCCGGTTCAGCTTTTCCAGCAATGACTGCAACAACAAGCTCAACAATGCTCAAAAAGTCTATACTAAACTTATGTCACTAAACAAGCATACAATTTTATCAGCTGTTACTAAAACTAAAAAAAAAGTTTTGTTTCACCTACATAAGTAACATCTCATAACTAAAGATTAGTTTACAACAGATTTGACATCTACAATGATTTGTCATTAGTAAGTGTTGTCCTATACAGGCCTGTCACCCTGCGCCCCACCCACCTTGTCTGCAAACACCTTCGCTCCAAGCGCCTGTCTGTTTATCTCTCCATCTTGGCCAACAACGTCCTTGCCGAAAGTTTCCACCACGGCCTCAAATGCTGCAGTGCCGGGCCACATACGCCGGTGGCCTGAAGGGTATAAAATGTAACCTTAATATTCATATTTTATGCACAAAATACCGTTGAATTCGTCATGAAAACGCAAGGCAATCAGATATGATTTGCTGTGCATGTTCTCTCTCATGCTATTTCGGACAATTGGAAAGGCCGATCCATCAGAAACTTCCTGCATTGTATGTACAATGGCATGGGGCAAGTGTTTAAACAGTATTGTATCACTATGTGATTGTAGAAATTATCGTTCTCTGACCACCTATAAAAAATTTCCTCGGGTTATTCTCTACTTAGTAAAGAAATCCACAAAAAAATACCAAATGTTGCCATCTGGTGACTGAAAAAGGAAGTCTCAGAGGATGGACATTGAAAATGTCCGAAAATATTTAGACAGTAAGTTTTAAAGGATTTATCACAAAATAAAGAAATATAATATAAGATATACCAAGTTTATCACAGTCGATGACGTGGGCCCCGAGGCCCTGAAGTCTGCGGCACACAGAGCTCTTGCCGCTGGCGATGCCACCGGACAGGCCAATGAGGTATGGCAGGGGGCCCAGGTGCGACTTGCTCGAGTACTGCAATCACCATTGCCATAGGTGTCATTACAATTTATGATATGTAACCAGCCAGGGAGGGACATAGTTAAGAATGGCGGCATTCAAAGCGGGTAAAACTTGCTCAAGTAACAGCAAACTTAGCTGTCAATACAATGTTAAAAACGGAGACCAAAATCCCAAGACGAAACACAGGAGACCACTAGCTATAATAGAACATTATTAATGGCACCGGCCCAGATGAGACTTGCTGAGTATGGCATCAGCTAAATCAGCAGCAACTTCTCATTTGCTTTTCCATTGTATACATACTCTAGACTATATTCTAGACCAGCCACGGGCCCAGGTTGCACTTGCTTGTGAACTACTACACCAGACAATTCTGCTATCAACATTGACATCACTACATTTTTTAATAAAAAAAAGTCCACATCCCTGAGTTACTCACATCAACGTCCCTGAGCAGAGTCCCGAGCAGCCGCCTCCGCCCCGATGAGCTGCTCACTTTGGTCTCTTCGTCATCGTCATAGCGACAGGGGTCGTCGACCAATCGGATCACCTCGACAGCCAGCTCGGTCATGCCCTATACAGGGCAATAAATTTTACTCAAATGTGAAAGGAGTGAATACAAATTTCCAGTCATCTGAAATTTTACGTACTCAGAATTCTTCACGATGAAGGGAAATGGTATTTGACTATCCCTATATTCGGCATATCAGAGTTAAGATCAGTTTAAGATAGGCGGGTTCAAATGTATTGGCATTTAGGTATAGAAATATCTATTGATATTAAATGTGCAGAGATACTGTCATATTTACTGTGCAAGTGTGATAAGCTTACAAAATCATGTTCAAACATTATGAAACTTTTACACATATCACCGCATATTTTCTCACAATTGACACATGCTAAAACGTTCGTCAAGGTATTAGCATTGCTTAAAAAAATAACCTAATGTGCAACAAATGCATCCATGTGAGCCGTTACGCAAGAACATATGGAAAAATGTGACCATTGTGGTCAAAAATGTTCCCACCTTCTCCCTCCGCCGGTCGTTGACTGCACGTCCGCCTTTCACCGTCTCGTCGCTCACAACGATACACTCCAGAGACGCATCCTCAATCGACGGACCGTACGGGTCCGTAATCGGCACTACCTGCACCACGAAGACCATACGTGTGATTAGAGTGAATGGGATTAGTCAGTGTTCCAGATAAGTACTTGTCTACTAGTTTAATGAACTCGTATTAAACGAACAGAATTTTAGCTTACTTGTCTTCCAGCTCTCCCAACTTTTGTGAAAGCCGTAAGCCTTAGGTGTAGAACATGATAATGAGTAACACTTTTGGAGGAAAATTAACTATTTTACTTGTCCTGTAGACTAGTGTGGTTTAAAGAGTTATCTGGTGTATGGCTAGTGTTAATGTAATATAAAAAACCTGACACTTTGTAGCATAAAGAAGTCATTCTGCAAATTACAAGCAATTAAAAGCATTAGCCATACCTTGTACTCCAGTGAAGGTTTTACATCCTCTAGAAAGCTACGTGTTTGATCGATTCTGGCTGCTGTGGTCTCTATCAACTCACACAGAGTCTTGGCTGTAACAAGCAAAAACATCACCTGCTTTTGTCCGAGGTACTTACACGAATGTGGGATAGTGGATGTGTGAGGTCCGAGTATTTGCAAAGTATGCTGACAATTTAAGAAAAAATACCATACTACTTTTGAAAATATTCACTATATTGATTTAAATATACATATCAATATGCACAAATTCAGCTTAGTTTACAAAATCAATTTTTCAAAATGCATTAGCAGTTTTAGGCAATGCTTATTCATATTATTTAGAGTAACAATATGCCAGAGTCACATAAGAAAAATACCACAATCACTGTGTTGACGCGAGGCGCTAATTGCGCGTTCAGCGCATCTTTTCAGTATTTCAAGATGGCGGAAGGTACTCACATATAATTTTTCTTACACTGATTTATCAGCTTGGATAGTAGTATCGATCTTTTAAGTATGATTATATGTTTATTAAGTGAATACACTACACCTGGGTGCAATTTTTTACGTGATTTATTGCTGGATTGCTTTGTTTTAAGAGTCCATCTTTTCGCCACTGATACGAGTAAAGCGAAGCAGCTGTCAATAGGCGAGGAGTTTTTTTTTAGGCGGGTAACGCTGCTTTGTGTAACAACTGTGCCATCTTCTATATCTACCAAAACAGCATATACAAGTAATGAAAATCAATTAATTATAATGTGCATTGAATTCATAATTAATTTATTTCATATATGCAGTTATATTGACAGTTACGGATTCTAGCAGTGCCTTTAAACGTGAAGTAAGTTTCTGCTATTTGTATCAGTTTATACCATGATAACATCTTAAGAATTGCTTTTGCATTGTGATCAGTTTGTGTTAAATTTTTTGCATCAGGTTATTATTTTAGTAAAATTTTTGATTTTCCATTCTATTTTAACAGAAAATGCTAGGAAATATTTTGGTGTTACCCTCCTCGAATAAGAGTTAGCGTATACCCGTTACGCGCATTACATACGGGAGTTACTCGCATCGGGCTGAAAAATAATAATGCTCAAACAGCTAAATCAAACTATATAGCACCCGTATAATTGCGTTGGAACACAGTCTGTACACTAAAAAGGATATCCAAAGACAACACAGTAACGAATGAAGCATTTATATTGGTCAAATAGCCCAAACAAAATTGTGTGTGAGTACATTCCGCCATCTTGAAAAACTGAAAAGATGCGCTGAACGCGATTAGCGCCTCGCGTCGACACAGTGATTATATCATCAGGTAAGAGTATTACCTACACAACAAGGTGTAATTCATAAAAATTGAAGCAATAATAAGAGAGAAAATTGAATTTTAGTAAAACACCTAAAATAAGCTTTCATGTAATAAAAACAGTTACAAATCGTGTTGCATGTACTATCATGAACCCCAGCATCATACTATTTAGGATGGTGTCTACTGCTATGATTTACAAACACTATACCTGTCCAATTGATTTTTGTAATGTGGTGTAAAGCACTGGGTCTTGTGATTCAATTACTTAATTTTTAAAAGGAAATAGGTTCGAAGTTGATAAAAAATAATTAAAATTTGGTAATATATTTCAGTAATTGAATCAGTGAGAGAGAGAGAGGTTTGACAACAATGTGTGTGACCATTTGCCTGGTACCACATTAACAAAGGATAGACTGGGCTCATGCAATCTTTAAACAAATCAATCTGCCTTTGGTGTGAACATATAGACTACTAGTATGTTACTTTCTTGTTTGAGAGCCCAGACCAAACCAGAGCTGAGGACACCTGTAAGATTTTATAGCTTTATCACTTTAGAGGTCACGAGGTCACTTGAAGTCAGCCCCAGGTGACCTTTGGTCAGTACTGCTATGTGACTGTTATGTTTTATGTTACTTTCTTGTTTGAGAGCAAAGAGAGAGACCAAACCAGAGCTGAGGACACTGGTAAGAATATATAGCTTTATTACTTTAGAGGTCACTTGAGGTCAGCCCCAGGTGACCTTTGGTCAGTACTGATACCTGACAGTTATGTTTTATGTTACTTTCTTGTTTTAGAGAGACCAAACCAGAGCTGAGGACACCTGTAAGATTTTATAGCTTTATCACTTTAGAGGTCACAGGTCACTTGAGGTCAGCCCCAGGTGACCTTTGGCCAGTACTGCTACCTGACCATTATGTTGATACTGGTGTTCAAAATTCAAATTTTAAAGCAATTCCTAGAGTGATTATGCTTGCAATCGACTGTAATATATCATCAGATAGGCTGCTACTTAGTAAAGTTATGATGCATGTGAAAGTATCAGGTATTTGATCGTTTTCTATGTGCTTTAAATAGAAAAGAACTCAAATATATAAGCTTTAACATACTCAGACACACACAAATGTACACTATAAATAGGATATTGAACCGAAACTGGATAAGTGATACTCCCGTGTGATACTCAATTACTCCATTACACAATTGCTAAATAAAATATGTGTGGATAATTTGTGTAGATTGTAATGATCGCAGTGTAATGAACGGATACAAGTAAAACTTAACTATGGATCAATTCCAACACAAAAGAGTTTTAGCTGTGCAAGGTGGAATATTTTTATTACATTCAGCAATTTCGAAGAACGCCCCAGAAGATGTAGTTCAATCGTTGATTCATCCTGAGAACATAAACTTGACGAATCCATTTGGTGACACACCACTCCAAGTTGCGCTGCAGGAGAAAAGGTGGGAGCTGTTGCCAATTCTCATCAAGAATGGGGCGGACATAGAAAATTGTGGCTTTCGGGGCGATTCTCCTCTATATATCGCTTTAAAGCATGAGGCTCCAGCCGATACAGTTATTTCGCTCATTTCTCCATACAACATCACCAGGAAAAGCGTAGATGGCAAAGCTCAGACAGCTGTTGATCTGATGATAAACACGTTTAGATGGGATCTTTTGCCAGTCTTCATTCAGAATGGTGCTGACCTCAGCGGGGCTGCTCACTATGATGGTTCACTCCTACATATTGCTGTAGTCTCTAGTGCCCCAAAAGATGTAATCGCTCTGTTGACATGTGAACAGACCATTAACAAGGCTGACTGGGATGGCAATACACCACTGCATTTAGCAGTGTTGCTGGAAGAGCAACAGGAGATCTGTACGTTTCTCGTAGAGAATGGGGCTGATGTGAACCTGTGCAACAATGAGCGTGAGACTGCACTTTTTAATGCTGTAAAATATGGTCGTCCAGCACATATCGTTCGGCAGCTCATATCTACTCAGAATAAAGATCTGCGAGCAAAATGCGGTAATACAGCACTCCATGTTGCTGTGGAGTGTTCACGATGGGAGCAGATGTCAGTGTTACTTGAGCAGGGAGTGGATATCAACCTAAAGTCTGATAATCGTAAGAGTAGAACTGCACTGCATATAGCTGTATCAAAGGATACTCCTGTACATGTCATAGAGCAGCTCGTTTCTCCCCAAAATATAAACATGCAGAGTGAACAAGATAGTTTTAATGTTGGTTACACTCCACTCCACATTGCGGTGAAATATGAACATTGGGAACAGGCATCTTTTCTTATTCGTAATGGGGCCGATGTCAATTTTTGTCATTTTTGGGGCCAATGCGCTTTGCATAAAGCTGTGATCAAGGATGGCCCATTAGACATTATAAAGCAGATGATATCGGTGCAAAATATCAATTTGTTGGCATGTGAACAGACCATTAACAAGGCTGACTGGGATGGCAATACACCACTGCATTTAGCAGTGTTGCTGAAAAAGCAACAGATCTGTACGTTTCTCGTAGAGAATGGGGCTGATGTGAGCCTGTGCAACAATGAGCGTGAGACTGCACTTTTTAATGCTGTAAAATATGGTCGTCCAGCACATATCGTTCGGCAGCTCATATCTACTCAGAATAAAGATCTGCGAGCAAAATGCGGTAATACAGCACTCCATGTTGCTGTGGAGTGTTCACACTGGGAGCAGATGTCAGTGTTACTTGAGCAGGGAGTGGATATCAACCTAAAGTCTGATAATCGTAAGAGTAGAACCGCACTGCATATAGCTGTATCAAAGGATACTCCTGTACATGTCATAGAGCAGCTCGTTTCTCCCCAAAATATAAACATGCGGAGTGAACAAGATAGTTTTAATATTGGTTACACTCCACTCCACATTGCGGTGGAATTTAGACATTGGGAACAGGCGTCTTTTCTTATTCGTAATGGAGCCGATGTTAATCTGTGTCATATTTGGGGCCAATCCGCTTTGCATGACGCTGTGATCAAGGATGGCCCATTAGACATTGTAAAGCAGCTGATATCGCTGCAAAATATCAATTTGCAGGATGATCTCGGTAATACAGCTCTCCATTATGTGCTATGGAAGGCTAGGAGAAATTATGAAGCTTGGGAGATGGTGCGGGTTTTAACCGAGAACGGCTGTGATATCAACTTGTGTGATAATGGAGGAAGGACGCCATTACTTGAGGCAATGAGGAACAATGTACCGGTGGATGTGGCTGCCCACCTAGTTTCTTCCCATAATACCTGCATAAAGGACAGTGACAGTGGTGGCAAAACAGCCTTCCAGATGGCAGTGGACAGAGGATGCCCAGAACTTGTACGGCTTTTCATTCAATACGTTGATGAATCCACACTGTCTGCCTGTTGGCCTGACCAGCCAAAGCCTTCCTCCTTGCAATATGCCTGTATAGCGACCATAAGAAAACACATGCCAGTCAAGTGCGACGAAGCGTACAAAGGACTTCACCTTCCTTCTCCTCTGACATCTGCTGTCAAACTGACAAAAATGGCAGATGAAATTCTTCGCGTCAAGCAGGGGTCATAGAGACGACCTGACCCATACATGTCATATATCCTTGTCTCACCTCTGACCTCACATTTAGAGTACTGACTTTTGGGGTCAATGGAAGTTAAAGGACAGCTAATGGCATTATAGTGATTCAAAGTTTAGCTCAGGTCCCATTCAAAGAATTTTAATTGATAAATGTCAAGTACGACGGCTGTGAATTCAAGTAGATTAGAGGGAATGACAAGGTACAATAAAATACAGAAGTAATTTTGTTAGAAATTAGAAGACCTGTCATTTCTTAATTGTAAAATAGTTACTGATGAAAAAAAGGTTTAATCTATAGGTTTTCATCAATGTGCAATATGTGGTCTATCACTTTTTGTAAAACATGTTGAATTGTAATGTCCACGGTTTGAATTAGAATGTGAAAGTATTGAATGGCTTACTATGGAAGAAATTCCATTTGCGTGTAACAGTAAGATTTTGTTAAAGTGCCATGACCAAACTTGGTGGGTTATTGTGACAAATGTTGCGATATTTCGAAGTAATTATATAACATATTGTTAATTCAAGTTGTCAAGTTAAAACCATATGCTAATAAATTACAATGAAACTAACAAAGTGAATTGTGTAATTGTAAACGAGAACTAACAAACACAATAAATTTTAATGAGAAGTGAATAATTTGTCCAAAAAAGTAATAACACGGCAGAGAAGATATTAATGTTGTAGTAAAATGATATATTGCATACAATTTGCTTGTTAGTAGCGTTAGCAGAAAAAAATATTAGTAGTAGTAGATTACTATGGTATTGGCACACATATAGCTGTGAAGATTTAAGACATAGTATGAAAATAATAAGATGGATAAGACAGTAGTGACATGTGAAATGGAGTAGCCTAATGTGAATTTCAGACATAATGCACGCAGTGATGAGCATGTGCTGAGTTCGCCATGTAAGGTTTCTATAGTTATCCGTAACCGTTTATTTAATTAATTAATGGTAACTTCGGGATATTATTAGAATTTCTGTCTATAGCAGCTGCTGGAAAATTCACCGTGTATTCTTTAGTAAATATGCGCAATATAATGTACCTTGTACATGTACTGTACTTAAAGAAAGTAAATGCCAATTGAAGTGATTTCAGTTACGCAATGTGGCTTACACCTGTGTGATTTGTTACAGTAATTACCTGTGTACCATTATGTAACAATGGTTCATGTAAGTTAGTATAATCTATGGCCCTTGAAATGGAAAATTACCAAAGTGTTGACTGTGGTCAAGAAAATTACTTAGCAGTAGGTCTAAATGAAGTATTTACTAACTAACATAAACCATTGTTACAATGGTACAAAGGTAATTACTGTAACAATCACAGGTAAAGAAAACCTTTCCATTCTAGAGTGTTAATATGATCTTTTCCAAATTATTATGCAAAACCCAACTGTGTATCTCAATATATACAGTGCACCTCAAATCCAAATAAATGACTCCAGCTAATTAACATGCAGCACAACAATTGTGTTCTGTCTTCCAATAATAATAAATAGATAATTAAATAGGAAAATTACTTCTTACATAATAAGAAGATATATATATATTATCAAAACACTCACATTTATTCCAAGCATGGCCTTTTTGTTGTGCCACATCAATAATACTTTACAGATACGGGTTAGTGTTTTTTTTTTCAGTCTGTTCATAACTGTGATGAATCGTCCACTAAAATAATTGGGGCCCCATCGTTTTTTGTTTCTAATAAGTTTGTAAACATGTCCCTTTAGAAACAGGTTGTAAACACACTCTTTTGAACTTTTTAACGAGGGTGTTTACAATGTTTGTAATCCATTCCACTTAAACAAACTGTTATTTTCTTCTGTCAGTTTTGATAGTATTGTAAGAAACAACAGGTGGGGTGTTTCCAAGAGCATTCACGAGAGTTTGACAATAGACTCCAGTTAAGCAAGTTTCATTTTACGCGGAGAGTATAGCATTCTGCACGCAAGCTATTTATAGTAACAAGCCCAGATCAATTCTGGGAAAAACAGGTGCGCTAAGCGGGGTAGGACAAACAATCCAGGCTCCGTAATAAATAGAGAGAAATTGCTGACTTTCTACCCAAGAGTGTTGTATTAAAATTGTGCTAATCTTCTTACTTTTAACTTTGGATGAATTCAGTAACCTCTGTTCTACAACATACCAGAAGTATTCTCAGAAATCATTGATAATAAAGATTTGCCGGGACATTTAATTTTCCATCTTTTTGCATCCACTACCAAACCAACAGTCCCACCATGTCCATTGAAGTAACAACAAATAGTGACTTGCAGGTGGTTGCAATCTTGCGTTTTTTATCCTAAGTTTTGAAATAACTTTCACTTAAGCTTAATAGAATTTTTGATCGAGATGATATTACATGTATTTCAAATGTCCTGTTACCCCCAACCATGTCCCGTTACCACGACAATTTACACGAACAGAAATTACACTTTTGAGGCAGGGTTTGAGGTGATTTGAAGTTGTCTAGCCCCTGCAGAAAATTATGAAGATACAAACTAGAAAAACAAATTGGACTCTATGCATAATATTGACAGTTACGGATTCTGACAGTGCCAGTAAGACTCAAAGTAAGTTCCTGTATACTGTATGTATTAGTTTATAGCATAATAACATTCTAAGAATTCTTTCGTGGTGATCAGTTTGTGTTAGGAGTTAAACTTTTCTTAACAAGAATGTTATTGCCAAACATAAATGTGAAAGTTCACAACTTTATGTAATGTAAATGTCCAGCTTACTCTTTGCTTATATTACTACTATTAGTGATTAAGATTTTGAATATAAATCGTTAATGTGAACTGTTAAACTTTTTTCACAGCACAATTCAATTATTATACTCAAGTTAGTTGTGGTATAATCCAGAGATATTAATATATGTGTGAAAGTAATGATTATGAGCTAAACTATTATATTATATGACTTAAGAATTGCTTATCTCCAGTGTATAACATAATGTTAAAGTTACACCAATCATTATGCACACAATAAAACATTGAAATGTTGGTTCAACATAAATATTATTTATTTCTACACAGTGTGTTAGAAACTCATATTATATGAAACGTAGTTGATGATGTTAAATATAATATTCATTGAATCATTGTAAAAATGAAATAAAATGGTGCCCATGGATTGCATTGCTGCCTCACAAAACACAGTAGTAAAAGTTAAACCTATTATTCTTCACTCATTTTAAATATTAATTGTCTCAGAACATTAACGTCAATTACTAAATTTTCTATCAAGTATATTGGTGTTACCCTCTTCATTAAAAGAGTATACACATTATGCGCATCACTTACGGGAGTTACTCGCATCGGGCTGAAAAATAGGAGTTCTCATACAGCTAAATTAAACTATATATCACCCACACCATTACGTCGGAACATAGTCTGTACACTTAAAGTGATATCCAAAGACAATACAGTAACCAACAACGAATTTATGTTGGTCAAATAACCCAAACAAAATGGCATGTGAATACTGTCCGCCATTTTGAAAAACTGAAATGATGCGCTAAACGCACGATACGCGCCTTGCGTCGACACAATGACAATAAGAAGTGATAGGATATGATATACGTGTAATACTTTACACAAATGTAGGTCTTTATAATGAGTGTTTTGACTAGGGTTTAGTACGCGCCCCCCTCCCCCCCACCTTTTCCCCACCAAAATACCTTATCTTAAAAGCGTTTTTGGCATGTTCATTATCGATCGCTTATGCAAAACCCATGAGATTCTTTAAGTGTGCCGCCCCTTGTCTGAAAACCTGGACCTGCGGGTGAGTACGTACATGCGAGCATGGCGTTGTCGGTGACGCCCACAGTGAGGCCGGAGTCGGTCAGCAGACACGCCTTGCTCAGCAGAATCTTGTGGCCCATGTGGATCCGGTCAAACGTGCCGCCTGCAACATGGAAGCCGAACATTCTAGAGCAGTGCACACCCATCTCGTAACAATGCTTATTCATCGCCGAAATGGGGGTGGGGTTAGTGTTCGAATATACGCCCCTGGGCGTTTAAGTGGGAACTTTTTTTGAAAGTGCCAAAAAGTGCTGTTTTTTGGATATAAGCCCAGGGGCTTTAATGCACAAGAATACGGTATATGTTGTTGTTTTAAACCACCGTAGCACAGCTACTGATGAACTAACAATAGTGTTTGAGGTGTCAAAATAAAGCTATTTACTTATATGCATTTTGCTATGCACACTCAGGCGATATATTATAGCAATAATATGCCATTTGAACACGGTTTGTATCATGTTTGTTTACATTAGATATTACCAGAAATTAATTTTCTTTTTACACTTTGACAATGGGAAAACAATTATTATTGTGTTAGAAATATTATTTGGTACTTGTTTGTAACCTATTTTTTTAAAATAAAAACATACAAGATGGGTGATACCTACGGGAAAGGTGTGCACTGGTCTGAACATTGAATACACTACACACAAATATGTATATTTTTCATTGTTAAAAATGACAATCAAGCTAAAATTATATGGCCTTATATAGCTTTAAATAGTGTATTCTCTTTTGATCAGTCTACAATTTACAGTTTTATGTTTCTGCTGTATAGTATATTCAGATGTGGAAAGTTAAAATGAAATTTTAATAAACATAAGTTTGTAAATAGTGATACCTAAACATGTGTATTTGTAGGAGGTGGAGGGACATCGCTGGACCATGGCAGAAAAGTCCACACACTCTACTGACTCTGCCACCTAGGGATGATAGGTCGATGATATTTAGTATTACTTTTGTAACATTATTTGTACTGCATGCATTGTATGCTACTTTTTTTGCAATGCAGATTACAAATCCCATCTGTGAGTAACGATTAAACATTTTCTACCTGCAGGATTTTGTCTGCTGTCACTGGGGAATTTCCGCTGAAATTGGCCTCAATATAGGACAACAGGTGCTCCGAGTCGGGCTGGCCATCAGTGAGAACCACCTAGTAGTAAAATACCAACATAAATTACAAGGTGTCACCCCTCATTAATGCATGACATTCAGTGTATGCATTTAGACATAAATGTGTTACTAGGAAGATGTTATTTGTTATAATCAATAGTGTATATGACTAAAGATGACACCAAAAAATACAATACACAAATTTAATATTTCGCTCACTTCAAAGCCTTGTAATGGAGCATGTTTCTGTGGTGGACCCTTGCCAATATTTGACAGTAGAACGCGAAGATCAAGCTTGCTGCAAACCAGTGCAGACTCGCTGTAAAATCTGCAAACATGATTGAGCATTTATTAAATCCATACACCACAGTTTGTACAATTACATATTGGGACCGCAAGGATTTTTCTGAGTGAGAGTAATTTTTGAATTATTGTGAATGTCATCATTACAACCTGCCTTTTTTCAAACCGACATGCACATATTTTTGTGACATGTCGGTTTGGAAACGCTTGTTAGAATGATGGCCCAAGCATCTAGTATACAATAATTTGTCAATAAGCTGAAGACACTTATGTAGCAAAATTCATGTCAAATTCTATTTTTAATTAGACTAATGGAAACCAATATATCTGGTGTTAGTTATGTAGACTCTAATAGCAAGCCATACACTAAATACATGTACATGTATTTGCTCATGTTAATTATACACATTAGCATGGAATAACTGTACCTATTTAACATGTATCACATGGCAATGTGCAGCATACTATAGATGAGTTTTCTCTACATCTACCACTACACCTGACTAGTACTTGAACTCATGACCTTCAGGTCACAGGCTCAACTACCTTACCTACTCTAACTCAGCTACTGACAGAATGGCACTGACCGTAGGACATATTCCTGGACAGGTATTGTGAGGGGCAGGGTGACAAGCTGGTGGCTGGAAAGCCCAGGAGCAAGATGCACATACAGGGAAGAGTCCACATGTTTGGCTGCACCTAAAAATGCAAAAAAATGACTATGAGTTAGATAAAAGCTAGTAGCAGATAGTGCATTTAAGCCAGTTTATCGTTTTTCTTTTCATAATAGATATAGACCATAAACAGCTGAATAAATGTCTGTATTTGAATAAATGCTCAGGGAAACAGTCCTAAAATAAATGGCATGGGGCAGTTTTGTCAGCCAAATATAGGGTGCATAACACAAACTGGGCCTCATTTTAATGCTGTTATAAAACAGACTCCACCTAAACTGAAGCTGGACAGTAGATTCTACTGCTTTAACAAAGGTGCATAATTGTTTTCCTTCCCTGATCTTAATTATTCTAAACTTCGATACTGCTATGCCATAGAATACAAACTTATTAGCGTATGTCACATGCCTTCAAGAAGTTTTCTGACGCCTCCTTCAGTCAAGTGCCGACAAGCTGTTACAACCAGAAGACCACTGCGAAACATCCTGAAATAGCAATGTTTACGTATCACGGACAGGTTGAAATAGCACCAACGAATGTACTTATTTTTCTGAAAACATGACCTACAATATACCAATATCTGAGAAAAATGTGACATATTATACCAATATCTGAGAAAAATGTGACATATTAAAGTCCATAAAATATAGTAAAAATGTGAGACACCCAGAAATATGCCAAAAATGTGAAAAAAAGACACCTAAACTATACACACATTACAGAATGTAAGCTATTGGGTTCCATTATGTAAACATACTAATTATATAGATACCTATTGGAACCTGTCATTTTGTCTTTGGCAAGACTTTCGCTCTTGTCGCAAGAGCTTCGTCGGGCCTAATGAGAAGATCCTCTCACTGGGTCACATGACCACCACGGATTTGGCGATCATGTGACAGCAGAGCTGTGTCCACTGGGGGCAGGTCATAGCAGGTGTCGCGGTTCATCCGGGGCAATTGGGGACCATATCAAAGAGGAAATGGAGCTGTGCAGGAAGATCCGTGAGGCCATCGAAATACGAGAGCGCCGACCCCGGATGAACCGCGACACCGGCTATGACCTACCCCCCCGTGTACACAGCTCTGCTGTCACATGATCGCCAAATCTGTGGTGATCATGTGACCCCGTGAGAGGATTTCAGTAGGCCCGACGAAGCTCTTGCGACAAGAGCGAAAGTCTTGCCATAGACAAAATGACAGGTTCCAATAGGTATCTATATAATTAGTATATACACATATTGCTCAAATTATGGGCAGTTTATGATGTGATCGTGATTCTTATGTAATTTTGTTCATAATAATAGAAATATATGAAATATTTTACCAGATTATCAAAATATAATCAATGCTCTATCATTTCACAATACAAAGAGGACTAGCTTCGTTAAATAAGAACTATAAATTCTGATTTTTGTTTTGGTGATCATTTTCACCTTTTTACGTTTGACGTTGAAAACATTGCTCTAGTTATGGGCAGGTCACAATGTACCGTTGCAACTATAGTAAAACATCTCTCTGATTGAAAACAGCACTTAATAGTTTGCATGACTTATAGTCACTAATGTTCATGAGCAAATGTGTATATTAAAATTTATCGTTTCGTTAAGTAAGCACCCAGACAACAAGATCTGGTGGTCCGCCAGGCAAAAAGCTGGCCATCTCCTGGGGGCTGTTGGTGGTGGGCCGCCTATGTTAGCAACCGGTGCCGCCAGCGGACCACTGGCAGGCCAGCAAATCTTGTTGTCTGGGTTGTCATATTTTCTGACATGGTTTATATTGGCAAGGTGTCCATGGGGAGAAGAATATATTTTCTCTATCTGGCATTCAATGTTATGTACAGTGTAGCTCATATGCTCATCTGTATTGTAAACTTTCATTTTGAAGGCACCCAATTAACACAATTTGCAAATTTGATCATTAATGCCTACTAGCATAGCGACAAATCATTTAAAAATGAGTGTCACTCACATATATTACATTTGGTTAGTAATACTGTGCTGCAGTATTCAACACAATATCGCAAACATTACCTCAGATACAGTCTTTGCTGTCAAATATCAAATATTTTAAAAATGTCTAAAGTAAACAGACCAAAGTACAATAATTCCGTTCAGCTATGTATATTTAATGACCATTACTCTAAACTTGTGCGGGATAAATACAATTAATTGAAGATTCTACACTCAAAGTCAAAGTAAAAAATAATATTATGCTTAATGTGTTGTGTGATAAATTATTTTTTATATTACGCTGAAAGCTAACATTGATGTGAAAAATATCATATAATGTTGTGGAGCGAAATGTATTCATGAATAACGTGATAAAGAATATTTGCCATTTGTGGTTCTTCCTTACCAAATATATCTGAAAAATGTTGTCCAGCCAATCACTGCCAACAATACATTTTGCATAGACTATGGCTTCCGGGTTGCAAAATTTTCTGAAATTTTGTAGTTTTTTGCAAATATCGTCATGAAGATTGACTAAATAGAAATTATTTTACTACAGCACTAAACGTTATAAAATGGTGATTCAACAGCTAGAAGATGAGGTAAGAACATGGTTTTGAAACTTGTTAATTAACCAATGTTAAATAGTTGACATGTCATTTTTCATGTTGACAATGTTGATGTCTTGTCTTGTAATCTTGTAACTTGTGTATCATGTTAGATGATCAATGTTTCATCTTTAAATCTTCACTTCAAATTTCAAACGCTCGCTGCCTTATGGGCCTGAGGTAGTATCGAAAAGTGGTGCTCCGTGACATACCAGCTAGAGCACTGCACAGTGCACACCCAGTTCGTGTGCACACCTAGTTCGTGTGTTATTTGAATAAAATTGTTAGGTTCCAAACAATTAGCACACAATATTACTACTTTAAAAATTATTGCTTTCCCGGTGCCAAAGTGAAAAAATAAAATTTTGCAACGAATTGTAACATAGATCATATATTTTAATGAATCATAACAACTGTGTTTATCCGGCAACAATTTAAGTAAGTAGCTCTATTTTGACACATCAAACACTACTGTGGGTTCATTAATAGCTGTGGTACGACTTATAAAACATTAAAATGCACGAAGTGGGTGTACAGTGCTCTAGCAGGTGTATTCACAAAGCTCGATTAGTTCAACAACAAACAAAAGCAATGTATAGTGTGCACAGTGAGTTCGGGTAAACACGCCATCACAGACCCCATGTGTCCCATTATAAAAAACAAAACTAATTAATGTTTTGTAAATGATCTTTAGCTAAAACGTGTTTTTGCACACCCAGCAATATAAACTACTACATCCGAAGGTTTATTTGTCAACTTCTGCGGGTGTCCCAGTTATTGGGGTAGGCAGCAGGCAACTGTCTATTTAGTGGGACTGTATTAAGGAGGTTACAGTCCTTCAAATCATGACTTCACACATTCCAACCAAGTCTTCCTTGGTCTGCGCTGCCCTGTACCCGATGACTAGGGATCTCCATGTCCATGACAGAATTAGTGCAAGAGGAAGATCGTTTCACATGTCCGTACCATCTGAGGCGTCAAGAGCGCAATTCGGAAGGCACCTCCACATTCCCTAACATTTTGTGGAGCGTATGGGAACAAATATTATCAGGTTTCACTTTGCAGATATATGTTATTATAACATATCTTAGATCTGTCATTGCGATGTAGCTGCTGAAGGTCTGCAGCAGATTGTGCCCTGGTTTTACTACCATGAAGCAAGGCAAAACGGACACAGGCTGAGAACATGTTCACCCGGGTTTTTATAGATATATGTTTGGATGTCAGAATTGTTCAATAGGGAGCAGCTGTTTGAACTTTCCCATGTACTATTGTATCATCATGATGGCGAGTTTGGATCCTCCTCCTGAGCAATACATATCTCAGAGATAGCAGAAGCTGGGCTCTACATCAAGCATGGGTCCATCCACTTTTACCAGGGTAACTGAGATGAGCTACCCCCTGACATCTTGGACATTCATAGTCTGTGCATCCGGAGCTTGCACTGTTAGCAGACCATGGCGTTAACACCTATACGAATGTGGCACAAGGCAGATTTCTTATGCATTATGAGAGGTCTTGTGTAAAGCTCCTACAGAATGGGTTATCGTTTGCAATAAGAAAATTTACAGTAAGATATTTTAAAAAATACATATATTATTAATTGATTTTCACTTTAGGTGTGTTCTTGCTGCTGATTTACACAAATATGTATTTTCAAACATTGATTCAAATTTCAAAGTCACATCGAAGGTTTGTATCGATGTTCATTCTAGATCATTGATGGAAAATGGTGAAGCATATTGGAGCTTCTAATATCGCCCAAAGCGTGTATCTGTATCATGCTTGTTTACGGTATGTGTATTTAAGAGTACAGGATTTTTGGAGATGAATTCTTATATTTTCACAGGTCTTTGCTCACTCCTGGAGGTTCATGCTGGACATAACTGTCATTTTTTTAATGGTAAAATGGTTTTTGTTCTCTCTTACTGGTCGATGGGCTTATATTCGAACACTAAGCCCATCTTCGATGTTAGGCCCATGGGCTTTAATGCATGGGAATATGGTACTTATGTAACTTATCAGGATATAGTAATAAGAAAGTTTCCATGCGCTGTACTGACGTGCATTTCTTTATAACCCATTAATTATGCATTGGGCTAGTGAAACAATGCTTCTGATAGATTCTTTTGACAGGGCTTTGTCTCCTGGAGCAAATGAAATAAGCTCATGCATTTTTGAAAATTTTGTACATAGCGCCCTAGTCTGCATGTTGTCGCATTTCCAAATACATAAAGCCTGCCCTGTTAAATTCATGACCAAAGTTTTGATCGCATTATTTTGAATGGTGTTTTGTAGCAATTATATTGTAACGAGACCCAATCATAATAATCCTTGAAAGAGGAGTATATTAGTTAAATTTATTTGCTCACGGGAAATAATTGGTTAACAATGATGCAAGGTCATGGGGGTGTTAGTCTTGGATCAATCATTCGTTGCGGATTCATTCAATATTTGCCTAATGTACAAGCAGAATGCATTGCATTCGTTTGAATATTGTGATTATTGTTTCTATAATTAGCTATGATAATATTTTGTTGAAAGCCATGTTTGATAAGTTTTAGAGGATCATTCTGTAGTTCCCCGCCATAGTGGTCGATCTGCAATGCAGTGATATTGTAGTATGGATATTGCTGAGCAAACATTGCTGTCTGTTTGATATGGCGGGGTTGGTTACTAAAAGTAACAAGTTCAAATTCATGCTAGAATAGATATTCTTAATTACCATGCTTGTTTGATTTTTGAATATTAGATATTCATGTTTCATTTTTGTTTTATTGTAATTGAAAGTAGATATGTATTTAGCTGTCAATATGAAAAAAGTGTTTTCAGTAAAATCCATTTTGGTAACATAACAGACTGACACTGACAGACTGTACTGAAACTAGGCTGTAACTTCACATTCATTTATTAAAATTATCTATTCATTAGTAAGTGTTTTGGCTGCTAATACGCTGAAGTGTACCTTACAATAGACGGATTGTAATGAGACAATCATCACTTAGTACAACAAGATCTGTGAAAACTTCCATTTGTGGAAGAAACTGTCAAGCCTGAGATGTTTAATTAATTACGTGTGATACAATTGTTATCATTCTACTGTAATTTCATTTGATACAATTGTTTGCTTCACATAACATTTGGAATAAACAGTTTATTGTCTATTGGATGCTTGAAAATATTGTCCTATGATTTAAAGCAATGACTGTATAAGCAGGTTATTGTTTATTTGGAGGCTTGAAAATATTGGCCTACAATTTATAGTATGATTGACCGAGATCACAATGAACCCGTTTGTATATGCAATGTCCTTGTTGGGCACCAAACGTCTGAAGCCTTTTTGAACTGATAACAAGCTGTAAACTCCGAAATGTATGCATTGTTTGCATGCATATTATTGTCAACGTAGTTTTGTCTTTCATTAAACTGGTTATACTCCAATTGGAAATATTATTTTTGCAATTTTACTGTCAACTTTTATTTAGAATTCAATAATAAAAAAGAATAAGTAACCTATTTTGACTTGGTGAAGTGTCATCTTTTTTTTTTTCATTGTGGACGTCATTATAGGCACTTGGTAATCGTCATTACAATTGTTGCCATTTGTGTCAAATTACCCATTTTGAGTATGAAAATTCTACTCTTGTTATTTTAACTTGAAATTTCGCAATAGAAACTTGAGACTGCAGATCAAATAAACAACAGTAAGTTGCAAGTTTACTGTGATGGGAAATGATAGTGTGTTATCATTGCCTTATTATCATCAATGGATTAGATAAAGTGATTGGCATACCTTAACAGTCTCTCAGAACGTGAGGATATGAAAATTAGTGTGGGATTGGATTTAATGCAAATGTTTTACAATGGAGAACCCGAGCATGGATGAGGAAGATGAGGAAGTGGAGTATTTCCGACTTGAGGGCTTCGGAGACATGGTAAGGCTAGATCTAGTGCATCTGGATATGGGTCAAACAGATTCAAATGACCAAAAGGCTTGGGGGTACAGTTGTGAAGTAGTCTGGGCAGGGAATCTACGCAACCAAATTCAGGAATAATTAGGACCTGTCCAAATTTAGGAGTTGAGTATAATTATAATGTGATTGATGTAGGATTATATGGTCTCTGATGTGAAATTTTAACCAAGAATTTTTGTTTTCCACTTGAACATCAAATTCATCAAATAGTTTTCATCATAGTGCTTATGTTCAACGAATGTATACATTTATGCTGCTTCAAATGCCAAATTCAGTTTATGTATTGGATTGCTGAACATTCAAATTTCAGATCTTATAATTCATCTGCAATTACATTGTATAGTTGCATCATTAATGCCCTTTTTGTACTGATAACAAGCTGTAAACTCCAAAATGTATGCATTGTTTGCATGCATATTATCGTCAATGTAGTTTTGTCTTTCTTTAAACTGGTTGTGATCCAATTGGAAATATTATTTTTGCAATTTTACTGTCAACTTTTATTTCTTTAATACAAAAATGAATTAGTAACCTAATCGATTTATGCAAATGTTTTACAATGGAGAACCCTAGGCATGGATGAGGAGTGGAGTATTTCCGACTTGAGGGCTTCGGAGACATGGTAAGGCTAGATCTAGTGCATCTGGATATGGGTCAAACAGATTCAAATGACCAAAAGGCTTGGGGGTACAGTTGTGAAGTACACTGGGCAGGGAGTCTACACAATCAAATTCAGGAATAAGTAGGGGCTGTACAAGTAAATTTAGGAGTTGAGTATGATTATAATTTGATTGATGTAGGATTGTATGGTCTTGGATATGAAATTTTAACCAAGAATTTTTGTTTTCCTCTTGAACATCAATATGAAACTTGAATCTGTCCTATTGAAATGTATTAACTACAAATGTCGTAACATTCTCATTGTTCATTAAAACTATTGCTCTAACCGCAATTGAATAATGCAATTATTTGAACAGGCTGATGTTTGCTGTTCTGTTGTGCTTATTACATTTCCCTAAAACTAACTGTACATGTACATCTACAAAATATGCTAATCCTTACAATGATATAGTTTTTCAACATGCATGCAGTGATTGTTTCTCTTTATGATGACCTTTGACCACGACGTTTATTAATCATGCATGAAACGTGATGTATGAGTCGAGAAAATCAATCAGAGTCTTGCTCTGGATTACTCCTGTGCAAATTTCCAAATGCTAAAACCTTGTTTTTTTTTACCTGGTTAGTAAAATAGTGATATAAGCTGGATGGATATTACACTAGACTTTTTTATGTGAAGAGATTCTGGATTAAAACATGGATTATAAGTTAGATTGTATTTTGATCATCATATAGTGAAAGATTACACTTTACATATTGTGGGCATTTCTACAACTGAAATGTCATAAAGTCTGAATGCCCTTAGATAACAAGTTGTGTGTTAACTCGTGTGTATAGTGCATTTTTTCATACACCATTATAAAACACAATGATCCGCCTTATGATCTTTTTGACCTATAAAAGTGCCAGAAATAGCTAGATATGAACTCATGCCTCTATATACGGTCCATTACTTACGATCAGTCTATTGAATCATCAATATAAATACCTACTCATATAAAGCTAACCCTGTGTTTGACTATTATTCAACCTAAAACATTAGGCCATGTGCGTTGTGTACAGTTGTGTATAAAGTAGTTTTCATCCTATTTAGACAGGATTTTATGAGAATCACTGCCTGTAGTCTCTAATCTAATAAACAAGCAGCCTTATTTACATGATCCGCATCATGTTAATGCTGGACTTACTGATCCCAGATCCACATTGCCTGCTGATCCATGCTACTGTGTGACACAAACATGTCATAACTGATCCATGATGATATACTGGGTACTGCTGACACCCGTCACTTGAGACTTTTATAGAAATAAGGAAACTGCAATCCATATTTGTGGATTATCTAGTTTCCTGCTCAAGAACACAAATTGTTCAAACTGGATTTTCAATGGATTAATCTATGTTTTGTGGCTGGTAGTTTTGAAGGATGATATTAGTGTTACATTTTCATTTAAAACACTTAAGAGAATGTGTATTTCTTCGTTTGGACTGATCCATATAGTTACATACTGTTGACATTGTATGACACCTGTTTGCCTAAACCTGTATTTTTGGTATGAGAACTTATTGTGGTTTATGTATACCAAAGCTTTTGTGTCTGTCATTTTCATGTCACAGTGAGATGATTGTGCTTTTAGATATTAAGTTGAATTATATATCTTGAATAGCATGAATTCATGGACTATGAACTTTGACAAAAATTACAGCATGAATACCAATAACAATTTCATATTCATATGCATCTATTTTCTTTATATGTTTGAAAGTTATCAAGTGTCCTAAAGGATAAAAAAATTATACAATTACCCTCCCCCACCCCCCACCCCGCCATCCATATTCTATAATATAAGCACCATTAGTACATTATTGATTATTCATTAGCCCTATAATATTCATTTGATAAAAGTAATGATTATCAACTGTATCTGATATCATCATGTGGACGTTAGAACGTCTGCTTTTATCATAGTCATTATCACTCATGAAGTTTGACACAAGACCTGCTGAGCACTCTCCTCAGTCTCCCCAGTGGGACGTCTTGCATGATTGACAGTCCTGTCATGTTAAGGAGATATAGGCTCATAACCATGACGATCATGGCATGCTATACCGAAACCTTCGCAATTGACCTTTATCAAATATCCATGAATTCTATGGACAGTGTAAATGGTAACATGGAAAGACTATTAAGCAGATTATTGAAAAAATACAGAGTATGTTTTGCCATGCTCAATGCATGTATGATAATCTCACATTATCAGTCAGTGAACTAGGGTTCTGCAAATGCTTCTTCAGAGATTAAGTTAAATGTCTCCAACTGTAGGACTGAAGGTGCCTGTAACAAAACAATGTTACATCTGTGGCAGAGGTTTGTGTTTTACGCTACATTAGTGAGCACCAAAAAGATCTCACAGTGATTGTGTCTGCGTTAAAAGGTCAATGAATAACTGTTAGTAAAAAAAATCAATATTTGATATACAAAATAGACTTAGATATATCGAGTGATTTCATAAACATGAGTGGAATCTGCCTGAATTTGACATAGATTTATTTATTCTGTACTGTGTAAATACATTGGGCCAATTTTACTGCATATATTAAGAATAGAGCATTGAAAAGTGGTAATCAAGCTTGTGATTTGCATAAGTAGATGGTATTTTTGTCCCTAAAATAACAGCTTATCACTACAGTGTATGCTGAATATCCATAGAAAGATCAGTGTTCTGTAATTACCTGTGCATACTCCCATAGGCATTAGGCACATGCATTGACTTTGATATGATTAAATTATATTACGTTATATTAAACGTCTATCGAAGTTAATGATGCAGTTGCCTTTGGTGCATAGTAAGATGTGCGATGATACAAGCTGCTGATTTTATCACTATACATTATAATGCATAAATCCATACACGAAAGTAATTACATTCTAAATGAACCAGGTCGAATGAATGAAATGATGCTAAGCATAGTCATGATTTAAAAAAACTAAATTGTTAGAAAATATACAAAAAATTGATTTAAAAAAAGAAAATTATTTACATTTATGAGCTCCAGTACTGATTTAGATAACTTGATTACTGATTATTAATACACCAAGTTGTTATTCTGAATTCTCTAGATCATGGATGGCACTTAGATGTATCTCAAATGGACTGTTAGCGCTAGATTTCAATATGGCATGCAGTCAAATTTATACAAATACATGTATGAAATAACTCAAGTGACAATAATCAGGAACAAACTGTGATTCTAAGTTCTACCAAAAGATGGCGTTGCAGTTGTTTTTCAAGTACTTCAATGAGCCAAATGATGACGAGGAACTCAACTTCTTTGACAACCAGGTAGTAATCCCATAGTCAAACTGCTGTTGTTTCTTGTTTCTTGTTTACCCTGGTACTTATTTATTATAGTGACATGGCATTGCACACATATAAGATACTAATCAAATAAAATAGAATACAAAATACCCAACCCTTCAAGGGTTTATCAGTCACCTAATTACTTTTGAACTATTTACAGTGACATTTCATATTACATTACATAAAGTTTCATGAACTTTATGGCAAAAATACATTTAAAGTGAGATATATGCTTTAACAATATGTAATGATATGGTAGGATATGTAACAATTTTTTTCGGTTATAAAAACATACTGGACCTGGGTGAAATTTTATTTCAAGTTAAAGCTCTTCCGGCACCTCACCAATGCGACCCGGAGTCAAAGGTCGTAATGGTCAAATATCACAGGGGAGTTAATCGCAAGCCTAATTGGAAAGGGTTGTGAACATAGTATTACTTACATTTTATCTCTGTATCCTATGTTTCTTCACTCTGAGCATCAGATGTCAGATTGAATGATTTTGAGTTTGAATCTGGATCAGCGAATGTCAGCCATAACATGATGTGGTCTTGTGGGATTCGAACCCACTACCATACAGAACCAAATCGTCAAGCAGTCCACGGAGGAGTTGGAATCGCTCAGTATGTTTAGATGATTTGAGTTTGAAATCTCACGCTCCTTGGAATCTATTAAAATCAATTAAGTGGCTGTAATATTTGTCCATTTTGCTTGTTGTAGGCGCCGCTTGTGCAGGCGTGTTTCCATGGCGATGCAGATGAGGTGCGCGCCCTGCTGTACAAGAAGGAGGATGTCAACCACCAGGTACGGGGGCTGTGCTAGTTGAGTACGTCACGGTCGGGATTACGTAGTCATCTGGACGAATAACGCCTGATAATACACTTACTTTCATGACAACTTGACCTGTACCGTTTAAATTTTTACAGATCAATAACGTGCTTAATCCTGACTTTGTTTTTTTTTTAAATCAAAGTTTGCATTATGGCTTAGATGTTTTTTATACTGAACCGATGCCTTCTCGGGTTTCGTTGGCTTATGATACAGATGGGCTATATCACATAGTCTCTGCTGGGACTCGAACCCTGGACCACTACCACTGTGGCACCTTTTCACCAAACACTTATGGCTCATTAGGGCACTGAGACCATCTCTCCATTGAGACCACTTTAAGTAGGTCTTAATAGAGAGCTTCTACCGTATGTCTCTTGTGACCATCCTGCCTGTTGTGTAGGACTCTGAGAAGCGTTCCGCGCTGCACGAATGATAGGTGATTTTATTCTCCAAAGTAAATAAAATATCATACCCGGTATTAGATATGAGAGAGCAGGTTTTGCTCTTACAGAAAGATCCACGGTGGGCCTCAAAGTATGAAATATGTCCCACTCGCCCCCAGTTGCCCCTATACTGCTGGGGAGGCATACACTTACACTATCCGTTGTGTCCAGGACTCAGAGAAGCGTTCTGCGTTGATAAAACTAAATGCTGTGACATTCCAATTGAGGTTGTTAATGATCCTGAAGAAAGAATCCTCTAATGTCAATACTTACACCCAAGTAAATTTATTTCCATACAGTAGAACCTCAATTAAGACCATCTCTATAATAAGACCACTTTTCATGGGCCCAAACCTTCATGAAGCTTCCAAAATGAACCTCTCTATTTAATCCCCTGGTTAGGTGGTCCCAATAGGAGGTTCATATATCTATTGTGACCATCCTGCGTGTTGTCCAGGACTCTGAGAAGCGCTCCGCGCTGCACGCGGCTGCGTACTGCGGGGAGGCGGAGATCGCGGACATCCTGCTGCTGAGCGGCGCCCGCGTCAACAACAAGGACAACCGCTGGCTCACCCCGCTCCACCGCGCATGCTGCGCTAAGAGCGACGTGAGGCTTTTATCGCAATTACAGATATCTCTCAGGGGGAGGGGAGTGGGGAATACCCTGTAGAGTATATATGCATGTAAAACATGTCATAATACAGACGTAACAGAAGCTCAAAATGAATCTTTTAGCCACTTTTGCACAATAGTGCTGTCATAAACAAATTGTGACTCAACAATGTTACCTCATAAAACATTTTGACTTGAAAAAATATGAGAATACAAGCTACTGCATCATTTTGAATCATGTGAGTGCAGCACTTTTATCGCTCTTACAGATTTCTCTCAGGGGGAAGGGGTTGGGGGAATATTCATTGCTATGTTGTGAGCACAGATTTTTTGAAAGTTGAATATGTAATTTATGTGGTGAACAGCACTGTGTCAAGAGTGCAAAATCAATCTTTTAACTAATTTTGCTCAATAGTGCTGTCATACAAGACTAACAATGTTACCGGGAATCAAATATTACCTCATAAAACATTTCAACTAGATAAAATATGAGAATACAAGCTATTGCATAATTTTCCAAGTATTAAGGTATAACGCCAAGAGCGACGTGAGCTCAAAATGAATCTTTTAACAACTTTTGCACAATAGTGCTGTCATGAAAGAATTGTGACTCAACAATGTCACCCGGCAATGTTACCTCATAAAATGTTTTGACTAGATAAAATATGAGAATACAAGCTACTGCATAATTTTGAGTGATGTGAGTGCAGCTCTTTTATTGCTCTTACAGATCTCTCTCAGGGGGAAGTGGGGGTGGGGGATATTCATGCCTCTATTGTGAGCACCGAATTTTTGAAAGTTAAATAAGTAATTTACATGGTGAACAGCACTGTGTCTCATAATCTTATATGCCTATGTTGCTGTCATAGAGTTTTCCAATGTTTTCCAATAAATTATTAAAATAAAAAAGTTTAATTATATTTGGATTTTTAACGTTTGAAAACTCGATAACAGCAACAAAGACATGTAAGATTATGTTTTTTTTTGAAGAATAAGAATATTTTATTTCAGCATGAATCACATATGAAATATGGAATATGCCATAAAATAGATTGAACAAATGTACCGTAGAGAGTATATATCCATGTAAAACATGTAATAATATAGATGAAAAGAAGCTTAAAATGCATCTTTTAGCCACTTTTGCACAATAGAAACAAAATGAAACCAAATGAGACTAAATGCTGTATACCAAATCACCAGACTTTTTTATGCTCATCTCAGGACACAGTAGAGATCATGTTTATCTTTAGTTTTAAAGTGATAAACTGTATATATGTACAAATCAAATCATATATTCGAAGAAGAGTGTGTTTTCCTCCTCCGCGCAGGACACAGTGGAGATCTTGTCTGCTTTCTGCTGTCTTGCGTTCTAAATGAGTTCTAAAATATAAGAATAAGACAGCATAAATAGAAACCAAATGAAACCAAATGAGACTATATGCTGTATACCAAATCACCAGACTTTTATATGCTCCTCTCAGGACAGTATACAATTTATATTGACAGGCTGATGAAGGCTTAAGTATGGGTGAAAGCTAACAAGTTTCTCTTGTAAATATATCCTTGGTTTTAAAGTAATAAACTGTATATTTGTACAAATCAAATCATATATTCGAAGAAGAGTGTGTTTTCCTCCTCCGCGCAGGACACGGTGGAGATCTTGTCTGCTTTCTGCTGTCTTACGTTCTAAATGAGTTCTAAGATACAAGATTAAGACAGCAGAAATAGAAACCAAATGAAACCAAATGAGACTATACCAAATCACCAGACTTTTAAATCTTCTGCGCAGGACACGGTGGAGATCTTGCTGCGGCACAATGCGGACGTGAACGCGCGCGACAAGAACTGGCAGACGCCGCTGCACGTCGCCGCGGGCAACAACGCGGTGAAGTGCGCCGAGTACCTCGTGCCGCTGCTCACCAACGTCAACGTGAGCGACCGCGTCGGCCGCACCAGTCTGCACCACGCCGCATTCAACGGGCACGCGGAGGTAAATGTAAATGTAGACTGTGGCACACCTGCCTCTCCACGCCGCAAGGTTAAGCTCTACTAGAGCATGCAGCAGACGGCAGCTCTTAGTTAGCAGTCTGAATGATGGAGACTAATGTAAATGTGGTGGTTTATAGCCGTGATGCAAGTCTTGCTCCCATTACTGAACAATTTACATCAGGTCATGGGCCCACTTATTGATCTTCAATTGATCATTTCTCATATGCAGGTACAGTAGAACGTCCTGTTAGGACCATTTCATCTTGCCACAGCAAGGTATTATCTATCAAATGTTATAGATAGATGTATTCATAGCTAGAACCCCGAATTGGTGAAGATGGGACCAGTTCTATAAAGAGACCACCTCTGTAACATACTGTTTTTTGTGGTCACAATGGTTTATGTAGGAATCAACTAGAACCTCCAAACAGATAGCATGTATCTATTGAGACCACTCGAGGCCTCGCCGCCTGTCAGATAAACTTAGGAATTGATTGATATGCAGTAGAACATCTAATGAAGACCACTCCTATATGAAGACCACCTCTGTAATAGGACCATTTTTCATGCTCCCAAATGTTCATGAGGCGACCAAAATGAACCTTCTTATAAAGACCACCTTTCTATTGACACCACTTGAGTGAGCTCCCACAGGTAGTCTCAATTGAGAGGTTCTGCTATATTTCTAAAAGATGAATTTTGATCTACCGTATACGACCATCCAAGCGCCCTGGGCGTTTAGATTGAATTATTTTCAAAATAGGGGGTGGGCACTTACTCAAATGTGAAGTCACAACATGTTTGGTGCACCGAGACCACAGCACTATGTGGTCCGAGCCCTGATAAATGCAGGTAAAAAATGGCTGACTTTCACAGATGGTGCTGTTGCTGCTGGAGAAGGGAGCGACGATCAACGCGTTTGACAAGAAGGACCGGCGCGCTGCACTGGGCCGCATACATGGGCCACGTGGACGTCGTCCGGACGCCAACTTCGGGGCCGAGCTCAACTGCAGGGACAAGCAGGTGACAGGCAGATATAACACATACATGTGTGTCAGTGCTTGCAGTCAAGCTTCTCTCTCTCTCACACATTTTTTTTAGCAAGCTTATTTACCACTATGGGATATTTCTGGTTTCACAATCTTGAGGTCGCAAATCTGAGTCCCCCCAGGGCCACTTGATATAGTCAAATGAAAGCTTAGAGTTGTAAAACCTGTCTTAAGGCATATAAGGTGGTAAAAATATGCTCGCTAAAAAGATGTTGAGAGAGAGAAAAAGACACTTGAAGATATAAAACAACAATGAAACTTGAAAATTTTGAAATCTTTGGTTCCTGTTGTTGAATTTGTTATAAAAATTATTATTAATCATGAACTTGGAATAGTTGAAATAATTATAATTCTGATGTGAAAAGTGTTTACAAAAGCTTTTTATTGTTAGATCTATGTTTAGATGTTTATTGTGTCATTTTTTGAAAATAACAAAAAAGCCAAGTAGCTCTTTGATATAACTGTTAGCTGTTAATGGTCAGTTGTATGTGGCCATGCATGGATGATTTCAGTATATACATGTGGTCATGCATGGCTGATTTGAGTGTGTTGTGTTTTGCAGCTGTACACCCCGCTGCATGTGGCGTCGGCCGGGGGACAGATCAGTGTGGTAAAGCTGCTGCTGGACCTCGGATCAGAGGTACGCTAGCGCACTTCCCTCACGGCTCACAACTAACAATTTGACAGCTTGCACCGCAGACAACATCCCAAATATTTTTCTTTCCCTCACAGAATATTTGGTTGTGTGAAAGTGAAAGTGAAAAATGGAAAGCCAAATAAAAATAATTTGCAGAGATTACAAGGTTTGGAAACAAATGAGAATTTGGCACTTTCCCCCAAACAAGTATAGAAATGGAAAAAGAAATTAGTACCTATGTCATAAATCTACGATTACACTGGAAAGTTTGGTGTCTGATTGTAAATTGCAAGTTTGGCTGTGCCATTTTCAATACTTGTCACATGGTCGAATTTCATTGTAATAGAAGTAATGAAAGGCAAACGGAAGACCAAAACAGACTTGGGATGCAATTGTGTAGAAAGAGCTGGCACGTTTGGGCATGGGTCTGATAGACCCTTATGACCAAGTGTTGGAGAGGGTAGTTGAGATGTACATTGGACAGCCAGGCCACACCCTTTGAATGACCAATGTTTAGGGCCTGTTCAAATAGATAAAGGATTTAATTGATGATCGATTGATGGGTGGACCGTGGTTCCAAATTGACTCTGAAAATGTATAATTTTAGCTCTTTTTCCCAGTGAACATTTGATGCATTTTTTCAAATTTCCCTCTTCCCACTTAATTTTAAAGCCATTTCCCACTTTACACTAAAAGAGCATGTCGACACCCTCATTCTACGATGACGCTGGCAAGTTTAGTGTCAAATCATGAATTGCGAGTTGTCATCTTACCGTTGTCGGTTTTAGGTTGATCGAAACGCTTGCAGATAACTGTTGAGATGTAGACTGGACAGCCAGGCCACACCTTCCAAATGAGGAATAGTTAGGGCTCATCCAAATAAATTTAGGATTTGATTGATCATTGATTGAGTACACTCTGAGTATCAGATGTCCTGAAGAGACCTCTGACACATAACTATTATCATTAAAAATTCTGACCAATCACAGGCTGTTAATCTATAACCATCACAGGCCGGTGATGAATATAAATGAGGTCAAGTGACCAATCACAGCTTAGTATCAGATGGGTGTGGCGGGTTCAACCAATCAGGTTGCAGTATTTAAACAGGTTACATAAATTATGTTAATCCACTCTCAGGTGAAACATTTCAGAAGTCAATTTGCTTGACATCTGATACTCAGAGTGATTGATTGTTGATTAATGATTGATTGAGTATTGATTGATCCAGGTGGACGCTGTGAATGGCCATGGCAACACGGCGTTGCACATCGCGTGTCTCAACGGCCAGGACGTCGTCGTCAGGGAGCTCGTTAGTTACGGTGCCGCCATGGACGCCGTCAACCACAAGGGACAGGTGAGTGCAGAGGCTGCGCGCGCCCCGGCCTTTTTCCACCAAAATACTTCATTTTCATTGATTTTTGAGCATGTTCAACGTTCATCGTGGGTACAAAACCCATGAGATCCATTAAGTGTGCCCCCCACACTTTCTCAGGGGAGTTAAGAAAAATCTTTTACAGTAATGGGGGGAGGGGGATACACCACAATAAGGGTGTGGTTGGTTATCATGGGAACAGTGTGTTAACATGAAGAACAGACAAAGTTATCAATGTATTATTCCATAGTATGTACATGTAGTGCATGTTCATTGTTAGAATGTGTGTGTAAGTATCATTTCGCTATATGTTATGTCATGTTTCACTATATGTTAATAATCCATAAAGATTTTTGAGAAGTTTTATCCCGTTTTTTTCAGACCCCTCTGCATTATGCTGCAGCCTCGACCCACGGAGCTATGAGCCTGGAGCTGCTGGTTAACGAGGGAGCAAACACAAACGTAAAGGTTAGCTGGCAGTTTTTGATTTTTGGTTCCATGTCAAAAAGCTAACAGTTAGCTTGCTGGCAGTTTATTTTTTTTTTTAGTATAAAATTTATTTAATTGCATTTTTTGTTCAGTTCATTGTAATCCATTCTGGACAAGAAAAGTCCTTGAAAACAATATTCCAAAAGGGGTCTGGTTGGTTAAATTCTTAACTGATGAAAATTAGTATGTATGTACATGTGTCAAAACATGTTCATTCTTTTTGCCCTGGATAAGTTTCATTCTGATTCATTCATTAGGATCCTTCATTGATTGTAAGTTACATTTTTCTTTTTATCTTTGCATTGAAATTTGAATAAACATTTTTTAATATTCTTTTGTGTGTCCAAAAATTAAAACTTACCGGTAAATATTTCTTCAAATTTCAATGCATTTGGATCCTTTTGTTCTTTTTCTTTTTTATTGCATTGAAATTTGAATAAACATTTTAATTTTTGGACATTTTTTCGTCGAACGACAAGATAATATTACAAAATTTTGAATCCATTTGCTTATACAGTGTACTTGATAAAAACAAATATTAGCAGCTTCTGTTTATTTGTAACTGATGCATTATTTTGACTTCTAATGCATTAGTATTGCCAAAAATCGACAGTTCTGTGGGCCTACTGCCCTACTTCTTCAGGATAAGGTCCAGGTTCTTCTTCAGTCTGGTTGTAAAATTAATGCATTAGAGATACAAATAAGGCATGCCAGATAGACATTCCATAGAACAGTTTTTATTCACCCATAAGAAATCATTGTAATCTAATTCTTTCATATTTTATTTGGGCACATTATGAATAATTTCTTTAATTTTTCCATCGTATCAAAATTTATTTTTTTACTAAATATTAATTCAATGAAGATGAATTTTACTGGGATTAGAAAGTTTTAATGAAATAATTACTTTTAAGGATTTGTGTCTCATGGTGCCTTTTTAAAAAAGCATATCACACAAGCATATTTTGGCGAATCTTTTTATTATATTGGTTTAATGCCTTAGGGGTCATTGGCATAATTGGAACTTGGTGACACTGGTTCTCAACAGGACTAGTAGGAGCCTATATTTGGGATATGGTTTGCATTGCACTCGCGCAAGCCAATAATGCATGATTAATTTTTTTAGTGTACCAGGGTGAATGGGTGAAAATTGAAGCATTTCCTTGGCATGCTATAAAATCTATATAGTATAAATAGCATTGTTAGCATTTAGGCCTGTTTGCTTCCACAGCAGAGGTTACCAATAGTGCAAATATTTTGCATTTCAATGATTATGAATACGTAGTCACATAGGTGATTCTACTGTGAGGTTCTCTCTGTACAGTAAATATCCTCAACAGCGGAAGCGATTTGCAGCCACAAATCCTTCCATTGTATAGGATTTCCGTTGTTTAGTCCATAGATTACTTGATCATTAATAGCAGGAATTTATTCCTGTTAATAGGTAATGCATGAGAAAAAATTTCCATTATGCAAATGTAAATGTAATTATTTACAGTCGCAATGCACAGTTTGTCGTGCTCAAGCGACTTAACATCTACACCAGGTCATTAGCATTCTTGTCACACTATTCATTATTCGGTTTTGTTGAGGATATTGACTGTACGACGTTCGTTGCAGTGTGGCGACGGTCGCACTCCGCTGCACATGACCGCCGTGCATGGACGCTTCACGCGCGCGCAGACGCTCATCTCACACGGTGCGTACACACATGCCGCAGGCACACACACACGGTGCAGAAACATACATCGCATGAACGTACATGTGCACAATATATGATACCCATCAACAGTAAAGACGGTGTCTAGCCACGCACACAGTTTGTACACAAGTGCTTGTTACACACACACATTGTATGACAGACAATCAGTCAATCAAATCCTAAATTTATTTAGGCCGGCCCTAATTATTCCTCATTCAGAGGGTGTGGCGTGGGGATTATAAAAAATGCAAACACAGTTCGAAAACCAGAATGCACAGTTTATGCAGTTTTCACTACTTGTAAGACATCTAATATGCAATTTATCCTAATTTCTTATGATATGATCATTCCTTATCAATGCAATTTTTCAAAGATTCATCTTTCTTTCAAAGCAATAGATCCCCCTGTAGGGTGTAACCTGTATAGCATATCATATGCTATTCATATTGTATACCATGTCACTGTAATTAAATAAATCAATCAAGCATTACGGGCTGTGTTTTTGCTGCCTGTAGGTGCGACGGTGGACTGTCTTTCAGGGTGGACAGTGGCGGCTCAACATATCACGCCGCTCCACATCGCTGCCATGTCATATACGGACCTAAATCTCCAATCATCAACACCCTGCTACAGAGACTGTATTGGCAGTGCGGAACAACCCCAAGCGGTGGGTCAACACAATGCATACAGGGCAGGGACGGTGGGGGAGGGGGACATTTGGGTGTTAGTCTCTATGTCAGGGTGTGACTGGTTGAGTGTGCTGTAATGGGGTAATGATAGGCCCTGTGTTAGTGTGTTAGTGGGGAGTGTGTGTTAGTGTTAGAATGTTTGTCTTTGTGTCAGTGTTTGGCTGGGGTATCGCTCGCCTAATGGTAGGGTGAGCCTGGTTGAATGTTAGTTTTTGTGCAAGGGTCTGGTTGAGTGTTATTCTCTGTGTGTTAGGGTGTGGCTGGCTGAGGGGGCTGTCATGGGAGATAGCTCGCCGAATGTTAGGCCCTGTGTTCAGTGTTCAGCTATGTGTTAGGGAGTGCCTGGCTGAATGTTAGTCTTTGTTCAAGGGATGGTTGAGTGTTAATCTGTGTGTTAGGGTGTGACTGGTTGAGTATTAGTCTCTGTGTTAGGTAGAGTATGTGTAAGGCTCTGTGTTACCCTTTGAGTTGGGCTATAATGGTTGTAGTTGGTGTTTAATTCGGCCAGGAGGAAAGGACCAATGATACGGCTCCTTTTTGTGCAGGTTTTGAGGGATGAGAAACATTTAAAAAAATTAAAACAGAATTTTACCATAATTATTTTTATTATAGGCCAAAAAAGTAAAATACACCAATGAATTACAGAATTTACATGCTATGAATGTCACAACATTTACAATTGTACTTAGTTGATTTATATATTATTGCAAATAATAAGATATGAAACAAAGCATTAAATCGGTGGAAGACGGAAGCCAGCAAAATTGTTCCTATTGCCAAACAGGGTTGCCTTGTTGTCATCGGAAACCACAGCCTGAACCGACACGGCTTTCTGCGGCTCGCATTGGATGACAGTTTGGGTTGACGAGGTGCAGCTTTTTGTTGACGAGGCATTCAGCACCCGGCTGGTCTGAGGGCCAACTTTTTTCACAGCGTCTGACATCATGAGACGAGCCTCTCCCGCTCTCTGAAGGTTCTCATCGGTCACAGTCACCGCCCAGGTCAGAAAATACAGCGCGCTATCGGGGCAAACGAATATTCCGTAGGCAGGGAAGTAGTAGCTTCCAAGGTTGAGCGAGACGGAGTTGAACACCACAGTGTTTCCGCTGATGACTTCGGTGTCGTCGCTTAGTGAAGCGTGAAAGGCAACGATGTCCTGGGGGTCGTTCGGGTTGAACAAGCGGTAGCCAGTAATCGATGTGACGCCGGCCAAGTAGGTCTGCGTGGATGCGTAGTGGACAGTGACGACGTCCCCAGCCCTGCAGTCCAGTAGCCGTGTGATGGTCGACGTACCAGAATCAGTGTTGAGGGAGTTAGTGTTAATCGCATAGAGGAGAACGACTCTGAAAAAGCCGTTGACACTGATGTACATGTAATCGACGTTACTGGACGCGACGTGTATCGAGACCGTGAATACGTAAACGCCACTCTCTGGCACCGTGAACGCTCCATTGCCGGGATTGTAATCGTTTCCCAGGTCGACTACCTCTTCATCAAACACCAGAGTGCCGCCATCCGACGTCGTATTCGCAGACATGTGCGCTGTGAACCCAGAAGCCATCCTCTCTTCGTCCTCGTACAGCTTAAAAGCCGAGAAGCTGGAGTAGTCCCTGAGGATGCTGTTACAGGCCATGTTGTCTGGCCAGCTGACGGCCCGCAGCCACACCTGGGCGCCCTGGCTACACCTCATGATGGCCGCCATGCTGGACGAGCCCCCGGTCTCCCCCGGGATCTCACTGGTCAGCGGCCCGTACTTCACGTCCACTCCATCCTTGACCAGCATGGCGGCGACGCGACCCAGCACAGCCTGGATCGTCCAGTAGAAGGCGTAGGTGGAGTTGTCGGGGCACGTGAAGGTTCCCAGAAGCGGGGTGAAGGTCACACGAGGGTCAGAGAGCACCCGGTCAAAGGTCAGGGCGCCGTCGCTTCCCAACGACTTGTCTCGACTCATCTCAACTGTGAAGGCGGATGTACCGGGCAATGCTGATTTCAGGGGCTGGGCATTCTTGGTGGTTTGGGATGTTTTCTTCAGGGTCAAGTGAGTAGAGGAGGGGAAGGGGGGGGGTTGTCTAGCTTGTCACTTGTTGGGTATTGGTCCTGTTTGCTAGCTTGCTGATCTTGCAGAAGTGGGCATAAAGGACATTGTGTCTTTTGCCATTCCATTTCAAGTTCCTTGATGGATGGACACACGGGACATTGTGGTTCCGGCTGAGCGCAGGCAGAGCAGTCTGTATACTGTGGGTGTCGGTCGACTTCATTCAAACTCCTCACCTACAATGAAACATTACAACCATATTGTGTGATATTCATATATAGAATGTTTACTTTTTCTAAGCATAATCTGTTATTTGTGTAAACACATTTGAACAAGTTTTAATTGTAATATATAGAAGAGTACACAAATAGAATTGCCAAAGGCCCTGCAGTAGTAAACTAGGACTGGCCTGTAATTTTCCAAGGCTTCCTACATTTCACTTTTAGACTATGAGCCAGGTGCTCAGATTTTGAGCATCGGTACTCTGTTGAGCTCAATGAAAAATTTTGTTTGAATTCAGGGCCGTAGCCAGGATTGCAAAACATAGGAGGCAATATATTGGGCGAGGGTGCAGACAAGCACCGTGGACTAAAGGGGTTCGAGGGCATGCCCTCCCCTCCCTTACCTCCCCCAAAAAGTTTTGAATTTAGACCCTTTTTGAAAGTGATCTCCAAAAACAGAGGAGGCAGTTGCCTCCTCTACCTCATATGTAGCTACGGCCCTGGAATTTCATAGTATAATCTGTTTAACTTGGAGCTACAATGAAATTAATTCTAGCATGTTCAGAACAGAAGCTTTGAAAAACACACTGCCGTAATTCATTAGGTGCTACATTGAGATTTCCCACTAGTCTAGCATAGATACCCATGTCTATGGGGCTGCCTCGCTGGTCCAGCAAAGGATCCTCCATTGAAAAGCATGCATAATGGGTCACGTTTAAAGGAATGGGAATCTACGGGCCTGGGCACTTGGATTATCATCCGAGCATCACAATTCGATGCTATTCCTACATAAGTAAACAGCATGGATTGATGAGTTTGTCATTCTTACCTTGTGTTGTGGCAGTTTGCGAGCTGCACCCAGCAAGGAGAGACCGGCGAGGACCAAGGCTAATCTCCAGCCATGCTGAAAAATAATACACAGTTGTAATTGATGAAATTTTTAGTATAAAAAAACGTTTGAACGTAGGCATTTTGCGGAAGCATCTTCGAATTGTCATTGTTATTTGAATGTTAGAGATATTATTTCCACAGACTATTAGGTAATTTCTACAAACTTACCATGACTACATATAGCTTATGTTGTTGGTCACTGTTGTATCCGATTGTGGGTGTGTAAATGGACGCCAGGTCACTGGTCAGAGATCACCACTTATCAACGGTGATAAGTGCATAACTGCATCAAACTTTTAAAGTCTGTTTCATTACTAGATAATAAGCCTTGACTTTTTTTTACTATTTGTCGTTTCGTCAGTTTTAACAACCTTATCTATCAGGCAGTAAATTGCTTTTACCATCACTATGCACCTATTACTTGTGCAGAATGATGCTGATCCAATTAGCATACTGGCTGCTCATTTTCAACAAGAGATGGAGCTGAGGCTGTGATGACCACTTGCTGACCTACCCAGTACCCACTGACCACACACAGACCACCCACCCACTGACCTGACCACCCACTGACCACACCCTGATCCGGCATGATGCCCACACCATGACTGACCCCACCCTGACCACCCACTGACGCCCATGTCCCCGTTCCAGGCGCGGTTCGTGTGGCATGATGCCCATCCACATGGCTGCCCTCAGCGGCTACCTCGACTGCCTCAAGAAGCTGCTGGTGGCCGACGCGACGTTCAGCGTCGACACGGCAGACGCGCTCGGTCGCACGTGTCTGCACGCCGCCGCCTGCGGGGGTGAGGGGGCGGGGGGGTGCAGGTCGGCCAAGTAGTACAGATTTGTCAGTATAGATAGAGATTTGAGACAGAAACTTCTTAGAGACTACTTTTCTACTGAAGGGCTGGTCACATAGGCTAAAAATCAATCGCGTAAATGCATGAATCACATATGAAATTGAGTTGTGCTTGCATGTAAGTGGAAAATTTGTAATAGATTTACGTGCTGAAAAATCACTTGTGAATTATGCAAGAACTACACACAGATCACAAACAAACCATCAACAAGCTGCGCATACCAATAAGTGGCTTGTTTTTGCATGAGTGCATCATTGATACTGAAAAATGAATCCGTGCGACCAGTAATAGGCCACGTGTAAGCCGCACACTGTCTAGTACAGTATCACGTGAAATACTCATGTATTACTACACTCATGCATGCACTACCCACGTAATGCCTTTGCAGTTGTCCGTAATTCCTATTTTTGAACAGTTCAAAACTTGGAATCACGCACAGCATAGATCCGGCACACATCCACCCACAGCTACGCAAAATTCATTATGAGAAACACTGACAAAAGGCATAGACCACTGATGGTCCACCTAAGCATCTAGACTAATCACATAAGGCATCAGTTTTTTATGTGTGATTCATGCGTTTACGTTAATTTAAGCCAGTTTGACCTGCTCTTGAGACCACTTGTGTCCATATTCTGAGTGGTCTCAATTAGAGGCTATACTGTTAAGTAAATTACTAGCTTCCTTCACTTCATCCTTATCTATCTGGGCTTATTACTTATTGGAAATACCATGAACATCGGACTTTGAAGGCTGTGTGAATGGGAAAGGCGTAAAACCCACGATGCCTTCACTTTAGCTAGTGACTTACGCGTATGATCGTCTCGGTTGTCAGGTCGTGTGAGGTTGTGGAGCTGATGCTGGCGTCGGGCGCGGACTTCGCGCTGGTGGACGTTGGAGGCGCACGCCGCTGCACTACGCCGCGTCCAACATGAACCACCAGAACGTGCTCAGCCTGCTGGCGGTCAGCGCCACGGGCCAAGAGGTCAACGCCGCCGACAACAGAGGCTGCACACCGCTACACTACGCAGCCGCCGTCGACGTCGACGCAAAGTGAGCGAATTGCCCGCTTATGTTAATTCTACTCTCACTGGTCTGCCAAGTAAGCAGCCTGCTGCTTGGGATGATGGTATCGTTCTGGTCTCACAACCTTGGGGTCGTGAGTTCGAGTCCCGTAAGGGCCACTTGATATAATAAAATGGAAGCTGTGTCTTCAGCTATATCAATACAGTGGTAGGAGCTTGCTTGGGAGAACAGTGAGAGTAGAATTGAATTCACAAGCAAACTTGGGAAAAATATATATACAGTTATTCACACGTGTTCATGTACTGCAGGGCCAGGATTAGGTAGAAAAGTGCTCCTCGTCAGCAGCACTCAAATATCTACTAGTTCTGCAAAAAATGTACTTGTCTTCCTTGCACATATTCTTTACCTGTATGCCAAATTGACAAGAATTGCTGCTCGTCAAAGTGATTTGTTACAAAAACTTCTTACTCATCCTCCACAAGTTTTTATTGGCCAATACGAGTGGATGAGTAGGTAATCCTGACCCTATACTGTCATTTTCAGGCTTCTGTCTCTCTCTCTCTCACGTCTTTTTAGCAAGCATATTTCTAGCACGATAGACATAGCTGAAGACAGGTTTTACAACCCTAAGCTTCCATTTGACTATCAAATGGCCATTGAACATGACTTATTATATCTCATTTTGAGCTGATTTTTTAACCTATTTAGCATTGTAGCATTCAAGCAGCACAGAAGTCCTAGTTTCTATTTTATCACGTGTAATTTGTTTACACATATAGATCTTGACAATTTTATTCTCTCTCTCTCTCTGTTTTCTATGGCAAGCAATTCTTACCAGTATTGACATAGCTAACCTTGGGTCGTGAGTTCAAGTCTCTTCAGGGCCACTTGACATAGTCAAATGGAAGCTTATGGCTGTAAAACCTGTCTTCATCTATATCAATACAGTGGTAGGAGCTTGTTTGCCATAGAAAACAGAGAGAGACACAAGAATAAAATAAAATCTACAAGCTAAAACATTAGAAAACTTGACAGTACTGTTTTTTATACTTTTGATTAATTCAAGATGTACCGTTGATCTACAATGTATTCACAGTAGTAGTATATGAGGTAGAATGTGCAAGAACAATATACAGTTTATGAGATGAAATCCATAAAGCAAAAAAATCTGTTCTGCTGAAGGTGTAAAAAATCATTTTTGTAGGTTTTACAATTCATCACATGAAGAAGAACGGTATGCTATTTATGAATGTCACTTGCAAAATTTCTCACAGCTTTTTTATTCTAATAGATTGGAAGGAAAGCTTTTTTTGCAAAGATTTCTTTGCGGTGATTGACCTTTAAGACAATAGATTTTTGGTATTTTAGGATCACCAATGGAAAGCTTAAGATTATTTGCACTTGTTGACATATTTGATTTTGTTTGAGTTTATTTAAAAACAGTTAAAATAATAGATTTTTTTGAGGGACATCTGAAGGTATATGATGTTTCTCAATATCATCTGCATCAAACCATATGATAAATGCATAATGTAATAATTCTTACAATCAACATATTTGATATTTCAACAACTTTTTCAGAAAATATATAAAGATTGCTATATCTATCTTTTAGATATTATCGAGATATAGCTTAATGCATTACAGATGCTGATGATGTTATAGTATTTCATGTTCATGTTCCTCTCTGACTAGAGCTGTTAGAGCTTTCAAGTGTTTCTAGCATGTCATTTTTAGCTTATTTTTGAAAATGTTTCCATTCAAACTGTGGATGTATAGAAAAAGGTCTGGCTTTGTAGCAAACATTTACAACAGACTTATTAGTATATTTCGCACACTTTCTTGATACAATTTTAACATCTGAATCTTATTTACAAAACATAGGTAATGCTTTATTCAAGAATTACCTTGGCTTTTCTAAAAGTGGATATGAAACCATTACATACGTCAGACAAGGATGTGATGATAACTTTTAGGAAAATACAGTACAGCCCACTTTTAAATCGCTTAAAAAATATGTTGACCTTTACAAAAGTTTGAATGGAAACTTTTGAAAATAGCTCAGACATGGTTATGCAGGAACACTGAAAACTACTATGGAATTGTTGGTAGCAATCTTACCATAGAAGCTGTGTATCGCAGACATGTTTCTTGTACACATTGAAACACACTATCTGGGGGCTTTTGAGAGAATAACCTACAGCAAAATAAATTTATGATTTTAATATTTTTTAAACACAAATTGCAAATCCATTTGATATGGTCTAACATCATGCTCAATGTGAGATAAATCTATTTTGATTGAAACTTATTGACTGGCCTTTTGCCTGCACGTCCTGTCAGCCTGTGTGACATTATCATATAGGCTCTGATGAAGAATGACTGACAGGTCAACAGAAAATATTTAGCCAGTAAGTTTGAATTAAAATGGACTTATCTCACAACTAGTATATTAGATCATATTTATTGAATTCCAATGAATCTTTGCCAATGATTTAATATGGTGTATAAGATAGGAAATTTCAAATTGCATATGATCAGTGAAACGTTATGATGACAAGGGCCTCATATGAATTGAAATGTAAGCAAACTACATGTATACAGCCCAGCAGGTGTCCCAGTGAAAAAAAAAACAGTCTATATTGTGATGCTGGTACCCAGCACTTTGGTCAATGAAAAACCTTGATAACTGCATTAATAATCATATTTGTGATTTGATTTGGAAACTATTATATTATTTGACCTGATTATTATTCCATTACATTTATCCAACTTTGATGTGATAATTTCAAATGAAACTTATCATCAATAGCAAACTGTGTGAGTTTATTCATTGTGAATAAATCCAGAAATTTATCAGAAATTTATCATATAATCAGTTGTCACGTTGGAGATCAGAATAATCCATAGCTGTTTTAGAAAAACAGTCATGTACAGTGTTGTCAGAAAGAAATATTGAAACATGGTTTTTAGAGCATTTTCACATCCATGACTCCCGTATTTTTGCTTTGATTAAGTTAATAACTTTGTAGATTTCTAACTGGTTTTAAAAACTCTTTAGCAATAATAACATGAAGCCAACAAAATTAATCCTAGGAAATTACAAACATTAAAGATATCAGGAGAACTTACAAAATCAATCTTTGTTTTAATAGATATTGAAAATACAATGATGAAATCATAGTCTATAATGCACAAGCTACAAGAAATATTTTGCAACATACCTGTATTTCCATCTTGCACCACATTTCAATATTTTGTTTCAAGTCTGTGGCGATCCCTGTGTGTGGGTGATGGGGTTTGGTGACTGGGTTTCCACCACATTTGTTGTGCCATACTGGATAATTTGTACGGTTTGAAGCATATAAATCTGACTGCAGAATTGTTATAAATTCTTAGGATGTCTTGCAAAATTTACCCAACAAATTTGCAAACATGATGCTTATATTAGAAGGAAAAAAATATGCACAAAAAAAAAATCCTATTCTGGACAGGTGAGCTAAAATTTTACTGGATGGTCCTACTGCAATACTGATGGATAGTCAAATACTATGCTTATTTGAACCACTAATAAACTCTTTAGTTTTTATCTCCCCTGTTAATTTCACCAGGGCTTGACACTAACTAGTGCCCAAATGCCCTGGACACGTGAAACTGCAGACAGGGCTCACAGTCTAAACATAGACGATGCCTGTCATTTCCCAACTTCTCTAAATTTCACACTTGTTTTGTAATACACCTAAAGGTGACCCAAACTGACCCAGCACAGACCCCCCTCTCTCTCTCGCAACAAATCATTAAGAGACCAGATCGACCTCTATAAGCTGACCCTGTCTCTCAGCCAAAGTTCTGTAGAGTGGTCGAGATTACTGCACAAGGAGGCCAACCTTTAATATAAAGGCCATCACTGACCCAACACAGACCCTTCTCTCTCACACCAAATCATTGAGATACCACATTGACCTCTAAGCTGACCTAATTGAGCCACCACAGACCCATATCTCTCTCTCTCCCAACAAATCATTGAGAGACCAGACTGACTCCTAAGCTGTATGTGTCTAAAATTCAGTATCATACCATGTATTACTATACTGTAACATAGTACATCAAGAGGTCACAAAAACTAGGAGGGCCCTGGCTTTTCACTCGTGATCACACGTACAAATTGAGCTTTTTGTAGGGTTGTTGAGACGCTGCTGCGCAAGGAGGCGAACCCGGTGGTGCGTGACCGTGACGGGTACAACGCGGTGCACTACGCGGCGCTGGCCGGCCACAAGCTGGCCCTCGAGATGCTGCTCGACGTGGCGCACACCGACCTGCTGGGGCGCGGAGCCGGGGCCGGGGGGCGCCGCGGGGGGCAGAGGTCACCGCTACACCTCGCAGTGAGTAGTGGGGGCGGGGAAATATGCAGTATATTGAAACCACCTCCATATAGAGACGACCTGTATAATGAGACGATTTTTCACAGTCCCAGCCCTTTACATAGCTACCAAAACAAAAATCCTTTGTATAGACAGCATCTCTCTATTGTGACCACCTCTATAATAAGACCACTTTTCATGGTCCCGAACCTTCATAAAGCTACACCTCGCAGTGAGTGCGGGCAGTGTAACCTCTGTATTGAGACCACCTTTAGGACCCGTGTTAGGTGGTCTCACTAGAGAAGTGGTTTCTATACAGAGGTTTATTTTGGGAGCTTTATGAAGGTTTGGGACGGAGAAAAGTTGTCTTATTATAGAGACCACCGCTACACCTCGCAGTGAGTGTGGACTTGGAACTGCTCTATTAGGACCACCTTTGGGACCAGTGTTGGGTGGTCTCAATGGAGAGGTGGTCTCTCTCTATACAGAGGTTCATTTTAGTCGCTTCATGAAGGTTTGGGATGGTGAAAAGTGGTCTTATTGTAGAGGTGGTCTCTATATGGAGGTTTTACTGCACTTTGAAATCTATAGTTTACAGTGAGTGTGCACAGTGGAACCTCTATTAGGAGCACCTCTATATTGAGACCATCTCTATAATATGACCACTTTTCATGGTCCCAAACCTTCATTAGCTATTAAAATGAACCTCTATATAGGGACCACCTCTGTATTGCGACCACCTAACACTGGTCGCAAAGATGGTCTTAATAGAGAGGTTCTACTGTACTCTGAAATCTACAGTTTACGTTTAGAGTGACAGCTCAAGGAGCTGTTATGATGAAGAACCAGAAAGTAGGAGGGCCCTGAATTTTCACTTGTGATCCGATGTAGAAATTGAGCTTTTCTCAATGAATATTTATTTTGCCAAACCATATGATTCAGTTTCAAAGTTATGTTCACATATTTGCTCTTTTTGTGACTTTCTATGTACAAATACCTGTGATTTTTGTATTGTAATAACCAAGAAGTAAGGGAGCTATGAATTTTGACAGTTTATGGTACTGTTGCATATAGTGCACCCATTGGTGTTGTTGTTGTTGTAGGCGTATAACGGCCACTATGAAGCAGTCAACGTTCTCATGAGCTACATCGTCAACCTCGACATCCAGGATGAGAAAGGTATTAAAGCTGACTAAGGCTGCCAATAGAAGCAAAGGGATAATTAGGGCCTGCTCAAATAAACTTCGGATTTGATTGATTAATTGATTTATATCCCAACCTCATTGCAGTCTCTCAGTTAAGGCCTCAATGGTTACTCTTCAGCAGGACTAGTAACTTTAAAAAAGTACTGATCCTCCCCAAAAGTTACTTGTTTTGACAAGTTGCCAAATGTGTTTTCGCTCAATAGCTACATGTACTTGTATGCAGGACATATGCAGGACGAATGAATTGAATTCAACACTAGTCCTTCGCAATTTCTACTAATCTGGAGCTGACTAATGACTAAATGGGAGAGATCGGGAGAGTGCATTGTGTATGTGCTGTTTCCGTGGTTACAGGCCGGACGCCGCTGCACCTGGCTGCTGCTCGGGGCCACACGGCCGTGTGCGAGGCGCTCATCTCCCAGGGGGCAACAGTCATGATGAGTGACACGGTCTCCAAGGCAACACCCATCCACATGGCCGGTAAGTATGCACCCACTACACGCAGTGGGACTGGTTTATTTCAAAACTGTCACAAGTTAGATTCTATATAAATTCCAACATAATGTTGGTAGCTCAGAAACTTATGTTTTCGCAACAAGGTGCTATGTTTCGGGGAAACATTTCCCATTCGACTGACAACTGCGCAGATCTCTTGCGCATGTTCTTGATAGCGTTGCGTTGCATCAGGTGGAATTCCCAACACAACATTTGCCAGTCAAAGGGGTAAATGTTTCCCCGAAACGTAGCACCTTGTTGCGAAAATGTAAGTTTCTGAGATACCAACACTATGTTGGAATTTACATAATATGAATCCAGAAACTATAAAACTTCTAGTAAAAGATAAGTTAGATTCTGTGGATAACTTGATCAAAAATCCATGGAATATTGTATCCATTGCTACTGTATGGAGATTGCACCTCTTTAATTAGTAGTGGTACCGCCAAATATATGATTTTTTTCGTTTACCCCTTTTTTACGTAATGTAGACTTTTATAATCTGCAATAAAGATAAAATCAAATGAATTGATATCCTGAGAATCGAATAAGATGCGTACGCCTGTTTTCAGCCCAGCACGGTCACACCGAGTGCCTCAAGGTTCTCATCCAGAACGCCGACGACCGCGACGCCGTCGACTGTCCTGATGGCTCCGAACGCACGCCGCTCATGGTACGGTCCTAATGCTCTCTAGGCCATGTCTATACTATCCTGATGTCTTTTTCGCTATTATGGACTGTTATGATATTAGCTCCACTTTCTATTGTCCTGATGTCCTAGCTATTGATCTCACATGCCTAAAGAAAAGTTTTTTAAAAAATTGAAAGCTCCAGCATTAAGTTTGTTC
>CM032659.1:17968305-17999051 GCA_019095985.1 Streblospio benedicti
TCACTAAACGTACAGTAGAACCTCCTATTAAGATCACCTCTACATTGAGACCACCTCTGTATCAAATGTTTGAAAAGAACCTCCTTTAATATAAAGACCACCTGTAAGGAAATTCCAGAGACAGGCTTGTAAAGGTATTTGAAAGGCCGTGGAATCGAACTCATCAAACTCATGGTCTCCTGTTAACACCAGACCAGTCATTATGTGTGAGACAGGCGCTCTAGTCCACTGAGCTAACCTTTCTTACGCCTGTTAGACATGTTCATACTTGGCCAGTACCGATTGTGCAATGCCTCTTCAGGCCACTTGACGCCAATGCTACTATTTATAGGTCTTCTATGAATCTGAATCTCTATGTCGAGTTTTGAGACCACTTGAGGTTAGTACAACTGTATGGGAGATACATTTATTAAACGTATAGCATACATTACAAACGCAAAGCACTAGATGGATTCCAGTACAAATTGTGACTCAACCAGTGGGTGACATCCCTGAGTTAAACATAATTCTAGTACACATTTAGATTTTATCAAGTATTTGAGCAGCAGCATTGATCACATTGTTTTAGAGATGCTTCTGGAGAGCAAGGCTGATGTGACAGAGACTGATAATGAGAAGAATTCTGCTCTCCACCATTCCTGTGCTAATGTGAGTACATGTTCATATTTACTCTGATAATGTATGAAATCGGTCCAAAGCTAGTATCTCTGCAAGATTTTCACCATAAAAAAGGATACTATGTGTGATTTTCATTTGTATGTACAAGGGAGATTCATTTTATTTCATTGCATTCCTTATAATTTTATCTTTTTATTGTAGCAACATGAGAGTGCGTCTTTGTTGATCCTGGATAAGTTGGAGGACCCAGCCTTTATCAATGCAGCTAATATGGACATGCAGACGTGAGTTCTTGTTGTATTAAGAGTTTGACTTAGATAAGATGAACCTATGGTGCATCCTTGTAATTCAATGACGTCAGTGTGTGGAAATTTGCATAGTCTTGATGTCACATTCTTTTCCCTTCAAAGATTGTTGCTGCACAAACCTAACAGCCATTTTTGGGTGTAATTTGTAAGACCAACATATGCATAATGCTTTTGTTATCAATAATTTCAACTGTTATTTAGATGATTTTTGAAAAAAAAACTGTTTTGGACGGATTCTAAAATCTAGAAATAGTGTGGTGAAAAATAGCAGCCATCTTGAATTGTGGCGGCCATGTTAACAATGACCACAATCAGTGCTAAACTCAACCCTGGAACTCAACTAAGAATGCTACGCTGATGGCCCACATAGTGTACCTCCACGGCTCTGCCTTTAATGATGTTCAGCTAGTAAATAAGAACAAAGTATCTGCTTCTGTGGCTGAGTGGATAGGGAGTTGGACTCTTGACTGAAAGGTCGGGAGTTTGACTACCGTTCGGGTCGGGTGATGGGTGTTGAGCAAACTCATCCCTAATCAGATGCACGCTATGTGGTACCTACAGATAAAAAGGTACAGATCAGTCAAGTGAACACTAATGTTTGATATGCACATCTGCATTACTGTTGTCAGGTGCTGTATGCTCTCCGTGGAGTTGAAAAAGATATAGTGTGACAAAAATGCCAATGACCTGGTGTGAATGTAGATTGGTCTGATCTTGCATAGTGGGGACGTAAGACCATAAATCATCCATTTACCATGTTGTGTGTTCCAGTCCGCTGCACATCGCGGGTCGTCACGGCCTCGTGCCTGTCGTCCAGATGCTCCTCGAGAAAGGGGCCAGCGTGTTTGCCATCGACGAAAACGGTACGTTACTTTATGCATTTTATGATGATTGTTGCTTGTGCTTAATGATTAGATATGTGTAATATGATCAGTCAGTCAGGCACAGGCAGAATTTAGACCTTACAAAATTCCAGTTGATTTTCACTGCCGCCATGGCATGGTTTTCATGCCGAGTGTCTATTGTTCGAGGAATTTAAATTGAGCACCAAGTCTTATGGTGATAAAACCTTTAAAATACTAGCACCTACTTATGGAATAAATGTCCTAGATGTCCAAACAACAATCCAAGAATCTTGCTATTTTAAAATCCCAATTAAAGCACAATTTGATTTAAGGAGGCCTACAAGCGCACATGAACACATCATGGAATTTGCGCTATAAAATGTTTTCTCCTCAGTTTGCCGATCATTCTCGATTCTGATTGGTTAAGAGCCGTAGGAGATCTGATCAGGTTATCTCCCTACTTTGTGAACTGTAAACACCACCAAGTTAAATAATTCTGTTAAATTGGGGAGATAAAAAGGCAATGGTCTGTTTTAGTGTTGAGACAACACTAGCTATGCACTTGTGGTGTCTAAGTCTGCTCTCGTTCGCCAACGCTCACTCGAGCAGACTAAGACACCACTCGTGCAAGCTAGTGTTACCTCCACACTAAAACCTTACCCTTACAATATGATTACCAGGTACTTTTCACATAACCTCTTTGTACTTGTACTATAGTGTACATTATTTAATTCTTCATTATTAGCTTAGGATGTGTTGTATAAAAGACGAAATGTATTCTTCTGTCTTTGATACAATTTATTTAATATTACCCTTATAGTATAGTATTGTGTTGTCTCTGGCAGGTCACACGCCGGCCCTGAGCTGTGCCCCCAACACGCGGGTGGCCGAGTGTCTCGCCATGATCCTCACCCAGATGTTCCCCTACAGCCCCAACAATTCCATGAAGACCGCCACGCCGGCGACATCTAGTGGCGGAGGCTACAAACCAATCAGGAACTCCACATTCTCACTTGGTGCGTTGTTCTCACTGTTTCTGGTTGCTTTGCGTTTTGTCCAACATGTAAACACTTAATGTTCTCCCATATCGAAGCATCTTTGTTGTACTAAAATGAATATTTGTGACTGTACTTTATCAATTGGAATACGTAGAAGAACTTACTTCGAAGGACTTTGTGATGCGTTTTTTACTGGAGAATCAAGCCCGCACAGTTGGACCTAACCCACTGTGGTACCGAAACATATAACTACCAGTAATAGCAAGTACCTGAAATCTGGTAGTGGCATGTGGTTATTTAACACACAAATCTCCATGCTCCAATACCAGAATCCATTGTCCATTCGACAAGAAGTTCATCTTTCCCATCGTAGAAAGCTAACAGCAGAACATAATTATGCTGTGTGCATGGAAGAAAAAGTGAAAAGTGTCAAATGTATGTATAGAAATGCACAGTCTCCATACACTGAAAATCAATGTAAATAGGCGTTTGGATGGTCGTATTCCGCATGCTCTGCTGTAGCAGCTGTGGCAGCGAGGCAGTGGCCGTTCCTGCAGTCGCCGCCGCTCCCCTCGCCGCCGGCAGCCGGCGATTACACCTCCCTGTCACACACCCCCTCCACCACACACCACGGTGCTGATCCCCCCGCTGTCTAGTGGGCCGCTTCAAAGGCACCAGCATCACACTAGAGGAACACATGACACCTCCAGTTTGTCGCAGACTGTTGATATAGCTCGAGCTTATGGATAACTCGAGATCTTTAACCATTTTGCTTCAGAATACTTTACACCTAATTATCTCTAATTGTTTTATAACTTTGATATTTTCTTCCCTTGAAGTACAATTTGAAGGGGTCCGACTGGACTCTTTATATAGGCTTCCATTGTCTCTGTCTGCATAGTCGATGCTGGTGCCTTTGGTCTTATTCTTGTATTTGATTGTTCTCAATTGTTTCAGTTTTTGTTTGTTCAGTTGTTGTTATCATTTTTATTATCATATCACCAATGTCATGCACAACTAGTAATGTGGTTTGTATACAGATATATTACAATGTTTTCTTGATTTTTTGTAGCATTTTGTTCCGATTTGGTATACAGTGAATATCCTCAACAACAGAACCCATTTTGCAGTGACATATCCTTTCATTGTAGAGGATTTCCGTTGTTTACTACACAATTATTATAACCGTAGCCCATTGTTTGGACCTTCATTTGCTTACATTATCAATAGGTAATGCATGAGAAAATTGTCCATCATTCAGTCCGTCCGTTGTTGAGGATATTCACTGTATACAGTGAATGTCCTCAACAATGGAACCTAATTTGCAGTCACAAATCCTTCCTTTAATAGTTTACTGCGTCATTTATTTACAATATTATAAGCTAATGCATGAGAAAAGTTTCCGTTATTCAGTTTTTCTGTTGTTCAGTCTTCCATTGTTGAGGATATTTACTGTATACATGTTTTTATTACAAATATTTGACTCTATTGCAGGCAGCAACAAGTCCCTGGACGGGACGACGACAGAGAACGACACGTCGGCCGCGGGCCGGGACTACGGTGGCTCCGTGCAAAGCTCAGACTCAGAGTTCTACTAGCAATTGCTGGCCTCGAACAAACCACCGCCACCACAGCCGCCGCCGCTAGCCTCGGAAAACACGTCACCGCCACCTGCACTGCAGTCACCGGTGCAGAGTGCGAGGCTGCCAGAGCCTCGGCTGCTGCTTGGACGCGATTACCAGCAGCAGCCAGCGCAGCAGCAGCAGCCACGGCGCAGCAGCATTTGTAATAGCGGCTCGAGGTGTGTTCTTGTCTGACTGAGAGACACAGGCTGTGATTGGTCGGTTGTGCACCAATCAGAGCGTGCGGAATGAGGTTTATGATGAAAAGTTGAATACTAATTTGATGGACAACGCTATGGAAAGTAGTAGAGAAAAGGGTATAGGTGAGAAGTCAGAATGGTGGTTACCATGTAAATAAAGCTGAAGGTGATATTAAGAGAGGCAGTGGTCTTCAAGGTGTCAAGAAAGATGCTGTAAGAGGGAAATTGTGTATGGAATTTTAAGAAAAAATAGAGGGTAGTAGAATAAAGAAGTAACTCTACTGAACAAAATCTATAAATAGGATTGAATCAAAATGAAGAATAAAAGATGGCAAAAACATAAATCATTATATTCACGTATGATTATCGTTATATGGTTTAGAATTTTGACCATGATGGGAAAAAATGACAGATGCCAATCTATCCTCAAGTATTGAAAAATATTTGTTTTCTATATTCACAATAAAATGTGACGAGTGTGTTTTTATTGCTATTGTTATGATGTGATCATGTGTAGTTGATAATGAAGTATGTATGAAATGAAACTAAGTTTGTGGTTGACATGTATGGCTAACACTGTAGGAACTAGATGCATAACTATATCACAGAACAAACTCGCTATGAATGAACAGAATTAATTCAGCCAAAATGAAAATCCAACAAGAACTCCAAACTTCCAGTGAATGTGAATGCCATGCATTTAGAATGTAACCGTGAAAATATCGAAGCCTTCCAATCCAAATCCAGATAAAAGACATATACCATGTGTCTCGTGAGAAATCAATTTTGTGTATTAAAAATATATTTGAAAAAGTTTTACATAATCTTGCAGGGAGTAAAATTATAAATGCCGAGTTATCAGAGATTTATCATGCAAAGCAGCAAGAATTGAAATGATTATTTGCTCGAGTTATCCATGAATTCAATTTATCCAAGCTGGAGATTAACAAGTCCTACTGTATTACTTACTATGTGAAGAAATGAAATTGGGACTGTTGTGCAATATTGGTCACGTCTCAATTATAAATCTACATATGGACTCTGTGGTGCTATTTAGATTAGCTTGAAAATCCAGATTAAATATAAAATGAAAAATAAGGTGCATCACCAGAACTTTCTTTATTTTATTTTTAAAAATATAACTTTTTCTCTAATTTTATATCACCCCGAATATTTATGAAATTAAAATGTCAGTATTTTTAATGGCAATGCAGTTATTTTGACAGCTAATGTATTTGTAATTTTAGAGAGAATTTCTTGCTTAGATTTTTTTATCCATCGAATGAAAAACATATATAACTGAAGTTATGTACATATACTAGAAGCAAATATTTTAGTGATTTACAATAGCTTTAATAGTTGAAAGTTCATTTCACATAGAAAATTTAATCTAACACAGTTGTAGAATTTTTTCTTTTGTATGATGAGTACTGTTACAGTTAGTTTGTATTTGCGTGGATTGTTCCAATATGTAAATTTAAAGCTAATTAAAGTAGATTATACTGATTCTGTTACATTGTGAAATTGTCTATTTTGTGAAATGAATTACAGTGCTTCTGTCCAGTGTATAAGTTAGAGCATCACTAGAATCATGTCATCTACTTACTTATCACTCAAGCAATTTGTATTTAGATTGCATTATGAATTAGGTTATGAATGCATTGTGTTATGTTAGCCTCAGGTATGAACCCTTGCCTGTGTTATAGGCCTGTTATATTGCCAGAAGTTGACATCTTTGCAGATGTGTGTATTGACATTTCAAAATTATTTACTGCACGCTCAAATTCAGATATTTTCTATTGTTTTCCACTATCAAAATGTATCACGTTGGAGATTTGATAAAAACTGTTAGAATACAATCTGAAATTGGATGTGCAGGACAGTAAATTGCACTCGGAGGTGTTTATGGTTTATGTTAATGTTTACGCACGTTGTGTGCTACAACTTGTTATGTTCATGTTTTTGTTATACTGTATAATTGAAAACGTTTCATGAAATCAATTTTTAATCAAAATTTCACACACAAGTTCATTGTATCTTACAATGATTTGTCAATAGATAATAATGACTACAGTGTATTTTTAATTGAATATATTTAAACTAAAATGAATCATGTAAACATTGTTGTCCATATGGCACGGCTACTACAGTATTGAAAGTAATTAGGTTGCATTATTGAAACATAGATATTATTTTTATTGTGTGATTTTTACTCAATTGCAGTAAAAAGAAAAAAAAAGAATGGTTTCTCAAGGGGTAAAGTGGTATAATTGACATTCAAGCGTGGATAAGTAGGCAGTGAGAGAAATTTATCAAAATACTTTCAAGATGAGTAACATGTAGTAAGTCACTCTTTGTTGAGGGACAATGGCAAGGCACTTTATTTGAGTTGTCATTGATGATTAATTCATTGGATTTCTATTTCAATAGATATCATGTAACGTTCTTCAAAATTACTAAATGTCTATGAGCCATTCAAGAACTTTCTGTTTTTGCCATCAGACTTGCATCGTTCCACAGTAGGGGTTCCACGGGTAGAAATTTTGCTACTCGGGTACTAGCCTTCCTCTACCCACCTCATACTCGGTCATATGAGAATTCCCTCGAACAATGGTTCCAAACTGGCCAATAATTGTCTGCAGAAGTCTTGACCGTCATATGTAATATCTGTAGTTCCCCGCAATGGTCAGTTCATGCTATGGTAGCCGTGGGGACCCTACTCCACACCAAGCCCTAATGTGCTGACATCAGGTGACAAGTCAAAGGAGCACTAGAAGTTCTTGAAAGTCTCATTGACATGTAAGAATGGTTAAGGATTTATAGCAAAATGAGTTGCTACCCTTTTATTGTTCTTACATTGTTTTTATGCTTTCAAGTGATAAAACTTGAGCTGCCATGGAAGCATTCCGTACAATGTACATAGACTGACACACATTCCAAATTAGCTGCGGTAACAAAGTTTCCAAACGATTCTCGGGATTATTTTCTCTACAGAAAGTCCGTAGATTTGTAGTGTAGAATATCTAACAGTGTATTGTTTTTGATTATTGATAATAGATAACCATAGCTATGCGTATGAAATTGTTACATCTATATTTGTTTTCTATTTTTGAACAAGAATTATGATTTTTTCTTCAATACACTAGTATTGGTGAATGGTTTTGATTTACAGGTGTATATAAAAATGATTGACGCTGTGTTACTGTTTGCATAACAATTAAATGTTGGTAAAGAACATTAATATAATGCCATTATTTGTTGTAGGTTTATGGGAAAATATCGTGGTTTTTCACAATTATTGCCTTAGCGTGTGTGATGTTGACAATAAACAAGATTTTTTGTTGTATGTTGAATTGGAGTAGAATACACTTTGAATACAATTTTTCTATAAAAAATTGTGGAATAAATAATAATCTTCTCAAGGTGTTACTTTTTATAATACAATACAAATTTACCACATATTTACATGACAATTAGAATGAAATTTATGAATTACATGTATTAGAAAATGTGAATGTTTCAATTTTAACAGTGCTAGTATTATATGGAAGTATCGATCACTAATATTGTATGTAAAAGTTTCATTTTTATTTTCATTGTTTACATTTTAACAGAGGCTCTGAAGCCATGAAAGACATTGGTATAAAATCCTAGTAAACCAATAAAAATATATCACTCCAAACTACTTCTTCACATGCAAATATCAAAGGAGAGAAAAACAATACATAACAATTTAATTTCTTCAACCATTTTAACCATGAGCTGTTATTTACAGCAAAAACATTACCCTAAATATCCACAGAAGGGCCCATGGTCAAAGGATTAGGACTGCTTCCAAAATTAAATCATAAAAAATATGAGGACTATTAAATGTCAATGTAAATGATTAAAATCATACAAATGGTGAACAAAAATTTATATCTTGAATGCTTAGTCCAGCGTTAAAAAATAACTAAGAAATGTAACTTCACCAATGCCTTCTGGTGTCATTTGTTCAAGATCTACAAAGTATTCATTGACGATTCATTACTTTTGCTGCTGGATATAGCAGTATGTGGTCCAACTTTATCACAATTTAGCTAATTTGACACTATCTAATCTGCACTGTAAATGACCTGCCTCAGGCAAAAAGGAATATATGAATTACTAATGTAAAACGATTCTAAATCCTGCAAGAATGGAATAGAATAAAAGCATTATTTGCACATGCATTCACACAGTCAAATACATATCTTCCAAAACTTGAACTAATCTTACAACCATTTAAAAATGAACACCATATCAAACAGGTAGTACGCAATCACAATAGCTTCATCAACATAACCTGAACACAAAATCTCATTATCATCCATTATAATATACAACATGCTCTCAATAAACCAACTTCAAATTACACTTAAAATGTATGACAACAGAAGTTGAAAATCATTAAAAGTAATTACAACCATAGACTCCCATCACATTAAAGGCTGAATTATATCAAAAGACCTATAAATAGTAAATTTACATTAGCGACTATAAATAGGTACCTTAGTTACTTCAAGGTGATTAACCAACGATTTCCTAAAGGTACTTACGTGTGGACCCTAATGTAAACATACCATGTCTTTTGATATAATCCTGCCTTTTAGCGTGACAAGGTCCTATGGTTGCAACAAAATCCACCCCATCTGAAATGTACATGTTACAGATGGGCAACAATCTGACCCAATAGAATTCAACGTTGATACAGTGATTTACCGGTATGCATTATTTTATAATTTCATTATTAGCATTTATTAACAGTAAAAAAATCAGAATGTTTAAGTTCTAAATGCAATCATTTCATACATTTCGATATATTCCAAAACTAACGACTACATATCACGTGAAAAATCAACAAAAGAAGAGCTCTCTGTCCCGCATCACATGCGGTGTATGGTGGCGTGGTCCTGGCACGGCGTCAGGTCGGCCAGACTGTCCCACCACTTGTTGAGGGAGCTCTCCGCAATGAGGCGGAACCACGGCGTGATCAGCGTCCCCCGGCTCTCAGCCTCACCTGTAGGGGGAATCACACATATACATGCCGTCTACTGAAGTCAACAAACATCTTATATTCCTTTCGATCATAGATAAGATCCCTGGTCATCGGGTTTATATGGCGGACTGAGGAGGAAGACCGTTGGAATGTGTGAAATGTGACTTGAAGGACTGATATAGACACACTAGACGCGTGATTATGCTCGCTTAAAAAAAAAAGTAAATTTTACATCGCATCAAATAGTCTTCATACATTAGTTTTAAGAGCTGCACAGGGCTGATGTATAATATGTATCTCTCTATTGTACTTTTAATACTGTACAATGGTGCAAACCCAGCTGCTTTTAGCAAGGGCCAGCTGGTTTGACTTTTTTAGGACTGTCTCGGCCAGCTACTTCAGTTACAGATGCAGACCTTTTGGTCCGTGAGCAAATTTTAATAAGTTTCATACCCTGCTATACTATAATCTAAACCATCAAGACTCTAAGTAAAACCTGCAATTAAGACCGACTCTCTACTGAGACCACCTCTACAATAAGACCACTTTTCACTGTCCGAAACCTTCATAAAGCTACCAAAAAGAACCTCTGTATAGAGACCACCTCTGTATTGAGACCACCTAACACTGGTCCCAAAGGTGTCCTAATGGAGAGATTCTACTGTAATCTAACAAATCAAGACTGTAATAGTGGCGTGCTCCTCACCATAATCACTGAGTCCCAATGTTTGTTTACATCTAGATACAACCCCCCCCCCAAACCCGACTAAATCAAAACTAATGTTCATTATTGATGAAAAGTCCACTCTAGATGTAACCAAACAGTATGACCATCTAGATGTGACCAGGTATGGTCCTCAAACCCATGAGTTCACCCATGAGCTGAAGGCGCGCTGGCTCACGTATCTGGTGTCCGCCACCTCGTTGGTGTTGGCCGTCACGTCCACGTCGCGCTGCACAAACAAGATGTAGTCGATCTCGTGCTCACCCCACGTGTTGTCAGCAGGAGAGTTCCCCGCCTGGTGGACAGCACACGAACTAACTTATCAAACTTATTCCTTTCAACTTTGCTAGTAATAACAAAATGCTGGGCAAGGAGATCTTGTAATTTAAGTTATACGTTGTATTCACATCTGACGGGAATTACTGCATTTGGGGAGGGAGGAATGTTTGTAACTCGAGTTCTCCTTGAATGGAGGCTACTAGTGGGTTTTGGTTTTGACATAATCAAATGAATTCCTTTCATAGAACCATGTTTTTTACCTGGTTTTGCAGACGTTTCGCTGTTGTCTCAACAATAGTGCTACTGGTGGTTGAAACTCAGTTCGTGCGACCGCGTAGGTCACGTGATACAAGTTGGAGAATGTTTGTGCATCTAGTGACCTACACGGTCACGCAAACTGAGTTTTGACCACCAGTAGCACTATTGACGATGTTGAGACAACAGCGAAATGTCTGCAAAGCCAGTTTAAAACATAGTTCTGTGAAAGGAATTCATTTGATAATGTCAAAACCAGAACCCGTAACCTCCATTCAAGGAGAACTCGAGTCACAAACATTCCTCCACCCCCAAATACAGTAATTCCCCATCAGATGTGAGTACAACGTACAACTTAAATTACAAAATCTCCTGCCCCAGCATCTTGTTATTGCTGGCAAAGTTACCTATCTAATGAGGAATGGGAGAACAAAGGCTCTAAACAATGGTGAGAATTCTACTGAATGTGTTGTATAATAAGAACTACAGAATTACCATTAACCTCTATTTTACATCTTACTGAATATGTCTGTTCTTAAGGTCTATTATAAATCAAGAGATCTTTAATATCATAACCCTTTCAAGGCAACCTACCACAGCTGTTAACAATTTTTTTCAGCTCATAGGTCATTTTTTTTTTAAACAATTGAGAAGATTAACATATCATTTTGTACTTTCAAATGACAGAAATAGATCTAAAAGGCCACTTCACCTTGTAATGGATTCGTGTCAGGTAGTGAAATGCGTCCAATGGCACCTGCAAAAAAAAAACTTCACTCGTGAACCTTGCCAGATATCAGTTTTTCATGTTTAACAACATGAAAGACATTCAGTTTGGTGAAATGGTTCTTTCATTCATCCTTTATAAGAATCTTAAAAAGTTGAATAATTTTGTATGTGTCATTTGAAAATCTTGGGAAATCTATATAAATGTACTGAGACCTCAAATTGACAGACAGCAGTTTTTTTTCTACAGCAGGCTTCTTTTTGGATAATTTAACTACATTAACTTACACTGCACAAGATTAAAATCATTTAGAAATGATGCAAGGATTGGCACTTTAACATGCTTGCCATGTTAAATCTAAAGCAAGACTTCTTACTACATGACCCTCGAATGAAACCAAAGATTTCGTATTACACAGTTTCCTATATACCAAACTTGACTTTATTATTACTTCTCAATATACACAAGGCATTTATACAGTTGTAACAATGTTTGGTCATATTGATTGTGACAGGGTTTGCAGTTTCTTCTGGCGGTGGAAGTTCTTCCGTTCAGAAGCAATACCAAACCTTGCCCTTTCACCCGAAGCGAAAGAAATACCAAATGCATTTTTTTTTTTTAACCAATAATCTGTAACTATTATTATTACTTATTAGTACATGTAATAGCAAAATAAGATTTTTAACTAAAGCTAAGGATGTTGGCATGCTTATCACATTCTCTGCAATAGTAACAGGTATATCTATTGATGCATTTAGCTATAAATTTAAGCAATTAACTATAAATGTACCAGTACAACTACTATGATCCTCACTGTGCTGAGAAGAGAAGTATGTCATAATAAAAGAGTATAAGCAGGGCTGTAGCCAGGATTGCGAAACAGAGGAAATAAATATATTGGGCATTGGGCGAGGGTGCAGACAAGCACCATAGGCTTGGGGGGGGGGGGTTGAGGGCTTGCTCCCCCCCGCCCCCCCCCCCCACCCCCAAGAAAAGTTCTGAATTTAGACCACTTTTCGTAGCTTCTGAGGCTATCTAAGACAGAAAAGTGGAAGAAAGATTAAAAAGTCTCTCCAATAACAGGGTGATCTCCATAAAATAGAGGAGGCAGTTGCCTCCCCTGCCTCATATGTAGCTATGGCCCTGAGTATAAGTGAGATACGAGTGCTTCTATTTTGCTCACCTGTTCTGGCGGGATGCCGAGCTCGTGCTGTAGCTTCCTCTGCGCGGCCCGTCGCACCCCGAGGGCCCCAGCCTCCTCCAGCTCTCCCGGCCGGTTCAACGGGTGGGAACAGCACGTGTTCGTCCAGTGGCCTGACAGACGACACGCAAACCGTACAGGTGAGGACAGCGAAAGAGACAGTAGAACCTCCGTCTTGCCACAACAAGCTAGCATATACTATCATTCGTTACGCTCTGTTATATGAGCAGAACCACTGAATTGGTGAAGATGTAGAATCTCCGATAAGACCACCTCTATATTGAGACCACCTCTGTAATAGGACATTTCTGTTTGCTCCAAAGGCAATTGCATCAATGAATGGATTTGATGTTCTTTCGAAAGTGACTTTGAATTTTTTTTTCATCCTTTCATTGAATGAAGAATAGTGCCAGAAATGGCTTAGCCTAGGTCTATTCAGTACTATCTGTGTCAACCATTTCAGTTGTCAGTGTTTTGAAATCAGACTGAAAAGCTTTATTTCAGAATGTCAAAATGTGTATCTTTCTAACTGACCTGGGTATGTTATTTTGGCATCAGACCGTTGCTGGAGCAGTAGTTCCCCCTGTGAGTTGAATAAGAAGACGCTGAAGGCTCTGTGCAATAAACCTGAAGAAAATGTACAAATATAACTGACTAATAAACCCATGAAAATTTGTTCATGGACCAGTGCTGGCTACTAAGGAAAGAAGCAGGCCCTGGAAAAAAACGGCAGCCCAAAATAAGTTGCCTGCACATGGGCTATGAACTTTTGAAATAAGCCAAGCATGGTTAATAACAGCTGAACCTGTCAACGTAATCTGATGTTATGCTATTTTGAATTTTGAAAAAGGACATCGATCTGGGTCTGACTTTGTAGCATAAAAAATAAAATGTAAATAATGGTCAAATATGCCATAATAGCAGATATACTGGTAACTTATGCCTTTGTATAGCATGATTTTGCACAATACAGGCGTCTGCTATTATGAATTTTGGAAGCTGACCTTTGTTGATATTCTCCAACAGATGGCATGTTTTCTTAGAAGCTGACCCGATTTTCTGGTCTTGTTCATTGATCACAATGCACTCTTCCTCTAAAAGCTTCACCTACAAAATTGAGATACATTGTATGTCATACAATGTTTATACCGAAACATTTATTTCAAAGCCCATAGTAATATGATCATTCAAAGCCCATATGATCGTGCTCTATGTGTCACGCTGAATAACATTTGCAACAGTAACAAAAACAAAAACAAAAGCCAAAACAAAGTTATCAGTCTGGTAAAATATGTTGGACATATGACATTTATGACTTTTATTTTAGAAAAAGTATGGATATTATGACATTATTTGTCCCCAAAATTGACAAACTTTATTTTTTCAAAATGGTGGTCATTTTGGGGTTGTATGACATGGGGGCAATGGGACAAAAAATACAAAAAAAAGTGAGCAATGTTTAAGGATGGCTCAGTTAAAAGTATGACAAACAAGGAAATGTATTAAAAATTAACAAAATTACACAGTGGTAGTCCTATTGGGGTGGGGTGGGGTGGGGGGGGGGGGGGCAATAGGACATACAAAACTGAACGATAAGGATGGCCCAGTGGCCCTGGGATACTACAACCTTAAATAGGCTTGGTTTGGGGCCACAGCTTGTGAATATGAATATTTTTTGTTTTCTGAGACTAAAACAATGACAGCATTCTAAATTCAGCATTCAGACCTGATGTTTCTGCTGTAAACTAAAACTTCTGCAAATGTCTTACAAGAAAGAAGTCAGCAAATTTCTGTATCATTACCAAAGAAGCATATTAAGTCTAATAAGAACATGTTGAAACTTGAAAACATTAATTTACCTGCGTATCATCAAGTCCTTTGGTTAAAGAATCCATTACAGGCGTGTGGTGAATGTAGCTGTAAATCAAGACGATAATTAATATAAGGCACAGTTGACTACAGTATAAACAGTCTTGCTCTATAGCCAATTCAAGTGAACTTAAATTCCAGCCAAATATGCATACATTATATGGTTTGTATTAATGAATGCAAGTCATTAATCTGTATCAATCAATTTACTATGAATAACACTGGTACTTTATTAAAAGTATCTAGGCTAAAAAAACAGATTTAAGATTTTGAAATACTATGGTCAACATTCAAATGTCAGAAAAAAAGGTTGTTGAAAATATGTTCATTTTATTGCACAACTAATCATAGTCACTGTTTTAACTGAAAAAAAGTTATAATCAGTCTGGTTCATAGAAATATGCAGAAGTAACACCTTGCAATAATGTGTAAAATATTTATTGAAATGTATAGATCACCATCGGCTAAAACCGGCAATACACATAAACCATGAATTGTACGTATAACGTAATTTTTAGTGATTTCTATAACGGGAATCCGTTTTGCACGCCATCCGACACTTGAATGCTGAATTGTGGTGTAGTTCAGACAGTGTCCTATTAGATAATAGATATGGAGTTCAGTTGGGATCATGACAAGATGGTCGTAGATATGTGTCCCTGCAGGGTCTTGTGGTGGATGTGGAGCAAACCCATCGGCATCCCAAACCACAGTGTTCCATGGTATCGATAAGATACAAGCTAAGTGAATGGTTAATAGCATACTCCTGTAGCTCGCTCGCTCTGAGCTTGCTGTAGAGCTACTGGGCAGTCCAAAGAGTTAAGATAAATACTTACAAGTCTTACATGGGTGCACCACAACCATGGGTCTGGTGTAAATGCTTTCAAGGTAGTTAATAGCCTGGTAGTTGAAAGTAGATGATAGAAACAAAACACAATTTTACACATTTTACCTTGAACTTATCTATTCTAAATGAGTGAGTGAGGCCTACTACTCTAAGTACTCAGAATGTGTAATTTGAAGTGTCTACACCAATGACAATCTTTCAACACGATACTCTAACCCACATCCAAGTCGCACATTCATCCAACAACAAAATAGCCAATTCTTAACTAGGTACTTATAATATCGCTCATACGTTTTTAACAATTACGTGATTTCTTGATCAATTACAATTATTTCGCTTCACAATCCTACCGTCTCTTTATTTGAGATGAAACCAAACGATTGGTCAAAGGCTTTGCCGACGAGACTATTTGTGGTAAAGATAAAAGATGTTTGATTATCATTTTTGATGTTATATGGTTCGATTTACGTGGCCAATCACAGCGCATCGAACGGTCGGCACATTCGTCGTCTGCATGAAATTCGCACCAGCAATTTATTTGGTTGCAAGTGGCGGGTGCATTGTGATAGGCTTAAACGAACTCTACTCAGTACTCTAACTCTATGGAAATATCACGTAGACTATCAGATACCACACTCAACGAGTGTCTGCTTTGTTTTTATAATAAATAAGTTATATCATAACGTTCTCATGTACTAATATGCTCAATCTCAGAGATTGAAAAGTTGGAAAGAGCATTCTCCAGAAAAAAAATATTAAATAGTAAATTCTCACAAGCACAGTGTGTTTGCGTGTTTAATACATTTGGCGGGGGTCCAACAACAAAATAGCTTATGCAATAGGTACTCTGTAGTATATTTGATACGTTTTTAACAATTAGGTACTTTCTTGATCAATTACAATTATTTTAGCTTCACAATCCTATTACACCAGCTGTCAACAACTTATTTGGAGATGAAACCAAACGATTGGTCAAAGGCTTTGCCGACGAGACTATTTGTGGTAAAGATAAAAGATGTTTGATTATCATTTTTGATGTTATATGGTTCGATTTACGTGGCCAATCACAGCGCATCGAACGGTCGGCAAATTCGTGTCTGCATGAAATTCGCACCATTACGCACGTTTATTTGGTTGCAAGTGGCGGGTGCATTGTGATCAGTAGGCCTACTCTATGGAAATATCACGTGAACTCAACGAGTGTCTGCTTTGTTTTTATAATAAATGAAGTTATATCATAACTGAATGAAATCATGTACTAATATGCTCAATATCTCAGAAAAGGAAAAGTTGGAAGAGCATTCTCCAGAAAATAGTAAATTCTATTGTAAAAAACCAATATACATCAACCAGTGTTATAAAATACAATCATACAAAGTATTATTCACACAAATAAAATTAAATAAGTCAGATACTACTCATAACGATCAGACGAAAATCAGGGGGGGGCTAGGTTTTTTTACCTGCTAACAAACTATTTTTTTCAGAGACCCCACAAAAACAAACTTTTTTTTTCATGTTCATTGAACAACAAACTTTTTTTTTCATCCATGGATATTATCACACATACATTGTTTCCGTCATGCAGTGCATTGTTCAATCTATTCATGTAATAAAAACTATACATTTCTGGACACATATACAAACAAATTATTTTTTTCTGGACACATATACAAACAAACTATTTTTTTTTGGGACATATGCAGAAACAAACTATTTATTTCAAAAAAAGACCTAGCCCCCCCCTGATGTTCGTCTGGACCGCCCAACCATACCAAACGGCTTAAATACATAGAGATTCTATTCCATTGGAATGCCTGTGCGGTGAAACCAAGTGGACTTAGCCATTAGGGTTGTGGTTAATACTACTCCCAGTTCACTGTGTTTATGATCATTAGGCCAACAATAGATCTACATAAGTGCATCGTAATAGTTTGTAGATAATCAATTCAATTCGAATCATTTCTAAAATTCACCATTTGAAATACATGCTATATATCAACAATTAAGCGGCATAAAACGTAAAATCTTGGATTAAAAAGGACTGTCAATGTAAATAAGCATGGCATATTAAGGAAACAAGTCCTTTTGTAAAATAAAGTATGAGACATATATAAATGATACTTTATTTTATACGTAAAACTTTTTTAAGCATGGACAATTGAACAAATTCAGCTAAAGGGAGAGTGGTAAAATTGGAAGCTTGTGGAGAAAGCGATCAGGGAGAAAATGAACAAAATACAGAATAGCAGCACTGATGCAAGAGGCATTGGAAAGAAAGCAGCACACGAGTAGGATTTTTCACTTGTATTGATAAAGCATTGAAGATGCGAAAATTTGTGATTTCAATAAAAATTTAGTACCTTTGTTCTGTTTTAAAATAGGCCTAATATGGTACGAGCAGCTCCAAGAACTTTTTATACAAGAGTAGGAGGCATGGCGAAGGGAACAGCACAAGAAAGCGCTAGAAGCACAATGGTTAGATTTGGAGAAGGGAATAGAAAAATCAAGAGCAGTGGTTGAAGTAGGCCTATATGAGCAACGCCAATATAGAGGAAGAGGGTGTTCTGCTGGAGAGCTTTTATTCATGAGAACCGAACAGGTAACAACGACAATTACAACTGACCAGGCAGCCACAATGATGTATACGGATAAGCACTATCTTTGACATATACAATCTTTCTATTTGGCCCCGCATACTCGTCATTTACAGATTGAAAAGGCGTACCAGCTAGTATTGGGACATCTAATGTCCTGCTCAGCAGGCCGTGGAATATGAGATCGTGGGAGTCTCTGTTCAGCGTTGCCTGTACTTCCACTACTACATCAAGAGGGGTGGCCCCATCTGCCTGGATCGCACGTTGTTTTGTTGGTCTGATTGAGATGTTAAAGCTCATTTGCACCACAAGTCGTATTACGTTTCCAGTGCATCCTGTATCTAAAGTTAGTCTTGTAGACTTAGTACCATAAAACACATCAATATGAGGGCATGACTCGACTGCTATCTTGGAGATTCTGATGGTAGAAACTGATTGATCGCTGTCATCTACCTCAAGATCACAGTCTGTGCCCTCATCTTCATCTTCAAAAGCAGACAGGGCTCTGGCTTTTGTCAGATACTTACGATCAGCTTCTGGAAGAAGTTCACATTTAAAAGAAAGTGCATGGTTTGCTGGTCGGTTTGTGAGTGAACAAATAGGGCATCTTGGTGATCTGCGGGGTGAAGTGCTGTGTGCACGAGACTTTGGTTTTGAAAGCTGCCTATCAGAAAGCGCTAGCGCGCACGTTTCTACGTTTAAGTTTTTTTCATCTAGGAGAGATTCTATGGCTAACGGGCTAACGAGATTTTATTTCGAATTGTGTAAAACTACGGTTATACACAACACTATACATGTATATATACAGCCATGCCCTGGCGCAAGACAACTTTGACATACCTGGGAGACACTTGATGTAGAGCGTGTCAGCATACTCAGCACCAGTGCGAAGTCCTCGGAGAAAGCCGGGCTGTCACCAGTCAAGCCAATGTTTAAAACAAAACGTAAATCTTTTTGAATGAAGCAAATGCTAGCTAGGGAATTGTCAGAGTATATATAGTCTAATTATTTGTTATATGTATGTAATTCAATCCAACTGCAGTCCCTTATTTCATGTCATTTTGTTAAGTGTCGACATGGAAATGAGTAATTGGGGCTTTTTATAGTTCCAACACTTTTATCGTTACCTTTTTTTTGTAATTTGTCATGGTTTTGCACAATCATTTGTATCTTTTGTCAATAATATCAGAGGGGGAAATATACACTAACCCATTCTCAAATCTCAGGTTAAATATCAAATCAAATCAAGCTCCGTTCTTAGGCCGGGTCAAGGACTGTTCAAAGATAGCCTAAAACCGCAAGTAAAGGTAGTGACCACATGAACTGACTTTGTTTGCAATACAGCTATTTACAGCTATCACGTTTTTGTAATTGGCCACGTGTTACGCAACCCTATATCCTGCTAATTGTTGTTACACGATTTAATCACGATATTAAAGATTTGGTGATGATTGGAATGGAATTATATTTCTTGATCACGGCTCAATAAATAGATCTTCTTACACAGACTCATTAATTGTGACACCAATCAACTGTATCCAAAGATATACCTTATTGAATTAGTGTGCAGTATAAAAGTTGCGAAAATACACCATCGCCATCAGACAAGACGGCGGGTGTGCTTTCACAGCAGACATGTTTCATAGAGGAGGAATTTTGTAGAACTTAATGTTTTTTCGCCTATACAATGATATACAACAGAATTGTCGGGTGGCACATGATGGCATGCATTTTAATGCAGTCTACCACAGGTAATCTCATCTAAATGTATTCTAATTTCTAATCTCCAATTCTTTTTGAACAAATCTAGACGTATCGCTATTATTAGACGTATTCGAATTACATGTAGCATCAAAGTAGATAAAAAGAAACATGTGTCTATTAAATACACACGAATCCTTTCCAACGTCACATAAGGTGTGACGTGCATGGAATGTTAAAAGAAAGGGGGTGTGTGGGGTGTGAGTGTGTGTGCATATTAGATATAAAAATGTATGACTTTTATCTCCAGGTGACGCCGACATTACGCAATCGTCGAGGATCATATGTCCAAGGGCAAATTGTGAAAACATCTGTGGCTCTGAGGGAAATGTAGCAGATCAAGGAGGCTGTTATTGTGATAGCCTGTGCTCCATTTATGGCGACTGCTGCAGAGATTATAAAGACAGCTGTGCCTCACGCGTTCCACCCAGGACTGACCCAACATATGCTGAACGACTAGAGTGTACACAACTTAACCACTACACCTTCCAGCCATCCAAAGCGGAAAGAACAATTGATAAAGTGAAGATGGTGACGAAGTGCAATAAGAAACATCACTTGGCAAACGCTGACATTGTCAACAAATGCGAGTCAATCACCACGAATATATCGCAATCAATTGAACAGCACATACCGGTGTTTTCCACTGCAACAATGCTACTGTATAGAAACAGGTTTTGTGCAATGTGTAATTATGGGCTGGGCGAATGGGTGACAAAACCTCTTACTCCCAGGTTTCAATGCCCAGAAAAAGAGATCAACCAGGGCTTTCGGGAATTCAAGTCTCAAAATGACATCAATGCGTTCCTCATGAACCAATGTACACTTGGCTTTGATATTAGTGAACTTAAGGAGTTCTCAGCCCCATTTTCACCAATCAGATTACTGTGCTCAGCTGTTGACTCCTGCCCACATGGTACCGAAAGCGGGCTGTCTGCTCCGTGTTCTAGCTACACTGAAATGATAATGTTGAATGGCACAATCTATCAGAATGAAATGTGTGCCCGTTGTTATGGTGCAGCTCATGAGAAGATAGAAGTCGACCGCTCTTGTGTGGATCCTTTTAATGGATGGATTGGAGTAGGCGGCATTGTTGATCTGCCAAAGTTCCAGATGCTGGTAGATTTCTCCCATCAGAGACGACTGCTGCGTGAAAAAACCTCATACTACAACGGACAGCCGATTTGTACACACTCTCAAATGCTGGACGTTGAGCACAATCAGTGTGTCGAGTACGATTGCACAGTTGCAGGCACCTACCTGGTCAATGGTAAATGTACAAATAGTTCCAGAATGCCATTTGTAGAGGCCATTGACAAAGAGTCTGCAATAGTTTTAATTGTTTTCAAAAAAGGCCACTTACTTATCTCGGAAACGTGGACAAAATTGCACAAAAGTCACATAAAAACGCTTTTTGATATGGGAATCCGTGATGACTTTGATGAATTTGTAGCATTGCATATCTATTTCAAGGACTTGAACCCTTCAATTTGTGTTGAATCCGCCTGCGCTGCCTTTACAGTTCATGCCATCCATGGCCAGTCTGAAGTAAGTTTAGAGCAGTTTATGTTGAGCATTGATAGAGAGAAGTACAGTCGGGACGTTTTGCGTACGCTGGACACGATAGATCATGTTTTTGTTACCGTAGCATTACAGAGTTACCCCTCAATGTCCACAGAAATTCACTGTTCTGACGGGAATTTACATTTGACGGAAGCAGCCACTTTACTCGTTGATAATTTCGTGCAAGTAGCTACTTTATCGAATGCAATGGCCACGATGGGCGAGGACTGGCTTTCTTACAAACTAAACCACACCATTCTTCAAACAATCACCACCATTGGGAAGCCTATCAAAAGAAGAACTAGAATACTATACTGCAGAGAGGAGATCCTCACATGCCCTTACTCTGCAGTGGATGGAAACTTCAGCATTACAGATGTTAAAGAAGATAAGCATGATGATAACATAACACTTTATTGGGAAGAGATGAATAGAAACATAACCATGCCACGAGGCACGTTTCTTATCAGAGGAAATCATCTGTTGTATTGTAAAAAATATGGTGAGATGCAAAATGATTTTGCAATTGAATTGGACATCCACAATAAAATCCAGCAGTATCTGGGCGTTGGAGGCGTGTCGCTTTCAATCGTTTGCTTATTTACAGCACTAATTGGTTACTGCTGTATCAAACAGCGTTTTTCTCTGCCTTTCTATGTCATGACCAACCTGTGCGTATCCTTGTTGGGAGCTCAACTATTGTTCTTGACCTCTCAATCAGTTGTTGGTATCAAGATTTTGTGCAAGGCTTTTGCCGTGGCCCAACACTACTTCTGGCTCAGTGCATTTCTCTGGATGAAGATCTACTCTGTCTCACTGACACACATATTCACCGGCATGGTTGAGGTCAAACACTTGTCCAACAACTCTGTACGTGTCCGCTGCTTTGTCTATGCTTGGGGAGTACCACTGATCATCTGCCTGATCTGCACCATGCTTGATGTATTCACTGATCACTTTGTCTATGGATGGGACGTGTTTGATGTCGCATCCACATGTTGGATCCAGCCTCCATTTGCCTTGATTTTCAGTCTTGCTCTGCCCCTCTGTTTGGTCATGCTTGTCAATGGTGTTTGTTTGGCTATAGTGATCCGGATCATGGTTACACCACGTGAAGTCCAGTATAATCACACCAATCGCAGGAATTCTGTACTCATCAGCTTTAAGCTGTCAGCAATCATGGGGTTTTCCTGGTTATTTGGTTTGCTTGCAAATATTGATGGGCTCTGGTTTCTGTCTTATGGTTTTGTGGTGTTGACATCAATACAGGGAGTTATGATCCTTCTGATATTTGGCGGAAAGATGTATCAGCAATATCGTAAGGAAACACTGAAGCCAAATTGGTCCATTCAGCGAAGTTCACTAGATAAATCTGTAATGGAATAGGCTTAATAGCCCCAAATCGTTTCCTTCTAGAATTGGTATAGGTCTAACAATATTGGAGACGATAAAGAAATTGGTGGGATCTTGAGATTTATCGTGTTAAAGGTTATGCTAAGTGGCAGAACATGTACAAGTATGCTTGTGTGGAAATATTATGATGTGGTCTGAGCATTCTGAAAGTGCCTTTCATTTTAAAAAGTATATTGTATATATATATATATATATATATATATATATATATATATATATATATATATTGTATGTATGTATGTATAACAATGAATTCTAATACCACTCATAAAAAAGGCTAGCTCTATAGGGTAGGAAGGTGCAAGAGGCCCACTCGGGAAAAAAGGCCCTTTCTCATTTTTTCAGTGTATGTACAATTGTACATAAAATCACAAAATTATGATGCCCCTTCAATACTCGTTGACATGCCTGTTTATATCCTAAAATGATGGATCTGCCGCATTCAAAAGGAGTATTTCATTCAAATCTCTATAATTTAACCCCTTTTCATGTTATTTTTAGGGACTTTGAGAGGTGCGAACGTGTGATTATGACATGATCAAAACTTGAGGTGTGCTCTTTAACAACACTGTTTCTCATTTTATTTGGGTAATATATAGTATTGTAGCTGTGGTAGTTTGGTCACTTATAATGGCCATAGGGTAAAAGACACATTCATCCATGGATCTTTTGCCCCCATATGTACATATTTACCATGTATTCATATTCTATGTATTATATTCAATTGTAAGATTGCAAAATGAACTATTATTATATTATATATATTAGATTATAATGTTATGTTATATTATATTATATTATATTATATTATATTATATTATATTATATTATATTATATTATACAAGTTAGTGCAAATAACTATATATATATATGGGCAAAACTTAGGTGACATTGAAATACAAAAACATCACTTTTATAAATATACAATCAAATCAATAAAAGAACATTTTTTACACAATAATGGGAGGAATAAATCAAATCGCAGCGTACGGTTTGTAGTAATGATACTGACTACTATTGTGCTGCTGGGATTATAATTTCTTGTGGCTAACTTGGTGACAAAAGCCACTCAAGCATAACACAGGGGATTAGCAAAATGTTATAATCCATCAACTCAACTAACATTCTACAGTAAAACGCCAGTATCTTTTTTTTTGAAATAGTATATGCAACTGACAAACAGATTTTCATTATAATTAAGTTGATTTTATAGCAGCATTGGAAAGGAATACAGTAATACATGTAGGTTTGAAAAGACAGGGATACTGATTTGCAGTTATATTTTTGCACCACCCTGTAATGGTGGCAGCTTCAAACCTCTCTGAAATATTGAAAAATTGTGATGTTCATTTTTTTGAAAATATCATTTACACAGCTCTAATTCTTGTCTTTATTATTAATTATATGTATGGTTTATAGATAAATAAAACATATTGTAATGACACGATAGAGGCTGAGTCTGACCCAGACTCATAGGCTCCGCCGAAGCCTCACTCCTTCCGGCTACGCCACCACCACACTGCGCCGTCACGCCCCAATTAGCTGTTATATAAACAAGGGAAAGCTTCTCTGAAGGAGTCAATAAACAGGATAGAAACTCTTCACTGGTTCTGTTATTACTTCTCACCACACATATGTCAAAACCACACATCACAATATAATCCTAAAGATCCGGGAATTCTTTATTATAGCTATACAAACCTAATATTGTCTATGAAATTAAGAACTCACAAAGCAGCCTAACATAAACAAATTAATTCAAATTTTATTTTTCAATATTGCTATTTAACTAGAATCAAGGTTATTAAAAGCTTTCTTATGATGGATTATCGTTTTAAAAATTCTACTTTACTTAATTCCAATGCCAAACCAAATAATAATAATCCGAGCAAAATTTATTAAGATTATATATATATAGTTTTATATTATATATATTATATTATATTATATTATATATATTATTTAAAATTATATTATATTATATTATATTACTGATTTCAAATTTATTTTGAAAATTTCCACTTCAAATTGTTCCTATGGAAATTATAACAAAAAAAAGCTTTTGAATAATTTACATTTCAATGTCTACACTACCTTTTCTAAATTTAGATATCAAATATCAGTTTAGCTCTTATCTGTTGCTAAATGTCCAAATTATTTAGCATGTCTTTTATTCAAATTGACTCCTAAATACTAATGCTCTTCCAGTTTGAAACCCCCGATGATTTTACAATTTTTATGATGGGGGGAGTATGTTCAAATATGTTACAAATAAATCATCTGAATCTGAAAGATACAACTAGTTTCTGACGTTGTGCAAGCATTGAAGCCAAATAGGGAACATTTCAACCATTTACTGCGTTGACAAAAGAGAATTATTATCACATCACACCATTTATAAATAAGCACATGTCAGTTTCTTCCAGCATACAGCAAAAATTGAAGTGACATATCAACTATGTTCTTCTGTGGCTGATTTGGAGTCATAACCCTGAGTCTCACGGAGTTTGATTCTGGTCTGGGAGGGGTGGTGTTGAGCAAACTCATCCTTAGAAAGTTTCACACTTCTCCATGGTACCTGCGTTAATTGTGTACAGGTCAGCATTTTCAAAGAGTGTGTGGTGATTATGTATATGATTGGCAATGTGCGTTGTAATTGACAACAATATAATATTCTAACGTCCTCTATCAACGTCCTATTCATCCTCTATTCACAATGTCCTCTGCTTGAGGCCTCAGCTTAGCATCAGCTACAATTTTCCCAGGAAGTCCAAGCCCCTCATAGGCATCATCGGACTTGACAGGCATGTGTCTCCCTGATGGTCAGCTATGGAGAGCTTTTAGGGAATGCCCGGAGAAGCCTGGACTGTTGGGGGTGTCTAGCATGGAAGGATCAGCCCCGTACTGCCGTAGAACTGGCACCTGCTTCCATCTTTTTTTCATTCACTGCACGTTATGTAGTCGCGGTTGTAACCATCTCTATCCTGCTTGTTGATATTTGTGAGGAGAAATCATCTGGGTATGATATCTGCTGGGCATCATGTTCTACAGACAAATGTAATGGGGTTTCTTACCAGTCATTTCCCAGGTTGAAATCAGCCCCATGCTGCAGTAGAACTGGCACCAGCTCCCATCTCTCCACCACACTGCCATATGGGCACTGTTTTGGCACCATCTTTATCCTGCATGTTGATGTTGTGAGGAGAAATCAGCTGGGTGGCTATGTCTACTGGGGCCCCACCATTGCAGCCTTATGTAATGGGGGTGCAAGATTCCTCCGATTCCCAGTTGACATCCGCCCCGTGCTGCAGTAGAACTGGCACCAGCTCCATCTTTTTCCCTCATAGCTCATGGAAGCTGTGTCACCATTTATTCTGCATGTTAATGTTGTGAGGAGAAATCAGCTGGGTGATTATGTCTATTGGGACATCATGCAGTGTAGCATCAAGCAATGAGTTCGATTCTGACGATTAGACAAGTTGAATCTGTAACCCGTGATGCAACAGAGTTGCACAACATCCCATCTTTTCTCTCTCATTGCCCCATGGGCGCTGTGTCACCATTTTTATCCTGCATGTTGATGTTTGTGAGGAATCAGCTGGGTGATTCGTCTATTTAGGATATCACACAATGCAGCATCATCTAATGGGGTTCAGGTTCCTATAATCACCACAGGTTTGACATCAGCCCCATGCTGCAGTAGAACTGGCACCAGCTCCATCGTTTTTCCCCTCACTGCCCCATGGGCGTTGATGCCCTCCTTATCTCCATGGCTGATGTTGTGAGGAGAAGTAGCTGGGTGATTACGTCTGCTGGGACATCATGCTGTGCAGCATCATGTAATGGGGTTCGATTCTATAGTCACACAGGTTGACATCAGCCCACACCTTCAAACTGGCACCAGCTCCCATCTTTTCAAACTCACTGCTCCATGGAGCTCCATGTTACTATGTTCATCCTGCATGTTCGATGTTTTTGGATAAATCATCTGGATGCTATGGTATACAACAAGCAATGGCAGTTGTGCACGGACAACGGTGTCCATTGGGGCATCCATCCAACAACATTTTTCCTAAACCACCAGTCAAAAAAAAAATGTCTTTCACCAATCACTTTGCAATTTGAAAATTACAATTGTCAGACTAAAAGTTAACCAAACCAGTTCCAATATGGTTCCATCAATTGACACACAGAATCTTTCCATTGTTGATTTAGCCAATCAACTGATATCCTCTTCATGTCATTGCACTTAGATAATTCATATTCATATCTGTCATTCAATTCCTGCATTTCCGATTGAAAAACCTGTTTCTACATACATTGTACTCAAAATCTGTCATTACAATGTGAATGTTAAAAAGAATAAATATCCAACTGGGGCAAACGCCAAATCAACCACTGATAAAACAAAATAAGATCTTAGTGAATGACATTAATTCAGAAAACGTAGCATGCAGGTGGAATGAAGTGAGAAGGCCAAAAGCACTTGCTGTGGATCAGCCATTGATCCTTTATTTGTAAAGTACACAGTATGTCAACCTTTGTGCATTCTGTGTTATGACCTCATGTACTCAAATACTAACAAACCTGAATATGCCAGTTTTACAGATATTTATATTCTCATATATTTGCTTTTTTTGAAGGGTTTTTCATATTGTTTCTACTTTTTCGCCAACAGATCATCATCTCCCAAAGTTTCCTTGTAAAGGCCCACAATACAATTTAATGGATCCGGATTTATCTGTGGTGTAGTACTACAATAGTTTGAAAGCTAGGGGCACAACCTACATTGCCACGGGCTGTTTAAGTTTGCTATTGCACTGTGCGGTGTTTTCCTCAAGCAGGGAAAACCATACAGTTATGGGCAGCTTGTCGGCGCTGAGTGCGTTTTGATTGGGTCTGCAGTGGGGATTATTTGATTGAGGGTACATGGACTGTGAGATCAACATGCGTCAAACCCAGCCGATGCTGTACAGTGTGATTACTAAAGTACGACCTCCTTAAGTTTTGGTTGTAGACTGGGCTTGTTTTGGCCTATGCACTACCTGGTGACATACATGTATCTGTCAACTCAGGTTTGAATTTCAGCCTCAGGGGAGGTGTGTATTGATAGTATTGTGTGTGTGTGTGTGTATTATTGTGTGTGTGTGTGTGTGTGTATGTGTGTGTGTGTGTGTGTGTGTGTGTGTGTGTGTGTGTGTGTGTGTGTGTGTGTGTGTGTGTGTCTCACATTATCACGCACCTGGGTGTCCCTATTTTCCCAATTTGGGTATATTGCCGGGTGTCTTTTTTCACATTTTTGGCATATTCTGGATGCCTTTTTCACATTAAAAAAATATTTCTGGGTGTCGTTTTCATATTTTTAGTACTTTTATGTCACATTTTTGTCAGATATTCGTATCTTATGTCATATTTGTGTCAGCATCCTTCTAGGTTGCATATTAGTGAGGTCGTTATGATAGTAATTGAAACTTATGATACTAATTCATTCTACTTTCATATCAAATATCAGAGAGTAAACTACCTATAACACTGATAAAGAGATTAACGTTCTAATAAAATATTAGCAATATAATTTTGAAATAGTATGCGCTTAAAATAAACAAATAGCTGGGATAGAAGGATCTTGAAAGACATATATCTCATTAGTAATGCATTCTTCAAGGCATTTGCCTTGAACATTTTATGATTGGACACATTGGTAATATAAACTGCATTTATTTGACATGGATATCAAAACAGAATTGTGTGAGGAACCTGTGGGTTCAGAATCTGAGATGAAGCTGCATACGGTTTGCCACAGTACAGGACTATTGCAGAGTACAGTTTGTGATGAAACAAGAGATATAGTACAGTTTGTGATGAAACAGATAGCCAGAAAATAAGATCCGATGAGCCACTTAAACCTCATAAGGATGTAAATACACGTGCAGAGACTTCATCAGTGTAAAGTGTGTGACAAATCATTCAGTCAAAAAGGAAACCTCACACATGCATATAAAAGACTCACACTGAGGAGAAACCATATCAAATTGTATGTGTGTAGAAAAAATCATTCACTCAAAAGCAAGGCCTCACACAGCATATGAGTGTTCACACTGATGAGAAACTTTATCAGTGTGCAGTGTGTGAAAAAACCATTCAATCAACGTCAAAACCCTCACACAGCATATGAAGACTCCACACTGGGGATAAACCTTATCAGTGTGTGACAGTGTGAGAAATCATTCACTCAAAGTAATGGCCTCTCAAAGCATATGCATATTCACACTGGGGAGAAACCTTATCAGTGTACGGTGTGTGAGAAATCATTCAGACAAAGTTCACAACTCACAACATATGCTAACTCACTGGGGGAGAAACCATACAAGTGTACTGTGTGTGATAAATCATTTACTATGCATGCACATCTGGAAAAACAACATATGCCTGTTCATACTGGGAGAAACCTTCATCATTGTACGGTGTGTAATCATTCAGTCAAAGTACAAACCTATCACCATATGAAGAAAACTCACTCTGGGGAGAAACCTGTCACTGTACAGTGTGTGAAAAAATCCTTCAGTCGAAATTATAACCTCTTACAGCACATGAAAATTCACTCTGGACAGAAGTAACAACGTACAATGTGTGAGAAATCATTTCATGGTGTTTTGATTTAAGACAACATATGGAGTGTTCCCACTGTGGCAAACTTGTAAGAATGCACAGTGTCGGATTGATCATCTCTGATAATGCTTATCTCTGATGTTCTGATATTTGAAGTAAGCATCATATTGGATGATATTGCATAATATATTGGCATTCGACAAATGACCTGAATAGTCATTGACTTTTTATATGGTTGTACATGTTTTCAGAGTTTGACACCATGTCTGGCTGGTAATATATAAAAAACAAAAACAAAAAAAACGTGATAAGATTAGACGTTCATCTCAGGTTCTATATTTTCAGTTCTTAAATTAAAAACAATAGATGAAAAATTACCCAATTTTTTTTTCTATTTCAGATATAAATCCTCCGTTGTTAACAACCATACAAATTTGGATAAATCATCTAAATTCTTAAGAAATTATTACAACTATCTATAACAATTGGAGTAGAAGTCAAAACGTAAACTATTATATAATTTATATAAAAGACATTTGTTAAAAAATGAATTTCCATTTTCTATATCATTATTTGTACATAACATATTCTCTGATTTCTGTCTATGGGCTTTTGCTTTTTATGTATTTTCTGTTTCTATTCTTAGAATTATGTGAACTAATACAGGGAATTTACAAATGATTTTCTAGATTGAAAAGTGACAATTCAAGATACTTTTCTCTTTGAAATGTAAAAATACGTGAATTTTATATAATTTAAATATAAAATAAACATGTTGTTATCATTTGTGAATTACTTATGTTGTGGACAGTTTGAAATGTGCCCAGGCTACAGGGGGTATGAGCACTTGCAATGTTTCAAACATGCCTTTTCCCATGATTTATATCAAACGTTTTAGGCTTTGCAAACAATGTTCCGTAAAATGAGCCCTCTAGTAAACAATCGTCTATAAAACAGACCCTGTCCTAAACTATGGTCTAAAAACAGATCCTGTTCTAAACAACCATCTTTAAAACAGACATTGTCCTCAACAACGGTTTATAGAACAGAGCCTGTCCTAAACAATGATCTATCTATAAAACAACAGATCCTGTCCTTAACAATAATCTATAGAACAGACCCTTTCCTATGACTAAACAATGGTCTAAAAACAGATCCTGATCTAAACAACCATCCCCATAAATAACAAACTCTGTCTAAACAACGGTCTATAAAACAGACTCTGTCCACATCAGCAATCTATAGATCTATACCCATGATGTAAAGTGGAGCATGGTTTCCACTATATCAAA
>CM032659.1:17999151-18083515 GCA_019095985.1 Streblospio benedicti
CAATCTTTAAGCGTATCCCTTTAACCCACATCCAACGCCTTTAAAAACCAAAATGAATTCCCAAATAGGGTAATAAAGTGTTTTTAACAATTAGTGATTTCTGATCAAACAATTTTTCGCTTCAAATCCACCCCCCTTTTTATTTGGTGCCAAACGATTGGTAGGTTTTGCCACAGACTTTTGTGGTAAAGATAAAAGAAATGTTTTTTTTTTTATGTTATATGTTCATTTACTGGCCAATCCAGGATGAAGGTGGACATTCTCCAGAAAAAAATTTATTTGGTAATCTCATTGTATACAAACAACCACCATACTCAACCTATAAATATCACAATATTAATAACCCCTCAAAGAGGCTGTTTGTTTTTATAATAAAAAAAGTTTACATAATTTCCATGTAAAATATGCTCAATCTAAAATTAAAATTGGAAAAGCATTTCCAAAAAAAAAAATTAAATGTAAATTCTCATTTGTAAAAACCAATATAAACATCCTAAAATAAATTATAAAATAAATAACGTTTTTTCACCAAATAAAAAAAATCAGCTAAAGGGAGAGTGGTAAAATTGGGCTTGTGGAGAAAGCGATCAGGGAAAAGAACAAAAACAGAATAGCAGCACTGATGCAAGAGGCTTTGGGAAAAAAGCACGGTAGGTTTTTTCACTTGTATTGATAAAGCATTGAAGATAAAATTGTGATTTCAAAAAATTTTTAGTCCCTTTTTTGGACTTCATAATTTGTTCTGTTTTAAAAATAGTAATAGGGTACGAGAAACCCAAGAACTTTTATGAGTAGGAGGAGGCGAAGGGAACCCGCACAAGAAAGCGCTAGAAGCACAATGGTTAGATTTGGAGGGGGAATAGAAAACAAAATGGTTGAAGTACTTTGAGAAACCCCAATATAGGGAAGAGGGTGTTCTGCTGGAAGCTTTTTCATGAGAACCGAACAGGTCCGACAATTACAACTGACCAGGCGGCCACAATGATGTATACGGATAAGCACTATCTTTGAAAATACAATCTTTCTATTTGGCCCCCCCTACTGTCATTTACAGATTGAAAAGGCGTACCAGCAGTATTGGGACATCTAAATCCCGCTCTGCAGGCCGTGGAAATGAGATCGTGGGGCCTGTTCAGCGCGGGTGTACTTCCCACTACACAAGAGGGTGGCCCCATCTGCCTGGATCGCACGTTGTTTTGTTGGTCTGATTGAGATGTTAAACTATTTGCACCACAATCGTATTACGTTTTCCCTGCATCCTGTATCTAAAGTTAGTCTTGTGATTTAGTACCATAAAAACATCAATATGAGGGCATGACTCGACTGCTACCTTGGGGATTCTGATGGTGAAACTGATTGACCCGTCATCTACCCAAGATCCAATCGGCCCCCATCTTCATCTTCAAAAAACAACAGGGCTCTGGCTTTTGTCAGGTACTTACGATCAGCCCGGAAGAAGTTCCCTTTAAAAAAAATGATGGTTTGCTGGTCGGTTTTTGAGTGAACAAATGGGCATCTTGGGGATCTGGGGGTAAAAAGAGCTTGGTTTGAAAGCTGCCTATCGAGCTAGCGCGCACGTTTCTACGTTTAAGTTTTTTTATCTAAAAAGATTCTATGGCTAACGGGCTAACGGTTTTATTTGAATTGTGTAAAAAAATACTTATACCCAAAATATACATGTTTTATACAGCCATGCCCGGCGCAAAACAACTTTGACATACCTGGGAGACACCTGATGAGAGCGGTCAGCAACTCAGCACCAGTGCGGTCCTTTGGGGAAAACCGGGCTGTCCCAGCCGCCAATTTTTAAAAAAAAACGTAAATCTTTTTTTAATGAAAAAAAATGCTATAGGGGTTTTCAGGAATTTTAGTCTAATTATTTGTTATATGTATGTAATTCAACAACTGAGTCCCTTATTTCATGTCATTTTTTTGTTAAAGGGGTTTTTTTTTTTTTAAAAAAAAATTAATTTTTTTCCTTAAAAAAAGGGGTTTTTTTAAAATTTTTGGGCCCAAAAAAAATTTTAAAAAGGGGTTTTTTTTTTTTTGGGGGGTTTTTAAAAAAAAGGGTTTTTTTTGGGGGTTTTTTAAAAAAAAAAGGGGGAAGGGGGTTTTTGGGGGGGGGGGGGCCCCCCCGGTTTTTTTTTTTTAAAAGGGGGGGGAAGGTTTCCTTTTTTAAAATTTTTTATTAAAAACCAAAAAAAAAAAATTTTTTAAAACCCCCCCTTTTTTAAAAAATTTTTTTAAACCCCCCCAAAAAACCCCAAACCCCCTGGGGGTTAAAAACCCCCCCGGGAACCCGGGCCCCCCTTTCCCTTTTAAAAAAAAAAAAGGAAATTTTTAAAATTAAAAAAAATTTTTTTTTTTAAAAAATTTTTTTTTTTTTTAAAACCCCCAAAAATTTTTTTTGGGTTTTTTGGTTTTTTTTTAAAAAAAGGGGGGGTTTTTTTTTTTCCCCTTTTTGTTTTTTTTTTTAAAATTTCAGGGTTTTAAAAATTTTTTTTAAATTTTTTAAAAAAAAAAAACCCCCCCTTTCAAACCGGGAAAAAATTTAAAAAAAATTTTTGGGGGGAAGGCCTTTTTCCCCCCCGGGGTTCCCCCTTTTTTTTTTTTTTTTTTTAAAAAAAATTTTTTTTTTCCCGGTTTAAAAATTTTTTTTTTTTTTTTTTAAAAAAAAATTTTTGTTTTTAAAAATTTTTTTTAAAAAAAAAAAAATTTTACCCCTTTAAAGGGAAAAAAAAAGGGGAAAAAAACCCCCCAAAAAAAAAAGGGGGGGAAAAAAAGTTTTGGAAACCCGGGGGGGCCCCAAAAACCTTTTTTAAAAAGGGGGAAAAAAACCCCCCAAAAAAAATTTTAAAAAATTTTTTTTTTTTGGGGGCCCCTTTTTAAAAATTTTAAAAAAAAACTTTTAAAATTTTTTAAAAAAAAAACCCCCCCTTTTTTAAAAATTTGGAATTAAAAAAAATTTAAATTAAAAAAAAGGGGGTTTTTAAAAAATTTTTTTTGGGGGTTTGGGGGGGGGGGGTTTTTTGGGGTGTGTGTGTGTGTGTGTGTGTGTGTGTGTGTGTGTGTGTGTGTGTGTGTGTGTGTGTGTGTGTGTGTGTGTGTGTGTGTGTGTGTGTGTGTGTGTGTGTGTGTGTGTGGGGAATAAAAAAAAAAATTTTTTTTTATCCCCCGGGGGTTTTTACGAAAAGGGGGGGGGGGAAAAAAAAAAAAGGGGGGGAAAAAAAAGGGGTTTTTCCCCCCGGGGGGGGGAAAAAAAAAAAAACCCCCCCCTTCCCCCGGACTGCCCCAACATATGCTGAACGACTAGGAGGCAACAACCCCTACACCTTCCAGCCATCCAAAAACGGAAAGAACAATTGATAAAAATGAAATGGTGACGAAGTGCAATAAGAAAAAATTACTTGGCAAAGCCGACATTTTTTCAACAAAAAAGCGGGGTTAATCACCACGAATATATCGCAATCAATTGAACAGAAAATACCGGTGTTTTCCACTGCAACAATGCTACTGTAAGAAACAGGTTTTTGTGCAATTTTAATTATGGGCTGGGCAATGGGACAAAAACCCCTTACTCCCAGGTTTCAATGCCCCAAAAAGAGATCAACCCGGGGTTTTGGGAATTCAAGTCTCAAAAAAACATCAATGCGTTCCTCTGGGAAACCCAAAGTACACTTGGGTTTGAATTTGTGAACTTAAGGAGTTCTCAGCCCCCTTTTCACCAAACAGATTACTGTGCTCAGCTGTTTACTCCCGCCCACATGGTACCGAAAGCGGGCCCGTCTGCTCCGTGTTCTAGCTACACTGAAATGTGTTAATCAATCCCCCCAAATGAAAAGTGTGCCCGTTGTTAAAGGTGCAGCTCATGGGAAAATAGAAGTCGACCGCCTTGTGTGGAAACCCAAAAGGATGGTTGGGTAAACGGCATTGTTGATTTTGAAAGTTCCCGATGCTGGTAGATTTCTCCCCTCAGAGACGACTGCTGCGTAAAAAACCTCATACTACAACGGACAGCCGATTTGTACACACTCTCAAATGCTGGACGTTAGGGACAATCAGGGGTGTCGGGGGACGATTCAGGGTTTCAGGCACCTACCTGGTCAATGGTAAATTAAAAAAATAGTTCCAGAATGCCATTTGTAAAAGGCCATTGACAAAGAAAACCCCAAAGTTTTTAATTTGTTTTCAAAAAAAGGGCCCCTTACTTATCTCGGAAACGGGGCAAAAATTCAAAAAAGTCACAAAAGCTTTTTTTATATGGGAATCCGTGATGACTTTGATAATTTGTAGCATTGCATATCTATTTCAAGGACTTTAACCCTTCAATTTGTGTTGAATCCGCCTGCGCTGCCTTTACAGGTCATGCCATCCATGGCCAGTCTGAAGCAAGTTTAGAGCAGTTTATGTGATGATAGAGAGAGTACAGTCGGGACGTACGCTGGACACGATAGATCATGTTTTTTGTTACCGTAGCATTACAGAGTTTACCCCTCATTGTGTTAAAGAAGATAAGCATGATGATAACATAACACTTTATTGGGAAGAGATGAATAGAAACATAACCATGCCACGAGGCACGTTTCTTATCAGAGGAAATCATCTGTTGTATTGTAAAAATATGGTGAGATGCAAAAATGATTTTGCAATTGAATTGGACATCCACAATAAAATCCAGCAGTAGCTGGGCGTTGGAGGCGTGTCGCTTTCAATCGTTTGCTTATTTACAGCACTAATTGGTTACTGCTGTATCCAAACAGCGTTTTTCTCTGCCTTTCTATGTCATGACCAACCTGTGCGTATCCTTGTTGGGAGCTCAACTATTGTTCTTGACCTCTCAATCAGTTGTTGGTATCAAGATTTTGTGCAAGGCTTTTTGCCGTGGCCCAACACTACTTCTGGCTCAGTGCATTTCTCTGGATGAAGATCTACTCTGTCTCACTGACACACATATTCACCGGCATGGTTGAGGTCAAACACTTGTCCAACAACTCTGTACGTGTCCGCTGCTTTGCATATGCTTGGGGAGTACCACTGATCATCTGCCTGATCTGCACCATGCTTGATGTATTCACTGATCACTTTGTCTATGGATGGGACGTGTTTGATGTCGCATCCACATGTTGGATCCAGCATCCATTTGCCTTGATTTTCAGTCTTGCTCTGCCCCTCTGTCTGGTCATGCTTGTCAACGGTGTTTGTTTGGCTATAGTGATCCGGATCATGGTTACACCACGTGAAGTCCAGTATAATCACACCAATCGCAGGAATTCGGTACTCATCAGCTTTAAGCTGTCAGCAATCATGGGGTTTTCCTGGTTATTTGGTTTGCTTGCAAATATTGATGGGCTCTGGTTTCTGTCTTATGGTTTTGTGGTGTTGACATCAATACAGGGAGTTATGATCCTTCTGATATTTGGCGGAAAGATGTATCAGCAATATCGTAAGGAAACACTGAAGCCAAATTGGTCCATTCAGCGAAGTTCAGTAGAAAAATCTGTAATGGAATAGGCTTAATAGCCCCAAATCTTTTCCTTCTAGAATTGGTATAGGTCCTAACAATATTGGAGACGATAAAGAAATTGGTGGGATCTTGAGATTTATCGTGTTAAAGGTTATGCTAAGTGGCAGAACATGTACAAGTATGCTTGTGTGGAAATATTATGATGTGGTCTGAGCATTCTGAAAGTGCCTTTCATTTAAAGAGTATATTGATATATATACAGCAATTCTAATGCCACTCCATAAAAGGCTAGCTCTATAGGGTAGGAAGGTGCAAGAGGCCCACTCGGGAAAAAAAGGCCCTTTCTCATTTTTTCAGTGTATGTATTAAAATTGTACATAAAATCACATTATTGTGATGCCCCCTTCTTTTTTTTTTTTTTTTTTTTTTTTTTTTTTTTTTTTTTTTTTTTTTTTTTTTTTTTTTTTTTTTTTTTTTTTTTTTTTTTTTTTTTTTTTTTTTTTTTTTTTTTTTTTTTTTTTTTTTTTTTTTTTTTTTTTTTTTTTTTTTTTTTTTTTTTTTTTTTTTTTTTTTTTTTTTTTTTTTTTTTTTTTTTTTTTTTACTCGTTGACATGCCTGTTTATATCCTAAAAAATGATGGATCTGCCGCATTCAAAAGGAGTATTTCATTCAAATCTCTATAATTTAACCCCTTTTCATGTTATTTTTAGGGACTTTGAGAGGTGCGAACGTGTGACTATGACATGATCACAACTTGAGGTGTGCTCTTTAACAACACTGTTTCTCATTTGGGTAATATATAGTATTGTAGCTGTGGTAGTTTGGTCACTTCATATGGCCATACGGTAAAGGCATCATTCATCCATGGATCTTTTGCCCCCATATGTACATATTTACCATGTATTCATATTCTATGTATTATATTCAATTGTAAGATTGCAAAATGAACTATTATTATATTATATTATATTATATTATATTATATTATATTATATTATATTATATTATATTATATTATATTATATTATATTATATTATATTATATTATATTATATTATATTATATTATATTATATTATATTATATTGCAAATAACTATATATAAAGGGCAAAACTTAGGTATTATACATTTTTTTATTAGTAAAAAGTACTTTCATCAATTGGTGGTATTAAAAGATTATATTTTACAGAAAGAAAGCCATAATAAACATAGGTGGGTGTATACAATCCAAATCAGACTATTTTACACAATAAAGGAAAAAGCAGCGTACGGTTTGTAGTAATGATACTGACTAATATGTGCTGCAGGGATTATAATTTCTTGTGGCTAGCCTGGTGACAGAGCCACTCAAGCATAACACAGGGGATTAGCAAAATGTTATAATCCATCAACTCAACTTATTCTACAGTAAAACGTATATCTTTTTTTGATATAGTATATGCAACTGACAAACAGATTTTTTCATTATAATTAAGTTGATTTTATAGCAGCATTGAAAGGAATACAATTAATACATGTAGGTTGAAAGACAGGGATGCTGATTTTTGCAGTTATATTTGATGCGCCACCCTGTAATGGTGGCAACTTCAAAATTTTGTTTCTGAAATATTGAAAAATTGTGATGTTCAATATTTTTTTGAAATATCATTTACACAGCTCTAATTCTTTGTTTTTATTTAGGTAATTATATGTATGGTTTATAGATAAATAAATAACATATTGTAATGAAACGAAGAGCATGAGTCTGAATACTAGACTTGAGGCTCTCCATTCCATATGGAATGCTCAATCCTTCAGCACAGCCTACCACACGCACACGCCATCCCAATTATCACGGGTAGTATATCAACAAAGGAAAGCTTCTCTGACGTTTTTGGGAGTCAATATTGCCTGGATAAAAACTCTTCACTGGTTCTGTTATTACTTATATTGTGCATATGTCAAAACCACATAATCAAAGAACATATAATCTGAAAAAAGATCCTTAAAATTCTTTATTATAGCTATACAACCAAATATTGTCTATGAAATTAAAACTCACAAACAGCAGTAACATGAACAAATTAATTCACATTTTATATTTTCAATATTGCTATTTAACCAAGGTTATTTGAGTAAAAGTTATGATGGATTATCGTTTAAAAATTCTACTTTACTTAATTCCAATGCCAAACCAAATAATAATAATCCGAGCAAAAATTTATTAAGATTATATATATATAGTTTTAATTATATTATATTATATTATATTATATTATATTATATTATATTATACAAGTTTTAAAATTCCATATTTTGGAAAATTCCACCTCAAATTGTTCCCATGGAAATTATAACAAAAAGCTTTGAATAATTTACATTTCACGTCTACACTACATTTTCTAAATTTAGATATCAAAATATACTTAGCTCTTATCTGTTGCTAAATGTCCGAATTATTTAACATGTCTTTATTCAAATTGACTCCTAAATACTAATGCTCTTCAATGAAACTGATGATTTTACAATTTTTATGATGGGGAGTATGTTCAAATATGTTACAAATAAATCATCTGAATCTGAAAGATACAACTAGTTTCTGACGTTGTGCAAGCATTGAAGCCAAATGAGGAACATTTCAACAATTTACTGCATTTGACAAGAAATTATTATCATCACACCATTTATAAATAAGCACATGTCCAGTTTCTTCCAGCATACAGCAAAAATCTCGTTGAAGTGACATATCAACTATGTGCTTCTGTGGCTGATTTGGAGTCATAACCTGAAGGTCACTGGTTCGATTCCTGGTCTTGTGGGGTGGGGTGTTGAGCAAACTCATCCTTAGAAAGTTTCACACTTCTCCATGGTACCTACACATTAATTGTGTACAGGTCAGCATTTTCAGAGTGTGTGAGTGATTATGTATGTGATTGGCAATGTGCGTTGTAATTGACAACAATATAATATTCACAACGTCCTCTATTTACAACGTCCTCTATTCATAACGTCCTCTATTCACAATGTCCTCTGCTTGAGGCCTCAGCTTAGCATCAGCTACAAGTTTCCCAGGAAGTCCAAGCCCCTCATAGGCATCATCGGACTTGACAGGCATGTGCCTCCTGATGGTCGCTATGGAGAGAGCTTTTAGAGAATGCGGCGAAGCCTGGACTGGTAGGGGGTGTCTAGCATGGAAGGATCAGCCCCGTACTGCAGTAGAACTGGCACCTGCTTCCATCTTTTTTCATTCACTGCGTTATGTAGCGCGGTGTAACCATCTCTATCCTGCTTGTTGATATTGTGAGGAGAAATCAGGTAGGTGATGGTGTCTGCTGGGGCATCATATAGTGCAGCATAATGTAATGGGGTCATATACCATGCATCACGCAGGTTGAAATCAGCCCCGTGCTGCAGTAGAACTGGCACCAGCTCCCATCTTCTCGCCCACACTGCCTTGTGGAGCGCTGTTTTGCCATCTTTATCCTGCATGTTGATGTTGTGAGGAGAAATAAGCTGAGTGGCTATGTCTACTGGAGTCCTGTGCATTGGAGCTCGATGTAATGGGATTAGATTCCTCCGATTCCGCAGGTTGACATCAGCCCCACGCTGCAGTAGAACTGGCACCAGCTCCCATCTTTTTTCCCTCACTGACTCATGGAGCGCTGTGTCACCATCTCTGTCCTGCATGTTGATATTGTGAGGAGAAATCAGCTTGGTGATTATGTCTATTGGGACATCATGCAGTGTAGCATCATGTAATGGAGTTCGATTCTGAGAATTACCCAGTTTGATATCTGCTCCGTGATGCAACAGAGTTGTCATAACATCCCATCTTTTCTTACACATTGCATCATGGAGCGCTGTGTCACCATTTTTATCCTGCATGTTGATGTTGTGAGGAGAAATCAGCTGGGTGATTACGTCTATTGGGATATCACACAATGCAGCATCATGTAATGGGGTTCGATTCCTATAATCACACAGGTTGACATCAGCCCCATGCTGCAGTAGAACTGGCACCAGCTCCCATCGTTTTTCCCTCACTGCCCCATGGAGCGATGAGTCACCATATTTATCCTGCATGTTGATGTTGTGAGGAGAAATCAGCTGGGTGATTACGTCTGCTGGGACATCATGCTGTGCAGCATCATGTAATGGGGTTCGATTCCTATAGTCACACATGTTGACATCAGCCCCACGCAGCATTAAAACTGGTACCAGCTCCCATCTTTTCAAACTCACTGCTCCATGGAGCTCCATGCTACTATGCTTATCCTGCATGTCGATGTTTTGAGGAGAAATCAGCTGGATGCTATGGTATACAGCAAGCTGTGCATGGACAACGGTGTCCACTGGGGCATCATGAACGATAGCACAATTGAAAAAAAAAAGTTGAGCACTTTGTTGAAAATTACAATTGTCAGAGAAAAGTTAACCAAACAGTTCCTATATGGCGATCCAATTGATTACAAGATTCTTTCCATTGTTGATTGCCAATAACTGGTCCTCTTCATGTCATTGCACTTGATAATTCATATTCATATCTGTCATTCAAGTCACATTTCGTGAAATACCCTGTTTCTACATACATTGTACTCAAAAGATTACAATGTGAATGTTAAAAAAGAATAAATATCCAACTGGGGCAAACGCCAAAAGCCACTGATAAACAAAATAACTTCTTAGTGAATGACATTAATTCAGAAAACGTAGCATGCAGGTAGAATCAAGTGAGAAGGCCAAAAGCACTTGCTGTGGATCAGCCATTGATCCTTTATTTGTAAAGTACACAGTATGTCAACCTTTGTGCATTCTGTGTTATGACGGACCTCATGTACTCAAATACTAACATACCTGAATATGACAGTTTTACAGATATTTATATTCTCATATATTGCTTTTTTGAAAGGGTTTTCATATTGTTTTCGACTTTTGTACCAACAGATCATCATCTCCCAAAGTTTCCTTGTAAAGGCCCACAATATTTAGTGGATCCGGATTTATCCGTGGTGTAGTACTACAATAGTTTGAAAGCTAGGGGCACAACCGGCATTGCGGACATTTTAGCCGTGCGGTGTTTTCCTCAAGCAGGGAAAACCATACAGTTATGGGCAGCACTGCCTTGGTGCGTTTTGAGTGGGTCTGCAGTGGGGATTATTTGATTGAGGTACATGGACTGTGAGATCAACATGCGTCGAACCCAGCCGATGCTGTACGCACAGTGTGATTACTAAAGTACGATCTCCTTAAGTTTTAGGTTGTAGACTGGCCGTAGACTGACCTTGTGGCCCTATGCACCACTGGTGTATACATGTATCTGTCAACTCAGGTTTGAATTTCAGCCTCGGGGGAGGTGTGTGTGTGTGTGTGTGTGTGTGTGTGTGTGTGTGTGTGTGTGTGTGTGTGTGTGTGTGTGTGTGTGTGTGTGTGTGTGTGTGTGTGTGTGTGTGTGTGTGTGTGTGTGTGTGTGTGTGTGTGTGTGTGTGTGTGTGTGTGTGTGTGTGTGTGTGTGTGTGTGTGTGTGTGTGTGTGTGTGTGTGTGTGTGTGTGTGTGTGTGTGTGTGTGTGTGTGTGTGTGTGTGTGTGTGTGTGTGTGTGTGTGTGTGTGTGTGTGTGTGTGTGTGTGTGTGTGTGTGTATGTGTGTGTCTCACATTATCACGCACCTGGGTGCCTATTTTCCCAATTTGGGTATATTGCCGGGTGTCTTTTTTCACATTTTTGGCATATTCTGGATGCCTTTTTCACATTAAAAAAATATTTCTGGGTGTCGTTTTCATATTTTTAGTACTTTTATGTCACATTTTTGTCAGATATTCGTATCTTATGTCATATTTGTGTCAGCATCCTTCTAGGTTGCATATTAGTGAGGTCGTTATGATAGTAATTGAAACTTATGATACTAATTCATTCTACTTTCATATCAAATATCAGAGAGTAAACTACCTATAACACTGATAAAGAAGTTAACGTTCTAATAAAATATTAGCAATATAATTTGAAATAGTATCGCTTAAAATAAACAAATAGCTGGGATAGAAGGATCTTGAAAGACATATATCTCATTAGTAATGCATTCTTCAAGGCATTTGCCTTGAACATTTTACATGATTGGACACATTGGTAATATAAACTGTATTTATTTGACATGGATATCAAAACAGAATTGTGTGAGGAACCTGTAGGTTCAGAATCTGAGATGAAGCTGCATACGGTTTGCCACAGTACAGGACTATTGCAGAGTTCAGTTTGTGATGAAACAGATAGTACAGTTTGTGATGAAACAGATAGCCAGAAAATAGATCCGATGAGCCATAAGCCTGATAAGGATGTAAATACTCGTGCAGAGAGACTTCATCAGTGTAAAGTGTGTGACAGATCATTCAGTCAAAAAGGAAATCTCACCTGCCATATGCGAATTCACACTGGAGAGAAACCATATAAGTGTATAGTGTGTGAAAAATCATTCACTCAAAAGCAAGGCCTCACACAGCATATGAGTGTTCACACTGATGAGAAACTTTATCAGTGTGCAGTGTGTGAAAAACCATTCAATCAACGTCAAAACCTCACACAGCATATGAAGACTCACACTGGGGAGAAACCTTATCAGTGTGTAGTGTGTGAGAAATCATTCACTCAAAGTAATGGCCTCTCAAAGCATATGCATATTCACACTGGGGAGAAACCTTATCAGTGTACAGTGTGTGAGAAATCATTCAGACAAAGTTCACAACTCTCACAACATATGCTAACTCACACTGGGGAGAAACCATACAAGTGTACTGTGTGTGATAAATCATTTACTATGCATGCACATCTGAAACAACATATGCCTGTTCATACTGGGGAGAAACCTTATCATTGTACAGTGTGTGAGAAATCATTCAGTCAAAGTGCAAACCTCTCACACCATATGAAAACTCACTCTGGGGAGAAACCGTATCACTGTACAGTGTGTGAAAAATCCTTCAGTCGAAATTATAACCTCTTACAGCACATGAAAATTCACTCTGGACAGAAGTAACAGTGTACAATGTGTGAGAAATCATTTCATGGTGTTTTGATTTAAGACAACATATGAGTGTTCCCACTGTGGCAAAACCGTAAGAATGCACAGTGTCGGATTGATCATCTCTGATAATGTATCTCTAATGTTCTGATATTTGAAGTAAGCATCATATTGGATGATATTGCATAATATTGGCATTCGACAAATGACCTGAATATTCATTGACTTTTTTTTTATATGGTTGTACATGTTTCAAGTTTGATTAAATTGTCTTTTTCTTTTTGTATAGAATAGAATAAGTTTATTGAACCAAACATGGACCCTTGCGGGTAGCAAAATTATTACAATTTTTTTAGTGATTACAGTAATATAACAGTAAATATATATAAAAAAAAAAAAAAAAAAAAAAACATTGATAAATTGAACAGATTCATCTCAGGTTCCCATATTTTCAGTTCTTAAATTAAAACAATGAATCAGAAAATTACCCAATTTTTCTATTAGATATAAATCCTCCGTTGTTAACAACCATACAAATTTGGATAAATCATCTAAATTCTTAAAATTATTACAACTATCTATAACAGTGGAGTAGAAATCAGAACGTTTGTTAAAACAGTCTATTTGTCAAAAACAGATTTCTGTCTATGGGCTTCTTTTTAAACTTAAATTAACCATACTTTTCTCTTTGAAATAAAATAGTAATTTTTATATAATTTAAATTTAAACAAAACTGTGTAAAATGCAAAGACATTGTCCTCAAAACAACAATGTTTTATAGAACAGAGCCTGTCCTAAACAATGATCTATCTATAAAACAACAGATCCTGTCCTTAACAATAATCTATAGAACAGACCCTTTCCTATGACTAAACAATTGTCTAAAAACAGATCCTGATCTAAACAACCATCTATATATAACAGACTCTGTCCTAAACAACGGTCTATAAAACAGACTCTGTCCACATCAGCAATCTATAGATCTATACCCATGATGTAAATGGAGCATGGTTCCACACATATCATTGGCTCGTAGGTTTTTACGTGAATGTTATGTTGTAACAGCAATTCGATGATGTCAATTTGGGGGAAAACAAAAGGAGAAATAATATTGAAATTACATGAAAGTGAATTTTAACCCTGCTTGCACATTATAATCCAGGGTATTTATGGTGAAAACCCCCTTGACGTCAAAGTAATTGCAACAAACTGTTTGATGATTGATATGTATTTCAAAAACTGTCTACTATAACGTACTAAAAGTCTCCGAAAATCAACCCTTCGAAGGCATTGGTAATTTACTGGTTTCCATAGCAACATCATGGTAAATCAGGTGACCAGTATGCATGATAAATCATGTCCTATAATCTTTACTATTTTAGCTATTTTGCTTTGTATAATACCTTATATGAAAGCAAGTCAAACAGGCCACTAGACAAACATAAAACTTACGAAAATTTAGCCATTAGCATAAATCTAATGTGCATAAATGTTAGATTTGTTCAGATTTTTTCAAAAATGAAGTTGTATAGTTTTTATGAGAAAGTTAGTATTTGTTAAATTAGGATTTTTATTTCTTCATAGGGTTGTCTAATTTGTTGTACATATGCACATTCAATTTGGGATGAATTGAAAGAAAACTGTAGATTTGACAGGCCATTTATGATAACACCACAATTTTCTAGTTTTTATTGAAAGGCTAGCCATCATGACACATGATAGTATAATACATATTTCAAGTGCACAGCCAAATTGATGTGGATTGGGCAAGTAAAGTAGATTTGATAGATCATTTATAACAGAAATTCAGTTTGCTACAGAAATAGCAAAATACACAGTGTGCAAATTGGGTAGCTTGTAAAATGAATTAATAAAAAAAATAATAAATGTGAAGAAGAAAAACTTTGAGAATGTAAAGATTCAACTAAGAATTTGGACCCAAAATGGTGATGCATTTGGACCGCAAGACCCGACTGAAGAGGCACTATAAGAGATCCCGGTCTAACAGTCTGCACACTGCACAATGCTCTGCAGAATGGATGCAACCTTAATCTTATTGCATTTAACTGTTGTATTTGAATATACATGTCCATAATTTAGACATATTTTTTATATTTAGGACATAAAGCAAACATGGCAATGTGATTTCAACTAGTAAGATGTATCACTATTCACTTAACATGTCAGAAAGTAAAAGTTCAAATAAAATTAAATATCATAAAAGATAGAACCAACATCTTTTTTATTCACATTTTAATTAAATATTTTCAACCTTGCGGTCATCATCAGAATATAATGTAAAATGAACCAACTTAAATTACAAAACAGTACTGTTTTCAATATTACATGAATATAATACAGAACATGAATCAAAACATAACGACACAAGGATTAAGGATTAAGAGATCAGCAGGTGCTGACAACATCTAAATCTTGATGGTCAGGGACCTGCTCTTGTATTCCTGTCATTGGTTTTATTTCCTCAATGTACAGTGCCTCCAAAGTCAGTAGATGTGCTTCCCCCGTGAAGTGCTTTTCATGATCTCTACATGCTCTTCTGTGAGTGCGGTGTTACACTGTGCCAAATGGCTCTTCATCGGACCTGTATTCCTGCAGTGCTCTCGGAAGCGGGTGTGGAGATGTCAGCTAGTCTGTCCAACATAGCCTGCTTCACAGCGAGGGCATGTTATTTTGTACACCACTCCGCTTCTCATCATTTTCTCAACAGGTGGTTTGAGGGATGGCAGGGTTGTTTTTAATTTCCTGAGAGTCATTATTATTGTACACGGTGCATTGGTACGATGCAGGGCACTAGCATATTCCTCAGTGCATTTTCCTCTATACTGCATGAGGAGATGAATTTTCCTGAGTTGGTTATTGTCTTCTATATTAGAATTATCTTTCTTTCAAGTTAGTGCAAACAAAGAATACATAATTGGCAAATTTAGTGGTCCCAAATTGCGCACTCGTTATATTTTATAAACATTTGAGACACAAAAGTCCATGGGTACTTCCGGTATATGTTATAAGCCCATTTAAAATCGCATTTAATGCTATATAATTCAAAGTGTGTATTCTACACAACATTGATGGCTGTTACACTGATAGACGTTGGAAAATTAAGTAAGTACATCTATTTGAAGCGTGCATTCTTCAATATAGTGAAGTTGTCAACTTTTTTCTTCACTGGCTGTCTGCAAATTTGACCAAGTACCGGCTTTTGCTCATAACTTCGTCAATTTTTATGCTAACTAAAATCCGATTACATATTCGTAATCCTCATTAAAAATACTACTAGGAACGCTATTTGAGGCATGCATTCTTCTTAATAGTGAAGTTAAAACTTTTGTATCATGCACAAACTACACAGGTCGTCTGCATTTTTTTCACGAAGACTGGTATTCTGCCCATATCTTCGTCAATTTCAATGCTAACTAAAATCCGATAACAGATTCATAATCCTCACTCAAAATTCTATTAGGAAAGTACTTTACATGAATGACATAGGATAAGTGATAGCTGAAAATTACCTTAGAATATTTAAAGTCGTGTTAGTTTACAATGACGCGGGCGACCGGAAGTAGTCAATGGACTGTTTGGCTTGGATTAATTCTACTGCGCAACACGTCCCGCGCAATTGGGAACTGAAGAATACTGACTCAATATTTTTTCTACCTGGATTAGCCTTTCATGCATGCTAGATATATGGAATATATACTGAATTGTATTAGTCACAGTGAAAGTGATAATTTCTGGACAGCCTGTAGATCTGCCATCATTAGTGACAACTCAAAACTGTGTAAATTTCAGATATTGTGGATGCTTACAAAATTGTGGAGAAAAGGCAATTACATAGGACTAATTTTACAGATGTGATATTGTGCCTATGTATTTTTAAGTGACAATTAAAGAACACTTATTCTAAGAACCTTAAATGCTTTATTATAGCTATACAACCAAATATTGACTATAAAATTAAAATGGAGAAACAGCAGTCACATAAACAAATTAAATCACATTTTAATTTTTCAATATTTCTATTTAACCAAGGTTATTTGAGTGAAAGTGTTGATGGATTATCGTTTAAAAATTCTACTTTACATAATGCCATTGTCAAATCAAATAATAATGCTATGTCAAAAAAGGGACAAGTATATCATATCGTATCGTATCGTATCGTACCGTACCGTACCGTATCGTATCGTATCGTATCATATCATATCTAGAAATGGCTGGAGGATCAGAACATTGGAAGGTCGGGTGAAGGACCTCGAATATCCCAAGGACAGTGTGCTATTTTTTTGTGACTTCTTTTTACATACATAGTATCAGGACTGTTGAACTGTTAATCATTATCATACTATTATAAAATATACTAACATATTTGTGATACCACATAATATAGCAAGCGTTCCACGTTACAAAACGTTTCATAATAAAGTTAAAACTGTTTTCAAAATTTATTGCGTCTAATGTCTTGATAAGAGTGTCCAGGTCCAATAACATCACTTGACCCAGGGATCTTGTGACATTTGGCGAGCTTGCCTGGGGCTGGGGTGCGGGTGCACACCTGTAGGATTTCATGGGTTTCGTACATACCAAGGCCCACAGACACGCCAAAAGCTGTCTGAAAATAATTTTTACCCACATCACACTTCCTTACAAACAGCCCCATAGACCAGGAGATTATGATGATTCACTTGTCACTATCACAGTGTCACAGTCAAATTGCACCAGTATTGGAAGAAAGACAAAAAAAAGCTCATGGTAAATCTACATAGAATTTATTTTCAATATAACAATTTACATGTATATTATTATGAAATGGCATACAAACCAATTAACAACAAATAAGCAATTACAAATTACAAGAAAATTGTGGCATTCTACGTTCATACCATGATAAGTCAATCACAGCGACTTATAAACCTTTTGACTTCTAAAAAAATCAAGAAAACTGTATCATTATCTATGCCATAGGTAAACATATGAGTTTATTAATTGGGGCTTAAATGTTTAAATGTTATATATGATGACTAGAAATTCACTGTTACATTATTTTATGAACAATCCAAATAATAGACACTGCAGATGGTGCTTCAACTGTGTTTTTCAGTCGTGTTAACGTTGGGGTATTGCTGATTTTGTGGACTTATATTCAAACATTTATTTTCATGTTATGTTCCCAACAATCAACCTGGTATGATTTGCCCAACTCAGAAAAACAGCTGAAACACCGTACTACAATGCCACCTGTCAAACAAAGGTTTCGTTTTCAAATGATGTATCAGTTTTACACATTTGCAGTTGGCAATTACTACCCAATATATACCACATTTCAAAACAGCACGTTTAAGAAGCAAATAACAATCGAATTACACTCATCTATCATTCACACATAAATTATCATAATATGAAGAGTCCAATCAGTCCATGCTTTAAAATATCACATATATTGCAACTTAAATAACAAGAAGAGAAAGCATGATACGTTAATTATATCTGGAAGTCGACACACGGGAAAATAAATCATAACATACATTTGATTTATCTGTCACATCAATTTAGTCATAATTGGAACGAGAGTGAACTAGTATAATCAGTATTGTCCTTACTCTGTGAAGTCAACTGTGGACTCTGGATAAATGCTACTAAATATTTTGACTCAGGGCAACTAGTAGATCTACACAGTACATCAAAATATGCTCAGTAACCACTAATGTATCGTATCCACAGTGTACATTTGTTAAAAAAGAAGATGTTCATGATTTATCAAAACACATTGACTGTTTCTTGACGCTCTGTAACTATTAATTGATAATTGCACATTTTAGTCTATATTTAATGGTTTCTGGTAAGTTTCAATGGTCTAGAACTAGTGCAGTGGGATCAGTTGACAGCAAGGACCACTGTATATTGCTTGTAACTCAGGTGCTGTCATATAACACAGCGAAACACTTATATTTTTATGATATGGCACAAATGAAATAGTTAATCATTATATAAATGTAGATGAAAAAGTATACACGTGCACATTGAATAAATCCTAATAAGGAGGGAGCATTATCGCATACACAAATCTATGTAGTAGAACAAACAAACTGATATCTATGTTCAGTAACGAGAATCCCATAGCGTGAGGAACATGATAAGTAATACAATCAATATATACGTATTACTATTTGCTATGGAATAATATAGTAACTATGTGTACATTTGACATACGTATGCATGGAAGCTGTCCACACAATAGCTTTGACTAGTTGTTCACTCACCCTCTCTCTACAACAGGTTCCGAAGTACCATCGGACATCGTAATATCAGGTATTAGATTTGTGAATTATGCTATGGTCTTATGGTGGGAATAGAAGAATCATTTATTTGGTTGTCTATCATGTATATATAGCCTATATAACTGGTGTTCCTATAGGAAGGGTGTCCATGGGAGGGAGGCTGAAATAGAAACGACCCCGATACAACACGCCATATTGTAGAGAAGTATATCATTGAATGAGTTCATCATGTTGTAGAGAAGTAGTTTAAAACACAATTATAATCTGTGAGAAATGCAGTTCAAAAGATACAGATGCACATACTGACCTAATCTGAAGCCCGCAGTAGGGGATAATGACTAGCATGCATAAGCAAATCTCTAATTACGCAACACATGTGCAGCTGCAGACAAAATACTCCTCTATACGAAGTAATGAGATGCCACAACCATGACCTATTTTTGTTACCCTTTCACAATGTCACTTTCATCATCATCGCACACACTCATACTGATGGACTAGAGATTTGTATAACGCACACTGCCTCTAGTGACAACACCAATGTTAGCATCGTTTATATATGACGTAGCAGAGGCAGGAACGTACTGCCCACGAGCACTCGGTGGGAATAGGCTTGCAACAGGCGACCCCACGATTATGCTGATACGGACATATTGTCATTGGGATAAGTATTGGATGAGAGATGGATGCAAGCATGTAGATAGACGAGATGGTGTAATTATGTACTCCTAACTGGTACTGGGATAATAAAACTCTCGTATACATACACGCTTACGTACAGTCTGTGAACACGAATTGAATAAGATAAGCTACAATATGTTTTAGACCCAATATTAGAGTACTTGTTTGAAAATCCTAGCAGGTAGGATTTGTCGAAAGCATATTTTAAAGTACACCACGGGCTCTACGAAAATGAAGTTTTACAGAGCGGTAGGTGATGTCATGGACCCAATCAGCTCACGCCACGTATAATCACGTGAAAGTTTAACCAATAGACGTCCTGATCTTTCTGTTGCCCGGAGCAAATAGTTAATGAAAACATGGGGAATGGGCCTGCTCGCACTTTATATAACACAGTCGTGCTGGTAAACATAATCATTTTAGTTTGATTGCCTTCACTGCTTTTCAACAATTCAAGCATTGCTCTCATTCCCTGACAAGAAAATAAAATACCGTCACTTTTTCAGAATTATCGTCACTTTTTCAGAATCAAGGTGTTGTGATTTCTTTAAAAAAAAACTTTGGTTATCTAATATACAATTTTTTGCAGAGGTGGTGTTTTATGTCCACGAGGTCATCACAAAGTACATACAAACATCCATACAAACATGATCTCCATACGCGAGAGAATTCTTATGAATGTATATAATATGGGCAAGAAATGTTTTGACTAGACTACACTCATTACACATGGAATGCCTTACTAATCACAGTTTAAATTATTTTGATAATAGCAGTGCCTATTTTCTCATCATTTCACACAATCAGGTCTTTACATATATTTTAATAATACATGTAACCAAACCTGAAAAGACTGCCTTTTACGGACAAACAATTCCAAGGAAGCTTACCATTTCCGAGAGGAAATATCATTGACAACAGCTCATTGCAAGCCACAGTAATAACTATTTTAACAACTCGCCAGCAATAATGTTACTCTAAAAAACTCATCAACATTGATTCAATGGCTCAATTCCCTAGCAGCCGAAACATGTATTTCCCCTCACAGTGCGCATGCCTATGTCTCCACTATGAGCAGCTCTCTCTGTATATGAGTAACCCGCCCCTTCTCACTGAGTATCGCAGCTCAAGTCAATACTGGCCCATTAATATGCTCTGAAATGGCCTCAATCCAACTTCAAAGGAGCCATTACTTCCGCAATTGCCTCGTAATTAATTTACCCATCCATGGTTTGCCATCACGAAGTTCACTGTTGTGACTGCCAGTGTTTGTAATGGTGGAATATACAATACAGTCTAGACACCGCAGTCAATATCAATTAGATGTACAATGTTTGCTGTTTTTTGTCATTTTGCACAATCAGTTGCAAGCTACATATATGCCAAAGATTTTGTCTTTGTGTCATGGTTGAGTTGGCGGGGAGGTGCATGCGGCACTTATCATAGGATGGTGTCGAGTAAACATACACGTGTCTTTCACTACAGAGTCAATAAAAGTGGTAATTCTACACACATCAAATAATCATTGATATAAAATAATGATGCTAGATAGTCTAGGTTTCGCTACCACAGAAATTTGCCTGATAATAGTGAAAGGAAAAAAGTTCATCTGGATAGTGACCCCGTCATGATCGTTTGCTGTAAGCTTGGGTCCACAACAAAAATCACCATGCTGTATCAACTAATTAAGCCTGCATGTTTACAAGAAGCTGTCAAAGTCCCCCAAATGTTCAATTGCAGATCATCGCAGAGTCTAATCCATATCCACACTATAGTGTAATATGCATGTATAAAATGTGGTAAACACTGAATGCAATATTAAAAAGAACAGTCCTCTCGCAACTGAGTGGGGAACATAATCAGGGCTGCTTGCACGGGACCTGCCATGCATGAGTCCTCAATAGCCAATGTCAAAATATATGCCCATATGCTTGGACAATCCATAATTCCAAGCAATAAAAGAGGCATCCATTGTATTCTTATTAGGTCAACTTACAGCCATGTGTATAACAGTAAATTTGTTCAACACACACCGTACGTTACAAGTCAAACCACAAGGTTCTCAAATCTACTGAACCTTCTGTACTATTATTCTATTCTATCCACTCTTATACAGTGTAAATAATGGTCATAGATCATGTCTATTATACACAGATGCAATATCAAAAGCCATCATCCAAATTCTTTCCATTGTGTTCAAGCATACAGCCACATTTTGATGTCTTCTCACATTCACTGCCATGTAAACGCTTACAATTGCCCAGCATTCAGCCCTCTCTATTTAAATGCAAAAAGTTATGTGAACAATCGAGAGGGTAAGACTTACATGTATAAAACAGTTATCCCATTCTAAGAGGTGGATTATCATAATCAGGTGGAATGTGTCGATTTGCTTGTTGACTCAGAATCAGAAGTGTTCAAGACTTTTTGTAAAAACACCACATCCCAAACTGAGTGACAATGTTTTCTAAGCAGCACACCGTATGCGTATGTGTGTGCACTACACATGGTGAGATCTTGTATAGCTTAGAAGGTAGTGATTGAAGTGTGGTGTCATCTACATGGTGGGATAGGAAGCTCAGGATTTGTTGTTGTTGATGATGTTGCTGTTGTTGGCTGTTGTACCATAGGCCTTCAGCTCTGTAAACACCTGCAAAATAAGCAACAAATTGCCACATATTTAGAATCTGAAAATACTTTGTAAATATATGTGCGACTTTCAGCTGCAACATTAATACAATATGTTTTATTTCTAAAGAGATTCAAGGATCATGTGTATACACTAATTTAGATTAGGTACATGTAATGCACAAATAGTGAACGAAGATAAGTAAACAATGAAAGGGAATATATAACATTGTGACCCGTCCACAGCACAGCTCTAATATAAATGGGAACCATAGTTGGGGTACGTGGATAGGGGAAGTAGTGAACAACAAGGGATAAAGAATCCCACATCCCACTCTCTTTAAAGTTTTTTTTCCAATACCTTTTTGATACTTCAGCCCAACTTAGGCTTTTGTCAACAGCTCTTCCCCTGTCAGCTTATTTATACACAACACTAATCACACCACGAGCTGGAAAGACGCCATCCCTTCAACTCTGACTTTCCATCACATGAGACGTTCTACTGCTGTATTTTATATGTCACTACCCCCCCTTATTCACAGAGCTGTGTCACTACCTGTGTGAAGAAGCTGGGGTCCTTGTTGATGCGCAACATGTTGCCGGACAGCCGATTGATGATCATCAGGCACCGGTCCCAGAACCTGGAGCACAACACCAACAGGTGAACAATGGACGACCAAACATAGAGTTGTTTTCTTACCTATGAATTCTGGGTATTGTTTGGACAAACCAAATCACGTGACTTTTACAATGCATTTTGGGTATGTTTTAGGGAAAACATTGATGGAGGCTAAAGTATTTCTTCGTCTACCCCATCACAGGTTCTAGTTGATCGAGACTAATCACCTAGGAGCGGAATATGGTACTACGATCATACCCCGATATTTCTATTAGCAAACAAGTCTATTGGTGAGGTTTTAATTCAATGGGCTGATATAAAAATGCTTCCATTTTGGAGATGGTAGGCTGCCTTGGTTAACAAGCACTTCATTTGGTTTGATTGCCACACACCGGGTTAAGTGTTCAATAGTAAGAGTGCAGACACTATACATGTACCCCAATTTGTGTTTGTTTAGTAGTGTGATTAAGTGCTAAATCACTTCAATTATAGCATACTAGTATTAGACTTGGTTAACAAGCATTTCGTTTGGATTTATGTACCCACCAAGGCTCAAGAACAAAACATATAGAGTTAAGTGTTCAATGCTAATCCACTTCAATAATAACATATTGACGTAATACTATCGTCCACGACAGATAGGAACTTGTGCGAATACGACATTTAATTTATTTCTTATGATGAACTGCTACACAATTGGCAAACACATACACGTACATGTACAGGAGAACCCCCGATTGAGACCATTTCTCTTATGAGACCACCTCTATAAAAAGACCATTTTCACGGTCCCATAAACCTACCAAAAATGAACCCCACCCTGTACACTAGTGTACAGAGACCGCCTAATGATATGAAGGTTCTACTTTACATATACAAAGAATGCTGTGAGAGCACAGATCCTCGTGAAACCACCACCGTAGGAGGAGAAGAAGAAGACACTGACCTGTCCTTATCGTCCTCCACGAGGAAGGGCTTGAGCGGGTAGGAGATCTCGTTGCCCATGTAGGAGTAGGAGAGGTAGAGCGCGGTGAGCGTGGTGGCCTGCAGCTCGTGCTCCGTGATGATCTGGTCGTGCACCAGCTCGCGCACCAGCATGTACACGAACACCACGTTGGCTGGGTTGATGAACGCGATGTCCTGCCAGCCTTGCAGGAGCAGCGACCTGTGGAGGCAAAGCAGGTGTGTCAATTGTAGTGTTTATTTTCCATAGGCAGATCCAGTGGGATGCGGGGTGTTTCCACAGGGGGTGCGCACTCCCTTTTCCCACCAAAAATTGAATTCCAGCCGACTATATGATTGCATAAGTTTAAGCTAAACACGGGTATACATTTTGGGGTGTGTGTTACGTACCTATCGACGGTCCTGAGCCACATGACCGCATCGCCAGGCTCAAAGTGGCGCAGGCGCCAGCAGCGTTTGCACAGGAACTCGCCCAGGCACTTGAGCAGCTCGGACGTGGACGCCTGGAGCGGGAGGAGGGTCAAAGGTCATGAATCATAGTAGACTATTTTTCAGTTGATCTCATGCTATGAAATTTAATCTTTCAGGGTTCTTGACTTAAATTGTCTTAAAGTTAACTTAGACTTTCTTAGATTTTTTACATTTCAACCCAATATCCACCCCGTTCACCATTAGCCTGGATATTGTTTACAATGTACAGATTACAGATAAGAAAACTCGTGTATGCAACCTCAGACCTCAGCTGTTCCCAACCTGGCCATCAAAATAAAGGCAAAGAGAGACAAAAGAGGTGCCCCGTCAACCCCTGGATGTCCATAACTCCTGGTTTTCCCATGTCCCGTGCACCGACCTGTATGACTGTCTTCTTGGGGCTCTGGGTCGTGGCGGGCGGCGCCTTGGGCGTGGTCTGAGTCTGCACGGCGCGCACGTCGCGGTTCTCGAGGCGACGTAGGACGTTGTTGTTGTGGACGTTGTGGTTACGTCGCTCGTTCTCCACGCCGTACGCCGCGGCCGCCGTGAGGGGCGCTCCGGTAGCAGGTGCGATGGACGAGGACGTCTTCAGGTTGTAGCACGACACCGACTTCTGGAACTGCGGGGGAAGAGAGGCTGTTAGGTGATCGGCTCTTACAGCTGGTAGTATGGCTGTTTAGGTGGCAGAAGGGGGTAGGGGTAGGTGGGTGTGGGTGTGGGTGTGTGGGGCAGATGTTTTAAGGACCACATTGTAAATAAGCAGTACTTTGTGAAAGCTTTCATGTGTTACTCGATGAACATCATGCGACAATCTTGATCTGTGATTATATGTGATTATATTATATTCTATTCATATTTTGATTTTAAATGGTTGATGAACAAATCTAATATAATATAATCAAGAGTAAAGAGAGAGATGTGGTAAGGAAAGATTGGCGGGTGGGGGCGTCGTAGGAATGTGTGATAAGCTGAAAAACGTCGAGTGTAGGGGAAAATTAAAATGTATGGCAGTTACAAACAAAAGTTAAGAACTAGGCACCATGGCTCCCATCTCAAGCTGTGAATGTGAATCCGATTTCAACACTCAAATTATGATGTAAGACATGATATAAGAGCTGGTTTTAGTATCAAGTTATTTTTCAATGTATTACCTATACACGTTTTCATTTATATAGATCCCCAGTGTCAATTCTTTAAGAATTGACTTAATTCTGTTAAATACAGTATCGTAGTATTTTTCTAAATTATTCTTCATTTTTTAATCGTTGTAATGTACACATCTCACCAATATTAAAAAAAAAGAAAAAAGAAAAAAGAAAAAGAAAAAAAGTCATCTGTCACGTTTTTGCAGGTGCAGTAAAGGCCTTTGTATCATGTTCAGTGCTCTGAGGTTCAGTGTCTATTATTCACCAGCTTTAGTTTCATGTAGCAGCCTTGAGGAGGCGGTTTACCCCCGTATGTCATCGAGTGCCTCGTTACTTAAAAAGGCTGAGCGCACCTGAGGCATCATGAGAAATATCGCCCCCCCCTGTTAGAATGTGAAGTCTCGCACGCCCACGCCGCTTGCACTTACTGCAGCATAGGCAGATCCAGGGGAGGGGGGGCAGGGGGCGCGTGCCCCCCTTTCCCCACTTCATTATCGTAGGGTTTTTAGCATGTCCGCCATCGATCACGCATACGAAACCCATGAAATCCCTGAAGTGCTCTCCCGCTTTTCTAAAAACCTGGATCTGCCATGGCTGCAGTCAGCAAGCCTACCTGCAAGCCTGCCCGTCAGCCAGACAGGCAGGCAGACAACCAGCCAGCCTACAAGCTAGCCTGCCCGTCAAACAGACAGGCAAGAGGGCAGGCTTCGACCTGGTAGACAGGTACCCCATGTATTGTACATGTACATGCACAATCACCCACTTAATACGCCTTCAGAGTAGACGCAAGGAACATCTTAACTGCAGCACTTAAATAAGTGTGTGTGAGTGGGATGTTTACCAGAAATGTTAAAAACTTGCACAGAACATAGTCACATTTAAGCTGTTGTATATATACAGTTAAAACATGGATACGTGTCAAAGTTTACCCCCACTTGAATACTAGTATATCCCACAACATATTCATACATGCTAAAAGAAAACCTATTATGTTAATGCAATGATTGCATCAGCCGATGGCACGATTCTAATTAGTAATATCAAGACACAGCCGACAAATAGATCATACCAGATACAAATTAACAATCAAAAGTGTCCATAACTATTGCTATTAGGAACGCCATTACAATCAGGCCAACAACAGATTGCATTTCCAACCCACAAACTATTTCATATGATAAATCACGACCCATAATCTCAGTCAGCCGATCCTTGGACTCCCACGGTTTACATAGAAGCGTCAACAGCTGGATCTAATTACAACGTGTACATATCAGAGGACCAGAACATGAAAAATAGCTTGAAAATGATATCCATAAAATTGAGGTGTCTACAATACAGACTTTGTGAGAAACTACATGTCCTCACGCATTTTTAGCCATGATTTATGAATTTCTTCACACCAAGTTCACTTTGTATGTATGCACTGATGAGATAGATTTTACTCTTTTTATCCACATACCAGCTTGAATGAGAGAACCTTCAGAGGAGACATCTCGGAACGAACTGCCTCTGAGGATCAAATCATGATGAACAAACATGCTAATTATTGTTCTCAGAATTGCCGGGAAATGTTCGAACAATAAACGTACTGGGTGTCGGCGACACTGACCTATTATTGCTGTAGGCATATAGTGTTCATCATCATTGCCATAGCAACCAATGAGGTAGTGTCTGTTCTCTCTGCGTAATTATAATCTGTCGATTTCCACTCTGTACAATAGGCCAAATCTTGCCTACGCACAGCTGTGATCATGACTGTAAATGTTCCTGACATGTGGATTTAGGGTTTTAACATGTTCACTACCTGCGATAGAGGGTAGATGTTGATCGCTATAGTTTATCTATGATTGGTTGCTATCTTCCCTGTGGTAACTGTGTGGCTGATACTATTTGACGAATTTTGGAGAAGCACACGTCATTGAATATCAACTATTTAGCAGTCAGATTGTTCAACACCACAAAGTGAAAGTATATTTAATCTAAGAGTAAAGTGACACGTCGTTAGAACATGCTGTTGAAGGTGTCTGGAAACATGTTATTATAACCAGAATAACTGAGACACGCCTTTTGGTTTTCATTAAAGGTGCAATCAGTAAATATAGACGTAGGACAAGATGGCCATGGAATCCACCACAACACCCGCAATCTAGTGGCATTGGATGATGACCTCACGGACCATGGTAACAAGACACTGCAATCATGCTAAATGCTTCATCCTGATAACCGGTAGTTGCGTCACCAGTTGCAGTAGGTTTCAAGGTTTTACCAAGCAGCTGTAACTTTTATTTACGGAGCAATCCCCAAATGAACTGTGATTCTCCATATAGCTCAGCCTCCGAGATAAGACTTTCAGCAATCTCCTAGTGGTGATGTCATCATTGCGCATGCGCATGTTCACCTTTAAGAACTGGTTTTAACAAAGTGTGACTTCAAATTATCGCTCAAAATAACACCTACATTAAACACTTATCACTTGACATTCTGCATTAGAGTTCGTTGATATCACATCTCCAATTCACGATCATATATGGTCTTATGTAAGATGAATACTCAAACTTGGTTTGTCACGATTCCATGAATACTATTTGATGTATTAAAACATTTGAATTTCGTTTCTCCAAACGTTATTGACACCTGTTGAAGTGAGGAGATTGAGCACGAACCAAAACCGTGTGTCCTCAACTTGAACTTTGTGTATTATATTGACTCAATAATCGTTTAAAATAGACATTTAGTTCCAGTTAAAGTTAAGAATAGATAACATATTCTACATACTACATCTGACGAAAATTGTTGTAGTATTTAGTTTCTGGACTGTATATAAGCAGGACAACAGGAAAATGAATACTGGAATATGAATATGAAATTTAAGAATATAATTAGAGCTATTTCACACATTTAGTAACACTATCAGGGTTGAAAAACCGAACATGAAGTACTTTTGTATAGTGTAACTTATCTATATAAGTACCATGTTGAGACTGTACTGGGCTCAAGTCGTCTCAAATGAGGGGGGGGGTAGGGGGGGACCTCTTTGTGCTCACGAAAATGTCCTTATTATAGACATAGCAATTATTTATTTCTTCAGCTATATTGCAGCCATAGAAAAAATGAAATGAATATTATATACCCTATCGACAATAAGGTTAGTAAAGTAGTCAATTGAGAGAGATGATCTAGCCCATGAAGTCTAAATTTTGCACTGGCAAGTATGGCATGATCTATGAGTCGCATGCGGAGAGGCAATACGAATGCATGTCATTAATTGCTGTGTCTACCATGTTAGCATATTGTGAGTGGTTTACAATACACACAAATGCTATTCATGCTACTTCACGCTAAAGCACCCAGTTTTTGTAACAACATATTTATTGCAGCAATACAGTCATGTGTTTAATTCAGTGGGTAGTAGTCAATTGACTTGGCTAATCTTGTTGGCTGAAGCATTCCATTTGTTTTATAAAAGTGTAAAGCCCAATTTATTTAGGATCAACATGGATCAAGCAGAACCCAGCAGAAGTGAGTCATATTTGTGATTCTATCCAATAGGATAGTACATGCATTCTATCCACATTCAGTGTGAATAGTATAAATTATTACAGGCCAAGTTAGAACATTATACAGTCATTCCAAAATGCATTATTATTAACCTCACTCAGCCAGTATGCATGTTAGTTAGCACATCCAACTTTCCCCTGTTATGGACATGTACATGCTAAAAAGGCCCATATTGTAACTCCGCACCTTCGGTCTACGGTAACACCCCTGCGTAGGGACATGGCTATAAAGAAAAAAGTAAATTGGACAGAAGGTGGCTCATATTAGATTGGGTTCTTAAATTGTCTATCAGTTATAATGGTCCTTGAAGATAATCCATATTCATATCACAAGCCAAAGTACACCCCTGCCCATGGCAGCAGGCAGGCACTAATGGTTTAATCAGTCCCAGCCTCGGGCCAAGGCCACCAACTCTCGGGGATGGGAAATGCCTGGTACTGTCACGAAACACTCTTAGATATCTGCAGACATAGTCACATACACAGAGCTGCACATAATATACAGTATACGTGTATCCATAGGACATCCCACGTGCCATCTATTTATTATTTAGTGACTCACACCCGGACGGCGTGATGGCTGATGGCTGAGCATGGTCTACAATATCTCCTACTATAATTATGCAAGAAACATGAAATGCAAACCATGACAGGTTGTAATTGATATGGGGTGTAAACTTTAAGTGATCAAAACGCATAGGACAATCACCATTATGAATGATGAACGGAATTCAAAGCACGGAATAGAGATCAGCACAGCATCAAATACCATTGTCATTTCCAGTCACACGACTGTTTTATGGGGCATCATTTAAACTGACAGCGTAATTACATTCACTATATTACTCAATATTACACATCCGTATGCTATAACAGTGTACATTTGCATGCTGCTCTATGAGTCACGTGTCCCTGGCATGATGACCTGGATAATGAAGCATGCTGCACGCGCATGACTCACGCTGTAGTGTGCATTCCTACACTCAAACCCTGACTCACCCTTTACTACAATCTCCTCACTCCCAGGGGCAAGACACCCTCACACTCTCCGGCGCACAGTGACTGCGTATGGACAGTGACAAATCAAGGGACTGTGAACTGGAGGCCAAATGTCGCACCATTTTGACCAGGGCCCAAAGAAGCCGGAAATTAACAGGATGCACTTCTTGGGATTTACCACCCACTTTCCCAGAATGCCTGGAACTGTCACTAAACACTTAGATATTGGCAGACATACTCATATACACATAGCTGTAATAGTATACCATGTACATGTATCAACAGGAGTCCAACTAACCAATGCACGCGAATGCAACAATGTTAATAAATGGGCCTTGAGTTAGCAAGATGAATAAGAAAGTTATGATTCATTGCATGTTGTCGTGTCTTCATCATCTTGCCACAGCAAGGTATCATCTATCAAATGTTATAGATAGATGTTCTGAACAGAACCCCGAATTGGTGAAGATGTGTCTTCATCTGATGAGTTGTTTGTGTTCTAGTAAGAATAACATGTCACCAATAATAAGTGATATTTGTTATTGACGCACTGTGAGAGTGTTGACAAATACATGCATGAAACTAATTGCGAAGAAAAGGAACGTGATAAATGATGTTAATTATCATCATAGTACTCGTAAGATGATGTCAAGAAATGTTGCTCAACAAAACAGTCAGTTCAGGAGCATTATCATAAACAAGAACAAATTAGACGTCAGTTGAACTGACACATTCACAGACTTAAAGTTTTATATGTATTTGATTTTCCTCATTTATCATGGCAGTGTACTTTGTTTTATATTAACACCATCACATGCAATGTAATTGCAGACTGTCAAATGCAGGACATGCTTAAGGAAATTGCAGCAATACTTTCAGTGTACCGAAACTTCTCATTATCAGTTTCAACCGGAAGTACTTCTCCTTACCGGCTATGGGGTATGTGCATTTGTCATTAGGACCATGTATAAATTCTACTTAATATAGGAGGGTTCATCTGAAAATGTTCTCCTTATTTGGCAGACAAACTTCAGATTTGCATACATTAATATAATGTTGCCATTGCCAACCTCTTCGTATTAAGCATAAGCCTGGGTGATTTGCTGTGCACGTAATCTTGCCTATCCGCCCTGCCATTACTATGTCGATGAGCAGTTTACGTGCTTACTGAGTAAACCCTCTATTGGCCCTCCTTATCAACGCAGCCCGGAGACATCTCAAGGTTGCTCAATCACGACTCACTGTGCTCCTCGCATCTTGCCACCACCGCTGGCTCTTTCCCACAAGCTATGGCATTTTGTCAATAAAAACTACAACATAAACTCCCATAACGCCATACTACCCCAGCCACCTCAAAAGAGAAACTTCAATGTTTATTTCCGAAAGGGCCGATGGCCGAACCGCCATTTTCTTTCTTATTTTTTGCTCAAATTGCCACAAAGACACCAAAAGCCTACAATCGCCAATAAATGTCATTTGCTACAGCCACATACATGTATATCAATCTATTCACCCCAACCTTTCATCAAAACACAATCTAACTTGGCATATCACCTAAGCCAACTTTTGTACTCAGTTAAAAAAATCCTATCCTTCCTCTCCACATCTTTTCAACACCATGTCCCATAAATCTCCCTATGTTGACAGTCGGGTGTCTGTTCCCCTCACATGTCCGATATCATAAACATCAGCGTACACATGGCGGCGGCGGCGGCGGCGGCCACCCTTTGTTTGTCCTGGCATCGGCCAGCTCCCCAAAAGGCCCTACATGCGTTAAAAGTGACACCGCGACAGGGCTGTTTTTTACGGCCCTTTAATTTGGAAAAGTAATCAATTGAAAATCATTATATATGGACAAGACACAAATGCAAGGGACATCGTAATTATACGGACATCATATTGACAAGTGACAAAGGAATCTTTTTGGAATGTCTTAAAAATGGACACAGATACAAGGCACTTGTTTCAGGACCCCATTTAAGGTCCTTTCCAAGCACACACCCGGGTGGTTTAGTGGGTCTTACTGAGCCTCATATGTATGCAAAGGTAAGCCGTACGGAGGGGTGGCTGACCGCGAGGCTGTTCACTCTAAATGTGAACGGACACAGGGACCTTGTGCCAATGATAGTTAGACAGAAAAGCAATACACGAACACAGACAGACAATTCTTACTTAACATCTATATGTCAAGAGAATATTAATTTGATTTAAGCTTGTATAATGTGTATTTGTTGTTGACTTTTTGTCATTACTGAACAGGAAGATGGTGGTTGGGTTTACATTGATGACATACTTATTAATTCCAATATTTTGCAGAATCAACTCTGGAGAGGTAGGCATGAAAGCAACTGCATTAGTTGTTTGAAAAAAGAAAGAAGGTGATTTAATTGATGGCTAATTCCCACAAGCTATGGTCTTTTATTGATAAAAATACAACATACACTCCTGTATAGAGTACAGACCACAACGACAAACAATTCGTAGAATCAGTTATCTAAAGGTAGACATGATGACAACTGCACTAGTTGATTAAATTTGAAAAAAGGAAGATGATTTAATTAAAAAAATATTAAATTTCCTATCAAAGACCCATTCAAAAGACATAGATAGAATATCACACCTACTGGTCTATGGGTTGAATCATCATTGCCCACGAATAATACTCATATATGTACATGTAACCGGCGAGAACAAACAAAAGGGTGGTGAAGCCGAGCTGTTGAGTAGGAGGTACTGCTGCAGTCTGCTCCTAGTCCGTGTGTATGACTCACTTTAACCGAAATATCTTACCCAGCAGTCAGTGCGCGAATGGCAGACGACCTGTATGGGAGGTGTGAGGAGTACCTTCATACACATGCCAGGGGTCACAGTGTGATGACCAGTCAAGTATTATAGAACAGTTAACTCAGGTATTACTCAAAATATGTCCTCATTCCTTAAGCATTTATTTTACAGTTTCTCTTTCCAATATCTGTTTAAGATGCCATTTATAATAAGGTGGTTATCACTTCACTAAGGCCCAAGTGGGGCATGAAGTACTAATGAGTACTAATACACTTCCCAACAGACGTTTGTCATTTGTTGACCTCAGAAATGATGGTGAGAGAAACAGAGAAACGACTGTTAATTTGTATACAACCATATATCTGTACTTGATGGTTGCAGACTAATAATGTCATAGCAAAAAATGGAAATGTTTTTTTTGTGATTACCTTAAACATACTTGATACCTGACAGATTATGAATGTGATGAAGGATACTCATGTATGTCTGTGCATACATAGTCTCAAGGGCATACGCCCACTTTCCTCCCCAGCTCTCACCTTGGTGGGTGTGTGGTATTATCATCATATTACAATAAAATCACAAATTAACAACAGGAAACGCCTTTCTCTGCAACGCAATCTTTATCATGTTTACAATTATTCTATCTATGTGCTCAAATGTACATGTACCTACCATAGTGCTGATGTTGTTGTTTTCACTTTGATATTCTATCACAAAAACACAAATGAACAAAAGGAAGTAACGTTTATCAGCAAGACAATCTTTAACATACAGTAGACTCTCTCTATTAGGACCACCTTTGGGACCAGCGTTATATGCCCTCAATAGTGAGGTGGTCTCTTTACAGAGGTTCATTCTGGTAGTTTTATAAAGGTTTCGGACTGTGAAAAGTGATCTTTTTACAGAGGTGGTCTCAATAGAGAGGTGGTCTTAATTGGAGGTTCTACTGTAGGTTATCTACGTGTTTGAATGTACCTTAGTGGTGTTGTTGTTCTCCACATCATCTGACAGTGGTGTGGTGGCAGTCACCGCGTTGTCGAGCCGGCCGGTACTCGTGATGAGGTTGGCGTTTGCAGGCCTTGGAGCGCCCGGCGGCGGGGGCGGCGGGTACTTCACATAGTGCGGGTTCGTCATCGTTGTCGTGTTGGTAGATTTTTCAGTCTTCTTCTTGGATGCCACATTGAAGCGCTTCCAGCTGAGGGTGGAGATGAAAATCGAGTGCTTCTTGAAGTTCTTCTCATTCTGAAAATAACAAAAATATCATGGAGATGTGTGAGAAGTTTGATTCTGCATATTATGTTGACAGTTGTTTTTGCCTTCTGAGTAATAGGGGGCTGCTATTCAGAATCAAAACAAAACAAAATCAATGACACTGTTGGCTGTAAATGATTCCTAATCTAGTAGAGAACTGAAAATTAATGGTCTCTCATGGCGTCTGTATTCTAGGTTTTCTAAAGTGAGATTCATGCCCCATATAAGGAGCCTGCGGTGGTGCTATATTTACACAAACGCTCCCATCTTCTCAGCAATCGAATTTGCCCCTGTATTCCACCTCAAAGTGCACTAAATTACATTTAACGCACGCAACATTTCCTCATCCAATGATTTGCATCTTAATACAAAATATGAAAATTAATAATTGGTACTGAAGAACAAACGTGATTTTTCGTACACACAGAGCTCTTTAAAAAGTGTGAGTGTGTGGGGTGTGTGTGTGTGTGTGTGTGTGTGTGTGTGTGTGTGTGTGTGTGTGTGTGGGGGGGTATAGAGGAATGATCTTCACACAAAACAAATGTTGTGTACATGTCTACTGCACAAAATGACAGTACAAAGCCAACCTTTTTACTTGTTGACATACTTCTCTGTTGGAAGTAGCTCACAATCTTTTCACACAACCCACAATCATCTGAAACACATTTGCTAAAGCCCCCAAAATACGCCATAAATTAGATGTTACCCGATAGCTTTGCCCAGGCTCTGGGAAGCCAGTGAAATAAAGACAAATGGGACACTCGCTGCAAAAACGCTACAGATTTATGAGTCTGGATCCACAAATCGAAGTAAAACGTACAGCCTATTCTTCAATGGCTTACAATGTTTTAGGCTCAGTCATGCTTTCATATTCATACGAGTATCTATTTTAGTGTTGTTACTATTTCACATTAACAAAATGTGAATGCCAGTTTTCCCCTACACGTATTATGGTCAACTGAGGCCTCATTAAGTGCCACGAATTTGTTGTTTATGATTTTATACTTTAAATCGATATGAAATTTGCATTGCACCGTATTGTTCTGAAAATTATAAATCACGTGGAAAAAAAACATGAAGTGCAAAAGAACAAGACTTAAAAACAAAAAGTTGCGTTCAAAACAAATATGTTTTATGTGGTAAATTGAATTACGTTGAACTATGAACTATATTAGTGATTCCTCTCTTCACATTAACTGGATTAATCCAGTCTCACGTGATGGTACATATAACCCCAAAGCCTCCAAGCAGGAGATACATTATTCTTATGTACCTTACACACGCGCTCATAGCTATTTTCATGCATTGATAGGTACAAATGAATCTTTTACAGTGTATTTTTGCTTATTCATGGAGTGAATTCACAAAGTGCAATGTTATATATCTAAAGCCCGGTGATTGTAAGATCCCCATGGGCATCGTATCGCCTCTTCCGGCACTATCCATACCTGTAATTTCCATATTGCCTTTCGGTAAATATGGTTTTAAATCATGAACAAGTTCATGAAAATGATAGAGTAGTCTTTTAGTAATGTTCAAAACATTATACGGTCTAATGAAGGCCACAATGTGAGGATGAGGAAAAGTATGATTATGTACTGTACTTGTTTGGGTAATTAATATGTAAATAGTTGTTATTTTTACCAATGATAAAAGTTGAAAATTATTTGAAAAATGTTTTGAAATTGATAATACCCTTTAGTCAGAGGCAAACGGGCAATCAAGCATCCCACAGAAATCTTATTTCTTTTATATCAGAACCACAAACATTGAATAATAGATGCCTTTATCAATATGGGTGCACCTCGCGGTGGACATCAATAAAACGGACTGCTGCCAAAAGACGAATTGCCCAACAAACGGAATGTATTGATCTTTTTATTTTGGGCGGGAAGAACACAAGTTAGACATGGTACAATTAGAGTGCAGTTATGTTTGTACGTTAAAGCTTCATAGACTGTTTATATATACTTAGCTGTTTAAACAATGATGTTTATACTGAAGGTGCATGCCGGGATGGAGTTGTTTATAGTAAAATGATGGTTTGCGCCACCTGTCCCCCTGCCTGGATCTGGTATATGGTATTTGTATGGAAGCCACGTTTCTGCGTGGCTCATTTTTTTTTACATATTGTGAACTTATGGTGGTACACACCAAAAAGTGTCGGAACGATCTTCATTATCAGCAGACATTGCTCAACAATGTCAATTCAAATATGTTGGTTTTCTAGCAGCATCTGACAGCAATCAATTAAGATGTAAAATAGCAAGACTCCCTGTTTTGCAAAATATTATTCAAGACCCCACCAAACAAATCTTAAAACCTCTTATGTTTTATAAGGTATGAGAGAGAGGGCACAGGTCCAGAAATATGATCTGGGTAAATGTGTACAATGTAGCCGAGAAGAGATGGAAGCACCAGAGCTAACTATAAACTATATCATACAGTCTATAGATAGGCCACTTGGACAAAATAGAGAGCTATGCACTTATTTTGGTACATATATTCCGCTATCTAGTTTTCACTCGGAAACAGAGCATAACAACGTTTGTTGCTAGGTAACTTTGGTTTAATTTCATTTGCTGTGAAGTCCACCAACGTCGTAATCCAATCAGCCAATCAGCAGCCAAGTACTAGTCGGCCTCGCTTTGAGACCTTTGTCTCAAATGGGATTTGCATAAATTACACTACATAATGTATTGGTATTTCAGCTATGGGAATACGATCATTTTCACGCATGGCCTTGCAGTGCATATACAACTAAGTACTTATTGCTATAGAGATTATAATCCCATTTACAATACAATTATGGTAAGGGTCTGGCTGAGGGAGGAGATCCCAGTGTCTATGTAAGAGTGTAGGAATTGACCACGAGATTGGAGTGTCAATCGCAAAATTGAGCATGCTGACAGCATGCTCAATTTTGCGATTGACACGACAATCGAGTGGTCAATCACCATTCTATCATGACTAAAATCCATTTTATTTTAAAATAAATCATATTATAACATTCTCATTGCCAGTCAATTTCGTTTGTTTTGAGCGTGCGGAGACGTCAATTTCGTTTGTTTTGAGGCGTTAGTCTAAACTGCTGCTCTCCGCTACACGGAATATGCCTTGCGTCGTCAGCGGCTGTATTGATATTGTGAGGAGTTTAGACTAGCGCCGTGTTTTTTTTTGGAGCGTGTTTTCCATCGCAAAATTGAGCACGCTGATTGACCAATCAGCGTGGGTTATTGGCGGTGATTTTTGCACGGAATGATAGAATGTTGCATTCGCTTGTCAAAATTATTGTTGGTGACTGATTGTAACCATTGCACCACATAGTAAACCATACGAATGTTCGAATATTCACAACTGATGCACCGTTTTGGCAGCAATATAAAATTACAATACTTTTTATATGCCCCCAAAATACATAGTAAAACTTCACACTTTCACTGCTGCAGTATTAAAACAATGCCAAGTGATCTGTCCTTGTCAATGCAAGAATGCAACTCATTAAACATTAATATTAACTCATTCTAACAATAGTAGCGTTGTCAGACTCTGCCAAGAGCAGTGGTCTGTTTGGCTTTGCATGAACAAAGTGAAGACTGATGTCAAATATAGGCAGTTGGGTGGGCATCAGATGTCGCCATTATAAAATGATATACACATGTTACATATCACCAGAGCAATATGCACCACAATGTAGGTGAAAGTAATTACAGAAAGAGCTCTCTGCTTACAATCCTGACAAAACCCTATATGCTAATGTCATCTATACACAAAATTATACATATATAAGAGGAGGCCTTCAGACGTATGGTCTAAACACGCGTCATGCTGTTATGAGTGGTGCAACCAACTGATCTACTCTTGAACAAATTACTTCTTTAAATAATCTTGCAGGCGTAGACAAGAGAAATTACGAGCTGGTCTCTTCACATAATACATTTCTATATCTTAATGGGACTGCTACACGATTAGATGGTAATAAGCTTTAATGACGTAGGCGTGTTGCTAAGGTTGATAATTAGATAATTATCCACAAGGTGAGGGTGTATGCTATTTAGTCAGTACGTTGCTCGTCTCTACAATAGCCATTCGATCTTGTATATAATCATGTGGGAGTCTCACAATACTAGCTAGCTAAGCAAAGCACACGATTGAATGAAGACACCCACAGGGTAAGTACTTGTATATTCGGTGACCATAACTCGACAACAAACTACAATTCTACACGTACCCCACTTTACAAGAACGTTAATGCGTTACATCACATCTCCTTTCTATAGTTAGAGTGACCATGACCTCACATTTTCATGATTGGGCTCACACAATGGATCAGTTCCACTGGTCTTTCATGTATTGTGTTGCACTAATTGCAGACTCATTGCGTGATTGTCATGGTCATCATCTTTCTCTTAGCAAGCTTCCGCTGCCTGTTGATAATCACAAGACACGCAGGAAACGCTGGGTAACCTCATCGTAATGTCACATGCTCAGTGGCAGATCCAGGTTTTTAGAAAAAGGGGGCGCACGGAAGATCCCTCATGGGTTTAGTACGCGCGATCGATAGGGAATATGCCACAAACCATATGAAAATAAGGTATTTTGGTGGGGGAAAAGGGGGGGGGCGCCTCCTGCGGCCCCTGGATCTGCCTATGCATGCTAGATGATCAGGATAGTCAAGCTAAGGTTTATACAAAACCTGTTAAAGCTGCTTTTCACCTTATCTGAGCTGTACCTGGATTTTGGTAAGCCACTTTGTTGAAGACTAATCTCATGGCTGAGCCATTGGATACTTACAAATAAGCTGGCATATTTCTTTGTTCATGGACACGTTTTTGTCATATTTAATACCCTTGATGCCGAGCATTAATTGATGTTTTTGCATGTGGTTTCTATGCCTTAATGATATGCACCAGCACCTTAAATACATATGTATTGAAAATGCTCATTTATCGGGCATTTCAAGGTATCCATTTGTAGAATTCTTGGTATCTAGACAAAGTTCACTAACAAGGTATTTGCAACATCTTGTTTACCTTGTTCATGGACGAGCTGTTGTTACCTTATTCCTTACTGAGTTCTTGGTTGTATTTTACATTTTAATGTGCATAGTGCTATTTTTACTGACTATTTCGACAGATTACTTTATTGACAACCGATTTCCTTGTGGCGTATACACAACGCAGTTTATGCAATGCCATCTTACCTTGTCCATTGTAGAATGTAAACGGCAATTTACTGGCAGATCCAGTTAAAAAAGAAAAAAAAGTGCGGTGCGAGGGGGGCACTTAAGGGATCTCATGGGTGAACACGCCAAAAGCCCTATGAAAATGATGTATTCAAGTTGGCGTGAAAAAGATCTGCCTATGTTTTACTTTGTTCATGAACAGGTTATTGACTTTATACTGTTTAATTACAGCCACACCACGTGTGTTAGTTACCATTTGAATGGTCGTTGCTGTTCATTCAGGACTGTGATAAACACACATGTGGGTAATAATGGCCTATTGCAATATCCTACCCCATTTATCATCAAATTAACTGCCTTAAACATTAAATCATATAATACCCTGTTCACAAGTTTCTTAACACATTGCCTCACTCATGGGAACTTACTTTGTTCATCGCCGAGTTCTTAGCGTTGTTGAGGGCCTCATAGTTGAAGTTGTTGAGGTTGATGTCTTCATAGAGCCCGCCTCCGCCTCCACCGCCTCCACCTCGGGACGAGGGCCTGGGTGGGGACAGGGACAGCGCCGTGCCCATCTTGTACGACAGCTGCTGGCCCATGCTATTACCGCGACAACCACAGCAACCCCCGCAACACGGCTACAGCCATCAACGTCTATAGAGTCTCGTAGACAGGTCACAAAAAAGTGGGATGTTTTGTTGTTGTAGTTGCGTTTTCTGATATGTTGTAGTGTTTTATGTTATATGAGTATTGAGTAGGTTGAGTTATTCACTTTAATCCGTAATGCCAATGATTTGTGGACGTATAATGCGACTGTCAACAGGTTGAAATTTCTCTATCAAAACACCGATCCTTGCATTGGTTGGTGATTAGGATGCAATTGATCAGTCTGTTTTCACAGTGAGTCAATATATCCAAAAGTGTGGAAGCTTTACAAATTTTACCACACTGCAGTCAAATACTATGTTGTGAAATGAATAAGACTTTATATGGCAGTTTGGCCACTCTAATAGTGTAGCAATGAGCAAGTGCAGTTGTACTGCCCACCACCGAGCTGATAATGAATATTGCCTCAAGTAACCGTATTGATCCCACTGTGCTGCAAAGACCACTACTTACAATACTCAAATACAGTCAGATATTGTTGTTATGTTTATGCATATGCACAAATTTGACGATATTATGCTTCTAAAAAATACAGATATGAATTTTTATTTTGTTCAAAGACCAGTTTATGCTGCTGTCTTGTTATAAGAAGAGCAAATGATATGTTGATGAGATGAAAGTCAAAACCGAGGTTGTTTTATTCCCTTTTTAAAAGTGTATCCGAATTAATGATAAGCAATCTTTTCTTTTGCCAGTGGCCCTTGCTCACCCAACCCACTATCCAGTTAGTAGTTAATCCAGCGATTGAAATCCAGTTAATAAAGTCAACAAACATGTACAAGGAAGCTATAACCATATACGGCCAAAAAGCATCGAGTACAGCTGTGATTACGTAAACGCACGTAACGATCCCGTCAAAGTACGCCTTGCAGACGTTGCTGTCAATCCTGGCAAGGTGTTTAAGGTCCGCAGCGATCCTTCGATAGTTACCACCACCGGCTTGACTAGTGAGAAAATTATCTTTAAAAGTACAGTGATCAAGCCGTAAAAGGAAAGCCGTGCTCAATCCAAGATGGCGGCCGGGTGAGAGCGCAGCAGGCGACATGCATTATTCATCCCGAGTCGCCATGACAACAGCCAATCAGCGCGCTCGCCGATGATGTCATCGTGTCATGACCCTTTGAGTCGGCAATCGATAGTTTTATTGCAGCCGGTGGGGATGTGATCATTCCAAGGAGGGACGGGGGATGCTCGTAAGGAAGAGACAGCGGGTGGCGGCGGCAGTTTGGGCTGTTTTTAACTGCTCGGTGGTGGCGTGATGTTTTCTCTGGGTGAGCGTGCTCACTGGGAGGTCTTGCTGACAAAGTGTGATGATAGTTCGTGATGAATGAAGATCACGTGTCCGCTACACGTTTTGATTAGGCGTTGTTCCTTCATCGTTTTCTAGTATGTTACATGAGCTATATTAGGATTGAAAGTAATCGCTTGAACCTTTAGGATATTTCAATATTATGTTGTTTACTTAGTTACAATGTTGGTTATCTTCTTGCTATTCTATGCCCGGAGACTTAATTTGGAATCTAAAATAAACTTTAAAGAATAATTCAATTTATCAAAAGATTTCCCCAACGTTTTAACACGTAAATGTCCTCCCCACAGGGAAATATTTGTTTTCAATTAATTAAGAAATAGCCTAATTGAATAATAATTGGTTAAGTGAAAAATGTATTTCCTTGAAGAGGACACTTACGTCTTGAAACTAGGGAAAATCTTTTAATAAATCTAATTACATGTATTCTTCAAAGTTTGTTTTAAATTCCAAATCAAGCCTAAAGACAAAGAAAAATACGAAAACAACCAACAATTATATAAAACATCAACCAAATTGCAACTGTATTTTACAATGCAAATATATATGAACAACGAGATGCAGAAATTGTGTTACACAATTGACGAAATTCAGCCTTTAACTTATTATAAGTGTGTCAGCTCAATAATGAAAGAAAGTTCCTAGCACTTATGATTATTTTTTATGTTTAGGCGGATGCATGGGGCATGTGCCCCTTTCGGTGTTTTTGGCATGCCCTCCACCGATTTTGCATACGAAACCCATGAGAGCCGTTAAATGCGCCGCTACCCCCTCTCTGTGTCGCATTCTCAAAATATTTACAAATCAATAGCGATTTGCATGTGGGCCAAAAGTTTAAAACACAAATTGAAAATATAGTTGTCTATTTGATTCACTTCGTTAACGGATTTGCTTCACATCTTGACTTAAGATTTTCAAATGTGTAAGGCAATAGGGGGCAAGTTGTTATGTCAATATTGTACCTTTTATCGTTGCCTTATTGTAAAATTCTCAAGATACAGCGGCTTATGTTAGTATAATGTTCCAGTACTTTAAGACTCACCCGTGCCATCAACAACACATATCACATGTTATGAAATACTATTTTTCCTTTTTCAAATCACTAAACACAATGCAAACACTATGTAGTCAATTGACACCTGTTTTGAGGCACACGCACGAGCACTCAGCCCTGTGTATTAAATATTGTTGAACATCCATTTTTTTGTGCAATATAACTAAATTTACACAAAAGATAACAAATGTTCGAACCAACAATTCGTACGAAACATTTGTTTAGATGACTTGGTAAGATAATAATTTCTAATCTTATTTGCCTTGTATTTTTAACTAATAATTTCTGAATTGATTCATATAAATAGGTCAAATTCAATTTAACTTAAAAACCCTTTCTATGTACTGGAATAAGTGTGACTTGTAGCATTGCGGTACTATAAGGGTAATGGTATGTTACAGTGGTGAGATCATCCAATGTATGCACGAGTGGTGTCTTTGCCTGCATTCGTTTGCTATCTCTCACTCGTGCACGCTGACGCCACTCACGCATAGATAGGGTGATATCACCACTAAAACATACCATTTATTTCTCACCACTTTATAGACTGACAATCATTAGAATTCACAAATCTCAATGACGGCCATCTTGAATTTGCCTATAGTCACTCTTATTTTTGTCATTAAAATTGAATTGGATACTATGACACCAAGACAAGTTGTTGGACACAAATATCGTAGTTATCAGAAACAGTTAAGGAGTTAGAAGTAGTTACCGATTTCACCCATCTCTGTGGTGGTTAATCCGCGTTGGGCTTGTTGATTCAGATTCTATGACACCTAAAACATGCTGTTAGACATGAAAATCATACTTGATTCATGATGGTTCATTTTGTGTTACCATGCAATAGAAAAATCAGCCTAAATGTAGTCCAAATGCAATCCAAAATCTATTGGTAACTAGTTTTCAAACACGCAGGTTCCTTTTCAAACAACAATCATACTTGATTCATTAATTGTTAAAATGTCAAAGGCAAGCACAGAATTCACCCAACTACATGACAGCCATTTTGGATTTGTCTTTATATATTTGATCAATCTGACTTTTATTGCTGACTTTAGATTCCATGGCCCCCCAAAACCGGCAGTTACACAGCAAAATTAATTCATGCCTTACTGGCGCACTGAAAACAATAGTGAATATATAAATGATAAAAATGACAACATATTATTTCTCTCGTTTGGGAGAGCATGAGAAGGATAAACCATAAATTACAATTTCAGCATGAAAATTTCCACGGAATCCCCAAGGAACCTAACTATCATTATAGAGGTGGTCATAAAGCTGGAGGTTCTACTGTATTTGAGATGTGCACATTCAGTGGGTAAATATTGTATGTTATTCCTATTTGATTTTTTAAAAACGTTTCTCAATAATATGTTAACGCACAAACAAAACAGTTTATAAAAACAAACCATACACAATTAAAGCACATTCTTCAATGGCAGATCCAGGTTTTTGGAAGGTGGGGGGTGGGGGGGGTGGGGGTGGGGGGGGGGGCGCACTGAAGGGATTTCATGAGTTCGTACACGCGGCCGATGGCGGACATGCCAAAAACAAAATTTAAGTATTTTGGTGGGAAGGGGGGGGGGGCTGCCCCCTGCGCCCACCTGGATCTGCCTATGTTCTCCAACATAGAAAAGAAACAGCAGAACCACGGCTACTATGTAAGTTTGTGCCGAAAAGTCTGTAAGGTCCATATAAGTAGCTGTGCTCAGTCACAACGTACGCAGACATTGTCGGCTGTGCTCAAATACTGGCGTGACGTCAGCAGCGTGACGTCACGGCAGCCATACTGTCTGCTGCGAGCAAACAACAACAATAACAACACGGGCAGCCTCGCAGACGGCCAATCTTCCAGCCAGACACTGTGCCTGCCACCGTGGGAAAAGAATGACAGGTGGGTGAGACAGCAATGGGCAGGGTGGGTGGAAGGATTGCGGTTTTTAGGGATGATAAAAGAGGTTTAAAATCTGAAATGGCAGAGATATTTTGATAAAAAAAACCTGTTATCAGAAGGTATTTAGCAAAAGACAGGGGTATGCGAGAGGAATAAGTATTATTAAATTCTTTTATGCAGGGTCCTTATTAAAAACACATTATCATTAAGCAATGTTTTTTGTTTGAAAAAATGTGTATAAATTCAGGTATCTAAACGTATAAATAGACAAGCAGCCTCCTTTGCATATCTCACCATTTTCATCAAATATGGTATATAATGTATCTTTTGGCATATGAATTCAGACAGAGAGAACAATAACATGCCAATAGAAAAGAGATATGCACAGAAAGAAAGAGACTATACACTACTAACATCAAATCATAATATAGGCCAAATCTTATTCTTCCTCTACCAAATATACTTCTAAGTCACGGGTAAATGATCTATGTGGTGGGGGTGCAAATGACATTCTAAATAATCTTTTGTAATTCCATATGAACTGTCAGTTTGGACCTGATGTTCCGCCGGGACTTTGGCCAGCAAATAATCGTAGATTGGTCCGATACGCGTTCCTTGTTACGTGGACTCACTTGGTGGCCATTTTGAAAATAATTTGCACGAGGTTATAAAGTTCACAATCAGGCTAATTTGTGTTGAGGGAGACACATGATGTAAGAATCTACAAAACAACTAGATGAATAACATTTTTAGGTTGTCCAAACGGAGTCCACCCATTGGTCTTGGACAGTAGAATCTCTCTATTAAGACCACTCATGGCACCGACTTAATAAAATGTTCTCAATGGAGACCGGAGAGGTGTTGTTTATATTAGAGATGTCAAAGTCAATTAACACCAGTTTTGATATTCGAAGGTTCGGTCGTTTTGAGGGCCGAAGCTTCGAAGCTTCGGCATTAAAGGGGGTGGGGACTTGCTGTTGAACTTCATCTACACGAGGCACTGTTTTAAAGTGTGCAATGTTATGAGAATAGCGATAAAACAGTGATAGGGATCATACAATTTACGTTTTATCGCTTTTACACCATTACACCAGCTATACAGTCATAAACAACTAGAATACTTAAATGTTTACCTCGGTGTGAGTTGAAATTACAGTAGAACCTCTCTTTTGAGACCACTTGTGTGACTGACTCAAAGGTCCATTGGAATCGTTTTGAAGGATTGAGAAAAGTGGTTATAGAGGTTCTACGATAATTAATGATCTGTCATTTATCGAGTGTACATGTTTATTTGCCGATTACACATCTGATTCCAGCAGCCGTGTGAGGAGCTGATTTTGAGTTGAGCCTCGCGTGTTGAGCTGTACAGGATGTCACGTGACCACCACTCGACAGGTGGGTCTGGCTGGATGTGAGGCTGGCTGCTGGGCTGTGGTACGCTGGGTGTGTGGTTGGGTGGGACTTTGGTATTATGGAGGGTTTGTGCCACGCTGTGAAATGTAAAATGACCTCAGCTGCTGTTAGATTGTAATACTACAGTTTAACATCTAATTAAGGTCACCTGTATTTAGAGCTCATATCTAAAATCCGCACAATTATGGCAATCGCAAACATGATGCAGCGTAAAGAGACCCCTATAAAGAGACAACCTCTTCTGAGGCCAGTCGAAGCCATATTTGGACTAAAAAGTTCTACGAGTGTTTGTTGGGTTAGCAGCTAGATTTGTATGTGTGAACGTAAGGTTATGTGTATTGTTGGGAGCTGGGTGTGTGAGGGTTGCTGTTTGTTTCAGGTCATGGCTGGGGTCAGGAGTTCCTGACCTCGTGTGTTTCAGGTCACGGCTGGGGTCAGGAGTTCATGACCTTGTTTGTTTCAGGTCACGGCTGGGGTCAGGAGTTCATGACCTTGTGTGTTTCAGGTCACGGCTGGGGTCAGGAGTTCTATGACTGTGTGGTCAACAATGACCTGGCCAAGATGGAGCTGCTGGTGGAACAACACAAGATCGACCTCAATGCAAAGTTCACTGAGGTAAGACAGAGAGGGAAAAAATAGAGGGGTGGAGGGAGACGGACACAGGTATAACACATGCATTGTTACTATTTATAATCGAGATGGCTATTTGCCAGCTTAGAGTGGAGTGAGTAATTGTGTAATTTAGGTTCATTTATATGACTGGATCAATAAAGCAACCAAAAGCAGGAAAACTAACACACACCCCATAAAAACAAAAATACAAACAAAAAGCTGTAAAAATAATAAAACCCATTTGATATAAACCATATTAAGCCTACACCCCTAATAGTAAACAAGTAACACAGACTGTTAAGACTTATTTAAGATGAGAAAAATCATTTCACCATTATCTCTCAGCACTATACCATTGACATAAGATTTGAAAAAAATCAGTGATGTATGAGGATTCTCACCTGATGGAGTGTTGGTTTGCAGGTGCGGAAGAAGAACCACTTGGACCTGAGCCCCATCCACCTGGTGGCGTGGAAGGCTTCACCGGCATGCTGCAGGTGAGTCATACAGCTGCTGCAGCAGCAGTGGCAGTGGCAGCAGCAGCAGCAGCAGCAGTGGCAGCAGCAGCGGCATCAATGGCAGCAGCAGCAGCAGCAGCAGCAGGCAGCAGCAGCAGCAGCAGCAGCAGCAGCAGCGGGGGCAGCAGCAGCAGTAGCAGCAGCGGTGGCGGCGGCATCAGCGGCATGGCAGCAGCAGCAGTAGCAGCAGCAGCAGCAGCAGCAGCAGCAGCAGCAGCAGCAGCAGCAGCATTGACAGCAGTAGCAGCGGTGGCGACGGCGGCGGCAGCAGCGGCAGTAGCTGCAGCAGCAGCGGTGGCGGCGGCAGCAGCAGCATGGTTTTAAAAGAATGACAGGATTATACCATATGAGATTGCCTACATTAGTCCTCCACCATAAAATCATTGACTGGCATGGCTGGCAAATGGACATGTTCTATAAAAAATGCGTTTTTTGTTTGATATTCCAAAACGTCAATGATATGACTTTGATAACATTAGCTAGATTTTTTGTTTTTGGAGGTGAATGTTTGACATGGTCATGAGTGCCGTTATCCTAGTAAATTTTTGTGCAGTACCTGTCTTTGCAATACTTTCATCTGACCTCCCTCCTATACATTTTGTGCAGCATAATTTTCCTTAAGTCAGTACCCGTCTGACTTGTCTGACCTCTGTACCACTTTCGCGCAGTACCTATCTGATCCATACGATTCTTTGTGACCCAGTACCCACCGGACTTTGCCAGTACCTGTCTATCCATACGATTCTTCATGGACTGCCACCTATATTCTTCTCTGTCCGACCCCCACCCATAATTGTTGCGCAGTACTTGTCTGCAGTACCTATCTGACACCCACTGTTACGTTCCACTCAGTACCTGTACGACGAGGAGTGCGACATCCACCTGACGACGGCCACGCTGCGCCGCACCGCCTTCCACTTCGCCGTGCTGCGCCACAAGATGGCCTGTTTCCACAAACTGCTGTCCTTCGGGGCCAACCCCGACCCCAGGGACACGTTTGGTAGGTGCAAAGCTGACCACTTTAATAGGAATAAATGATACTCTAGACGTAGGGGGGGCGTTCGCCCCTTCCCTTTTGGTAGTTTTTTGATAAAATTGATGGGGACTTGACGCAGTCTAGCTGCAGTGTGGGCTTTGCAAAAATAAACTGCCACTGCTTGGGACATGTACACCAGGCGTCCAACTGCAGTGTAGGCTTTGCATGTGAATACCTGACCACTGGGGCATGTTTTGCTGGTTAATTCAAGAAAGGACCACATACATAATTCCTGTATTTTTACACTATTTTTCTACTTATGTTAGCAATCAACCCCTCAAAGTAGTGTAGCGATATCTGAAAACTTTGATGAGAAGCATTGAGCGACAATAGATACTTTTAATGAACAAACAGACAGAATGGAGCAAGATAAAGAGACTGTTCACTAGAGAATGGAAGTCCATATCATTTATGTTCACAGATCATTGTAACAATCCTGCTTTTAATGTAAAAGGAAGGCGTCAGCACATATTAAAAAAGTGTTACAAGTGGTGAAGAAATCCTACATCCCAAATCTCCCCCTTATTCCTACACCCCCTTCTCTTTGGCCTTTCCCCCCAATATCCCATAAATGTTTTCTTAAATTACACTTACATGGAATATCACATCCCCCCTTTTTTCATTCCCCCCCAAAATCCCACTTCCCTATAACCCGCCCCATCAAAGTGGTGTTCTGAAGCCCGTGCGCTTGCAGGTAACACCCCGTGCCACTACGCGGCGGAGGACGGCGCTATCGACATCTTACAGGTCTGTGTGCTTATTTGTTATGGTGACATGGTTTTGTACACATATAAGATACTAATCAACTAAACCAGACTACAAAATACCCAAGCCTTCAAAGGGTTTGTCAGTCACCTCAAAAGTAACTTTTGAACTATTTACAATGACCTTTTTCATATTGCATTAGTTAGAATTTCATGAAATTTATAACAAAAATACCTTTTTAAAGTGAGATATCTGAATAAATATGCGTAAATTCCATCGTTTCTGACATTCCAAGCAATTTCAAATGCCAAATGAGTTTGAATAAAGTAAGATAGAACTTTCAAGGTACCGCCGCCGATGGGTTCTCATACTTCATGCAACATTACAGTCTGAACATTTTAAAGTGCACTCATCTAGTCATGAACACGGACGCATTGCATTGCCACTTTTCACACTAGTTTGTAATAAACCTAAGCCAAGGACCACTCTAATTTATGTATGTTAAAACAATGGCACAAACCTCTCCTCCTGATCCCGCCCCCCAGGTGCTGCTGCAGCAGCCGGTCGTGGACCTGAACGCCCAGGACATCACGCTCAAGACGCCGCTGATGAAGGCCACGCGGAACGGCAAGCTCGAGGTACATTAGTCCGGGAGCACACAGCTTTTTCGGGGTACTAGTCCGGGAGTACGTGGCCTTTTTTTGGTACTAGTCCGAGAGCAAATGGTCAAAGTCTGGGGCACATGGCCTTTTTTGTGTACTAGTCCGGGAGCATACGGCCTTTTTCGGGGTACTAGCAGAGATCTTGGTAACCCTCTTCGGTACTAGCCCAGGAGCACACGGCCCTTTTGGGGGTACTACTCCAGGAGCATACAACATTTTTTGGGGTAATAGTCCGTGAACACACAGTCTTTTTCTGGGAAAAAGTGCAAGGTGCTGCAATATCTGTCATGGGGAACAAGTCCTACTGTGGGACATATGTAATGCTTTTTGAGGCATTAGTTGGAGAGCACAAGCTTCATTTGAGACATAAGTGCAATTTTCTGCAGTATTAGACAGAAGACAGAGGGCAGATTTAGGGACATGCATGCTATTTGTTGCTGTGAGGAGTTAATTTTGATGCATCAATGTTCGGTTGAAAAACTTCACAGAGTAGATTGCCAATTATTTGTTACCCTGTTTTGTGGTAATTGAACTGAGAACGCTGTTTTAGTGTTTTGTCTCATTATTGCTTAATTTCTTATTATTATTCAACTTTTATGTAGGTGTTCAATAAGTTTGCAGTGCTTCTTATTACAATCGTTAACTTTTAGATACATGTATTCAAATAATTTTGTACACAAGCTGTACTTTTTGAACATATATAAGATTAAACATAAGTAACCATTTTAGATGACATTATGTTATTATGGGATAATCCTAACCTAGGCTGTGAGGCGTCTCGTCAATGCTGGCTGCGCCCTCAATGTTCGTGACAAGAACCGTGACACGGCCCTGCACTTTGCTGCACGACAGGGGTCATCACCCCTCATTGAGGTGAGACAGGGGTCATTAACCCTCGTAGGGGTGAGACAGGGTCATCACCACTTGTAGAATTGAGACAGGGGTCATCACCCCTCACAGAGGTGAGACTGTAGAAACAAGCTAGACTCCCACCTTTTCGAGCCACTGTAGTCTCCATCAAGCAGTCAGATACTTATCCACGTATTGTAGCTTACACCAATACAATGACAGCAATCAATCCTGTCCCTTTCCGTGGTCCATTTTGTTTTCATATGAAAATAAAGAAAACAATCTTTATGCCAAAGAGTATTCCCATATTGTTATGAAAAAAAAATAGTACTATTTCCATATCTCTAAGTTACTAGGAACCTGTGCATATATACTATGCTAAATACGTGCCTAAAACTATCACAGTTACATTGTCACCTTAGGTTTTGTAACATATACTGACAAAAAATAAACCATGGAATGCCTGTGTGAATCTAACCAGTCCACTCACTGCCTGCTCTGTGGTGGTGCCACCTCCAGGTACTGCTGTGCGCCGGCAGCGACGTGAACATCCAGAACCAGTGGGGCCACACGCCGCTCATGGAGGCCGTGTGCTACAACAACAAGGACGCCACGGCGCGCCTGCTCGCTGCCCGCTGCCACGTCAACCTCCGCGAGTACAAGGGTCAGTGCACGGCCGGGAACGATGGACAGAGGCAGATCCAGGGGTGGAAATCGGGGCACGCGCCACACACCCTTTTTTCCACTGAAATTAGTTATTTTGATAGTTTTTGTTGGCATGTTGGCTATTGATCAAGCGTACGAAATTCATCCTCGAGATCCCTTAAGACGACCTGCCTTTCCCTATACTTAGCTGCACTGTATGGGGAAAGCCTGGTCATTCAAAGGCAAATTGCAATGGTCACAGAGCCCCAGAGAATCATTAAAATAATGCAAATGTCTATGATTGATAGTAGTCAAGATAGCCAAGCTTGAGAGAGTGGAATGAGCAGCTGATATAATTGTAACACTCATACAGGAGTCTGAAAAAATACTATTATTTTTGTTAGAAATAGGCTTTTAACTGCAGTAGTTGGCCATCATCACTTTAGCCCCTCTCCTTCCAGGCGGCGACAGCGCGCTGCACATCTCCGTGCGCAAGAACTACCACGTGATCATCGAGCAGCTGCTGGCCACACAGCAGGTGAGGACTAGAATCTTTAGATCTCAAGGATCCAAAAGATATTTTAGTTTGTTATGGTTATGTATGCCAGGACTCATTGTATGCATCCCTGATAGCACCAAAATTTCCACCTCTCCCGTTGCTGTAGGTGAAGTACGTGTACAACTACCAGGGGGAGCTGGCGCTGTACGACGCCGTGGTCAACCAGAAGATGGAGACGCTCAAGCAGTTCCTCAGGTGAGCATGCACGCTGACACACACACACTGACAGTCAAACAGTTACTCAGGTGAGCATGCTGACACACATACGGATAGTCAAACATTTACTCAGGTGGGGCGGTCACACGAGCGAATCCAGGCTTTTGGAGAGGGGATGGGGCGCACTTTAGGGATTAGGTGGACATGTCAAAGATCCTATGGCAATGAACTATTATGTTGAAAGGTGAGGGGCGGGGGCAACCCCTACGCCCCCTGGATCTTCCTATGGGCTAGCACACACACGTGGACAGACATAATGACAGCCTAACAGTTTTAAACAGTCACAAGCATATTGCGACTGCATCAGAGAAGGGTAGGATCTCAGACTTGACAGGCACACAGACAAGCCTAACAACTAACTCACAGTCACCCCAGCTACACACTCTTGCCCACACTCACTCTTTGACACCAAACTATCAATATTTATACTATCAATTAAAATATAATAAAAATACGCAGACAAACAGCATACTCATAAAATAATAATAAGGGATGTGGGAAAAAACGTTGACAATTAAGGATGTGGGAAAAAAGGGCCAAACAAGAGGGATGTGGGATTTCAAGGAAGTGGGATGTGGGAAGAACGCCTTAAAATTTGTGGGATGTGAAAGAACCCCCCCCCTCAAAAAAGAAAAAGAAATCTAGGGGTGTGGGAAATAAGGCCAAAAATTAAGGATGCAGGATTTCTTGACCTCTCAAAACCCCCTCTACTCCTACTGCGCAGGTTCAACTTTGACATGGACAAGCCCGTGAAGCTGGAGTATGACGGCACGGGCGGCAAGACGACGATCCGGATCGCCCTGGAGCGTGGCCACTTCGACCTGCTGCGGCTGCTGGCCCGGGTCGGCTTCGTGATCAGCTACAGCCCCCACAGCCCCCCGCCCCCCGACACCAGCAAAGGTGAGCAGCCAGCAGGCACGCTTCTAGCATCTCACTGTGTTTTGGGATTCACCACATGATTTCCAGATTTGAGTAAAGTGCTAAATAGTACTTAAAAGGTGGACAATGTTTTAGAGGGTTGACTGTTAACTGATAATGATTAACTGGAAGCAATGATTGCCAGGTCTTGTGAGAATCGGGCGTATCAAAGTTTGCATTGTTTCACCATTTGACTCGTGAAATTGGGAAGTTGAGAATAATTGTATTTGCCATGTAAGTGATATAGATTTAGGATTGAAATGTAGTAAAATGCATGACATCATCTGTGTGTGGCAGGTGTCGGCCCGGTGGCGGCGCTGTTCCAAGCGCCGGTGCAGCAGGTGCCCCAGCAGGTGGACGCCGAGCAAGCGCTCGCCATCCAGCGCTTCCTCGCGGACATAAAGATCGTGCGACCGCTCAAGGCCATGTGTCGCAAGGTCAGTCATGTCTCAATGTCAGTCATGTCTGAAGGTCAGTCACGTCTGAAGGTCAGTCACGTCTCAAGGTCAGTCACGTCTCAAGGTCAGTCATATCTCAAAGTCAGTCACGTCTCAAGGTCAGTCAAATCTCAAAGTCAGTCAAATCTCAAAGGGAGAGTCAAATCTCAAAGGGAGGGATGTCACTTGTGCACGAATTCTAGCACTGTAGACCATGAGCTCAGTATTTGTTGTACTGTTGCAGGTGATCCGGCAGTGCGTGGGCTTTGGCGTGGCGTCCTCCGTCCACCAGCTGCCCATCCCCGAGGTGCTCAAGCTCTTCATCTGCCTTGACGACATCTTTCCCCAGGGCGGGGCAGGGGCGGAGGGTGGGGTGGAGGGTGGGGCGGCACTGGCGTGCAAAGGCTGAGATTAGGGCAGTGATGCAGAGCGGAAAACATTGGGCAGTGACATAGAACGACCAAAGTATGGTGAGGTAGGAGTGGGTCAAAGAATTCCTCTTCTTTTAAAATCTAATTTTTTTCTGCATTGCGATTCAGGATTATGATAAATTCTTACCTACCAAACAACCAAGATTGTTTACACCGCTGAGTCTGACCTTAGCCAGTAAAGGTTTCTTTTGAGGGAAATCTTTGAAAATACTTTGAGGGGTTTCAAATATTTCAAATTCTCGAGAAATGCGCCTTTTACCCACCTATGTCAGATTTTAACAGATGAAGACTTCTTTCATGACTACCCGATGTTTTGAGTGTAAAACAGAATGCATAAGTTTTTTTAAGTCTCAGAATATTTGTAAAACTGTAATAGGTTAAGTGGAGATCTTTGTTTTTTGTTTTGTGGCAGAGGCTATATTTAGAAAAAGAGTTGAATGACAAGACACTTAACCAAATCTAAGTACAGAAGAACCTCTATCTTATTTGTTAGTTTGGGGAGGGCTGTATATGTGTGAGGTGATGCATTTATTACAAAGAGAAAGGGCTGAATAGTATACACATTAACATCTCATCTGTTTGTGCTTGTGTATTGCGAGGGCAGGCATGTTATTAGGGGAGGATGGTTTTGTTGTTTTTAGAAACTATACAGGACATGCTTAAATGCCAAAACAGCTATTTACATGTACCTCTACGCGTGATCTAGTATAAGTTGGGTGCTTGAGGTGGCCAATGTGTGTCTCTGTCCTGCTGAATTAGATGGGAAGTCTCTCATTGCTAGCTAAAGATCTGTATGTTTGATTGCTGCCTTGGGTGGGTGGGCGAGCCAGTTTCTTATTATAGCTAAGATGTTTTGACTCAGTGCCAAAGACAGGTGGATTAAATACCTTCTGGGTGATCTATGGCATCATTCAATGCTGATGTGTTGGCGGAAACATATGACAGCATCCACCGAATACTCCCAGGGGAGTGTTGGATAACTAGACCTCAATCAGCCCACAAGTTCTGCAGTAAGGGTGATGACAGTTGACCATGACCCAGTGAAGCAAACATTGTGTGGGCACTAAAACAAAAGCAACCAGGAAAGCGCCCATGGGGCTTTGTTTTTTGCCTGTTACGGTACAGTTAGATTGCTGGCTTTTAAGTGAACTGTTAAAATAGTACATACCTTAGCATTTAAATAGGTGTATATTTGATATAAACACTACTTGTGGTTTGCGGTGGATGTGTCGCAATTGGTGACAGGAATTGTACAGGGTGATGTATTCTATCCAGTTGTGTTTGATTGAAACATATTTTACTAACTCAGAAAATGAAATAGATGTGTCCAGAGTAAACATATAGTGATTTTTCACTGCTTATATTGTCAATGGTAGTATTGGACTCATTGTTGACTATTTTACTGACATGCTAAATCCATATTGTTAAAATCATACAATTTGCACCAAGATTTTGAAACGTGCATCATTTGATTTTGAAATGTAGCTTCATATTATTAAATATATCATTGCAATTAATACAAACTATAGGCCTACATGTATAAAATAAACAACGCTGATAAATATTACATTATTTTCAATCGCACTACCCTAACATTTACTTAAAAGCACTGCACCAGTAGTTGAGCTTCTTTGAAAATGGCGTGACTTTTACAAGTGTTTTGAAAAGCCCTTTCACAATCGCGTGGCGACCACTTTCTGATCGTATACGTTCGTAAGACCAACCGTACAATTCCTACGAGAAGTGGGTCTTGGGTGTTGTCGTAGAGTAATCAGGCCCTTTGTCAACCATCAAATTTAAGAGGTGCGTGTCGTGGAAATGGATGAGCAACACCCTCAAGATTGCCGAATATGACTGAAAATCATCTGGCGACCTTGAAAAAATGTAACGTAAATGTCGGAGTTTATAGTATACTATCCAAGAGCACCGCTCAGTCGACTTATTTACACCAGGTCATTGGCACTCAATTTTTTATCCTTCTCAACTCCCGGGGGGGGCATGCAACACTGGCTGCATATAGCATTTGCTGCTATAGTGCACACATATCAGTTACTCACACTAGTGTTAAGTGATGACCTGTACGTATTTTACATGTAGGTACCACAGGGCAGTTTGCAGCCTGTTAGGGGTAAGTTTGCGCAACACCCACCACCACCACTCGGATAAGATAATGCGAGTGCACACGATGTTCTGCAACACTCGTGCGATAGATACCAGCTTACAGAAGCAATAACTGCCCCATTCCACGACGCAAAAAATAAATTTCATGCATGTTCAAAATTCACTTGGGATCCCATTATTTATTGATTTTAATCTGTGGCCCATAACGTGCTCGTACGAATGTCTGCGACCGTGATCGCGAAGTGGTCGCTATTTGCGTAATGAGACTTATAAGACTATTAGTTATGAACGCTGTTGTGTGTGATTGTATGGTAGTGTCATGGGAACAACTGAGATGTACAGTACACGGCAGATATGTATAATACTCGCCTGCATTTTCAATGCTAAAACAAAATCAGTATGTAAAGTTATGTAAATATGTTTTAGCCAATGGCACGCACGTGTACATTGGTACGTAGTCATGGTAACTATAGTTAATGTATGGGTGTGGTTACTAAGCGTTATGTTCAATGTAGTCGTGGTTATTTTGATGTCTGTGTACCCACAAATGCTGATGAACATTCTGCACCCTGAGTATATACTATATACAATGGTTTCTACGTCCACAAAAGGGCTTCTACACACAAAAATACAATGATGATAAAACACTGTTTCAAACCGGTGGTTTCTTAAAGGTACATTGGCATGTTTGACATTTGTTAATTATAGCCAAGTTAGTTCCGTAAAAGGTGTTCTGGTGATAAACGTATATCATAACGCTGTGCGTTTGTCCATATTGTATCACAGATTGTGTTAGGAAATAAAATGGATGTGATTATGATGTTTGCATAAAACAATCTACCATGAAACATTAAATGAATACTATTTTGGTACATGGCATTTAAGAACCGGTTCCATAGGCAGATCCAGGTTTTTGGAAAAGGGGGGGCGCACTTAAGGAAAAGCACTTACGGGATTTCATGAAAAACCCTATGAAAATGAAGTATTTTGGTGGGAAAAGGGGGGGGGGCGGTGCGCCCCCTGCGCCCCCTGGATCTGCCTATGGGTTCATGAAGCCATCTGAAGCATCAGTGAGTTTTCTGAGTACGTTCTGTACGTTGGTATGTTTGCATACGTCGAGACTTGTATCCGAATAAATGTACGAACAGAGGGTTGTTGCCAGTGTCGTTTTGATGAAATCCCTCATCCCTATTTTATGCGGCCTTTCCCCCACACATTTTACTTCTTTATAAATCCACCACAATGTGGCCCTTTTAAATTTCTCATGTCACATTCAGTATTTGATAAACATACAGAAACTATATGTGTTTTTATTCGGAAAGAGACGCAGATTCAATTAAATTCCATGCAAAACATACATTTTTAGTCCACATCACACTCTGTTGCCATGGAAATCTGACTGGAGGTGATTTAATGATCACAAAATTTACACCCGAAACAACAAAGCTGGCCTCATTTCGCCTCGAATCTTTCCTATCTATAGCATTTCAATACACACTAGCATATATTCACAAGGCAGCTAAGGACTGTGTCCAACATATATCAAAAGATTGACAACATTGCGTGTGTGGATTTCTTTTAAATTGATTGGAAACAAAAAGTACCTATATTTCGTCACCTGCAGAAAGCCCAACAATGGTGGTTTCCCATCAAACAGTCTAAGTTTAAGGAACTATGCTGTTATTTTTTAGGACTAGACCCTTGTTTCATGTGCACCCTCTCTCAAGTATGGTCCACTACAGCTCAAGAAAGCAACCACCATACACCAATAAACATATTTAAGTTTAAGGATATATGCTGTTATTTTTTAAAACCCCATGTCGCTCACTACACGGAAATAAGTACATATTTGTCACCCCATAATTATCTGGCGGCCGCCACCTTTTTAGTTGTGCAGCCGCGAAAATTCTGCGGATAAACGCTACATACAAGGGTGTGGTGTACGAGGGGTTGGGCCCGGGACCTTTGCTTGTAGAAGTTTGAAACGCTCCAATCACAGGCTGTTAATCTCAGGATGTGAATGAGGTCAAGTGATCAATCCAATCATTGCTAAAGATTTGCAGACTGTCAGTTTGCACTTTCTATGTTTAAAAACACAAATAGAAGTACCGGTATATGTATCTATCCTGCTGGTTTGAATAGTCTACGTATAAAAAATCAAATCACAATACAAATGTTAAATAAAGAATTAGGTCATAGAAATCAATAAATTATGATAATCCAATCTCTGGTGAAACATTTCATGGGTCAATTTGACATCTGATGCTCAGAGTGGGTTTGTGTATCCTGATGCTCCAATGTGATAATATTCAGGGCAACATGCGAATGCATAATTAAAACCTATTTAGATGGCTGAAAGACTTAACGAGATTGCTCATCAACGGGCAATATTTTAACGGGCAATTTTACACTGAATGGAGTATACACCTCACTGCAAGACGTGTTTCAAATTAAGCATAAAGAAGGGCGATCTAGGCAGATAGCAAACGTTTTAAACACTTTGATAAAAATTTTAAACGTATGCAAACACCATAGACGCAAGTTCAATACCATGAACATCTCTTTTATCTTAACCATGTCAATATCTGAGAATATTCATTTATCATGGAGATGGCGCGTGTATTACTTTTGCCACAGCAAATCCATTCATTTTTTTAATGATCGTGTTGGTTATATCAATAGACCTAGACCCTATATATTTCTTCAATCACAACACTGAATTTTTACCTTATTGTTTACAGTTTCGGACAAATGACTATGTCCATCTTCAGAATCTCACACTGCGCATGTCAGTCCTGGCAACTTCCCATCACCGACTTCCCATCATCGTGGGTTTCACGCTTTTCCCATTCACACAGCCTTCAAAGTCCGATGTTCATGGTATACATTTCCAATAAGTAATAAGCCCAAATAGATAAGGATGCTTGCCATTGTCATAATGAAGTTGTACACGTGTGAAAGTTGGTGGACGCCTCGTCCTCGTAGACAGGGAAGGTGATTATAAGACTCGCACCAGCAAGGAAGCAATCCACATAAGGGTGAACAAAGATGTCATGAATGGTGGCCCCTATTTGGGGCTACTGGTCCCTAATGAAGTGGTCGCTCCCACTGCTAAGTCAAATCTGACCTATCAACGCTATGGATTCTAGTCTCGGTCACCCAGACCCTTCCTTTACTCACTTACTTTCCGTCGGGAGGGTCTGGGCGCAGTAGTGTCAGTCTGGTTGATCGAGACTATCAACGCTGTTGTTTATGCGATGACGTGTCCGTAACGTATCTGACGTTATTCGTAGGGCGTATGACATCACATGACGCCAGGTACACCAAGGGCAATCAGAGTTCTTTAATTGTCTGACGAATTGGGGTGGACGCTAAAATCCACCCGCCCCGGGTACCTACCATAGCTCTGCTCACACAGGCTTTAAAAACGTCAAACGAGGATTAGATCTAGACATGGGAAATTCAAGAATGAGCTCTAAATCTGAACTAAACATGAGAAAATAACAGTGTTTTTTTTAAACACATTTGCCATGTTCTAAAATCTGATTATCTGGATGAAACTGGATACTAGAAACTAAGGGGACTGCCATAGGCTGTATGAGTAGGAAAAAATGGTACATGTAGTACATTACATGTCGCCCGCTTCACAAGAACGCCGACAACTGACATTGAGTTGATAACTGGTAGGCCCCGTAATGCAATAACTTGTTAGACTCTGCGTTTCAAATTCTCTTAAGAGTATGTGGCTTGATTGGTACAAATATTATAATTATGGGATCCAGGAAAAGAGCACGTAAGCTTGCTCTTTGTCTATTGATTCTATTTATTGTTGGTAAATACTTAGAACTGTCAACACTGCCTAATAGTGTCCACAATGCAAGGGTGTCATCAACAAATAGCAGACGTATCGGCTCACATACAACAGAACATTCTTTCCTGGATAGACACAGAACATGGGCAAATCATCAGATGTTAAATCATCAGACACGTGGTAAAACTGCTCTGGATGGAGAAAATAAATCAACAATGATTGGTGCAAGGCGAAGTGGCTATCAGCGTCTTGGTAAAACTAAGACATTCAGGAGGGCACTCTCAATAGAAATGTACGAAAAGCTTCTGTCTTTAATGGAATATTTTCATGATCTCTGTGAAAGACATCAAGTGACTTTCGTAATGGCGGATGGAACTTTACTAGGATCCTATTTGTTCCACGATCTAACACCATGGGATGATGATCTTGATGTGATGGTCAGTTATAAAGATAGGGATAAACTGGTTAAAGCATTTTTAGAACCCGATCTTCAAAAATTATGGACTCCATACGTACTTTGGCTATGGAAATGTTTCCAACTGGTACAGTATGGAATATCTTAACGGGTCAAAACCAACTCCAACGATACCCCCTATACCACGGTTGAAGACCAAATTCAATGATTTGAAAACGAAGCTTTTTCCACTAGATGGCTCACCTGCTGGGAAATATCCATGGAAATATCCATTCATTGATATCCAATTTTATATGGAAAATGATAAAGAGGTCTGGAAAGCGGAATCTGGTATGCCACAGAGATTTAGATTTGCATTGTCCGATTTCTACCCACTGCATCCTCGGCCATTGGGAAAACTGTGGCTCATGGCACCGAAAAATACCAGACTGTATTTAAGAAAAAAATATCGTGTGTTCAGATGTAAGGAAAACTATTGGAATCATGTAAATGAAACACCTAATATTAGAAGAGTGGAAGTAAAGTGTAGCAGCTTAAAGGGGATTTATCCTCATATAGTTAGACGACCGAAGACGGAAGACGGGTTGTTAGGGGTTGAAGAGACACTATGGCTTGGAGACAAATTACTGAATACTATATTTGTTGAAGAACCATATAAGTATACAGCAGATTCTTTCTCTTTGGGTTAGGCTAGAAAATGCTTGCAACAAATCTGTGATAGTCTTTCATGCATCATATTGAGCTATGACATACTGGTGTCTAAAGGACTAAAACAAAATATTGAGAGGCTTACTAAATCCACTGGACTATGCAATGTATGCATAGAGTAGATTATCAACATGACACAAGAATTATTTGCAGCTGAGATTTTCATAGTACTTTTTGCAAGTTATTAACTAATTGAGTTTTTAAAGTTAAACTATACATTAAAGTACTGGGGGCAATTGTTACAATATATACATCAATAAAGCATGCAAAGTGTAAATATGTTATGTTTACTGTACACTTCCGCCAAGAATTAAATAGCCATTGGATGCAAAGCAGCGTATGCCGTAATTGAGGCTCATGCCTTTGTGAAGTTGTTGTATTCTTATTTACTTGTTTGAATGTTTAAAGGTTTTGCTGGTATATATCATATGTATGAATAATATTTCCTTTTTCTGGCACATGGCCAACCCCCTCAAAATCACATCCTTCTTGCTTGCCCTTTTGAACCGGTGATGTTTCAAAACTAACGCACAGACATGTGAAATCACGTGAACGAGGAAGGTATTATATTTTTTTTGTGCGAAAATGTAAGGTATTTAATTACAATTGTCAAAATGTGTGCAGCAATTTCAAACTATTAAAACGTCAATGCTCTAACCAATATTGCCGTTCACGCCCACGGTTGAAGTCGAACTTTGGAATAGCTGCCTCATAGTGCCTACTGTACAGTTGTCATCCCAAACCTCTAATAAAAGCGGATTATTCTGATTATTGCGTCGCTTCAGCAGCTGAAGCGAAAGCCTTGTGTTTCGTTCGTTTGTATATATGTTTGTCTCCAGACAAGCTAGAGCTTTTATGGCTGAAAATGGCACCTTGCGGTTTAGATACATGTTAATCATCTTGTCACTGGCAGTTATCGTGATAAATGCCGGCCTTGTAATACCGCTGGCCTTGAAAAAGCGCCGGGTGAATGAGCAGTTTGAAGTTAATAAATACTGGGGTGGCTATTCAATAAAATACGGTATACCTTTGGTGCATCTGGCATAAGTATCAGGCCATTGAAATTTAATCAATAAAAGTCTGCAAAGCGTCAACATGCATTAGAATTACGTCGATAAACCATTCCACCCACAACATAGTAACAACGTCGATGGTGTCTGGAAGATTCTAGAATGACAGAGAAGTCACAGTGACATTGTCAGTGTCTTGAAACATTTTGTAATGAAAATAATGAAGTTAATATTTGCCTTAGTAGGCATTTATTTGGTAATCTCACCCATTCAAGCTGACGACGAAAAAGATACTAGATGGAGACAGTATATGAAAAATATGAAGGATGCTCTACGTGCTTTCAAACCATGTGATAAGATGACCTGCACATGCCATGAACCTCAGATAGATCGAGACTTAGAGCCCTTCAAAAATGGAATCAATAAGAAAGACTTTGAAAATGCAAAAACCCTATGGGGTGGAACTGGAACTGGAATACACTATCAAATTATCAACAACCGTCTGTACCGACAAAAAAAGTGTTCCTACCCTGGAAGATGCAATGGTATAGAACATTTTCTTAGGCAAACGAAGCAGAATCTTCCGGACATGGAATTCATCATCAATTTGAAGGATTTTCCACAATCATCCATCCACCTCAATCCGGTGCCAATTTTTTCATTCAGCAAGACTGCTGATCACTGGGATATACTATTCCCCGCCTGGTCATTCTGGGATGGAGGTCCAGCTATCATGCCAATGTATCCAACAGGACTTGGGAGATGGGATGTTCACATGGACCGCATTCCAGAGGCAGCCAAAAAATTTGCGTGGTATGACAAAAAGGACCAAGCATTCTTCCGGGGCTCACGGACTAGTAAGGACAGAGATCCCATCATCTTATGGTCCCGCGAACAGCCTGATTTGGTCAATGCATCTTACACCAAGAACCAAGCTTTCAGAGATCTCAATGACACCCTTGGAGCAGAACCAGTTGATCCTGTGCCATTTGAAGATCACTGCCAATACAAATACTTGTTCAACTTCCGAGGTGTAGCTTCCAGTTTCCGGTTGCGGCACCTCTTTCTCTGTGCATCCCTAGTGTTCCATGTCGGCAATGAATACATTGAGTTCTTCTATTCCTCGCTAAAACCCTGGATCCACTATATACCGGTTAAAGCAGATTTTTCCGATGCCAAAGATTTGCTGGAGTTTTACCGTGAACATCTGAATTATGCCAAGGATATTGCACTGAGGGGCCGTTTTATGATTATTGACCACCTCAAGATGGAAGATGTCCGATGCTACTGGGAGAAATTGTTGAAGAAATACGCAAATCTGACCACATGGAAACCACAGCGCGAGGAATCCTTCATTAAAATTTCTGACCTTCGACATGACGAGCTTTAATGTGTAATTTCATACCCTTCTTACCATTGTGATCAATGGTTACTTTTACATGGCAGTGTATTGTCACTATACACACAGTCTGTGACTCTTTTTTCTATAAAGCACAATTGTAGCATTGATGTCCAAATTATAATGTAAATTATCTGGGGATGTTAACACTTTTTTGTAACAGTTCATGTAAATATTTTTGGGTGATATGTGTTATTCATCATTTACTTGATTGAGCATTATGAAAAATGCGTGTTAACAAAGTGGGATATACGGGGGACTAGGATTACCGTAGATATGATAATGAAACAATTTCTATGCAAGATATAGAAACTATATTTTGAACTTCAATTTTTGTAAAAAATCTTAACCACATTTTGTGTGTAAATGTTATGCATTTAGTTAAGTACTAGAAACAAAACAATAATTATTTTTCAACACAATTAATTGTAATTAGTTTTACATGTATTAATGTTATGTTGGATAACAGAAATCTTGTACTTTCTAATGTTTTTTTGAATTGATTTTGATGTCACTTCAGTATTAGTGCAGCAAACTGTCAGCTCTTTGCATCTAGCAACGCTGCTGACTGTTTAAAATCTTCAATCACGAAGGTATGTCTTCATATCATTCTTCGATATTTGAAATTTGTGCACTAGTATCTTATCAAGTATGAAACCTTATTTTGAAAGTGAAATGGATTTGCATTTCAGCAGTGAAAATTTAATCTACCGGTATGTAGACTACGTACATAATTTTGTTGATAAACAGTCATATGTGCTATCGGCCAGAGAAACCAAAGAGGTGTAAAACTCAATCAGCGTGCATAAAAACATCCGGAATGTCTTTTAAACTGCCACGAAGCAGTTTTGAAATATCTACCCGTGGTCCAATAAACGCATTTTCTCTAAAACTTATTAAAACTAGAATCAGTCATGACCAGTCTATATCAATTGCCAGAGAGCAAGCGAACAGGCAATCATGACAAACCCGGTATATACAGCATTATGCACATGTACATGCATACATACATATGCTTGTCAAAATGGGGGAAATCTCACTGAGGTTTGGAATGGTTTTGGTTAAAGGACGTTATGGGACAAAAGGTGAGTGTGGTTGTTTAACGTACAATCTAATAGTACCATATAATGTAGCTGATAATACAGAGAAAACTCAGGCAGATCCAGGGGTCACATTATTTTCATAGCGTTTTTGGCATGTTTGCTATAGATTGCGCTTACGAAACCAATGAGCTCTAAGCCCATGAGATCTTTTTAGGTTAGCCTATCTCAAGGCCTTTAAATGATCTGACATGAAGGCCCCAAAAGCCTCTGTATGACGTCAATTTTGCAAAGAGTTTTTGCTAAAGTGACGTCATTTACTAAAAAGCACATGGCTTCTATTTTAGAAACAGCAGTCCAGCTGTAGTTGGGTATTTTCCGTTTAAACAATTGGTACTGTTTATTTGTAATGTGGTTCTGGCTCATTAATTCACAAATAAGCCAGCCCCAGTTAGTAATGGGAAGTTTTAGCAGGTGGTACTGTTTATTTATATTGAGGAATGTTTGATGAAGTTCTGTCTAGTAATATTTTGTTTATTTTGAACTCTATTGTTATCTGATCATGGATAATGAAGCAATTAGACATAGCTTATAAAAAGATTGGATATGAACATTTTCATATAGTTTTACTTTTATCAACTGATTTTTTAAGTTTTCTTTGTCACACAACAAGCACTTTAATAGGTAGGAGGTTGAAGTCTGACATCCTTATTTGTTTTTATTTGTAGTTGACTTTTGGGGGACTATTATTTGGAGATGTATCCATTTTGGTAAAAAGACACTCAGGCATACATGTACATGTGCAAGTAACTGAGAAACACATCATTACAGGATTACATACTTAATATCTTGGCTGACCCTTACCTCACCCATGCATACATGTTCTGCTGCTTCCTGCTAGTGATTACTCTGGTTTTAAAGCTATAACAGGGCAGGATGTTTGAGGCTGCATATTTAATATCAGTGGAATTCTAGGTTCTGTAAAAGACCTTATATCTATTAGAGCTGGAGGCCGTCACAATTGTACTTGCTCTTTTGACACGACAAGTTTTTGTAATAATAGAAATAAAAAAACGATATAAGGGTTTGAAAGACTACCCCTAGGTGTGCCCCCCACCTTTTGAAAACCTGGATCAAATGCCAGTGCATCCCGGTATAGAACTAGACATTTGCATGATACCGTAGTTAATCCTTACACTAGTGAACTGTCAGGTAGGCTACCCGGTAATGTCCAAAGTCACGAGTTTAATGAGCTGATATTTTCCATGTGGCCATTGTGTTTACAGGACCGTCAGTGTGACAAACATCGTACAGCTCCCTCCTCGCGAGAGGCGGAGAGAAGCAGGAGGTGCATGCTACCACCACCACCAGCGTGAGTGAGGCCGTGGCTAGCCGCACCGTGGGCCACACCAATGTTGCCACCGATGCCACCCCAAAGCGGGCCGGCGCCCCGTCCATTGCATCCATGCCCTCAGTGTGTTGACCACATGCGGCAGATTGTCATCACTTCGAGCCCATGCACGACAAAAGTCGATTCCTTGGTTCCCCTGCCCACAGAATTGATTATGTGAACTGTCATATCACTTTGATGATGTGAACTGTACTATAATGTGATGTGAACATTTGGCGATGTTTAACGTTTGGTGATTTGAACTGTCCTATAACTTTTGGTGATGTGAACTGTACTATAACTATTGGTGATGTGAACTGTCATATAACTTTTGGAGATCACTTACATAAATATTGATGTCAAACTATAGTATTGTTTAACTTTTTAAGAATCACTTTCAGAATAAGTGCTTGGCGACTGTTTATCTATTATGTAATAGCTCAATTTCAACAATAGTACTGCTAAACAATAATATTTAACTTTATAGTTAACAGTAAATGTGTATTCATGAATGTACTAATAAAAAAACCCGGAACATGCGTATAGCTTCCAAGAAAAGTCGAATAGCCCAGGCTCATTAAGTCACTGTCACATAGAAAAAAACTGATGAAACCTGTATATAACATGGATAGATTTTTACCGTACGTGGTCCATCCGTGCAGATGCGCCGACCATCAGTGTGTCATACGTTGTGTATACGGTGAATTGCGCTGGAGGATTTCAGGGGTAGAACCATCCCGCGCTAATCATTTTGGAATGTTCAAAAGTATTGGCGCGGATGGATTTTTAGACTGCGTAGACTATACGTGATATCACCGTGGCACAGCCGTAAATTATGCGTAGGTCTCAGGGCATTACGTTATATATCCGCCATTCATCTGTGGTGGTAGGCAGGCTAAAAAAAAAAAAAAAAAAGAAAAAGAAAAAAAAGAAACACGCGCTAGAACATAAAATCGAAAGTTTGCGTTGGCATACGTGGACAGTCCGTGTAGCATTCGAGCCTTTTAAGTGTTGTTTGCATGCGTGTTACATCTGCCAATAAATGTTTTCATGTTTTCTACAGAGCTGCACATATAGAGTAAACCCAAAACATTTGTGCGTCATGCATACGTGTTTCATCAGTTTTACCTATGTGACAAGGACGCATTATGTTTTGCTCACAAGTAAATTTCAGACCAAGCATTTTATTAAATACGTATTTTATAGAGGCTTAAACAAATTTATTTTAAATTAATCACTGTCATTGGATTCAATCAAAAAAGAATGTTTCAAATTGTTTTTATTGAAGGAAGGGGGTGTTGTGGTCCCTAGGTCCCACATATATTATTCAAATAATATAATATTAAAACCATTATTAATTAGTACCTTATTTTTATACAAGCGGATATATTGGCTCAACTGCAGCGAGTGCCGTGGGCACGAAGCCCACCAGGGGGGTCTGGGGAGGAGGGGGGATTTCCCACAGAATTTTTTTGAAAAGTTAATAAAACTGAACTATAATGACCATCAGATTATGTATTATCAAATTCGGGACTATATATGGGACTAATCTGGGACAAGATACGGGACCATAAACTAGGCAAATCAAGATCTATCATTTTTCACAGAAAACTGAAATATAATCATGCAATGACCATTACACTATACAATATGGAATCCCGAACGGGACCCAACAGCCGTGACACTCCCGGGACCAAATCATACCAAAACAATAATTTTGTATAAGTCAAGTCACGGTTTGGTCACGTTTGGTCCCGGGTTTTAGGAGTTACGTATTATCGCCCATGTGCCGTATAGTCATCTAGACATTCGGCAGAGCATTTCTCGTAGTAGAGGAGTGGTTTAATATATTTAAAACTGCCATTGGTCATCAACATTTATGTATTATCTATCCACATATATAATTATATTATTAGGTCCATCATCTTGATGCGGTGCCGTATATCTATTTTACCTGTAAGGGCCGGTGCAATATTTACCAGGGAGGGGGGGGGGCGGTGCATTTGGTAGGGGGACAGGTACTTTTTTCAAGGTGCAAAGTAGGGGGACCGGATGATTTTTCATTCTCGTTGGGCATGGGACATGTACTTTTTCAGCTGCTGAAATCCCACTTCGACGTGAGCGAATCGGTACAAATTTATCATGCGAATATTCATGGGAGGGGATGCAGACTTTTTTTTATGAATAGAGGTCATGGGACATTAGTTTTTTTGTCATCGTATCAGCGGGGGACAAGACCTTTTTTCAAACAAGTTTTTCTATATGCACCAGTACCCGCAAATAAATTATGTTATTGACAACCAAAACCAGAACTGATCAGTTTCACATGTCTAGGTCGAGTGTACCGACCGGTGAACGTTTAAAGCCGACTGGTCAACTAGGAAAGTGCCCAGTTGACCCGCAATTAAACCCAGATTATTCTGAATCCAATGCGCACCTTTCCTGTACTTCAGTGCGAGTATAAAAGTCGGCCAACATTTGTAAAATAGATCACTTGCCGATCGGAGCTCAGTGAAGAATTCTCAAGCCAGAGATCGCAGCGTTGTCAAAGATCTAGATCTACTCTACAAATGTTAAGATTATTATAAATCGCGGAAGATGTGTGTGCAGAACGTTGTTTAACCAAATTACGGTAACGTTTGGCCAAAAATAAGTAATGCAGTTCTCTTGTGGCCTTGAAATGAAAATGACCGGGAATGAATTCTTCATAACTGGCGATGTAAAATCTTATTTAAATTATGAATCCTTCATTTGAATGGGTTCTTTTTATATTAATGTTCTCAATAAATTGTTCTGTGAAATACATGAACTCAAATTGGACCTTAATCTAGTGACATTGACTGCTTTTATTTAATTAAACTATTCACCGACCATAGGTTTGTCTTGGTCAAATTGTAAGCTTTGATTGAGATTGGAAATTGCCGGTTACATTGTGTTTTTTTTTTTCTATTCTACTCTCACTGTTCTGCCAAGCAAGCTCCTGCCACTGTATTGACATAGTTGAAGCGACATCTTCTATTTTACTATATCAAGTGGCCCTGACGAGACTCGAACTCACGATCCCAAGATGGTGAGACCAGAATGATACCCGCTGCAAACGTATGCAAACACCATAGACGCAAGTTCAATACCATGAACATCTCTTTTATTCTAATTAATACTTGAGAACATTCACTCATTATGGAGATGGCTCGTGTCTTACTTTTGTCACGGCAAATCCGTTTAAACTTTTTCTTGAATGAGTTCATCGTGCTGATTATATCAATAGATCTACATATTTCTTCAATCACAACACTGACTTTTTACCTTATTATTTACAGTTTTGGTCAAATAACTATGTCCATCATCAGAATCTCACACTGCGCATGTCAGTCCGAGCGACTTCCTATTGTCATAATGGAGTCATACACGTGTGAGAGTTGGTGGACCCCTCGTCCTCATAGGCAGAGAAAGTGATTATAAGAATGGCACCATCAAGAGAGCAATCGTGCGTCAATTTTTATCACTCTGACATGTTGAATGCGTAATAACTTTTGTGATGAGGAGTTGCGTTATATCAATGTTTTAATTAAATTTACAGCAACAGCTGCAGCATTGTACTATTAATGATATGTACTAAATGTATATGGTCACGTGTCAATGTTTTCCCCTTGCCGGTGGTTGATCACGTGACGTGTGACGCGGGGGTTGACGTGAAAATAGTTACTGTGGTGGAAGTGGGAGTGGCACCATGAAACAACAACGCTCTTTTCTGTAAAGTCTTCTGCTTATTTTTGGCAATGCCCATGAATGCAATAGGCCGTGCCTGCCGGCACGTATACCGATAATAGAATGTATACGTCGTCATCAAAACATGCTTTGAGCGATAATTAAAAATAGTATAAGTTGCAACATTTAAAGCCTCAAGGGCTTACAGCACGTGTCCTTTCCAACCGCAAACTGGTTTTCTGAGTAGTTTATAACGCAATGAAGTATTTAGTAGTACTAGTTTAATACGTGAACAGACACCGGGTCATTGTCATACTGCTTTTCTCCCCTATTACACCCCAAGAGCACAAAGGACTTACTGCCAAATCTCATAACTTATGCCTACTCATAAGGTGATAGGCCTATCTCAAAAGCCAAAAGCTCCCTGAGGCTAGCGTTCGTTACACTGACGGTCCTGTAAACACAATGGCCACATGCAAAATATCAGCTCATTAAACTCGTGACTTTGGACATTACCGGGTAGCCCACCTGACAGTTCACTAGCGTAAGGATTAACTACACGGTATTATGCAAGTCTAATTCTATATGCACTGGCTGATACAGGTTTTCAGGCCAAAAACGCAATGAAAATAATTTGGCCCCTGGATCAGCATATGAGTGTTCTTTGCTACTAGTACTATATATGGTACTATAGTTTGTACTTTAAACAACCACACTCACCTTTTTCTCCATAAGGGAAGAGTCATTTTGACTTTCTAGGGGGGGGGGGGTCGTTTGGTTTTAGGGGGGGTCGGACTTTTGAAAATGATTTTTTAGGGGGGGGGGGGTCGGACTTTTAAATCTCAACTAATAGGGGGGGTCATACTTCTGAATTTTTACATTTTGAGCCCCCCAAAAATTGATGCATATGTTTTGTTAATTTTTTTTTAATTTGTTAAATTTTTAAAAATATATATCATAATTATAAAGACATTGTACTAACTGGAGTATAGAAACTTTATTACATAAAAATCATAATGAACACCAAATCTATCATATATAGTATGTACTCATGAAATTTAAAGTTGAATACTAGGCATTTATATGGTGATCAAACTTCACTGTCTCATATAAATCATAATGAACATCAATGTCCTATTAGAATATGATCAGATATCCATGAATTGACGGGTGCGCCAATTTCCTTGGCGTCTACCATATCTGCTAACAGTTGGCCGATTGCTCTCCTCGTTGGTTTCATCTTCACTTTCATCAGTAGAATTTCCATCATCTAAATCTAAAATCTCAGTCTCACTATCATCACTTGAAGAACTTTCCTCACTACTCTCGTCAATGTTTGAGGGTTTATTTTTAGTCTTACGTTGCATAAATGTTGCTGCCATCTGCTTTGCAAGCTCACCTTCAATCACATGGATTTTTTTCATTTTTCTTTATATTAGTATCGATCCCACACTTAATATGCTTTTCAATAAACAAGTCCAGTTCATTAACACTAAGCGTCTTCAGTTTCCGTTCTGTATATAACTTTTGCCACTCAATATCATCATCATATGTGTTTAGCTTTTCAGCTGCTTGCTCCACTTGTTTCTTGGTACTTCTTTTTTTGCTTTTTACACTCTAAGTACTCAAAGTGTTGAAGCTGCTCAATCACTAAACTCCTGTCAACAGCAAATTGTTTACAAAATTCATCAATATTTTCTTTACTTTTTGTAGAGATATCTTTGGAATTGAAAAGTTTTCTAAGCGGGGCCCTTGGTTGAAAGTCATCAGGTTTCCTCCAACTTAGCAAATCAATATCTTCATATACTGGTGTGTCATTTAGAGGAAGAAAATTTGGAGAGTCTACCATTGGTTTTGGTTGAGGTACTTGTGTGATTTTGGTAGCTTTCCATGGATTTTCTTTACAGAAAGAACACTTTTCATCATTACCATTCTTCAGACAGTCATCCTTAATGTATTCCATGTACAGTTCTCCTTGCTGAAAGTGAAGTTGGTAGAATTTGTCAAGTTTTTGATAGTATGAAAATCCCGGTAGCTTGGTTCTATTGGAGGCACTTGCATTTATGTAATTTGTGAGATATTGTGAATCCCAAAAAAGAGATTTTCTGTTGGTTGAGATACCATGGAAGTCATAGGGTTGAGGGTACCTTTAGGTACAGGTGCATCTTGAACACGCGCTGCTAGATCTTTACAGGTCTCAAATACATTATATTTCTGTCTATCTTCTTCATACTGCGCAAATTCTTCCAGACTCATTTTCTCCTTTTCATGTTCCTCTAATCCATCGAACATTTTTCTATATTCCCAATGAATCCGATCACCATTACCAAAGGCTTTGCCAACTGCTGCCTGTGTTCGTTCTACAGGATTTTGGCAATCACCTGTTGCCCTATGAATGCGGGTATAATAGTCACTGCCCTCAATGAGTATTCTTTCTGCTGCACGGAATTGTACTTGCTTGTTCGATACTCCTACTCCTGGGCCTGCGTCAGTTTGGTCAAAGATGAAATTAAGAAAAAAAAATTGTCAAAAAAATCAATAAAAAGAAAATTGTCTCGCTGCATCAGCCGGATCAAATATGTAATACCACTGATATGCCCAGGAATATGAGCGGACATAAATGAAAAAAATTGATACGTGTAGTTCCGTTCTTGATATATCTGTCCATCCAAAAGGCATTGGGATAGGGAATATTGATCTTGATGGTGTTATGCAGCTCAAGGTTTATGATATGCCTGCTCTATTTACTTGTTTTGAAACAAGTGTTTTTACCCATAGTGCCAGATGCTTCATTCTGGACTTCTTAACACTTGAAGTTGCAGATTGTTATTTTAGAACACATGAAAAGGAATATGGAATACTATCTCAGTCTGATGAGAGTGATAGTGAATAATAATTGGTGCCAGTTTTGTATTCATTTCATCAATCTCCTTTTTCAATGTGACTAATTTGTCAACTCAAAATTAATGCATGTAAAATGATCAATCAATAGATATAAAAATTTTGAGACATGTTTTATTTTAGATAATTATATGAATGTTGTTATTGGATAGTGTTTTTGATGATTGCGATTTATTTCTCTTGAGAAAATCGAATGGTGATATAAGTAGAGCATAAGTAGAATATTATACATTCTATAGTTGTTTATTAAAGTAGGAAAAGATGTTCAATCTTCTATTTATTGAGTAGATGAACTGTAAGTGTAGATAGGTGGTCATATTGAAAAAAAGTATTAGAAAGATTTTTGTATATGGTTTGAATAGGGTACAAGTTTGAGTGATTTTTTATCATTTTTCAATCAGGTAGATTGAATTATACAATAGTGTACATGTATACAGGATATAAAGCACTTGTTTAGATATCACAAGTGAATTTAATAAACATTCTAAATGCACTGATGTTGCTTGTTTATATACACATGTCGCTCTGTATAAATATGTACAATGGCCTGGATAGGGGGGGGTCATAGTTTCAATATCATTTGAGTAGGGGGGTCAGACTTTTCATTTCATCATGATAGGGGGGTCAGACTTTAAAACCTAGTTCCTCGAGAGAAAACCAACCCCCCCCCCGAGAAAGTCAAAATGACTCTTCAGTGTTGCTAGATGCAAAGAGCTGACAGTTTGCTGCACTAATACTGGAGTGACATCAAAATCAAATCAAATAAAGATTAAAAACTACATGTTTTCTGTTATTCAATATAACATTAACAGATTTAAGACTAATTACAATTATTTGTGTTGAAAAACTGTCATTGTTTGGTTTCGAGTACTTAACTAAATCTAGGATTATTAATTGACAATTAATAATCATAGACTAAATGCATATTAATCTTTTCAGGACTTTTACAAAAATGAAGTTCAAAATATAGTTTCAATATCTTGCATAGAAATTGTTGCCTTATCCTATCCCAGTCCACCGGTTTTAACATCCCACGATTATTTACATTATAACTTAGACTTCAATGCTTCAATTGTGCTTTAAACAAAAGAGTGACAGACTGTGTGTCTGGTGACAATACACTGCCATGTAAAAGTAACCATTGATCAGAATAGTAAGAAAGGTATGAAATTACACATTAAAGGTCATCATGACGATGGTCTCCAGTACTGGTAATTTCAATGAGGGATTCATTGCGCACTGGTTTCCATGTGGTCAGATTTGCGTATTTCTTCAACAATTTCTCCCAGTAGCATCGCACATCTTCCATCTTGAGGTGGTCAATAATCATGAAACGGCCTCTCTGTGCAATCTCCATGGCATAATTCTGATGTTCACGGTAAAACTCCAGCAAATCTTTGGCATCGGAAAAATCCGCTTTAACTGGTATATAGTGGACCCAGGGTTTTAGAGCGGAATAGAAGAACTCCATGTATTCATTGCCGACATGGAACACTAGGGATGCACAGAGAAAGAGGTGCCGCAACCGGAAACTGGAAGTTACACCTCGGAAGTTGAACAAGTATTTGTATTGGCAGTGATCTTCAAATGACACAGGATCAACTGGTTGTGCTCCAAGCGTGTCATTGAGATTTCTGAATGCCTGGTTCATGGTGTAAGATGCATTGACCAAATCAGGCTGTTCGCGGGACCACAAGATGATGGGATCTCTGTCCTTGCTGGTCCGTGAGCCCCGGAAGAATGCTTGGTCCTTTTTCTCATACCACGTAAATCTTTTGGCTGCCTCTGGAATGCGGTCCATGGCAACGTCCCATCTCCCAAGTCCATTTGGATACACTGGCATGATAGCTGGACCTCCATCCCAGAATGACCATGCGGGGAATAGTATATCCCAATGATCAGCAGTCTTGCTGAATGAAAAAATTGGCACCGGATCGTCGTAGTAGGATAATCGATGATAATCACTCAAATTGATGATGAATTCCATGTCCGGAAGATTCTGCTTTATTTGCCTAAGAAAATGTTCTATACCATTGCACCTTCCAGGGTGGGAACACTTTTTTGGTCCATACAGACGTTTGTTCATAATTTGATAGTGTATTCCAGTTTTACTCCTTAGGGTTTTTGCATTTTCGAAGTCTTTCTTATTGATTCCATTTTTGAAGGGCTCCAAGTCTCGATCCATCTGAGGTTCATGGCATGTGCAGGTCTTCTTTTCACATGGTTTGAAAGCACGTTGAGCATCCTTCATAATTTTTATATACTGTCTCCATCTAATATCTTTTTCTTCGTCAGCTTGAATGAGTGAGATCACCAAACAAATGCCTACAAAGGCAAACTTCATTAACTTCATTATTTTCATTACAAAATGTCTCAAGACACTGACTTCTCTGTCAATCTAGAATCTTCCAGACACCATCAACGTCATTACTATGTTGTGGCATGGAATGGTTTACTGACGTAATTCTAATACACGTTGTGTGACGTTTTGCAGACTTTTATTGATTAAATTTTAATAACCTGATACTTATGCCAGATGCACCAAATGTATACTGTATTTTATTGAATAGCCGCCCCAGTATTTATTAACTTCAAACTACTCTTACACATAACATCTCCATAGAGGATACAAAAGTTTTATGTATCAAACCAAAGTGCTTTGAACGTGGAGTGTAGGAACTAGGAAGCGATCCAGATAAAGAGACTGAGATTCTCAACAGAGATGGAGGCAGACACACCCTTCCCACCATATGGAACAACGTGTTGACCCTTCAAGGGGGGGGGGGGGCGCAGCTGGGGATTTTCCTGTGTCAACAGTGACCACTTGTTGTGAACAAGGCAAGAGCGTTTGCCGAAAGCTCAAAATGTGAACTTTTATTGTCCTGTTTAAAGTATAAATAAACATTTGACTTTCAAACTACTCATTCGCCCGGCGCTTATTAAAGGCCAGTGGTATTACAATGCCGGGGTTTATCACGATAATACTGCCAGTTAATTAATATGTATCTAAACCGCAAACTCTGTTTTCTATGGCAAGCAAACTCCTACCTCTATATTGACATAGCTGAAGATAGGTTTTACAACCCTAAGCTTCCAGGAAGCCTATTTTTATTTGAAATAAGTACATTGTCTCTATCTTTCAGTCATGTCCCTGAAATCACAAACAAAATTTTTTGGGGTAAAACAATACATATTGCAGAAAAGTTTAGAAGTTACCAATCAATAGCGTGTATACAATGGTGTGTATATCAGTATCTTACAAATAACTTGAGTAAATGGTAATGGTCAGAATTAAGTGAGCTCTCCCCTTAAAGTCAACTAGTGAACACTAGAGTAAATGGATTCATATTTTACAAGTAAGTGTTACCCAAACATATTCAGTATGAATCAATCAGACATCTGTTGTAAATTTGAACTCGTTTTAGTTTTTATTCTTTGCTGCAATAATACACCATTTACCACCATTTCTGCTGCAGCTGAATAACCAGAGGCCTCTTGACGGTTATATTAGTAATCACTGCATGTTTTAAGTTATTCACATGCCACATAAGTGAGAGCAAATTAGGGAATAGGGGATGAAAGTCCCTAGACCAGGAACTACCGTTACAACCAGACTAAACTCAACTGGATTATGGACCGAGCGATGATACCAGACGTCGTAATGTTATGCTTATGGGAGAAATTGCGCAATACATTTTGAACGCACACAGTTCAATAAAAACTTTAGACTTCAGCATTCTCACTTACATACATCACAGATAATATAGGTTCCTTTCGTCCCATAGTAAAATTACCTATAAACAATCGCATTTAGTATGTTTAATACAAGTTGAAACGGTGAAATCGTTGTATGACACTATCAGCAGGCGACGACAGGTTTAAAGGGCAATTTGTTATTAGGGTAAGGATGGTTTGCTTTCACAGGGTTTTTGCCTACGTATAGTTAACTAATAAATCAATCAATCAGTGTGCTTTATTTTATTTTTCATTAACCCAGTTTTAATATAATTAGATTAATTAGTAAGCCTTTCATATATGCAAATAGACACCATGACGTCACGTTTGAACTATGACCTCTGTAGTTCATTAAAATGCACCATTAATATGCACGCACGCGCATTAGCGCTAATACTTGACGGGATTTTCCAGCTTAAAATGTCAAAGGTATTCAATTAAAACGTTCAAATTTAGCGTTGTATCGAAATTATACAGTATAAAAACTTTTGTGAATGATAAAAGACCAATATGCGATTGATTTGACACCAAGAAACAATAAATTCAACAACTATAAGTTTGTTTATTTAGCTATCTCTAAGCTTAAAAATCACGAACAAACAACTCGTCCATCTTTCTCTCTATCTGCCTCATTCAACAATACCGATAAACATGCAGCAGAATTTAACACCTTGACATAAAATCAATAGAGACTTGTAACAGGACATACATTATACAAATGTCATGTTAAAGTTTGCTTATTTTCATCATTTTTCTGCAAAAACGTAATCACAGATCGGATTGTTGCAACCTCCGTAAAGCCGGTTTGACAGGCCGAGGTGAAATAATAACATGCTGCCAAATGTAACATTTTGAAATAAACTCATTGCTTCATATTTCGTAAAAACCTCCAGCGAGGGTAGACAAATACATCTCTGATATGATGATCAATGTTGTGTGTGAACCGAGGTCCAATATTCATAGTAAATTACTAAATAATGGACAACATATTTTCAACAACTCATCCCTTCTTGTTGACACAACATCACGTTTCCAAGAAAAACAGGTGCTTTAGGGGTATTTTCCAACTGTCTCGCACGTGATCAGTCCAGATTCGCTCGTTGTAACAAGATTATATATTATTTCACTTTGAACGCTGCAAGAGTGTATCTCAAGTGGAATCTTCATTGTATGTATGTATTGTAAAACTCATAAATATCCACAAAAATGTATTAAAATGCCCATTTATGATGCTCGCAAAATCCACATCATCGGCGCATGCTTTTACTCCAGGTAAATAAACAAGGGGGCGGAGCTTGTGACGTCATGGTGTATTTGCATGGCTTGATTAAGACGTTAATTATAAAAGATCCAGTAATTATTAAATTTCTAGATTAAAGGATGCCAGAGCATTCTATCAGTGGAGTAATTCTACAAAATTTCAAGACATTTGGTAGAGCCGTTTGAGAGTTATAGCGATAGCTCTGTCAGTTATAACATAAGACAATTTGGCTGGCCGTTCACGGATCCGCGTCACAGTGACGTACCTGTTTTATTATTCAAAGATGGCGGTGTTTGCAGTCATTTTTCAAGATAAATGATCTGTATATTTTAACATATGTGGTGGTCGTATTTTAATAGTGATAAAGAATGAGAAATATCTTCCCAACAATACTCAATTTATTTGGATATGCAGTTCACTGACACAAGTTAGTTATGAGCCGGGATTCCGTTCTGGTACACGATTTCAATAGCTAATTGCCCTTTAATAAAAATGAAAAACACCACACAGATATTGGATCATATCTCTGTTGTACATCGTCGTATCAATATATAATTTTGATGGAAATAATCTGCAGTAATATGCGATTCCATTTATATATATAAGTCTATGTAATTGTTTTAATTAAATAGTTTAATTTGACCATTAATCACAGGCATCGCCATCTCTAACACTCAGCGTGTGGCTTTAGCTGTCAAATGCATTGGCTATTACCCGATTTTGTCCAAATCGTACTCGTTGCTATATATTTTATTATTTATTATGGTGAAAATAAGAAACTAGACAGTCTTCAGAATGTGTACTGTTAATGTGAAAACGTTCGGATGAATATCATATGAGCTACTAAAGGATTATTGTTCTATGTCAACAATGGAAAACTCTGAATCGACTGACTAGACTCACGCCATTTTCTGGTCGGATGCACGACGTGTTTCGTACCATGATCCACTGACAGCTACATTCTCGTAAAATCACCTATTTAAATTACATATCGCTGAAGAACTTCCGACCGCTATTAATTGATCATGAAGAAATGAAACACTGCAAACGCTGCACATAGTCGATAGATAAAAATGTATGTATTCAAATGGCTCAGCAGGTACTACCGGTATTTATTTGGCATAAAAGTTTGAAATTACATGAAATTCACCTCTGCCTGTCTCTTTAATTTTGTGATTTTTGTCCATTCTAGACCTACGTTACATGGGGATTAATGTTTGCTGACTACTTTAAAGTTTACGTATTTGCACCTAACCACGAAATTCGCTAATTAAATCGTATGCAACCATTTCTAGTTGTAGTCTGGTCGGCAATGACCATAGTTTTTTTTATAAGTTTCTGAGAAAATGCGTTTATTGGACCATGGGTAGATATTTCAAAACTGCTTAGTGGCAGTTTGCATAATCACATCTAATCTTAGTGCAACGGTGGGCCAGTATATCCCACTTTGTTAGTTTGTCAACACGCATTTTTCATATTTCCAGTGCTCTATCAAGTAAATGATGCATAACACATAATCTCATATCGTCCCCCAAAAAATTTACATAAATTGTTACAAAAAAGTGTTAAAATCCCCCAATTATTTGCATTATGATTTAGACATCAATGCTACAATTGTACTTTACACAAAAGAGTCAGAGACTGTGTCTGGTGACAATACACTGCCATGTTAAGTAACCAATGATCAGAATAATAAGAAAGGTATGAAATTACACATTAAAGCTCTTCATGACGAAGATCTCCAATAATTTCAATGAGGGATTCATTGCGCTGTGGTTTCCATGTGGTAAGACTTGCGTATTTCTTCAACAATTTCTCCCAGTAGCATCGAACATCTTCCATCTTGAGGTGGTCAATAATCATAAAACGGCCCCTCAGTGCGATCTCCGCAGCATAATTCTGATGTTCACGGTAAAACTCCAGCAAATCTTTGGCATCAGAGTAATCTGCTTTAACCGGTATATAGTGGATCCAGGGTTTTAGCGCGGAATAGAAGAACTCAATATATTCATTGCCGACATGGAACACTAGGGATGCACAGAGAAAGAGGTGCCGCAACCGGAAACTGGAAGTTACACCTCGGAAGTTGAACAAGTATTTGTATTGGCAGTGATCTTCAAATGGCACAGGATCAACTGGTTCTGCTCCAAGCGTGTCATTGAGATTTCTGAATGCCTGGTTCTTGGTGTAAGATGCATTGACCAAATCAGGCTGTTCGCGGGACCACAAGATGATGGGATCTCTGTCCTTACTGGTCCGTGAGCCCCGGAAGAATGCTTGGTCCTTTTTGTCATACCACGTAAATCTTTTGGCTGCCGCTGGAATGCGGTCTATGTGAACATCCCATCTCCCAAGTCCACGTGGATACATTGGCATGATAGCTGGACCTCCATCCCAGAATGACCATGCGGGGAATAGTATATCCCAGTGATCAGCAGTCTTGCTGAATGAAAAAACTGGCACCGGATTGAGGTGATTGGGCAATCGCTGATAATCACTCAAATTGATAACGAATTCCATGTCCGGAAGATTCTGTTTCGTTTGCATTAGAAAATGTTCTATACCATTGCACCTTCCAGGGTAGAAACACTTTTTTTGTCGGTACAGACGGTTGTTGATAATTTGAAAGTGTATTCCAGTTCCACCCCATAAGTTTTTTGCATTTTCGAAGTCTTTTCTTATTGATTCCATTTTTGAAGGGCTCCAAGTCTCGATCCATCTGAGGTTCATGGCATGTGCAGGTCTTCTTGACACATGGTTTGAAAGCACGTTGAGCATCCTTCATATTTTTTATATACTGTCTCCATCTAATATCTCTTTCTTTGTCAGCTTGAACGGGTGAGATTACCAAATAAATGCCTACAAAGGCAAATATTAACTTCATTATTTTCATTACAAAATGTCTCAGTGACTTCTCTGTCATTCTAGAATCTTCCAGACACCATCAACGTCTTTACAGCTGTTGTGGGTGGAATGATTTATTGACGTAATTCTAATGCACGTTGTGTGAGATTTTGCAGACTTTTATTGATTACATTTAATGACCTGATACTTATGCCAGATGCACCAAAGATATGCCGTATTTTATTGAATAGCCGCCTGAGTATTTATTAACTTCAAACTGCTCATTCACCGGGCGCTTTATTCAAGGCCAGCGGTATTGCAAGGCCGGGCTTTATCACAGTAATACTGCAAGTGGCAAGTTGATTAATATGTATTTAAACCACGAGGTGCCATTTTGCTTGAAACTTGGTTATTATTTGGCGGATTTTGCTGCTTGTGGATTTAATTCTACTCTGGTGTCAGCTAGTGAACACTAGAGTAAATGGATTCATATTTTCCACGTAAGTGTTACCTGGGACCCATGATTTTTTTTTCATCTCAGAATTCAACTATTTACTACTTAGTATCTAAATGTGACTTCTAGAAAGGCACAAACCAAAATTTTAATATTATGATTATGCCTACATGTGCACATGAACATCTTTTGGAATTTGCGCAATAAAAATGTCATTGTAATGTATGATATTCAATTTTTACTCATCATACACATATTAAATATTATTCTATAGCATGTGCTAAACTAAGCTTTTGATAAATGAAGTTGCAAAACACTGATTAGATTTTCTTTGATTATGTCACTCATTTGATATTGCCATTTTGTTTTATTTTATTTTATTTTATTTTATTTTATTTATTTATTGAACCTTCCATTGGAAGACAGAACGTAAAAATAAAAATAAAATAAAAGAGAGTTAAAAAGTTAAGAAAATATCACTGATATTGCTTAAAACGGTTATAAAAACATGTCAAGCATTTGATTATTGTCCCAGTTTTATAGTGGTGGTGTGGTAAAATAAAGTGAACGATGTTCAACGTTTCTGAGCAACGTGGCACGACCCCCAAACTGCTGCCACCAAAGCAAGAAGCCACAGAGTCCAAAATGGGTGCAAGCAAAGAAAGCTGCTGCCCAGAACGTTGGGGGTCAACTATCGCGGCAAGAAGGGAAAGGCTGCTCACTAATATTTTGTAATCAAATTTAATTTTGAATGTCGTCAAGTATTATTCTCTAATTGTCTGTTTCTACCTTTGTTAAATCTGTATTTTAGTTATTTATTATTCACTTTATATTTATTTTATTTAGAATTTAAATTGGAATATATTTTCAAATATTTTCGCCATTTAAACAATTGTCACCCTGAATATCAAGGGCACAATATATTGCTCTAAAACTTGCTTTTGAGCAGAGGAGGAACCGATATTACATAGAGTGACAATTGTGTATAACTCATTCATATGGTAATCATAATCATCTGTTTTGTAACTAGTTCTACTAGAGTAGAACTATATGTAACTCTTGAAGTGCATAAGTTGATGCCAAGAAAAAGATATATACTCACGCTGTCATTATTATGTTTGTTTTGAAATAATATGATGTGTACTGTATGTCTCTTGATGTTGAGTTTCACCTTCTGTGTATATTTTCATGTCATCTGGCTGAAATTGCCCAGTAATTATCATAATACAATTTCAAATTACGTGTGCTATGTAGACATTAAACAGTTTAAAATCGATGTCATAATAATATAAGGGCAATCAATGTTTGTTTGCTGGACTTAGAGACGGATTCCTACGCAGGAGCACCACAAGTTACCTAAAACGAGCATCCTAATGTTCACAGAACTCATTTTGTGTGCATTCATGAGTTTTTTTTTACTTACATTGAAAGACGACTCATATTATTGTTATTATATTTCTTTTTTCTAGTGCTAGTACTTGTCAAAATAAAACAAAACACATATATCAAATTTTAGTCTAAATTGAGAATTTGATTTTAACGTTTTTAATGAAAGACAACTAACACTCAAAGGTTATTGCTGCCCAATCGCTGCCCAATCGCGGTCTAACAGCGGTGGGTAATCGTTGATGTGATTATGCTGCCACCTGTTGTGACATTTTGTAACTTAAAGCACCGTCTCACAGTCGTCCTTAATGCTACAGTCACACGGCATGATACGGACCTGCGGATGCTTGCATAATGGAAATACGTAAATATTATGAAAATACGCAGCAGAGAGACCCAAGATCCCACCTGTGGACATCAGTAGATGGGACGTCGTAAAACTGCGGATCCTGCGTATTAAGTCACGGATAGATACGTATGCTTACGGAGGATACGTATACTTGCGGATGCTTACGTATTTGTTACCCGCAAGCATCCGTATCCACCGTAAGTGGCCGTGTGACTGTAGCATAACGCTTCTGCAAGTTGGCCACACGCACTGTTATTCAATTACAGCTATGTTTGTGATATGTTTTTGAATACAAATTGAATTCAACCGTGGCACGGTGTTTGACAGCGAAAAGCAGATACGGTTAACAGTTGCTATCTGCATAGACAGCGAAATGATTGATAAGAAATTGGTACTGTCTACTATCTTCCAAACTTCCTCTCTCACATCTCTCCTGCAGGCATATTCCTGTAAATGTTTTTAATTTTTTATTTTCTGAAACCGCTAATTTTGCATGAAAATGCCCACTTTGTTCCTTTCTTTCTTTCTTTCTTTCTTTCTTTCTTTCTTTCTTTCTTTCTTTCTTTCTTTTTTCTTTTTTTTTTTTTCTTTTTTGTGGGGGTGTGGGTTTGTGTGTGTGTGGGGGGGTCGCAAATGCAGAACATAAATAGCATGTTTCTGCGCAAATTATCAGAAGGAGACAAATGAAAAAATATTTGATGTACATGTACGTATGACATTTTAGGGACTCCTTACATTTCAGGTGTGAATTTAACTTAGCTTTAAATAATGTTCTCATCAATAATTTAGAAGTTTTATTTATTTAGCTCTTGGCTTCCAACCACATAGATAGATTAGAAAGGGAAAACCTGTGTCTTTGTGCTAAGAGTTCTTATGTAACACAGTTTGCGTCGTAAACAGAGTGCAAATTGATCGTAGTACTAAGCCGGTTAGAGCGTTAACCAAAGTACAAATCTAATTAAACATACCTTTTGTATGTTTGATGCGTCCTTAAACAACACATTTTGTATACTTAGCTTAACCGAAGTTTTAACTACTGAAATAGCTATTGACAACATGTTTAATTACCTTTAATTAAGACTAAAAACGTGTTGATTGCTTCAAACAGCCTGGGTGATTATGATTGTCTAAACATGCCTAGATAGATATGCCAGATAAATGTCAAAGTACAGTAGAACCTCCAATTACGACCACCTCTATAATAAGACCACTTTTAACGGTCCCAAACTACCAGAATGAGCCTGTACAAGAGCCTCTGTTGAGATGTTGGTCCCAAAGGTGGTCCTAATAGAGGTTCTACTGTTCTCATCATCGATGGCAGCCATCTCTGTTGAAATTTATAGCATTTTTGTACTTTTAGTTTTTTCTTTCTATGCTATATTTTAAATAATCAAGAATGTTAAAATGTTCAACAAGTTTTTTTCATCAATCGAGAGCTTTTCCGCTTTGCAGAGCCCTATTCTGTGGTGCTGAAAAGCTTTAAACTAAAAACATATTGAACATTTTAACATTCGTGATTTAAGATATAGCATAGAAAGAAACACAAAAATGAGACCATATATGCTATGTATAAACTGCATGAGATTACTAATATAGAATTATATAGCCCTCTTGCAGCTCATAGTAAACATGAGTCTTATTAACTCCAAGGACAGCAATGGCATGGCAGATTCAGGTTTCTAGAAAAGGGGGATGGTGGGGTGGGGTGGGGGCGCACTTCAGGGATTTGATGGTTTTGTACCGCGATTAATGTAAAAATAACTGAAAATGAAGTATTTTGGTGGAAAGGGGGGGGGGCTGATCTGCCCATGGCCTGGAAATTTGATTTCCAAAGCGCAAGTGGCAGTGGAAGCACACTGTAGGCTATGCCTGTGATTAAGGTTGGGTGAGGCCAGTAGGCTAATAATAGTATCAAGGCGGAAAGAGCCATTGCGTATGATTGATACAGGTGCAACTTTTTATGCTTAGGAGACCCTCCCAAACATTAATTAAAACATCACAATGGTGTGTGGGTGATTTTGACAATTAGCCTAGAGAGTTTGAAAATTGTGCAATAGGGGTTTTTTTTTTAAAAATTTCCCCAAAAAAAACCCTTTTGGGGGGGGGCCCCCCCAAAAAAAAATTTTTTAAAAAAATTTTTTGGGGTTTTTTTTTTTAAAAAAAAAGGGGTTTATGACGCCAGGGGCCCCCCCCTTTTTTTTTTAAAAAAAAAAGTTTTAAAATTTTTTTTTTTCTTTTCCCAAAAAAAAATTTTTTTTTTTTTTTTTTTAAAAAAAACAAAAAAACCCCGGGGGAAAAAATTTTTTTTTAAAAAAAAAAAAAAAAAAAAAATTTTAAAAAAAAACCCCCCCCCCCCCCCAAAATTTTTTTTTTTAAAAATTTTGGGAAAAAAATTTTGGGCCCCAAAAAAAATTTTTTTTTAAAAAAATTTTAAAAAAAAAAAAAACCAAATTTTTAAAAAAAAAGGGAAACCCCCGGGGGGTTTTTTTTTTTTTTTTATTAAAAGGTTTTAAAATTTGGGGTTTTTAAATTTTTTTCCCCTTTTTGGGGAAAAAAAAAACCCCCCAAATAAAAAAACCCCCAAAAAGGGGGATCCCCCCCCGGGGGGAAAAAATTTTTAAAATTTAAATTTTTTTTAAAAATTTTTTTTAAAAAAAAAAAAAATTTTAAAAGGGTTTGGTTTTTTTTAAAAAAAAAAAAAAAAAAAAAAAAAAAAAAAAACCCCCCCCCCCCCCGGGGGGGTTTTTTGGGGGGGAAAAAACCGGAAATTTTTTTAAAAAAAAAAGGGGGCCCCCCAAAAATTTTTTTTGGTTTCTGTTTTTTTTTTTTTTTAAAAAAATTTAAAAAAAAGGGGGGGGGGGGGTTTG
>CM032659.1:18090152-18169505 GCA_019095985.1 Streblospio benedicti
ATCTTAAGCAAATACAAGTAAAATAGTAGTAAGTAAAACACAAACGAAGCGAAACACAAACTTCACATAAAAGGAACGCTGTTTTGAAACACCGAGTGGACTCGGTGACTGTTGATCATGTTGTAAGGTCATCTGCGGAGTGGAATGGGCTTGAAATATTTGAGACAGGGTAGACCCTGAAAGTTTGATTCTATCTTAAAGGGCAATATCCAGGCAGGCTCCATTACAACAAACAGTATACTCGTCAACACCATGCGTGATCCTTTCCCCCATCATTATATATGTGTATGTCTATTCCATTTTACTTCCACTTTCATGTTTTAACTACATGTATGTGCAATTCTTTTTACAACTTATTGGCAGCATTGATATGCCTGTGATAAACGAAATAAATCAAACCAAATAAAGAAAAACAACAACACACGAATGCAGCCGATCGCCGGTCGCGTGGCAAAACGAGAGGTTAGTGATAGATATAAGAATTTAAAGATTCCAACAGAAACCATTTGGACTCATATTTTGACGAGACTTGCGAAAAGAGCGAAAGTCTCGCCAAAATGTGAGTCCAAGTGGTTTCTGTTTGTATCTTTAAATTCTTGTATATATCATGAATGAAGAAACCCAAGATGAGAGAAGTGTTCATTCTTTGAGAGGTTAGTGGTCACCAGGCCGCCAGTGTGGTCAATATTACCAGGTACATCACGCTCAAGCATGATAAATAAGGAAGTCGTGTTGAACAACAAGACGCTCTGTTTCGCATGGTGGTTGAATTGGTACCTTGTCGGTGAATTGATGGTCAGATTGGAGTGAAGATGGAGATACGTTTGGAGGGTAGAAACCGGATATCATGGATTAAGGAGGTTGTCACGATACAAATATAAGGGGGAATGACACAGGGATCCCGAGGGCCATGTTTCACTATATTTTGACACCTAATCTCCATGGTCCACTATAATTTCTCGTGTTCCATGTTTCATTATGAAAGTGACCCCAAGCAGATAATTTTGAACACATTTATCAGCAATTCTTATGATCCATGTTCAACTATATTTGCCCCCATGTTCCACTATCCTGTGTTTATTCTATTGTACGTATTTCCTTAATATTTTATTTTGTTCAGTTTAAGATAAGGCACGGTAAATGATATCTGTATAAAAGCAAATTATGCGTATATTATGTTGCTGTTCGTTATTTTGGATATTTATATTTCATTGTCATTTTCTATAGTATTGCCAATGTTCTTGTGATTGATAAAAGGGTTTATTTGCAGAGCATAAATGCTATTTTTCTTGTCTATACTTGGTGTTTATAAATTGAGCTTTGGCGGTAAACTGAAGAAGATCCGGGAAGGATTGAAAGCTATCGAGGTATTGCTATAAAAATGGCACAAGATTGAAGCGTAAACGTGTACATTAAATTGAGCTTTTGCATTATCTAATATCTCACTAGATCTTGTGTACTGGTTTTGAATTTCGCTGGTAGAAAAATACACTGTTGTTTGACGTCAAAGAAGAATTTGGCACAAACTTTCTGTAATTTCTGCTATTACTATACTTACAAAATGTATGTGTTTAAAATATGTTACTGGTTTTACAGCATACTGTAATAATTGTAATGTAGATCTATCAATTATGTACTTTTAGTGAAAACTTATCTCTGTGTACATGTTTTGCAATATAAAACATAACATAGACATTATTTTAAGTAAAAGATTTATTGGATATAATTGTGTCATAGACACATCCTGAGCAATAATGAAAAAAAAAAAAACAAGTTACATTTGATAAGTACAACCATGGCAGTATTACCATGTACAAATACATTTTTATACAAAGTACAATAAAAATTACTTTCATAGTCAGCATAGAATAAAACAAAAACAAATATTACATATTATACAATATTCAATAAAAAGATAGATCATAGTCATACGATTACAACCTTATGGTCAGTTCCCTGTTGGGGTTCTCATCCTTTGTATAAAACATAATATGTATAAAACACTATGTACTTTTAGTACGAAATAAAACAAACAACATAAAAATGTCACATTTTGTATTCTATGTTGTTCTGTCTATGTTATGATTAGGGCTCTGTAGAGACGAAAAGCTTAAATAAAACCTTTTAGAACAAATGTTGACCATATTTATGTGTTTGGAGATTATGATAGCATAGACAGAACAACATAAAATACAAAATGAGACCTTATGCTATGTATAGGATACATGAAATTAGTAATATAAAACTGTCAATTTAAACCTCCACATTATATTTTGCATCCAATTCAAACAAGCTCAGCGGCCTCTCTCTTTCTCTTCCTGTTGGGGACAGCATTGAGCAGTGCGGGGTCAGCCAGTGTCCTCACTACCTCTGTGTCCAGCCCCTCCCAGTCACTGATGCTCCTGTGTTTACCCCGGGCGGCCTGGTACGGCCCCCTTTCGGACCTCAGAAGAATGATGGCCACCACCGCCACACACGGCAGCAGGTCTGTCTCTTGGTAGCCGAAAATCTTCTGCAGCTCTGGTGACCACATGCTCCGGCCACCGGTGTCAGCATCGTTGTTTATGTTATTATCATCGCCACCATCCTCAACAATCATCATATCGTCATCGTCGGGGCTAACATCAGCAGCACTGCCATGGCCGCTATCTTCTTCACTATTGCTATGATGGTCGCTACCGTCCATATCATCATCGCTAACGTCACTAAACTGGCCACTCTTGCACGCATCACTGTCATCCGAACTATCCGCTTCATCGTTCTCCGGATAGCCATATTCTCCTATTATTTTGCCAACAACGTACAAGCAGCTAGCAGCCACCATTGACGCAGGGAACTGGGCCATTCTATAGTCGTGGAGCGTGAGGTCGAGCAGGAAGTTGGCCAAGTCCCATACACAGCTGCTGCCTGTGATGATGTGATCCTCTGGAAGGGAGTTGATCAATGCAGGGAGGAAGTCCGTGGGTAGAGGCCTGTATATCTGGAAGTCCAGCACTGCCAGTACCAAACGTTCCATGTGCAGGACTTCCTCGGGCTCATGACCATTAGGTTTGAGCCACTCTCGGTCCAGCATGTCCAGAACGGCGTCGATGGATCTATTACTAGTTGTATTCTCTTCGACTTTCACGGCGATGAGGAGGCACGCGATGCTGAGCGGGAATTTTGTGTCTGGCCACACGAGATGCCGGACAACAAAGGCGTCCAAGAGGTGGGCGGCGAGGTGGAGAGACGCCTGCCCCAGGCCCAGAGCGTTGTGGATCGCTGTCAAGCGGTCAATCAGCTGGGAGCGCTGGGAGAAGGTCAGGCCGGTGCCCTGGAGAAAGTTGTAGGGCAGCACGTGCTTCTGCTCCTCCTGCTGGATGTGCCTCAGTTTAGTCAGCTGGGCTTCCTCAGGGGCGTAGCTGGCGTCGTAACGATCCATGATGGCCTCGGCACGAGCTACAAGTGTAAAGAGACAATGTTAGCAACGAGCATATGAATGTGGCTGGTCGATCAGCTGTAATAAATTATGATAATTATTTGCGCATGCGCATAGCGTATAAAACCCCGACCTGCTTTTGAAAGAAGCCACATTAAAAATTGACTCGGGCACTTTGCTAAAGTCGAATTTTTGTACATGTGTATTTTTGGTAGTTAGGATATTGGTAGGGGACATGTATACTAAGTTTATTACTTATGTTTTTTCCCGGTACACAGTCGCTTTGCCGATTATGTCACTGGATAGAGTTTATTGCGTGTAAACAAAACAAAAACATATATTAAACGTGTAAATATATTCATTTGATTTCATATGTCATAAAGATTGATTAATTTTGTAAAAATCCATTTGAAGCTTGTTGTCTGAATTTTTCGGACATATTTTCATGTCCATCTTCTGATACTTCCTTCTGTTTCTAGACGGCAACCCGTGACATTGAAGAAAGTCAGTCAGTGGTTGTTGTTCTGAGACTTAGGGGAGCGAAAGACCACAACTCGTGCCCACGAACCACCTACCATAGCAAACACTGACTGACTTCCTCAAATGTCACGTACTGTCACCTAGTGACAGAAGGAACTCTCAGAAGTTCATGGAAAAATGTCCGAAAATATTCAGACAGTAAACCCAAAAGCTTGCATTTTCACAACATTAATCAATCAGTCTTTATAAAATTAAACGTTAAAGTTTATTTATGTGCTTACAAAAGAAAATGTAACTAATATTAACGTGACCACAGTATTCGAAGGTACAACTTACGCTGTCGGCTACCCGAATAATTGCCTTTAAACTAAATTGTTCCTTGCATTCAATATTGAACATTGGACATCACTAACGTATCCCTACGAAGTCGCACGGTGTTCTTGCCGCTGAGTGACCATTGTATATGTAACTGGTCAGCAAAGTAGGCAGAACGCCAAGTGTTTACATGTAGGGCATTTTAGTATACAAAGTGTTAGCACGCCAACGTGTGCCCGATTGCGTAATGCCATTGCAGACAATATTGTTAGTACTTTGGAAGCGTGAATTTAATAGACACTTAACCAAACTGGGCCCAACATCATGAACATAATTACAATACTCAAAAAAGACCTATAAACAACTGGAATAAACACTTTGGTGTTTGTTATATTTTTGAATAAGTTTTCTTTCTATCCTATTTTAGTAACGAATATCCAACGAGTCATGCATGTATAAATTTGTTAAAACCTTTTTTTTATAACCATAACATATAAATTAGGCCTCTTTAAAATTGGAAAACTAAATTTTGTAAATTAGGACTTGTTTGATAATGGACATCAAAATAGCATGCAAAGAAACCTAATATAAAAATGCGACAATATGCTAGGAATACATTCATATGAACTAATCATTACTTTTTCAAGGGCAGCTCACAATTTGTGACTTTCATTTTGCAAATAGACGGTCACAAAGTTCATGCGCAATAACTAGTTTGATGACTTAGTGTATAGAGCAGATAGGTCCCAATTAATGTACATCAAATGTGTGCCTAACCCTCAATCAACGAATTGAACATAGGCCTACGATATGCAGCTTTTTTGCGAAATTTGCCTCAACCACTGTAAGCAGCTACTCCGCCACTTTACAAACTTTCATCGTGAACGGCGATATCGGTCATACACAGTCACCGTTAAGGTGAAGGTTTTTAGTGGATTGAAATTGATGCACAAATTTTGACAAGCCGAAAAAAGTCAAAATCACCTTCTCCAGAGAAGTGACAACAATTTTGGGCCAGAGCTATGCAGAAGTGTGCATTTAGACTGCATTAATCATGGAGCATAGTGAACAAGGTAACTTTTGGAACTGATGCTTCTGTTTCATGCTCCCATTGCTTTAGATTGTAACCGCAGTGGCAGCACTTACGTTTAAGTTAAGCAAAAATACCCAAAATAGCCAGAAGTGCGCCATTCCCAACCGAAGGAGACATTCACTCCAAATTTGAGGCCAGATCACCTACGATCCACCTAAAATTGACTCTAAGCCTTGGGCATGTTCTTGAATATTTGGAGCTAGCATCTGCTCATTTCAGAAATGAGGGGTTAGACATACACCATATTCAAACAATCATTTATGCATCAACTAGAACACAAAATCCACTGCAAGAACACCATCCAGTGGATATTTGATTCTTGACAGGAGTGTATTTTGGGAAGGACTTTTGCAGCAATTACATAAGTATCAATGGGACACATTACATGACTTTATTCTGGCAGAAGGGGGTTTCCCTGGGCCACAGTTTTGTTATCACGACACCCAAATATTGGTCACTCGGTGTAATCACTACTTGGCGGTGATTTGGAGGTGAATTTTCGGAATGATATACTACAGATTGTAAACTGTTTTGGTGTTTTAGAGACACACACAAGTGTCTAAAGGGAGCAAATAAGAGCAACCGTCAATATAGAGGCGCGAAAAAGAATTCTCTATGTGCAGATTAGCTGGTCTCGAATTTGTCGAAATGTAATGAAAATTAACGATTTATCCTTATAATGTTAACACTGTCGCAACTTAGTACAAGATACACAAAACCATCTACCCCCTACAAATATAATCATCTGAAGTCCAAAACCTTTAAAAACCTAACTCGTACACAAAATAATGTAAGATTGTATATACAAAACTACCTTTATATATGATAAAAAGCAATTACCTTTCAAGAGTTGTTCAGTATAGGATGTCAGTCTCCGTTGTAGGAACAGCAATTCACTTTTAAAATAACTTCTAAATCCTTCGTTTGAGAGATGGCGCGACTTTGTGAACGATATGGGCTTCCAATGGGTTATGAAGATTCAATCGTGAATGTGAGGGTATTTACACCGGTAGGTCGTTCCCACCGACACATATCACCCGCTAGCTGACCTCTTGCCGCTGATTGGCTGAGAGATAGTCATGTGACCACTCCTCCATGGGTAAGGCTGAATGTGGCCTAACCCGTCTAACAGCACTGTAAGTAACTGCTAACTGATCTTAGCCGGTTAGGGCGTTAGACCAGAGTACAAATCTAATTAAATATGACATTTTGTCTCCTTGAAGTATCCTTAAACAATACAATTTGTATGCTTAGCGTAATCAAAGCTTTAGCTACTGACATAGATGTTGACAGCATGTTTAATTACCTTTAATTAGGACTAAAAACAACCTTTTGAGTTTAATTACATTTTAAACATAACTGAAGTCATTGTTGGTCAGATTATATATTTATCGCCATGTATTATATAAACAAAGAAGCACAATTTCTACAATTCGGAAGAAAATGGATTTGATGAATTTCGAATCACTAGCAATTCATATACAATAAGATATTTTACAAAGTGTTGTTGTCTTTTTCTGCTATTCAAAGTAAGCAACAATTATCACTGTTCACTGAAGTTTCAACATACGTAGCACTAGCACTGTTGACTGACTTCGAGACTCCTTTTCAAACCTGTTCAAATCCACCATCTACCAACTGACTAATCAACATAAAATGATCTTCATGAAACAGTTGTCCTTCTGGCTTCTATCTCTTCCCTATAACACCGCATTATGCCATCATTTAGTTTATTACAAACATGTATATTTCATTTCTATGGCTCCGTTCAACCTAATTTATTTATCCTTAGTTATTCAATTTCAAAGCCATTAAAAGGGATTACACATATTTAATATTTCGTAATTGGTGGGTGATGAGCAAAGCTACCTCACATTGCTCTGGTACTACATGTATATGTTGAATAGAGACACGTCAGGCGAGTGAACGCTAATGTGATAGATAAGCATATCTCTATTATGGTAGCAATAATAATATTATATGCTGTATGCTCCTCAGGGAGTTGAGAAATATATAATGTGACAAGGATGCTGCCAACGACCTGGTGTAGATGTAAAGTCGCTAAAAGCGACAAAATTGTTCATTGCGACTGTAAATAAGAACATTTTACATAATTCCTCGGACGTAGACTTCTAATTAATCGGGGATAGAAAATTCAATTATTAAAGCTTTGATAATTACTTTGAATTTAAATAGTTGTGTGTAATGTTGTGTTCAATATGTATAGATGTGTATGGGAACTGAAAACCCTTACAAGCGCGAAATTGGGTGCAGTGTTGCAAATTTCGTCGCTTCAGCTTTGTAGGAACAGCAACGTCAATACTATTCCCGTTATATTCATTCACAAACCGCACTTGATGTTAATTTGCTTACATTATATCAACCTTTCAAAGCAGAAACAATCCTCGGTGAAACTACAGCATTTCTATATGCGTATCCCCGAATCCTTGAATAGCACATGGCTATAGGAGCACCACTAGTATCATGACTTTAGTTTACACCACCCATATGTTGTTATTCAGCCCAATACGCTTTTCTATTATTGAATTGCAGTGACCGACATGTATCTGTATCGTGACCACGTCTGCAGAAATTTCATGCTGGGTTTACGCGGCACTAGCGCTCGTGGCTGCCTGTTTAAGGGCATGTGGTGGTGATAGGCTTGAAAACGTTAGGAAGACGTAATAAAGAGGTATGGCCAGAGATGTTTGATATGGTCCTGTTTGCTTGCGACCCGCGAGTATGGTTAGGGATGCTGTGCATTTGGCCAAGCTCGTTGTTCATAAAGGTGGAACTGTGTTACACTTAGGGGCGGGGGTGTTTTGGTCAAGTTTCGGATTTTCTATATTCTTTGGGGTTCTAGGATCTTGTGTGGCGTTAAAAATACATAGCAGAGTTCACACTTTGATATTATATAATAAATGTTATTTTATGGCATATTTGAATAAATGTCGCGAATCACTTTGTAGATGTTCTGTGATTATGGGAATATCTTACGTGTATTCTAAATGTAACCAATAGAAATTCTTGCTGCGATTCTCTCTTTTGTATGAATATTTAAATTCATGACAAACAAAGAGTGCTGGTCTTAAACGTTATTGCACAAAGTTCCAACTAGTCAAGTACAATACAGGGTGGGAAGCGGGGGGAGGGGGGGGCGATAGAACTTTTTACGGGCCCTAGCATATTGGGAGGGTCGGAGGTATGTTTATTGATCTGTGATTTACTGTGCAAACACTATACCATATACATTTACTACTATTATATAGAAGGGTAACTAACGGGCACAAATACAACTTGCGGGTTGGTTTACTGTCAAATGAAGCTAAAAATGTGGTAGATATATTCAAAGCGTGACTGCATAGGACTGTGTCAGCTTACTTTAATATTAAGTGATAAAGTATATGATAGAGCATAAATTTAGCCTGCAACAGATGCCCTGGCGCCGATGTTTTTTGTATCTCTTAGTTACCCTTCTATACAATAGTTGTAATGTGTATGGTATAGTGTCTGTAAATCATTGAAATAAACACACCACATACCCCTCTCGTGATGCTAATAATCAGTATGAATCGATCAGACATCTGCTGTTGTAAATTTGAGCTCATTTTAGTTTCTATTCTTTGCTGCAATAATACACGATTTACCACAATTTCTGCAGCAGGTGAATAACCAGAGGCCTCTTGACGGTTACATTAGTAATCACTGCATGTTTTAAACATCTGATAAGGCGGCTTGATAATAGACGAATTAAGGAACATAGTACAATAGGTAATTTCTAGATATTAGAATATATGTATCATCTAAGGATAAACTCTTTAACCACATATACTATCCAATTGCCACAAAACTTCCGCTATCCAAGAAAGGTTTTATGAACTGAAAACATTTTACCAACACCTTACAGGCCCGTAGAAACAGAATGGGATTGGTAAGGACATTTGAAAATTGTGGCCTAACTAATAATAAAATAAAAATTGAAATGAAAAATAAAAGAAGAATGAGAGCTATTCGTGTGTAAAATTGCCTGATCTATTATTCTCGATCTGTTCGTGAAATTAAAAAACAAAATAGAAATATGTAAATAAGGTACTGATGTTCATTCTTAATAACATGAACTAAAAGCGATTTCCGAGTTACATGGAAAACTGAAAATAATTATTCTAAAAGTACTATTCAATATGCTAGTGCTAATTTATGGAGAACTTTACCTACTGATGTTAAAATAGCTAAAACCTTTTTTACATTTATAAAAGACTATTCAAGGATTATTGTACAGGGGAATATAATTTATAACTAGTTAAAATGTCACTTTTTTCAGTTTGTATTTTACACAAGTCATTGGCCTACTGTGACTTGTTGTTTCTATAACGTTTTAATCATTTTGTGAAACAAATGCTATTGTTAACTTATAATCATAAAGTATTATACACGTGGAGAGGAACTTGATAAGTAATCCACTTCTTTCCTGCCCAGCCATTTGCATTATTATTTATTTGTAATTTTAAATGTTTTTGTGTTTTTATGATTATTGTAAATTGCATGAATTTTATATTGTTAATAATTTTTATACATATGGCTAATAAATAAATAGATAGATAAATAAATGAATGAATGAACGAACGAACGAACAAACGAAACAAACAAAAAAATAAAAATAAGATAAGTAAATAAATAAATAAATAAATAAATAAATAAATAAATAAATAAATAAATAAATAAATAAATAAATAGCATTGTGATGTGTACTACGTTTATTTAATAATGATGCACGATGTTTAGCCTTTGTAGCTCTTTGTGACTTCCTACAAAATTAACTTTCATATACAGATACTCTTATTATATTCATTTCCTTGAATGTCCCATGTGCGGAAAATGTAAGAATCTGTGTCAATAGCATGATAGTCTCATGCTGATGGGCTTTATGCCACTTTGTGCCACTGAAAAAGCGTTACTGGTTATGGCTAGTATTGGTATAGATTAGTTTTGTATGTAAGCATACTGTGAAATTCGAATCTATGCAGTGTTACAACTACAATGTATAACTATTTGTAATAGATGTCAAACATTTCATTGTTCAATGTGATGAAGCAAAGCAAAGCAGTAAAAGTAGTATTTTATTGGTAGAGTTCCTAAGAAACATTCCACAACTCGGCTAGAACAATGTACTATCAATAATCAGAACAGACGCGTTTGGCTGCAACGTTTATTCTTCTTTGGTGTGAGGTGGAAAACAAATAAAAAAGTAACCATAGAAACGACACACATTGCGTTGCCACTGATAAGATGTGAACATCAATAGATTATGAAAATATTGCAAAGTTAAAGAATAATACTAAAATGTATATAGAAGATCAACTGTTGTATACACAATTAAAACCAGCTTTGCAATTCACATTTCCATTTGTTGTAATGCAAATGCATTGTCTGGGTTCTGCTCCAAAAGAAGAAGACTTTTTTGGTAGCTAATCAGCTAGCCATGCAATTGAATTGACATATAAAATCCCATTTCACATCAAAGAATCAGTGATGATAATGATACAATATCTTGCAACTTGTACAGAGAATGTTCTAGCGTATGAAGACTAAGTCCAGGAACGATCAGCCTTGATCAGAGGAAACTGTCACTGTTTTCAGCCTTTATCACCGTGAAGAAGAGCGCCGGGTGCGTTGTGTTCGGACGGGATGTGTCGTTTGTGTTGATTGGTCCATTTGATGCAGTCTGCAAGACACAAGAACATTGGTTTGTCATGAGTTGAAACACAGCCCGCAAATGGAGGGTGACAAGGCACATAACATAACATAACATAACCAACTCAACAATCCCAAGAGATAAAAGACAATGTTATTGTGATTTCAATTGGAATACTAAGTAGCTGCGCGTTACAATTTGCAGTACTTACACACAGTGTGATATCAAAGCGGTATGCAATAACAATATTAATACAGTGAATTTGCTGTATTTGTAAAAAAACGAACTAAATTACCGAGAACCATTTTTAGATAACATTTTCAATGACGGTGTGTAATCTGGATCTATAAATCTATGGACCCACCCCACCCCCAAATATCTAGAGAGTTTTTCTGTATCAAATAAACGTCTGCCGCCTCCCAGCACCTTCCACCCTCTGCCACCCCTCCCAAAAACTAAAACCTACCCCCTTCTCCCACCTTCTCCCACCTTCGCCCACTAGCCTATACCCCACCCCAATACCTCAAATCACCAACACCCTTCCCCACCCTCCCACACCAATACCTCAAATCAACCCCTCCCACTCCCTCCCCCAACCCCCGCCCCTCACTGACCCGTGCTGGCGGTGGCGGTGTTAGCGCTTGCCGGCCCCGAACAGGTCGGGCATGTTGATGACGGCGTCCAGCATGCCGCTGTTCCTCTTGTCGCCGGTCTGGTGCTGCCCCGCGGCCCCCTCCTGGTGCAGCAGGATCTGCAGCATCTTGGCCGCGTACTTGGCCAGCTCCTGGAACAAGTGGTTATTATCACTGGTGGTTAGTTCTGGCAGGGCGGGGAAGGGTGGGGTAATGCATCCTACGTCTATGTGGGTAAAAATAATAATGAAAAAAAAACACGTATCTAAAGGTGGTTTTGTTGCAGTTATTCATCCACATAGTAGACAGTTTAAGCGCACCTGCTCTTCATGGGAAACCAGGATATTGTGCTTGGTAGCAAAAACTGTGTTCGCAGGATAATTGGCTAAAAGTGACTACTAAGTCACCCATTTAAAAACAAAACAAACAAATGCCACCCTATGCCACCTTATAAAAGGTGTTGCAGATACCCCCATTGAAAAATATGAGTTGTCCCTTTAAAAGTTATTCACTATATCAAAACATTAAAAACAATAACAAAAAAAAAAAAAAAACAAAAAAACAAAAAAAAACAGATGGAAATGTGTTCAAAGTGACTTTAAACCTAAGAACAAAGCAATGTTTGCCATTTACATTATACATATATAGTGCAGCTAATGCCAGCTCCTAAAATACCACACACGCAATAATATATGCAGTTTCAGTGGTGCAGATTCAGTGTTATGCTTCATTGACTTGTGGTTATCTAATGCCACGACTGACCATTAAATCATCGTTGTCCTTTGCACGCAATTGTGCAATGCATGGATGGCTGAATCAAAGTTTTTCAAATGAACAATGTTGTTTGTGCAGTTAGTGACGTAGCAACCCACTGTTTACATATATGTATGTATACAAATAGCAGTATTCAAGAACATGTGAACTTTACTCAGTGGGCCAAGACATAGGATACATTTGTATCTGACTTATCCCTCTTGACCCATTTCGAAAATATTACGGAATGAAACACCAATGCTTCGGCGAAAGAAAGTTATGCCACAAAAAGTGAGTTTGATTAATGTAAAATAATGTTGTGGCTACCGTCTTTTCCATCATTTAATAAATTTTTCAAAAGTTATAATGATTCAGTTTGGCTTAATCATTCTAACTTTATAAGCTGTTGAAAATTTTATTAAATGGTGGAAAAACAAATAATATGAGTAGCCACCTACTCTAGTAGAATCCCCTTTGGGATCACTGCTACATGCATGATCTCAATAGAGAGGTGGTATCTATACAGAGGGTTATTTTGGTAGCTTTATGAAAGTTTGGGAGCGTGAAAAGTAGTTTTACTATAGAGGTGATCTCATTATAGAGGTGGTCTCAATTGGAGGTTCTACTGTACATCTTAGTAATTCATGTAAAGTCAGCACGCAGGCGCCGCCTCCGCCTCACCTGTCTGTCCTTGCCGCCCAGGGCGTTGCCGGCCGCGCCGCTGTAGGGCCGGGCGGCTGCGGGGTGCGGCGCCAGCAGACACAGCACGGCCACGGCTACGGCCACCAGCAGCAGGCTACTCAGGGACGGACGCATCCTGCCAACAGCACGGGAGAGGGGGTGAGCGGCGGGGAGGTGGTTCAATGGCATAGTCAGATACGGGTGTGTTTTTTTTAGAAAGGGGGTGGGCGTGGGGGTGGGGGGGGATGTCATAGGTTTCGTATGCGCGATCGATAACAAACGTGGCAAATATCTTTAATAGGAAAATAAGGTATTTTGGAGGGAAAAGGGGGGGGGGGTCACGTGGCCCCTGAGCGCCCCATCCCTTTAACTGGATCTACTTATGGTTGGTGTAATGTCATAGGCAGATCCAGGTTTTTGGAAAAGGTGGGGAGGAGGAGGAGGGGGGCGCACTTTAGAAAAAAGAGGGGGCGCACGTAAGGGATTTCATGAAAACCCCTATGAAAATGAAGTATTTTGGTGGGAAAGTGGGGGGGGCGGGGGGCGCCCCCTGTGCCCCTCCATTGGATCTGCCTATTGTTGGTATGGTTTTAGTTGTGGTGTGTGTATGGTGAAGAGCAGCGGACCTAGTTAATTGTGTGGGTGGTGACTATATTCTGGTTGAACTATGCCCTGGATGCTGTATTTGTACTAAATGCAGCATTCATGATTGGGTCTGTATGGGAGAATGGTATGTAATGGTTGGGCGCATTTGAAAGTTGCCCTGAATAGTCAACAAACAGGCAAAATGCGAACAACCTAGTTCAAATCATAGAGCCTGTAGAGGTTTAATAGTCAAATGTGGACTAAATGACGTTCCGGAATGGACCCAGACGTCAACCAATTGGCTCTATGTGTAATAGGTTCCGTGCAGGCATCAGTTTCAAATTTCAAACTAAATTTGAGCGTCCTTTGTGAAAAATGCAATCTGTACTGGAGCAGCACACCTGACAGAATGACGGACGGATGAACAGATGTACACAACAACAATCATCTTTTAGCACGTAGAAAGATTCAGATGTTTAGAGGGTTAAAATACAATTTCTTTTTGTTCTCCATCTACGTTGCAGTTTAGTCGTTTGCGTTATGAAAGGATTATTAAAAGTATTTATGATGTTTGTTTTCAATTATTCACAAGTGTTTGAACTAATCTTTTTTTATTTGTAATATGTTTTGTAAACTAAATAACTTGTTGGAAATTTTAAGAATTTAATTAGTGATTGATTAAAATATATACTTCAAAAGAAACATTTTTCCTGCATTTGATGTATATAAATTACTAGGTTCAAACCGTCGTGGCATTAGGTGCCACAAAATACAACTGTGTGTGATGTAAGTACTCATATCAATACTCATGTTCATATCGTGGATTATATAGTGGAATCATTAGTACTTTTGCTGATTCAAACGTACCAAGAAATAACCTATCTAATGCCCCGTGATCATGCTCAGTCATGCATAGGATAACTTGCACTGATATTGAATTGAGTTGAATATGGTGCATTAAGTGGTTGTTAACTAGGATGCTGTAAAGATTTAAGAATTTTAAATATTTAAAAAATACTGATAAGAATACATAAACCATTTCTGGATTAATTAATGGAAATTTAATAAAAACAGGATATCTACCTTAATTTACCCTGGTAAAGCGGTTGGGTTAACCAAAGATATAGGCCTAATATCTTTGGGTTAACTGCGGGAGTTACTCGAGGGAGTTACCTCAACGTGATGGAGATCTAGTCTATCGATCTGAACAAATGTTTTTCTGTTGATTATTTCAATTTCTGTAAACTCTTGAACATATATAGAAAACATCGTTTCAGTGTTTTATGATGTGTATCTCTAATCAAAAGTTACATTTTAAAATATAAGAGTTAGTTTACCTGACATTTAGGGACGGTGCAATATTTACCAGGAAGGGGGACCGGTGCATTTGATAGGGGGACAGGTACTTTTTTCAAGGTGCAAAGTAGGGGGACCGGATGATTTTTCATTCTCGTTGGGCATGGGACATGTACTTTTTTTCAGCTGCTGAAATCCCACCTTGACGTAAGCAAATCGGTACAAATTAATCACGCCAATATTCATGGGAGGGGACGCAGACTTTTTTTTATGAATAGAGGTCATGGGACATCAGTTTTTTTTTCATCACATCAGCAGGGGACAAAACCTTTTTTTCAGACAAGTTTTTCGATACGCACCGGTCCCCCTGCCTGTTAAATATTGCACCGTCCCTTATGTCCACAAATTGACAGATTGATATGAGAAAGCACACTTTTTAAAATTTCACTATGAAATTACAACCATTTTATTTAGTGTTACATAAATGTAAAATGTTAATGTACTGGTTTACAGTTTTCTTATATTGCGTTAAACTTGAAGTAAAATATTTCATTATTGTTATACTTACTTGACATATGATAATATTAGTTTTACTTAAGAAGATTTATTTTACTCAGCATTAACTAATATATGAATCTAACATAAACAGTAATTGTGCTAAATTGTTTGTGAAATTCTTAGTATCTTACAGAGGCAAATACTTTTATGAGTAAAAAATCTTAGTTAATAAATTGACTTTTATATTATAATTCAGTATATGATTTATGAAGACACCCCCACCCCCAGGTTACGGGACTGGTATGTGTCAATAATAGGTGTGTATAATTAGGTTGCACATGTTGAAGTTATGTGGCATGTGAAACTTCAATACGTTCATAAAGCAGGTTTTAATTTTGTCATCATGTGCTTTATGAACTAATTGAAGAGTTTGCGTGTGTTCAAGATGTACAATCTAATTATACATGCATAGTGTTGATACATACCTATTAAACCACGAATCTTAGTTCCACATATTCAAATAATCAACAGAAAAAACATTTGAATGGACGGACTATGCCTCCATCTTGTTGGGGTAGCTCCCGGAATCACCCCAACCGCTTGACCCTGGTGATAATTTCAGATCAATTAATGGATTAAGGACACGTTTATGTTGGTCTACTTTATATTAAGGAATCCATCACTTTTAAGTATTGCGAAATTCATTTATAACATAATCATTTTTGTAACATACATATATGTATCCATTATATTTTCAAACTTATTTTGTTTACAGCAACAAAAACACTAGAAGGAACATTCATAAAGAAAACACATAAGCAGGAACTATCAAGAACTCTTAGAATTGACGCAGGGAAGAACTCTGAAATATGGAGGAAGAAAACTCCACTGATGAAATCAGCAGTGAAGATGAACTGGACCTTCTGACGGCAATTTCTCACTATGAACCTATGGACTGTGTCACCCGCTTGATCTCACCAAGCACCATCAACATGCAGGGTGAGAATGGTAACACAGCGCTCCATGTAGCAGTGGAAGTGTACAGATGGGAGCTAGTGCCAGTTCTACTGCAGGGCGGGGCTGATATCAGCATTGTTAATGACCGTCAAGAAACCCCATTAATTTGTGCTGCAGATAAGAATGCCCCAGTAGACATCATCAACCAGCTGGTTTCTCCTCAAAACATCAACATTCAGGATGACGATGGTGACACAGTACTCCATAAGGTTATCGACGACAAAAGATGGAAGCTAGTGCCAGTTCTACTGCAGCGTGGGGCAGATATTAGCATTGCTAATGGCCTTCAAGAAACCCCATTAAATTGTGCCGTAAATCGTGATGCTCCAGTAGACATCATCGCCCAGCTGGTTTCTCCTCAAAACATCAACAAGCAGCAAGACGATGGTGACACAATACTCCATAAGGTTATCGAAGAGAAAAGATGGGAGTTAGTGCCAGTTCTACTGCAGGGCGGGGCAGATATCAGCATATGTAATGACAGTCAAGAAACCCCATTAAATTGTGCCGTAAATCATGATGCCCCAGTAGACATCATCACCCAGCTGATTTCTCCTCAAAACATCAACATTCAGGATGACGATGGTGACACAATACTCCATAAGGTTATCGAAGAGAAAAGATGGGAGCTAGTGCCAGTTCTACTGCAGCGTGGGGCAGATATCAGCATTGTTAATGACCGTCAAGAAACCCCATTAAATTGTGCTGCAAATCGTGATGCCCCAGTAGACATCATCACCCAGCTGATTTCTCCTCAAAACATCAACATGCAGGATGAAGGTGATTGCACAGCGCTCAATGTGGCAGTGATGAATAAACGATGGGATCTGGTGCCAGTTCTACTGCAGCACGGGGCTGATGTCAACCTTTGTGATGACACAAAACGAACCCCATTACATTGGGCTGCAGATCATGACGCCCCAGCCCACATTACCTCCCGGCTGATTTCTCCTCACAACATCAACGCGCAGAATACATTTGGTAACACAGCGCTCCATGTAGCAGTGGAAGAGGAAAGATGGGAGCTAGTGCCAGTTCTACTGCAGCGTGGGGCAGATATCAACATGGAGAATGACAGTCAAGCAACCCCATTACATTGTGCTACAAATCATGATGCCCCAGCCGACATCATAGCCCAGCTGATTTCTCCTTTCAACATCAACTTGGCTAGTGAAGATGGTGATGTTGCGCTCCTTGATGTTGTTGGAGGGGAAAGATGGGAGCTGTTGCCAGTTCTTCTGCAGCACGGGGCAGACCCCTTCTTGTGGGGCATCCTCCCAGAACCACCAAAGCCACTTTCTCTTCAGTCTCTATGCATCGCGACCATCAGGAGCTACATGATAATCAAGTCTGATGAGGCGTTTGAGGGACTCGGACTTCCCCATTTACTTCCTGAGCTCAAGCTAAAACCGTTGGCTGATGAGATAATTGCTGCAAACAACTTTCACATACCATCATTTCCTTGAAATATGCAAATGACCAAGCCATATGTGTTCAAGACTAAAACAGAAGTGCTCAGCGACCACGGCGTCAGTAGGACAACATGGACTCATGGAAAATAAAGATGCTTTAACGAGGTTTACTTTAGATTAAAGTGTTTTATTAACAACAGGAAGTCTTATTTTGTATGGCAAAATAGTTGTGCTCAGTTACACGTTCTAGTGAAAGTATACATAGTATGCTGCTGCTGACATGGTCTCTTAATAATAGCTGTCCATGACTGAAAACATGTATCAAAGATTATAATTAAACTGTATATATTATAGGTCATACACGATGCTACGATTCAGATTCAGATTCACAAGTTAAAGCTGTTGAAAATGTGCTCTAAACCTCGCACATACCTAATATTGTAGTAGATGTGAGGTATCCAAACTGTTATCCGTCTTGTTGTCAATATATATATTTTTTAAAAAAAAACTGTGTATGACAAACTAAGGTTACTCAACCATAGGGTTATAGTACACGCTTTTATATAGTAAATAAACATACATAACAAACAAATTATCACATATGAAAATCTGTTTACCGAACTGTAACTGCTGGCCTCTTTAGCAGTACATGAATTTCACCTATTTCTTGCGCTAATTAGTTCTACAGTAGAACTTTCATAAGTCACCCAGTTAAAGATCAAACAGAGTATACTCATGGAAATGCTGATATAGAGATGCCAATACAAATACAGTACCCTCTTTAAATTTCAGTCCTATGCTGCAGATGTTCACACAGTATAAATGGAATGACAAATGCACCAATGGCCTTGTGTAGAAGTGTGTTTAAAACACATTTTCAACAGCTACAACTTTATTTAATGGCTTGATCAACTTTCTGGGTTGAATATATTCTTTTGTTTACCTGAGAATAGTGAGATTATATATTGTAGAAACTAGTTACTTATAAATAATATGCTGTTTTTGCAACATTTTTGAATATTTTATTTATATGTACTGGATTTTGTACCATGTTTTGTTGAAAATACTTAGTTATAAGATTAGATAAATGAACAACATTATGTGTGTCTTGTTTAATAAGTAAATGGAAAAAATGGAGCATGATGCAATAATTTGCACTTTTATAATATTTTTGTCTATTATTCAAAGTCAAATTAAATTGTTTAAAACCTAAGCCAGATTTTAAATTAAATTATTTAAATATTTTATACACAAAGTGAAATCAAAACAATATATAATTTGATTTTTTGCCACGTTTGTGATCATATAAAAGAAAATACTCATTACTTATGTCTCATGTCAAGACTGTTAAGACTGTATATTAGTTCACATAATTATATGCTTAAAAGACTATATTTCTTGTAATTTAATAGTAGATTGATTTAGCAATTTATACCAAGAAACCATTTTCCTGTAAATGAAAATAATATTTGTCCAACATTTATAGATAAGTTCCAATTTTATTTTTGGCCTTAGGAAAGTAAACAAAATATGTCAAAACATAGATAATGTAGCACAATGCACAACCAGTCAGTTAGCAGTGATGATACAATTTTGAACTTGTATTTATTACCGACTGAGAGCCCCAAAACTGCATAATTCATGAGTAAACAAGCTTCCAAGTACGCTATTCAACCGGCTAGCCTAGACGGTGTGATAATAGTAAAAAAAAAAGGCAGATAAAAATGGAACCAAACAATTAACATCTACCAAACTAAACGCTGGGTTGCAAAGTTAAAAACTAGATTAGAATGTTAAGGTTTCAGAGTTGACAACCAGCATCTTGTGCGTCTACAAAGTGACATCACGGCAGATTTTTTATTGCCATAACGCCCTCCAGTGACAGCAAGCAAACACTAGTCACGCCACCTGTTGGCGTGACGTCACATCGAGAAATCCCCATCTTGCGAGACTGAGGCGGTGATGAAATGTGCTTTTAATAGAGTCCAGTGAGGAGCTTTGTTAATGGAATAGTTGAAGACATTTATTTCTTCATATAATCACGGAAACTTAATTCACTCGGGCTTGCTAAAGATGCCTCTGTTTTCAGTGTTCCTACCTTTTCCAGGGATACAGGTACATTCATGACACATAGTGCAACCAACTATAGAATGACATTCATCTTCAGTATTCACCACCTTGACGAAGTGTAAATAGATGCATACAGTCTTCTAGTTACGTATTCCAAACTACTCACTTACAATATGAAAGCGTTAAATGTCTGCGTTTATTGGGTCTAATTAATAGCTTCAATTAAGTACCTGCATGAATTTGCAAGTGCTAGAAGGAAACTTTACATGTGTGTACAATGATAATCAAAGGTGCACAAGACTATTATTGGTAATCATATATAAATCACAACCACTGACCATTACACAAGATGGAGTGACTACGACTACATGTTATTTAACCTCAAAGATTTCTCTGTATGATACCTGTACTACATATGATATTAGTGAGTATGATAATTGCTCATTTACACAATTGTCGACCAAACCTGCAAGTCCAGGCCACTGCATGTGGGGTGAAGTAGGCAGGGGACACTTGGTGTTAATGAGATAGTTCATGGAAACTTACTTCTACCTTTACGACTCTCATCAATAGTGAGCTTAGTATCATGTATTATACCGTCAGCAAAAAGAGATTCAGGAGATAGGAAAGAGACCGCGTAGCCACAAGTTAAACGCAAGTTTTTGTCCATAATGAATCACAGATGAGGTCAGAGCTGTGACATTCTCGTTATGTGCTAGACTTTGCACTTTGAAACTAATAGACGTAGAAAACAGACAGGATCAGTATATAACATATGCGTTTCCCATTGCTTGTGAATTGATTTTCCATCTTTCAAACTCTCTTTTGATAGCAAGTTTATTTTCACCATGGTATACACATACCTGAAGACAGGTTTTACAAGACCTATCCTCTATCTAACTGTATCAAGTGGCCCTGGTGGGACTCGAACTCAAAACCCCACTAATGTGATGCGAGAGAACTGATTTATTAGACAAAAGTGGTGCATCTGACAAATAGCTTACAGTCTATACATTTGGAAATGCCCCACTCGGCAACCACTAGCCTATAAGATAATCAGTCCCTCCATACAAGATTACTACAGTCTTCCCTTGGTGCTCACACAACTCATTTAGGTTTCAGAACCTTTATCTCATAACTTTATCTCACATAGAGATGGTTTTTGCAACATGACAGATGCCCTCAAAGTTGATTCATTTCTACGTGATCTTTTATATATTAGTGGGCTGAAATGAACACATGTATATAGAATTCATTGCATTGGCAATGCAAACATTAATTGCAACTTGGTGCAACAAAATGTCTCAAACATAATTTTTGCCCATATCAGAAAACCTCTTGCGCCTTGGAATAACAACTGAAATTCTCTGCACCCTTTCATCCAAAACACTGGTAAAAACAAACAATGTAGACCCGAATATATAAGAGAGCACAAACTTACTTGTTGAGACTTGAGTGACCTGAATGAACCTAGTATGACTGAATGGTCCTCCTTCAAATGTCCGTCACCAATCACTGCTGGGCTACCGTGTCAACCAAAACAGTTACTTTAATCTATTAAATATTGATGCTGCCTTGTAGAAGAGTAGACCGTATCACCCTGGCAGTGGTTTATGTCTATCCGGTCAGTGTAAAGTTATGCTCTCCGGACTGGTGGTGTCCGTGTACACTTTATACTGACATGGACTGAGTCTAGACGACGCCGTCACCGCCCTGCTGTCTCACTTGCAGGGGAACAGGCCGTGGCCGTCATTTCATGGATATGTTATGTATCCTATAATATTGTAATGAAGGATAGGTAGGGACGGCTATGTCCAGCATAAGCTGATCGGAATAGTTGTTACACATTCTTTTACTTTTAGATCTACTACAATTATTATAAATAGATGCTATGTGACGAATGGCAATGGTCAACTATGATCTCAAAATAAGAGCAACGACTGATGTACGGTGTGTTTTTGGCTGCACCTATTTAAAGGGCACCCACAAATAATAATTGATTACATTAAATAGATACTTAATAAATCTTAGGTGGCGAGTGAGAATGAGATATTAAAATCATTTGCAATACATCTGTTATTATTAGGTTATTCCATACATCATCATGAAATATAAAATTCAATCCTATATCATATTCTATCTATGGTCATAAATTCAATCATAGATATATTAAGTACTTTACATATTTGAGTGTGTAACAACTAGCAAGGCCCATTAGATAATAAAATTTGTATCCTTACACAACGTACTCAGTCATGCCTTTAACTGACCCCAGAAATGCATTGTGTATTAAAATCTAGCTTCGGCCTTCACCATCGCCGTCAAACGCGTTTTTGTGCTGTTGAAATTGTAACGAGTGGTGATATGTATATCACGTCTATGCCCATCAAATCAAAGTTATGATAGAAATAAACCATCAAGAGAGAAGCGGACTGATCAGAGCCTTCCTACAATTATATGGCTGTGGGTCACTTTATAGCAGGTCCATGTTAGACCCGACCCTGGCACCACGTGGGTGGGGCTGAAAACCCGAACTAATGACACCATCTCCCACTCGGCCTCAGATGTTGATTACACGGTCGTTAGCAGCTCGTCAGTGGTCACTGGTGGGCGGGGCTGTGGGGACTGGTCAGTAGATGAGGCAGTAAATATGCAATTGCACCTCAGTGGGTAGGCTAAGTGCTTTGTATACGTGTTCACTCGAATAAAACCCGTCACTGGTAGATCCAGATTTTCAGAAAGGGTGGTGGGGTGGGGGTGGCGCACATGTAAGATTTATGATAAGTGATCTCATGGGTTAAGTACGCGCAATTGATATCGAGCATGACAAAACCCCTGTGGAAATAACCGGGCGGAAAAAGGGTGGGGGCGTCCCCTGTGCTCCCCCATGGATCTGCCTATGCCGATTGTCGATGGTGTTCATGAACGTAAGCCCCGGAATGTTAGCACAAGCCTCAACGAGAAGTCATGACATTGGTCATACATATGAGCATGTCTCATGAACATTGAGTGATCGAATCTATGCTGCAGTCACACTACCCACGGCATACACGTCCTTTGACTGACACGAATTGAACCCACGACCTGGTGCACGCATGAAGGTATAAGCACTGCGCCATATAATAAAACCCCATGCGTTGTCCCAAGAATGACCAGACATTGAGTTTAACAACGTCGTGTTTTCTTGTTGTCTCGTTCGTTCCCAACCCAGTATAGTAGGGGAGACCGGGGCAAATTGAAACACAGTCAATAGTTCAAAATTTAATCAATATGTCGGTTTATTGATGTTTAAACAAAGTATGTGACTTGATATTGATTTGCATACAAAGTGTGGGAGACACTGAACAAACAAAGAAAAAGGTTGGAAGAAAAAACATTTTTTAAGCCAAGTAACTTAGTAAGTAAATTTTCGATGTTCTATTATTTTATTTTAATTCAATATAATACATGGAATCTTTACAGTCAACTTTTCTCACAAAAGTATATATGTTTGTGCTATGAATCAAGATAATTTAAGTTTGACCTATATAATACAGAATAACATTCCGCGTGTATTTTTAGTTGAGGTTTGGATAGGGTAAATTGAAACAAAATTCAGGGGGCAGATTGTAACAACGTTTCAGTGCCTTTATAACTGATATACCGGAAAAGAATGCAAAAGAGCAACAATCCATGATAAAAAATAAAATGTTGAAAAAAAAGTGTTCAAAAAGAAGCAGCAAGAAAGAAGAAAAGTTAAAATGAAAGACAGCAAAAAGAAGCAGCCAAAAAACAACAAAAGAGCAAAACAAGACTTGTCTGGTGACTCTATGGAGCAATGGCCCTACATATTTTGTATAGAACCTTTTGCAGATAGTAGATCTGGAGAAATATGGTTGGTGTGGAAAGTCTGTAAAAAATGGGCTCATCAAGAGTACACAGATGGGTCTCCTTACTTCGTCTACCATAATTGCCAATCGGATAACTCCTCATAAAAGAGGATTTAAGAGTGAATGCAGCTCTGTTAGTGTAAAAAAAAAATGTTTGTTTGTTTGTTCGACTTTATTGTGTATACCAATAAAGATTAATTGATGATAATCATGTTTTCTTTGTATTTATATGACTTATTTTTTCTATGTTACAACTTACCCTGTGCTCTGTTTCAATCTGCCCCACAGTGGGGTAAATTGAAACATATTTTATTTTAAACAAAAACTTTGATTATTCATCCAGCTACATTGTACTCATCATTACAAGCATCTTATATGATAGACAATGACTAACAATATCATCATACACAATAGAATTGTAAAAATAATCCATAAGTCAGGAGATGTTTGAAAAAAGAATAAAAAGTGTTTCAACCTGCCCCGGTCTCCCCATCCCCATTAAGAAAACCTGGTCCTGCCATGTGTTTAAATGAGCAGTCACCTGCTCAACTGTTGGTCGTTCATTCCCAGTTACCAACTTGTCAAGTGTTCTGACAGCTCACTTGTTGTTTTATTTCACCATGACTACGCGCTAACAGCTGGTGATGTCTCGTTCATTGTATACGAAGTGTCGTATGCACCAACATGGTGTTATATTTCAGGAAAACCTCTTGAGGCGAACGTATGTAGCGCTCTCTACGCACAAGGAACATTCACTCAAGGCAATAGTTCGGCCTTTGTTTACATGCACATGTACTTCCTTGTTTTGAGGGTTAGCTCCAAGAAATAATTTTGTGAAAGAACGAGAACTTGATAGAATCGGCTAATTAACCAAATGGTATAGAAAGTGGCAGGTTTATATGGAAATGGTATGTGGAAAAATGGCCAAAAATATCGGGATGTCGGATTATGAGGCAATGGGATGTGGGATAAACACCTTAAAACTTTCGGGGTATGGGAAAAAGGCCAAAGAAATTAGAGATATGGGATATCTGGACCCCGTATACGACACCCCCACCCCTAAATAGAAAGAACGTGCACATTTTGACCTCTTGCAAGCGAATTACAAAGCAAAGATGACAAGAGAATCTGCAAACGACATGTTCAACACGTGATGTCTAATGGGGCGGTACGATTGGCTGTTGCAGTCACGTGCTCGATTGAATATCCAAGCTACGAACTGCTTTATTCTTTCTTGAAAGCTAACGGTGTATCACAGTAGACCGTGGTAATTTATGATGATGAATTATAATGATGAAGTCACATATATGGGGCCGTATGGGATATTCTTCTGCGTTTTAACCATTTTTAATCCCCAGTCTGATCGTTATGACTTTTCATGTCTGACTCCTTTTATGGGCTGTAGTAGGTAACACGCACATTGGGGTGGGGGTGGGGGTATGGGCTGTTTTTAATTTTTAAAGAAGTGAGATGTGGTATAACAGACTAAAAACATTGGGACGTGGGTAAAAAAGCCTCCACCCCCACCCCACCCCGCTTACCCCAGGGAATTGTGATTCCATTAAAATGGGATGTGGGAAAACTCTTTAAAATTTGTGGGGTGTGGGAAAAAATAAACAAAATTTATGATATGAGATTTCGTGACCCCTTACACCCCCACGTGGGGTTGAATGGGATTCTAGCTGTCAAAACACACGTCTGCGAAAAGACAATGTGTAACTCCAAAAGCTTGACAGATTGGATTTTAATATTCGAGAATCGCACTAGCTTTTAGTTAGTTGTATAGACTAGTAGACAGCTACACGTCCCACGAATGCACAAGAATGAACTTTTTTCGATAATGATATTCATCTGTCTGGATGACATCATTTAATTCAGGTGACAGCACGAGGGAAGAACTATACACCAGTTTTCTAATCGCTGTCTCAATGAAATATTTTTGTACGGTCGTAGTGTTGTCTCAAAATAGTTACTACAATTTTTACCTGCACGTGGTGCAGTCTAAATCAATCAAAGCTCTGTGATGCTATGGCGTGTCAGAAAGAAATGATAAAGACTGATACTGATTGTCTATTCTTTCCCCCAAGACTGCAATTGTTTGTAGCCACCTGTTGGTTTTAGGCAGGAACTACGATTAGAAAAGAAATGTATGACGATGGCACAGCGCAATGTGATCGCCACTATGACTTATTGATACATGGGAAGACGGAGTGGGCAGTGGTCTGAGTCCTAATGATTATTTGTGAAAAAAAAATTGGAGCAGGGAAATTATTATTTGCACAAGGTATCCAAAAATGCAACCCTCCAGAGCTCGAAATAAGTGTCCCAATTGGTCCTACTGTAAAGTGTAAACACAGAATTAACCATATTTGAAATCAAATGTGCAAGCAAGTCCCTTCAACCAATTTGATCAAATTTCATGACATGATTTATTTTATAGATACAACACAAAACTATTAGATTATAAGTATAAAATTAATTGCATTATTCCTCTATTGTTTCTCCCATTTTCATTTTAAATGTTTGTAGTGACACAAATTTATACCCTTGACGTCACAACGTGGCAAAAATCTCGAACTATGGCGGACTTAATGTCATTTCTCAGTGGGTTTGTGAAAATTGCCACTTAAACCTTATATTTGAGACGTGACATAATTTTAGGTACTTAAACTGTGCTATATATAGTGCAATCACCACACAGTGAAGACTGCACCGAAGCTTCAAAGGAAGATTGAAAAAAAAAAAATATATGTGCAGCAAATTTGTCAGACATTTCTTGTCATTTGACCATGCTGGTGCTAGTGTCATATACACACATACACTGCATAGCCTGGTAAATTGCATTTCATTAAGAGCTTGTAAAACTGGGAGAAAAGTTGAATTTGCTTGTTATGAGAAGATCTGTTCACCACTCACCCCAGTCCGTCCTGACAAATGCCACAATAAGTGCGAAGTGCGTTCATCATGTTTGACAAAGTTCTCGTGTTCAGCACGTAATAAAACAAGCAATAATCACACCATGACGGAGTCTTGTGACAAACGACCACCCATTATTAAAAACACTTAGTTCATTAGTGTGATGCTGTGGAAGAGTGGCCATTGGGATTTCGACTCGTCACCAGAAGGTTGTGACTTCAATTCCATCTCGGGTCTGGCGGTGGGTGTTAAGCAAACTCATCCCCACAAAAGTTGCACAGTAAGTGCCACTGAGTGCGTTTTGTGTCTAAATGTGATAAACAAGAGGTGTGCACAGCATTCATTGCGTTACTCCATTCATTACGGCGATAATGACTAGTGACAATTGTTTTGTAACCAGATTGTAGAAAATTGTTTATTTTTCCTTTTTTTCTTTTTCAAACTCTCACCCTACAGTTATATTCACATTCCCACTTTTCACAACCCAAGCTGTTCCCAAATCCTGCCCCTGCCACAGGTGTTATGGTGACCGATACAAACACCGTTACACAGTCAACTGGCGTACACTGGCAGCATTTCTAGATCTTCTACTGCAACAGCAGATAGGTAAATCCTGCCATACATGATGTAAACATTGCATAAATAGGCCTTTTTTCTTAAAAAAAAAAAAAAAATGCTCACAAACAAAAAAGCACAGTCAAGCGTCCGTCGCCGCCGCCAAGTCAAAGGGGCGTTTCCGTCCGCAGTGAAAACGAGGCTGTGACTGTCGGCATCCCACGCACGTCACGCGTTAATCACGTGCATTGTCTCGGCGCGACACGTGCTAATATGACGTCATTAGCCAGATGTCAGCACGTCAGACGCGAGGCGGCGGCCCCAGGCAGCCTCTATTGTTTGCAGAGGCGGGTGAGGACAGGGCGTGGACGAGGGCGGCTCTCGTGCCGGGGGGCGGGGGGACGGGCTTGTTTTGTTGGGGAAAAGTGCGATAAACAATTCAATTTACACTTCTATAGGTTTAGATGAGTTGTGAAATAGTGCAAGGAGTGCCACGTCGTCTTATGACATGCCCCCATCCTCACAGAGTCCACATTGAATTTTCTGTATACATCTTTTTTATATTCAGTCCTTATTGTCTCCATATACGATGTAATCCCTGCTAGGTGAAACTTGGCCGTTTTTTTCCGTCTGAGAGTGGTCTGTTAAGAAAGAGGTTTCTCTCCCCACATTTCAAGTCCTGTTATGCTCGATGTTACTTATGCTAACAGTGCCAAACATTTATACAGTCCTAAATTTGGAATGTGATTTTTTCAAAACAATTACAGAAAAGTTTCAGATGGGAAATTCAATATAAAAAGAACAAACGAACTATAAAGTCATGCCACTTGTTTTTCTCTCCTTTTTTTTACCCCAAAAGGCTCATTCCCATTATTTGAATGAATGAACACATCCTTGGTTCATTTTAGCATTTCCCATGTCATATCACATTTTTCTTAAAAAAGAGGAAGACACAATTTGTAAGTGTTGTTACTATCCCACAAACTCGCTGCCACCTAGTCTTTCAAAAGACCTTATATCTATTAAATAGTTGTTTTCTCTATTATTAAAAAAACAAAAAAAAAAAAAAAACCAAAAACCAAAAACAAAAACCACGCGCATGTAAACCATATAACAAATGCAAAGAAGAGCAAGTGTAATTGTGACAGCCTCTAGCGCTAATAGATCAGATCATTTAAAGGCTGTTTGATAGGCTAGCTGCCACCAGTCACTGGCTATTGTGGTTGGAGGTTGTGTGGTGCTGATGGTGTTTGGGGGGTGAGGTGGGGTGGGGTGGGGGTATGCAATAGGCTTAGATCAATCCTGGTTCTTAATTTTTCGATATTGGCTTGTGAAACAGGGCCATCGAGTTCGAATCGCAGTAGGAAAGTTGTGGAAGTGTGAGTAACACTTAACAAAGGTATTACAATGACCACTAATTATGGAAAGGACTAGCGTTTCAAATGTCAAGCTCACGTGTATGGTCACTAGAGAGAACACAGTAAACACGACACAGCATCCCCAGTCTGCGAAGCTCTTGATACATCTGCGCACATTTTATAGGCAGATCCAGGGGTGAGAAATGACAACTTCCCATGTCTAATTAGTATGAGAAGTAAGAGCAGACTGACCGATACGTGCTTGGGCTATAATTATTGCGCTTAAAGCGCAATCTCAAAAACTTTTATAAATGAATTATCATCGTTACAATAATGAAAGAGGAAAGGGAAGAGTAAAATATTAATTAAAATTATTTGCAATAAATTCGTTCTTATTTAGTCATTATGTATATTATGATTGATTTAAATAATCCTCTGCTATATCTTATTACAATTATCTTTATACTTTAAAAATAATTTTCTAAATTTATATCCACATTTGATTCTTTAACAGCTGGCAAACCCGATTATTTCATAAAAGTATATTGTGACATAACGTACTCACTCATGTCTTTAACGGACCTCAGAAATTCATTACTGGTAACACAGATTACACACAGATGGCTTTGCATTGTTCTATTAACAAATGCCTTATCCTCTCAGATATTCAGGATGTGTATGAAAAATATATGAATGCCAAATACTTGTAGTTCAGTGTCATTTCTTTATTCTACTATGAATTCATGAACTTTGGCCAGGGAATTATATATGTAAACAAGTGGGTCACCCCTAGTTCAACTTTGACCCGCCGAATCACTACCATTAACATAGTATTTTTACACCTTGAATAAAGTTCCAAATAATTTCCGTGTGTGAATAAAACACCAGTAGAAATACTCAACTTTCTTGTACAATTATTAAAATATGTGACGTCATCGTCAGGCTACTATGCAAATCAGCCTCATCACATAAATACAAAAATTACCTGATGATCATGAGGGGTGTGGGAGGGGGGTGTTTTTTTTTCTTTTTCTTTTTTTTTCCTTTTTTTGGGTGGTGGTGATGGTGGTGCTTGTAAATCCCTTTCTCCAGCGAAATAATTTATGTTAGTAGGATTTTTGACATGTTTGCTACTGATCGTGCATATGCAATACCCAAGAGATCCCTAATTGTGTCCCCCTTTATGAAAACCTGGATCTGCCAGTGCATTTTGAGTGAGAAGTCAAAGTGTCGTTCCACCCTACAATCTTCACCCCCAAACCTGTCACAATTCTCGGAATTGGTGTGAGTGGATTTAGCCGTCCTTTGGCGCTGAAAGGCAGACGATTTATGCTCGCCGTGAGATAAGGCCGCCCATCAGTTAAACCAAACACTGTGGCCGTGGTCGAGCTACTTAAATACATCTGCAATAGGCTTAGATTAAGCCAGCGTCTTAATTTTTATAATATTGGGTTGTGAAACAAGGTCCTCGGGTTCGAATCTCAGTTGGAAAATTATGGAAGCGTGAGTAACACTTAAAAACGTATTACAATTACCAGTAGTTATGGGGTTGGTGTTGGTGTTTGGAGGGGACCTGTCCATTATATATAGGTCAGTGGTGAAAAAAGCAGTATGGAAGCGTTTCAAGTGGCAAGCTTACGTGTAAGCTCATTAGAAAGAACAAATGGTATAAAACACAACACCAGCTTCCACAGTCTGCGAATCTCTGGATACACCTGTGCACATTTTATAGGCAGTTCCAGGGGTCGAGTATTAACACGTGCTCTTAACTACTGTATCCTTGTTATTAGGGCAGACTGACAGATGTAGATTGTGATTTATATTATTGCGCGAGTAGCGCAACTCAAAAACAATATAATAATTGATTTTCGTAGATATAATTGAATATGCTATGGGACGAGTAAAAGTACAATTAAAATCATTTGCAATATATCTGTTCTTATTAGTTTATTACATATATTATAATATCTTCACATAATTCATTCTTTGTTATATTCCAAATATTTTTATAATTTCAATTATAAATATTTGCATTTTTATCGATATATGAGTGCTTAACAGCTAACAAATCCAGCTATTTAATAAATTTGTATTCTGACATAACGTTCTCACTGATGCCTTTGACTGACCTCAGAAATCCGTTGCCGCTATGGCGGTAAATGCTTGTAAATACCTTTCTACAGCAAAATACCACATATTAATCGGATCGTCCGTACAAAAACCACGATAGCCCTTAAGTACCCCTTTTCTGTAAACCTGGATCTTCTAGTGCATTTTAAGTGAGAAGTCAAAGCGCCGTTCCACCCTACAATCTACACCCCCACAACTGCCAAAATTCTCGGAATTGGTGTGAGTGGATTTAGCCGCCCTTAGACGCTGAAAAGCAGACGATTTATGTTCGCCGTGAGATAAGGCCGCTCATCAGTTAAACCAAACACTGTGGCCGTGGGTGAGCTAGTTAAATACTTGATTTATCACCTTAGAAATGCTCGTGTGCGTTTGCAGCGGAGTCTTGTCTAAAATGCGGTAATCTGTTTCAATATGGCGCTGCAGTTTTATCGTCTGACTATTTCCTCCGTACGCATGCGCAGGGAAGAGTTGCATGCAGAGGCGTATGCAGTATCAATGGTATTCGATCATATAATTGAGAACAGTAGATTATGCCGACGCATATATGTTAGAGTTCATTATTAGCTCAGCATTCATCTATGAACCATGCAAGGTATAATTGATTTCAATAGCAGATCCAGGATTTTCATGAAAAAAGGACCCACGTACCTGATTTTTAACATGATTTTCAAGGAAAATAGGAATATCCCTGCCACATGAGCAATTGCACGTCCTTTAAAATCTTCTGTATCATGACAGATTCATGTGTTTATGAAACGTAGATGTTGATATTTCCAGATATTGACCTACACAATCCATCAGACACACAGAACCAATGGGGACACGGTGCGAACTATACATCATCCCTGTATTATGACATAGGGTGCTAATTGTTACTCCCTGGACATCACTAAATAATCTCCCCTTTCAAATTACTGCCAACCTATTAGCCCCCCAAGGCCACAAAAGTGCAGATGAGAAATTCATTAAATGGGTGTAAATCGTGGTAAGTGCCTCGAGTGATGCATACGACTCTAATCAGGCAAAGGGAGGACGATAGTAAACCTATGGGGGCTCGGTGGGGGCTCGGTGGGGGGTGGGGTGGCGGTGGGGGCTGCGAGGATATATGGATGTGAGGATGTTGACCTAGAGGGTGGGTGCAGCGTCACATGTATTAGGTATCTTGGAACAATACCATTTCCGCGCGGTTTTTATAATATCTTTTAAACGTGCAGATATGGATAAACAGTGGAAGATAACTGTTAAAGTTGGCTCTCTGAATGCCCTTTTTGAAATTCGGAGCTTAATGTTACAAATATATATGGGAAAACATGCCCCCGACCCCGATATCAATTAGCCAAGGCATGTGTGTCACGGGCTTGTGGAGTGGGCATCATTTTCTGGCGTACATCATGTCTCGATTTGGAATCATCCCTTAAGCCTATATCAGAGATAACGCTATGAGCACATGGGACTGGTTATTGTAAACCGTACTGGGGTGGACGGTCATGGTGGAAAACTAAGTGTCAACCATAAGTTGTGTGCTTCCGTGGCCGAGTGGTTAGGGAGTTGGACTCGTGACCAGAAGGTCGTGGGTTCGATTCCCAGTCGGGTCTGGTGGTGGTTGCTGAGCAAACTTACCCCTAGCAGGTTGCACATTGCTCCGTGGCACCTACACGTTAATTAGGTACAGGTCATTGGGTTGAAAGAGTAAGTGAGTGAGTGTGTGAGTGATTAGCATTGTGCGCTGAATGTGCTGCCATGCAAGTGTATGAGAAATGATCAATTGAAGATCATTAAGTGCGCCAATGACCCGGTGTAACTTGTAAAGTCGTGATATCAAAACTTGTATCAAGACTATAAACCAGACATTTACATTTACATTTAAGTTAATTTTAAAAAGTTAAGTGCATGAATGATCTTAAACACTTAATACATAAGTCATGCTAATTAAAAAATGCAAGTTGCGGTGAAATCTAAATTCAATTAGCGCCATCCGTCTTTTCAACTTTTATAAAAATGAGTGCCCCCATCCCCGATTATTTATAATTTTAGTGACACCATGCACAGCTGCATTCCAAGAGGAAACCAGTGATGATTAACGTCTGCATTTACAGGGTTTTACAAATACTTTCTTCATAGCAGCAATGCTTTTCTGAGGTCAGTTATAAGCCATTACTGAGTGAGTTATGTCAGAATACAAATGTTATTCAAGAGTGGGATTTCCCAGCGGTTAAACACTCATATATGTATACTAGTCCAAAATTTTAAGATAAACATCATAATAGTAGGTAGAATATAATACAGCTGCGAATCATATTAATTTGTTATAATAATGTAATAACCGAATAAAAACAGGTTTATTGCAAATCATTTCAAATTTATATGTTCTTTTCCCTTGTCTTAGTAATAACAGTGATTTTAAGCTTTATTAGTCAGTTTTTGAGGTTGCGTTCTGCAAAGATCGCTCGAAAATACTCTCCAGTGATCAGTTCGTCCGCCTTTTATTTCTAATGCTAGTTATTATTTTGGCGGGCGCCTTTACTCAATTTGCAATGCAGCAAAGAGTACTTATGTTAATTAGCGTCATAATCACTCTCTACGAGGTCGACTTTTTTGTTTGAATTTAGTTGTGTGAATAATACTTTGTATGATTGTATTTTATAATTTATTTTGATGTATGTTGGTTATGCTACAATGAACATTTATTTAATATTATTTTTTTTTGATGATGCTTTTTCAAACTGAGCATTGATCATACATGAGAACGTTATGATATAACTTTTTTATTATAAAAACGAAGCAGACACTCGTTGAGTGTGCGTCATAATCTTTTGCAGTTACAAGGTTTTACAAATACTTTCCACCATAGCAGCTATGCAGTTCTGAGGTGAGTTAAAGACATGAGTGAGTGCGTTATGTTAGAATACAAATTTTATTAAATAGTGGACTTTGCCAGCTGTTAAAGACGCACATATGTATAATAGTCCAACTACTCACAATTACAGTTATATCCGTAGTGAGAATATAATACAACAGTGAACTATATCACTTCATATGAGATATATATTAACCTAATAAGAATAAATTTATTGTCAATGATTTTAATTATATTATTACTTGATGCCTGTATATTCAGTTACAAAATCATTAGCTTAAAAGATATTATTTGAAGTTGCATAAATTAACATGCAACGATTAAACAAGCCTGTATGAACAAGGAAAACAGGCACTACTCAATAAAGCGTGGTGTGATACTTTCCTCTGATATCACACTGTATTTCTGTATGAAGTTGAATAACGCGTAAAGAAATGAACATATTAACTTGTTTTTTTGTGCATTATCATGCATGTGATTCACAGCCTGGATTAGATGATAAGCTCCCGTAACATCCATCAAAGTCGGGATGTGAATCTCTCAATAGTATCCAAGGTGTACCTTAAAATGTTAACCGGTGAAAAATCCCTTATTTGTCAGTCAATAATATTTGATTTCAAGAAAAAAGGAAAAATAAGGGAACACCCACACAAATTTATATTGGCGAGAGATCTAGAACTGAACAAATTGTATTCGGTTCAGGTAGCTTTACAATAAAAAAAAACTATGGGTTAACCCCGACCGCCGGCAGATTGCAGTATTGAAAAATCAAGACATTTACCTCACACCCCTTATCGTTGTAAGATCATAATCATATTAAAGCATGTGTCCAGTTTACACACTAGTAAGGTGCAAATAGTGTATCCGTCACCGTCATCAGCATAAAGTGACCACCGTGGTCATTTGGGCGGTCAGTGTGGGCTTATAACACACATTATCGCTCTTAGTGAGATGAACCCAAATGGTCGCAGCAGCAGGATGGGATTTCCCTGCTGCTTGGTAACAAAAGAGCTATTCATAGAATTACCATGTGTGTGTGACTAATGATAGTTTCAGGCATTCCAGATATTTCAAGTCGAATCAGCGGTGGTATTGTAGTGGCTGTTCATTGTCACATTTCCTGTCACTGTAGCTGGCTTATTTTGAGGTAAACTATTCCTCCCTGCCCCCGCGTATTCATAGTTTCCAGTATGACTGGAAATTGTTGGTGATTTGCATTCGAAGTTGTCAGACTGGGGCTTCGAGGAAGATGGATGGCGACCCCTGGGATATGATCTATTAAAAACCATAATTAACGAGAAGGGTAATCATTGGAGCATAAAATCACAGCACCTCTGAGCATTTGCCTTTGAAAGGCAAAGTGATAAGCTACTTACACTGAGTGCTGTTCTAATTTTAAAACAATGCACTGGATTTGTCACACCCATTAATAAGTGCAAGTATATATTGGTTTGCAGAAATTGAGGGAATTTGTATTAATCAATGACAGGCGCATATGAGACTACTATAGATGCTATTTTTCAAAATACAGTAACCTTTCCTGTATCCATTCAGCGTATTTATAAAACTCAGAGTAGAGTTTTATTCGCAATACACTATATCCATTGGCAATTTTAGCTGTAAATATTTGAACACTTCACTGTAGAAGCTCTATATTTCATTGGATCTCATTTTTGTGTGTAATGGTCAAATCACAGTTCATTTTTAATACTAAATTATCATTTTGGCGGGCGCCTTTACTCAATTTGCAATGCAGCAAAGAGTACTTATGTTAATTAGTGTCATAATCTTTTGCAGTTACAGGGTTTTACAAATACTTCCCACCATAGCAGCTACGCAGTTCTGAGGTCAGTTAAAGACATTAGTGAGTGCGCTATGTCAGAATACAAATTTTATTAAAGTGGGTTTTGCCAGCTGTTAAAGACGCATATATGTATAATAATCCAACTATTTACAATTGAAATTATATTTTTAGTGAGAATATAATAAAACAGTGAACTATATGACTTCATATGAGATATATATATTAACCCAATAAGAATAGATTTATTGTTAATGATTTTAATATTTTTATTACTTGCTCCTCGTGACATCAGTAACAAGATTATACATTATTTTAAACATTATTTGAGGTTGCGCTTTGAGCGCAATGATAAATCAACATGCAACTATCAAAACCTCCAATTATGTACAATGGAAAGCAGGCACTCATCAATTAAACTGGTGCGATTCTATCCTCTGATATCACACTGTGTTTCTGTATAAAGTTGAATAGCGAGTAATGAAATGAACATATTAACTTGTTTTTCGTGCATTATCATGCATTAGGTTAACATAATCTTAAATAAAGATGTGTAATTAGAAGTCAATCTAAAATACTTGAAGAGATTGAAAGTGCAACACAAAAGTTAATCGCAGTATTTTGGTAATACTATTTATCTTTATTAAACCACATGCCACTTACGAAGAAGCACCTCTCTATATGATAAACATAAGATAAAAACATTGTGTTGGTGTCTGTTTTTGTTTTTCTACCTTAAAAACATAAATGATGTGCTTAGGAATAAGATAAAAAGCGGTTAAGCATTACATGAAAATTGTCCAAAAATCAGTAAATAAGCTGCAATAGCTGTGGGTCATAAAACTCTGGCCACGTGACAAAATAATTGACTGTCATTGGATTAGAATAAGAGGGATTCTCTCACAGCCACAGTGCACTCATGCATCACAATGAGGTGGTTATGACAAAAACAATATGTGTCATTGCTGGCGTGTTATGGATTGCGTGAGTGGGGTGATGATATCTGTCACCCAAGTGTCTGCCGCTGTCACTGGGCTCTCAGCTCTCAGCAGTGATACGCCAAAAGATTCATCACAGACCGCCTTCACTTTGTGCATTGGTGCACTGTGATTTTTCAAGTAGAAAATAGTGTTGAACGAGCATGATTATCAGATGTGTGTGTGTGTGTGTGTGTGTGTGTGTGTGTGTGTGTGTGTGTGTGTGTGTGTGTGTGTGTGTGTGTGTGTGTGTGTGTGTGTGTGTGTGTGTGTGTGTGTATGTGTGTGTGTGTGTGCGTATGTGTTTGTGTGGGCCAAATCACACATCCCTAATTTTGTTGGCCTTATTTCCCACATCTCTAATTTATTTGGCCTTTTTCACCGCACCCACAATTTTTAAGGCTTTCCCCCCACACCCCTGGTGCATGGTTAATGACTATATTTGGAAACTTGCAATGTCAATAGTATTGGTGTGTCCACGGAGCTATATCTTAGAAACTATTGAAAATGACTCTACTTTTGAATGGCAGAAAACAAGCAAACCAGAAAACTAAGAGCAAAGAATTATTAGAATAGAAAATACATTGCTGGTTGCATTTTCCACCAATAAGTTGATGTACGTGCAAGAATAGAAATTGTGGACGCGGAAATATAGTAATTATAAATATTTACTTACATGTACTTTCAAACTTTCTTGGGGGTAGAAAATAACCTGGAAAATAGAAAACATCTGTTAATCAAACGTCTTTATAACACGTTCTCTGATAGAAGGTGAGGAAGACACCAGGTTAAAACCAAAATGAAGGGTGAAATACATATTTATGCAAAGCGATTTTTAAAAATTGTAATCACACAATGAACTATAATTCAGATATGTATTAGTTTTTTTCGTTCGTTTATTTGTTTGTCTGTTTTTTTCGTGATTTGACGTAAGAGCCAATTGTGATGAGAAATTCTGGATACTGTATACATGGATCTATCAAGAACGACTCTACCTAAGACCCTGTGAAACACATTCAGGCATGCAATATCAACCACGTGCTTTCGCAGTCCTTTAATATCGTCTTCTTCTTGATTAATTGGCAAACCCTAGATGTCGGACAACCCTGCCAATGGTATCACCTAGGTCACACTCTTACACGAACACAGGATGTGTACAGCTTTAAGCCTAGGGCACAACCAGCAATATTGCTCCTCTACTGCCAACAACACAAGAAGACAATGGGGATCAGTGCACCTCCAAGGCAATACACAGATAGTACAGGAAGCTTGACGTACAGAAACCGTGGCACATTCATAGGTAGGCAACACGGAGATGATACATCTTGCCTATGCCCATACTGTTACTATATGTCGTAGACATGCAGCCACGGAAAACTCGTACTGTCAAAATGTTCGCACGGCAGGTTGTGCCGCTATATTGGTTTAAAATACACAATCACACACAACACAACACTTGCACTGTTCCCAAACACACAAAATAGTTTATTGCGTCGCTTCAGCAGCTGAAGCAAAAATCTTGTGTTTTATTAGTTTAAAAGCTAGTTATAGACATTGCGTTGCATTTTTATAACCACGTATGCATTGGTATGATAAAAGCAGAATACAGAACTTGAGACAAAAGCTTTGTGAATGTAGCATTGAAGACAATCATGGTGGCCACTAACCAGATTTCATGCCCCATTATTGTGAGATGCCTTTGTGAACAGACATAGCAACAGGCAACACATATAATTGTATTTTCTCTGCTTAGTTTTTATTTGTTATTAGCACATACAGCTGTACTATTCTAGAGGCGTGGAGTACAGAATAGAGACTGATTGCATTGTCATGCACAATGGTACATCCCTATGTAGTTTCACAGTGAGTAATTCTGGGATAGAATTCATTATTTAAACAAATAATATCATTAGCATTTGTTATTATGTTAAAAGAAAGCGTTGGCCACCCTAGTGTCATGAATAATAAGCAAAATTATAATATAAAGAAAAAAAAGTAGCAAGACACACAAAAATAATAAAAAGCATCATAAATTACAAACATCTCTCTTCTGCATTCTTCAATTCCAGGTAGCGCAGAAAAGCTGCGCACTCGTAATTTTTTATTTGATTTTGAGACATATTTTTATAGGTACTTCCGGTATGTGTTATAAGCCCATTTAAAATCGCATTAATGCTATATCATTCAAAATGTGCATTATACATAAAATTGATGGCTGCCATGCTGATAAACGTTGGAAAATGAAGTAAATACATATATTCTAGACGTGCGTTCTTCACAATATTGAAGTTTGCGAGTTTGTATCAGTCAATGGTCGTCTGTCATTTTTTTTATAAACAACTATATCTTTTGCCCATATTTTCGCCGATTTTAAATGCTAACTAAAATCAGATTACAGATTCATAATCCTTACTCAAAATACTTATAGGACAGTTCTTTCCATGGATTTCATACGATAAATGATACTTGAAAATGACCTTTAAATATTTAAAGTAGTTTTAGACTAGAATTGCCCGGAAGTGACAAAAACGATTGATGGCGGTGTCGCAGGAATATCTACATCGAAATTTCTTTCCTGAAAGTGGTGAATGTCATGTACACGTGTGAGGCAAGATTGTCTCTTTGTGTTCCCTATCAACGGAATAGTTTCTCCAAAGGATGCACCAAATCATGTGGACGACTTTAACCCTTAATATAACAAATATTCGGTGATTTGTATGACTGGGAAAAGCCGTTCTATGATCTACATATTGGCATGGCCGTCACACTTCTAGTTGTAATCATAGGAATGTTCCCACCAACACAAGATAACAGATGATTAGAAAATGTCGTATCATCCAACGGCAGGTCATCTACAGCCACGACATCCAACACACACGGCAGGTAGAAAGTACTCATAAATGCATATCCACATTAGGAGAGAACGCCAGCGCAAATCATAATTAAAGTCAGCATTTAATTAACAAAAAAGCTACATAAAACAAGCAAAAATAGCATCAAGTTCAGTGAATTCTTCCCACTTTATTCCTGGAAATGATATTGTAATGGGCTTACGCGCATGAAAATTAGCTGTATGAACTTCATTGACGACAGAAGGGCAGTGGGAATTTCACACAGGTCTGCATGTAAATTTATAACGTTTTGCTATTGAGACTAACCATTATTTCTATGTTATTCGTTATCTGCTTATTTTATGCAATGTTGTCATAATAAGCAGTGGCTAAAATCCGAGTGTGCATGTGCGTGCGTGCGTGTGTTGATTATGGCCACTTTTTTCACGAATTTATTACATAATTACTTAATAAGTACCCGATAAACTACGACAGTGACTTCCCGGCAACGGCCCTGACGGCAGATGCGTAACTTCCCTACTAGAAACTTAATGTTTGACTAAGTGCTCACTGACCTTAAAAAACCAGTCTTTGTCTGTTGTCTTTTATCAGGGGTCGAGCTTATAAAGAATCTGAACGACCGGTGCATTTTTGTTGTAACGACTGCTTTAGCGACGTCAATAATGTACATGCAACGACGTGCTTTAACTTATAAAACCATCGTTGAAGTAACTGCCGCAACTTAAACATTTCAGTATGAAATTTTATTATTTTCAATATTGCTAAATTGTTGCTGACGTCAAATCAAAACGCATAGGGCTCGAAAAGGCAATGCCTAATAATACTAATAAAAAACACAAAAAAAAGAAAAAAAAAAGAAAAAAAAAAGAAAAAAAACACCAGTAAGAGGAATATAACATTCTAATGTACATTTGAATAGGTCACTCCAACCCCTTCTTTCTCGGCCACTCACCAGCATTTCTCTAAAAGCAGTACACAAAAAGTTCGCGCTATTGGTAACAATGGTCCCAAAGTCCTACACCAGAGAATGTGATAGTTGAGATTCCTGAGCGTGTTTGCATTTTTTTACGACAGCTAGATCATTTTCAGAGGTGGTTACAATAGGCAGTAATAACATAATTGAATGGTTACAATTTACCTAGGTTCAATTTTACCGTCTAACAGTCTCTGAAATCCCATATGTAGTGATTGAGTTGCGAGTGAAAATAGGAATTAACTTCAAACTTCCAAATAAACCAGAATTGCCTTTTAAAGCCTTGCAGAAAATTTGCAAAACACCCGATCCCTTACAAAAAATCCTTATAGGCTTTATAGGCTGTTAAAATGTTAAAATAGTAGATCTATACACTATATGTGGTTTAAGTTTGTCCATAAAGTAAAGCTGCACAAGAGGTTTGACTATAGAATTTTCTCACGAGAAATCCAGTAGTAGTGATATTGACTGAACATCATTTCTGTCTACCACATGAAATGTAAATAAATGATGCCCTATGTATGTATATCTTATAACTGTAAAAGAAGTACGTCCAAAAGATGTCTCTATCATGGCTTGCCATGAGCAATGACGTGACCTTGTGACCTCGGAGGCCCACCAATCGCCGTTGCATCACGTGACAGACGTATCTGACGTGTCATCTAACGTCTGAGGTACGCTGCTGTATCGGACATGCGATCTGACGTCTTGGGGCTTTTGTAGTGGCAGCAATCGTCAAGCACACTTTGGTCTCCATCAAAATCTCATCATTGTAATAAATTGGCCTGTAAATAACTTTAGTTTGGATTCTGTAGTCTAACCAATACGCCACGGCAGCCATTTGCACGAGTGCCACCATTTATGGTTTTAACAGCCCCTCTCGCATGAAAAGGAATTCACTGGTACATATTAAGGCATTTGCCTAATGATCTTTAATTCCAGAGTGCGCATAGCTCACCTTTGATATTTCCATATATACTCCGATAGATATGCTTTCCAAATTGTCTCCAATTCCGGTTAAAATCCTATGGGGCATTATTCTTGTTATCAATATAGTGCATAGTTATTCTTGTGAACTACAACAAAGCCAACACATTGTAGTAGTTTTGCACTGCAGTAGGTCTCTTCAGTATACCGTCTCTATTAAGACCACTAGCGAGCATTTCTCAAGTGATCTCAATCATAATAGATCCCATTAGAGATGGTAATATAATGGAATAATCTAATGCTTAATATGATCGCTATCCTGTGGTTTGTGACACCCAGGCAACATGATAACCCCACGAATATAAATAAAAAACACACAAAAAAACAAACACGAGAAAGCCTAGGAATCTTTTGGGAGTCATTCCTTAAGTTAAGGGACAGTGCATTGTGCTCTAAGGCATCGGGGTACAAAAATCTAAAAGTTATGTTTTTATTTATGTAGAAAACTCCATGGGACACAATTACCCTTCATTAGCATTTCAGTCTTGCAAACCAATGACTGTCAATCCCTGACCCAATCTCTATCCACTTCAAGTATATGGGATCGAGTACAGCTCAGTAGATCCTGCATTGAGTGGAGAAGTTTTTTAAAGTGTGAAAAATAGACAGGGGTCCTCCTGCATTTGCCATTGTTGCCGACAGTAGACGTCACATTTGTAAACACTTTGAGAATGGCAGAACAAAACAAAGCAGTTCACATTAGCATACAAATGTAGGCGTTAGCTTTACTTAAGTGGGAAGGTGGACACACCTCTATTTACATACATATAAGAAAGTATCCAGTTTGAGTCAAGATGCACTAAGTCGATGACAGGTAGTTGGTCATTAAGTGATTCAGTATATGGTCCGTAACGAGAGTAATCTCGTGTAATTAGTGCCGTGTAATGTGACAAAGTTGCACCAACGCCCTAAATGTACGGGGCCGTATAAATAATAAAGTTAGCCTAATTGGCTCATTGGTAGTTTGGTACACATGCAAAGAGCCATAGTTCAGTGACGCGTTCATTTGTTTGCAATTGAACTATGCAATTTATTGTGTTGAAGTATAGCAATGGGCACCAGCAATGGATAGTTTTTGCGGACTGTCAAAGGCATAGAGGAAAAACATAGTTAAAATGATGTATTTTACCAAACTAAGCAACTTTTCAGTCGTCGAATTATTATTTGGTTTGACAATGCAAGAATTTTTAAAACAATAATCCATCATAAATTTTACTCAAATAACCTTGGTTAAATACCAATATTGAAAAAAAATAATTATATTACTTTATAGCCAAGCTATAAAATTAACTTTATTTTCATGAATTTGTTTATCTGCTGCAACAGCACTGCAGACTCTGACATACCAAAACTGTAATGCGTGGATTAATATTGCAGACAGATTATAGTATCATATAGCATTTCATGAATGTTCCAGTTGAGTGGGTTTGCTTGCTAGTAGGCCAGGAGCTTACAAGGCAGGGGGAGGTGCAATGGGTGCGAATTAACCCCCCCCCTTTTTTCCAAAACAACAAACTACCTAGACTAAACCTTTCAATCGTCTAAGAAGCATGGCGTTTCACGCGAACACAGAAGCCAATAAGATCATGTGACCAAGTCCTTTATAGGTATACAGTGTGTAGAAATTAATAGCCTACTTTAATGTCATTTATTTAATTCATAAAGATACATAAATTCTATTTTCAATTACACGTTTAGAATGCATTTTTTGCTCACACTAACTTAACTTAAGACTAATTGCTGATGGCTTTGCCCATAAATATCATGTCTTCGCACTAACTTACATTGCGTGTAACAAAAATACACCATTTGTTTGCACTAACTTGTTAAATTACAAAAGAAACGTAAAAATAAATAAAATGAAAACTAGATCAAAAGTGTTCAGAGAGCACAGCGTTGCTAGAGCAACATTGACCCATGGGCAATAAAGATGTTTGCTTTGCAATCAAAGCAGAAAAAAAGTCTTACTTGATGCGTGACTCATCCAACATCTATGGTATTGGCATTGGATTGCAGGCGCTTTCTAAACATGGCTGAAGTAAATATCTATTACCCATGAGTCGACATTAATATTAATGCTGTGCTCTCTGAGCACTTTTATTCCAATATAACCACTATGCCAATTCGATGGTATTGTTTCGAACAGTATTGAAACTATAGTGGAAAAATAGAAAGAAAAATAATTAAAATGGCCCTCTGAAAGGTAAACTCTAATTGAATTGACAAAGTGCCAAAATTGAATACAGTTAATGTTCAGTAGACATGTAAGCATTGTCCAAAGTTTAAATGCTTTCTCACAAGCATCAACAAAACTATTGTAGAAAATGTTGAAAATGGAACCAAAATGGCACTATGGAAAGCACACTTTAGTTGGCAAAGTGTCAAAAGTTTGAACGAAATAGGGCGAAGTGTAAAAGCTCTAGCTTGTCCGGAGACAAACATAATACATAGATACATACATACATAGTTACAAACGAACGAAACACAAGGCTTTCACTTCAGCTGCTGAAGCGACGCAGTAACGAACGAAAATACAATATGTATCATAATAAATCGTATTTTTGAGCTAGCTTATTCAGCCTCTTTATAATGTGTAATATTCATGTTTCTTACATATCGGTCGAATATTTGTAACAAAGTTGTTTAATTTGCTAATAGGTAGTATTTTCATATTTCTTGTTTAAATCTTGTTCCACCTTTTTAATTTTTAAACAATTACAAAGGTGAAACTAGACAAAGTCATGGAATATGAAGGTCAAATATAAACTGTCTTTATCCATAATTACGAAAAGTTCTTTTAAACTATACCGTGAAATTTGGTTAAATCATACATTGCAGTGATTTTTGTTACCGTATTAAATAATCGTTATAAATTTATTCTGTTACATGTAAATGTTCTTTAAAGTTTCAAAGAGAAACATCACATAAATGCCAAATTATAATTAAATAATATTTTGATCACAATGGCCCCACAAGGACATCATCTGCATAGAAGTAAAAAGACGAGGGCCGCACCGTTAATCACAGCACAACCTGATCCTTCAGTCATTTATATGCCACAGTGCTCTTAACGAATGGTCAGTAGTCTGCTAATGACCACTGATGATGGATAATTACGTTAAGTAATGGACATCTCATAATTATCTAATAGCCGCCAATCTGTAAACCTTTGGTTATTGCGTCGCTTCAGCAGCTGAGGCTCTTCCCGGTTGATGGATGTATTAAAATGGCCATTGTTGAATTGCCACCAGGTGTAATATTACAAATCTCCAAGTGAGCCATAAAGATTAAAAATGCTCCAGAGTTAAAGATGCTACACTAAAAAATGCTAATGTATTGTTGATGCATGACACATGTTCCCCCAAGATTGCTGAAAATACTCGATTCCGATTGGTTGAGAGGCGGAGCGGGAAAATTGATATCCTACACCTCAAAGCATGAGACCTAAAATGATAAATTAAGATCGGAGAAAATTGTAATTATATGAGTGGGGTTGAGAGATCAGATAATATCTCACCTCGTGTGGACTTTGACAGACCGCCACACTCAGTGAGATATTGTCTGATCTCTCAAGATCACTCGTATAATAACCTATTATTAGCTAATATTTGCTTACAAGATAATGATGTCCGCACTAATCTGTTATGACGAACTCACCGTATCAGACAAATACCATAGAAGTCGTTATCCGACCGACCGCACGCCGTGGGCTTCATATCGTATATATATAATGACATTGCACAGCTTAGTACTGTACTAACAGCGATTTGTAGTTTAAAAAAGAAATAAAATTACAGTGGAAGCTGAGACCGCTTGGAGCATGCTTTTATCAGTACAGGGCTTCTTATAAGATAGAAGAATGTTGTTTCAAGTTCAGGTATATGAATCATTTGGTGGTGATGGTAAGAGGGTGGGTTGCTTACATTGACGAAAAACAACAATGCAGCCGTACATGTGGTGAGTAAGCCTTGGCGCGGGAGAGTCCGATTGTTGGAGGGGGGGGGGGGGGGGGGGGCTTTGGAGGGGGATGTTGAGAATTGCCAAGGTGATACGAAGGCCAGACCCTAGGACACTGGTGCAGGGTCATTATATGGCACACAGGGTTGAGTGTAGATGGGTGTAGATGGGGGTGATGTGCTACCACAGCAGGCTCTGTGATGAATGATTAGCGCGGGCAATTAAGCTGGTGTTATCAGGACAGTATCATCAGGACAGTGTCTCCCAGCCCGGCCTGTGATCACGAGCTCTGTCATTGTGTCATTATTGGAGGGGCGAGGCACGGGAGGCATTGGTCGACAACCGGCGCTGTCCTTGATATGTATCTAGTATCTTAATGCAACCGGACTTGTAGTGCTACTGTTCGGATCTTCATATGATTCATATTGTGTAATTATCAGAATCTTTCAGTTTTAGAAATATTTTCTTTGGTATGTATGTTAAACACCTGGGCGCACACGCTATTCTCATTCGTAGTAGTAGCATTATGACGTTGCAGCGTAGCAGAAGCCTGAGAATTGCAAGTTTTCGAAAGAGGGGCGTGTGTGCAAATATTAAATTTCTAGGTTTATTACGCACTTGCCAAAAATACTTATGAAAATGATTAGTTTTAAAAGGCTGGTGCGCACCCCTGGATCTACCTACGCCAAATTGACCTTATTCTTTCCCTCGCATGAGATGAACAATGTATGCTATATTCTAATGTGGTCATTATTAAACCCGCAAAAACAAAGCTCAACAGGAGTGTTTATTCCTGAAAATCAACCAAACCATAAAATAGAGTGTAAATGAGGCGATTCCAACACACGACAAGAAAACCATGCAATGAAGATTTTCCAAAAAGAAAGATGTAGATGCTTTGGCAATGATTCACAATGAACGTAAACTATATTTTCAGCACCTACCCAGAGAAACCGTGGTGAAAACGACCACAGACGACCCCGTCTGGTCGCGTCTCTACAAATACAAAATGGCAGACAAAATGGCGCCGTCTGCAAGTGGTGACATCTCGCGTGATTGGCTGAAACAAGCAGACCTCGTAAAACGCTGCTTCACTGAGAGCTTATGGAGTAGATAAGAACTACTCACAAGATGTACTTTTTATAGTCTTTTATGCGGTATAACCTAAGTGGAACAAGTCTAATAATGCGGACGCCTGAGAGAAAGGGGTATGTCGGCATAGAAGGGAGATGTTCTGTATACACGGATAGAGTTTAAGAAAGAATCAGTATTCAAAATTATGTTAGCTCGTTGACACGGGATCTCCAACTCCGCAAACCATAGGGCAGAAGACATCTTTGTTTTCTAATGACAACATGCCTTGGTGTGGTTCTGACATTACTGGTTGGTCTGAGCAGAAATTATTTATCTGATACCATAAGCGGGTGCATCTGGCTTCTCTCTCCAATGGGTGCTGTGTAACAATTGAGCTACTCTGCCAGGGGGACTATTAGCAGGGATAGAGTAGCCAAGCACCTCTAAATAGTGGCACAATAAGTGAAAAAAAATTGTGACCTACGTAGCTAGCTTAAAAAATGGCTGAAGATCGTACATTTGTTCACTTTAGAAACGACCGCATTAGGTTTGTGATATCCAAATTCCAACAAATTGCAAAGCCCCCCATGAGAGAGTTATTAATTCAAATTATATATACATGTTAAATATGAGCCCGCCACTAGTGGTGCGGAATTCCGTATTTCACTGTGGCTAAGTTGGTGGTGAGATTCGTTACGACAGGGGAAGTGCTCGTTTCTGCAAGTGGCTGACACCTTGCATTATATCAGCGCAGAATGCGCACACAGAAAGTATTACCAATGGGTCATGCTTTTCAGTATGAGTTCTTACTATAGTAGACATGCATGTATACACGCTGACTCAATACGTAATCACCGATCATGATATGTATAGCCAATGTCTGTAATACAGTAGAACCTCCAATTAAGACCACCTCTATATTGAGACCACCTCCATAATAAGACCACTTTTTACTGTTCCAAACCTTCATAACGCTACCAAAATGAACCTCTGTATAGAGACCACCTCTATTGAGACCACCTAACCCTGGTCCTCAAGGTGGTCTTAATAGAGAGGTTCTACTGTAGTTCACAATATCACAGATTTGATCCCGTAATATTTCTTGCTGGACGCTAGAAAGCTAGCCTATGGTTGTTGCATTACTAACCCACATGCAATCGAATGCACGATGATGAGGTGATGAGATGGTTGACTTCATTCGCTTTTTCAAAGTCACACATATCACAAAACAAAACCCTTATATAAGACAAATATATGTAGCGCTAGCTGCAGCAACCCCACCCACCTCCACCCACCCCACCCCAGCTGTCTGAATCGGTAACTGAGTTAGTGACTTAACCCTCTGTTTTTCCACATGCTGTCGCCATGTGGTGGAGCGTTCTCAAGCCTGTACCGATTAGAGAATGAATATGATGGCATGCGTTATTGAAAAGCTCTTCTGTTTGAAGCATGCAGTCGTGAGGAGGATGAAGCAAAAAACAAACAAGGGCTGCTACAAGGCACACACTCCTAATAAAATCACTCCCAGAATAACGGTGGCGGCTTTAATACCACGCAATCACCTCACAAAGCATGAGACTGCCGCTTACTAATGCCATTACCGCGTCAATAAAACAGACGACAAACGGCCTCGCCAAGTCTCGCGATGTCTCGCGCCAATCTGCGAGATTGACAGCAGCACGTGACTGTCCGGATGACGGCAGCGCCGCCACGCGGGAGAAACGCCCACTAATAAATCAGACGATAAGGTGTTCTTTGGTGGGAATTAAACCCGTCTAAATCACTCCGCCCCGCCAAGGAGATTCCCGAGAAATAGTGCCAACGGACGTGCTGCGTGAGGGAATGGGATTGAGTGCTTTGTTTGTTTGTTTGTTTGTTTGTTTGTTTGTTTGTTTGTTTGTTTGTGTGTGTGTGTGGGGGGGATGTTGAGGGATGCGACGAGATGGCTTCAATATACGTAGATAGGAAAAAAAGGTTCCGTTTAAGACTAACAGTATATACAATCGTTGTATCGCCTAGACTATAGGTTCCCATAGTTGTTGGTGAAATAACCGCAGTCACTCCAACGCGTAATTCTCATCTCTCCCTTTCCCCACCAAAATACTTCATTCCATGGGGCCTGTACGGAACAAAAAGAAGACTATCGGTGACGATAATTGGCGATGTGTGACCGGAGCATGATAACGGATACGTTTCTCCCGAGAAAATTAAAAGCGGCGGCTGCAGCCGCAGCGACGATCGTTGATCCTGGCGATACGATCTCTAATCCACGGGCGTGATGGCTTCTAAATCCCCGTGACGTCATGGGGCGGGCCGGCAGTTAGGGTGTTTTTCAATCAGCGGGGACGTTGATTGCTGAACTATGGCGGGCCTGCGGGCGGGGTCTGTAGGGTGCTGTGTAAATCTCTCGGCCTAGGCCGTGGTGCTTTGGCCTACTTATAAGGACTTTTACCCCTACACTTGATGTCACAGCATGGCACGAAATATATCAAAACTAGATGTACTTATAGTCACATTTTGTTATCGCCTCAATATGAAGCGGCTTCAATTTAATACATATTTTTTACGGACACACCTTGGCGAGTATTTACACTGCGGTGTTGCACATGCAAAAGGGTCTAGTTTTAAACATAATTTGAAACCACAAGCAGGTCCTTCTTCACGAATACACTCCACATTAGCATTTGTGTTACTCTGGTTCTGTTTGAGCTAACATATATAGGCAATATATATTTATATCGTTTTGGAGAGCAGCTGATAGGGATTCATTTAAAATGTATTCTTCCAATGTCATATTGGATAAAGCAGCTTTCTGTTGCCGTTAAAAGCAGAAATCACACAAAAATGACCATTGCCAAAATTCACAAACCACTCACTCTACAGCCACCAATGACCCGGAGATGCACGTTTCACCCACCCACCTAGCATATGACCTTCGGATTCCTTACCATATATGCTAGCATATATGAAAACGAGGGTTGCAGATTTTTAAAATCGATTTTCCGTAAAAAAGAAAAAAGTGATATTTCGATGTGCTTCAGAAAATGCCAAAATTGCACCCCCGGTGTCATATGATGCCCTCAGACAGGCGCATTTCGTGCTCATCAAACTACATCAAAATCATGCCAACATGGGTTTGCATGGTGCAAAATCGCATGCCCTTCCACAAAGTGTACTTTACAGATGCCATAGTATACTCAGCTACCCCCACAGCAAGAAACCGACTGTTTGAAGTCCTATACTGAACCCTTAGTAAGTTTGTTGACAAACGAAAACACGTGCAAGCGCTATCATTTTATAACCAGACTCACAAGCAAAGGTCGTTCACCCGTCTGACTTGTACCTATTTGATATGACGGATGGGTCAGGAGCACCATGGTTTGTCATAGTCATCCCATCAAACTCGTGTATATGAGTGTTCCGTATCCAGAATCAGATCCTGGGACCTTGTCCCTGAAACATTTGTGGCTCAAGCACGTGACAGGCCACGTGCGAGACACGTGCAGTGCGTGAGCGTGTTTCTGTATACATGTTCATGTAGGCACACGGCTCTCCTTTCCCAGTCATGCAAGACTGCATTTGCCCTAGGCAGATTGGGGGGGGGGGTGGGGGGGGGGTGCGCATGTCCCCATTCCCCACCAAAATACCTTATTTTCATAGGGGCTTTGGCATGTTCTCTATCGAAACCCATGAGATTCCTTAAGTTCGACCCCCCCCTCTTTCTAAAAAAACCTGGATCTGTCAGTGCCAGCTGTTTTGTGTTTGTGCCCGCACTTGATCAATGATGATGCACGATATGCACGGGAGCCATTCATCATCTGGAGGAAAACCAGTCCATTTTCATGTATACTGTGGGATTAAGCCTACAAGATCCCCACCACCGTCAGGCAACCGCCTTAAATGTGAAAAGTCAGTGAACCCGCCTGACCAAGACGTCATCTGCAGACCAAATTAGCGTCTGTTGTGGCCAGGCAGCTGCTAACACCACGCGTCTCTGCTGACTAGTTAGTGTAACACTCATCTAAGGAAAAATGTATGCGCCTTATTCTTTCCACTTCTGTGCACTCACAGACATATCCTGGGGGGGGGGGGGGGGCCTTTTCCCACCAAAATACTTCATTTTCATTAGGTTTTTGGCATATGTCCTCCATCAATCGCGCGTATATATGAACCTCATGAAATCCATGAAGTGCCCCCCCCCAACTTTCCAAAATCCTGGATCTGCCAATGCCACGCATGTGTTTTATCTGGCAGTTGAATATTTTGTATAAAGAAGTGGGAACAGGGCGTTTGAGAGCGACGTTACAGGTCTCCCGTGAGTCGTCAACGTGAACCTGTCCAAGAACTGTCACCAAGCGGTGTAATAAACAACATGAGTTGGGTGTGTGAAACCTCATTCAGTGTTTTAACACGAGAATCTTAATTATTGTTGTCACTCCATCATAACCGGTTCCTCGTAGGCCTATTATGGTTTCCTGTAAGTAAGACACACTGGGATCGTTACCTCAGCTGATTTACCTTATTTGTTTGGATTGCATGCACATTATTCATGAAGCCCAGTTCATAATGTGCTGTAATATAGGGCACTTTCAGCACGCAATCCTATTGTGTTCACATCACGCACATAATGTGATGTTGGTAGGTGTTTTGAAAGAAAAAAAGAGTGTACATCAATTTTGACCATGTTTTATCACCTCCTCTCACCGTATATATAAAAGTTACTACCGCGGACGGCCGCTATACTATACGTATCTCTTAACGTTCCCAACGAAGTGACGTCAAGCTGACCACCCTACTTATAGGTAGACCAACTTCTATACTGATGACAATCAAGATGGTCGAACTAGGACACCGCCCGCTGTCCCAGAATGTGGATGCCCCAGGTCTCACGTGATGCACTCCCGTCAAAGGAAGTGACGTCATATTCAGCACCCAGTACGGTCGTAGCATGCGATGGCTGCACGGAGTTAGTTGTGCGTCCCCTTTTGAGTGCACTGCTGGCTGCTTTTATTTTGCGTGCGTAGCTACTAGGGTCTAGATCAGCAAATGCCGGACTATTTCTTTTTTGAATTCTTAAACACGCACACGCATCTATTCGCCGATTGTTTAGCACAGTTTCCCTTCGAAAATCAACCTCTTCTTTAAAAAGACATCACAGCATACAATTCCACGTGGTTTAAGCTGCTCAATTGGAAGAACAGATACATTTTCAAGTTTTAAGTATAATGACAATGATACCGTAGAGAAACATGATGTGAACCAGTTATCTATGTGGACACCTCGCATGTTTAGACAAACAGATCCGACTGCAATATAGCAAACACGCTTGAAAACATCACCAAAATGTAGTACAGTGTGCAGGGATCACCTATGTACTAGTAGAGCATCTCAACGCGGATGAAGACACGTTCAGTTTTCTATGTGCGAGATTTCCATTAGAGTTGAGGGGGTAAAAAGGCACATTAGCGTGCACGCTACGTGGCACAGACACGTCATCAAGCATTTCCTCTGACACTGCACGTAAAACGAACCACAAAACGGCGTCTTTAACGTAAAACGTACACTTGTCACCACCCAAAGTCTACATACACTACAAGCCTCATTTTGTACGACAGTTAGCAAGGTAATGATTAGGCTGGTGGTTGTAAGAACACACTGTAACAGGGTAATTCAATCTCAGGGGGTTAGCGACTTCACTTTGAAGGCCCGTAAGTCAAACCGTTTGAGGGATCATCTGGATAGAGAAGTGTGGAGTTTGGCAGCATTTTTTTTTTTAATGACTGTAGCATTGATCATAAAGTACGAGTATGTGCTGGGTTTCATGTGCTGGGTGATACATTAACAATGAATTTGTAATTATTGTAACTTCAAATCACACAATGCTATTTATAGGTTTGCAGGGCCGTGGCAAGAGAGGCAACTGCTTCATGTGTTTTTTGAGGGGTGGTGGTGGTGACTGAAACCAAGCTTTAATATTTGCTTTTCAGGTTACCTTTTTGTCTAAAATATTCTCAGAAGCTATGGAATAGGGTTTAAAACTTGAAATATTTCTTGCGGAAGATTGCCCCCCCCCACGAGCTACAAAATCTGTGCGCGGGTGGCGTTTGCCTACGTCCTCGCGCAACATGATTGCCTCCCTTCTTCTGCAGTCCTGTCTACGACTCTGGGTTGGTAGCTACTTCTTTAAGTTTGAAACTTTCTTCTAATGTTGGAACGTTATTACTACATATCACACCAAAATGTGCCTATTTTGCTAATAAGTAGATGATACTAGCGTGATCAGAAAACTCATCAAATGAATCATGAACTGAAATGAACACTCAGAAACTATTTTCAATAATAATATGGACTGATATAGTGAAAAAACTATGCTGTTAACTATACGCTATTTTTTTTTTCATATTTTGAAATGTACCCGCTGTGATAGTCTACTGTGCATTTCACTAATGCTAAATGAAAACTTATGAGATACAATAGTATGTAAATATCTGTTTCAATTTTCATATTTCTACGGGACTGGCGAACAATACAATTCAAAATGACATTCATCGCATGTGAACTTGACTCGTCAGATTCACACGATAAAAAGCCTAAAAACGCCCGTGTCGCGGTGTCACATTGTCCTCCACCTCAGAGAACCAAACACGCACGCTGTCTCGTGTCGTGGGGTGGCCCGGGGCGGCATCAGGGTGAACGCACTTAGCGTCCCTGCCGCCCGGGGGTTCCTTGGCCCCGGTTTCTGAGCGCAAAAGTCCCCAACACACCCTTGTTGTTGTTGTTGTTGTTGTTGTTGTTGTTGTTGTTTTGTTGTTGTTGTTGTTGTTGTTGTTGTTTTTGTTGTTGTTGTTATGTTGTCGTCGTCGTCGTCGTTGTTGTTGTTGTTGTTGTTGTTGTTGTTGTTGTTGTTGTTGTTTTTGTTGTTGTTGGCGACAAGCGCGTAGAGAACCAGGTGAACTTTGGAGATTTTAGTCACTTTTGCACTTCAGCTAAGTCAAAGCTAGCCTTAATTGGGGTGTATGGAAGCGCTTTTATAAATGTATCAACACAAAGAGGATTGACTTACTTTATCAAGTAGATATCGCAGCAAATTGGAACGGATCTGCAACAGAAAACACATTGCATCAGTTAGATTGAAATCATCAGACAATATATTTAGTATTTACATTAATGATATATATTGTTTCTTCTGAGCACACCAAAAAGGAAAGAAAACTAAAACAAAATTTCATACAACTAACCCAGTAAACACATATACTTGGTCTAATACGCCAATGCTTTTTTTTACAAGATATTTTCCCACAATTTCTATATCCTTCCTTTTTATAGAGGTTTTGTTATTGATGACAAGCGTCTTGATAGAACATGAAAGTGATCCAGTCATACATGCGTCGAGTGGGTAGAGAAGATAGTATTTGTTTTATCTACGAGCTACAGTGATATTGTGTGTAGGCCTACTTACCTACTTGATTACAAATTTACATGGGAAGAAAAATCGCATGAAATAAGGGCATCCATGAAAGAACACGCACACAACAATGCCATAACTTAGCAGTCATCGGGAATAGATTTTTCCATGATTTGAGAGACAAAATCTAAACATTCCACCTGCGACAACCTGGTATCACGTGATCACTATTTTTGCGCATGCGCCGCCTGAGGTGACGTCACATCCACGTCACACGTCAAACGTTTTAGGCAGTATGGTTACAGGCCACATGCTAGTATCTAGTCACATCCCATGCCCCAAAGCGTTATTAAGTACAGACTATTTGACAAAAAAGCGTTCATCATTTTTTATCTTTTTTTTCAACTGACAAAAGGAATATCTTGTGTGCCTTTGACCTAATAATGAAGAATGGAAAAGCTTCGGAGGGGCAGCACTATCTCTCAGACCCAGAAGCACATGTGACATTTCATGCAACATGGGGTAAAACAGTGCGCAGAAAGTACTTTTTTCCTGTATTACTTTATAAAATGGATTGTTTCAATGCGCTGATGTTATGCTATATTTGGAGCCAAAGATAATTTGCGCACTAGTTTATGAACTGTACACGTGTATTGAAAAAATATTATTTGTGTTTAATTGCAGATAAAAAAACACTATGACAGTAGATATGCACAACGTCTGTATGTGAAACCTCACTGTACGCTGATGTGGATAAATGGATGCAACACGTGAACGATATGCATATTGAGTCCAAGAACCCAGTCGTGACCTAAGAGACTATGTTGACCACTTAGTCTCGATCATCCAGACCCTGTGGTGGCTTGCGCTCACCAAGTATGCAATGCAGAGTCTGGTTGAACAAGGCTATTGACCATCTAACATGTGCGTTTCTGTGTTTCAGACACACGACGTGTCGCTATGACGTGTCCGGCACGCAGACGTTCTCATTAAGTTACGTCTCGCGAGGCCATGTATCAATTATGCTGCGCCTGCGCACTGCAGATTATTTATGGGGAGAGATATGAGACTGCAGGTGATTGGTTCGCCGTAAAACCCACCTGGGTCCTTGGATGGGAAGGTCACAGCAAAGCCAATGGCGGACGTTTCCATCGTGAGGTTTCACCTTATCCCTGGATTTGGATTTTCTCATGGCAGTGTCACAGTATTGGCGAACACAAGCAAAGGTCTTCTTAGTGCAAATTCTTAATGCATCCGCTGCTAGTTAATCAGTCTGTGTATTAATGAGTTAGAATATCAATCATGAAAGACGATACTTCAAACATATAAGGAAAACAGCACCCCAGTAACTCTCCACCTTACAAATCATGTAAAGCAGATGAAGACTTTAAACATAAAGACATGTTTTTTTAGGAGTGACAGACAGGTCTTTTGTGGCGCAGTTTGCAATGATGACACACCCATCGTAGCTTCTTGTTCATGTCTCAATATATTGACTCTATTAGCTACGCTAACACCTCGGGTGTTTATTGTTCAACAACCCCCACAAAAATGATCCATAAGTGAATTTTATACCCCACAGGACCACAGATTCTAAGTACCTAAAACAATATTGACTCATTTGTAAATGTCAGAGGAAAGAGCAAACTTTCATTAAGCCATATTGATGGGCAAATTGTTTTTAGTATGTCATTACCGTAAATTATACGGGCCATATTTAGACAGCAGACGGCAAGAGTGACATAAGGATGCTGCTAGTTCTGGGACACCATCGATTGGATGCTACAAGTGAATATAACTGTATAGTGGCACACATACATGTACAATAAAATCAATGCATCTAACGGCTAAGTGCAATGAATAGTTGGTCTTTGAGAATTGGCAGTCACATTAAAAATGGCCGAATGATCATAGGCAGATCCAGGGGAGGGGTAAAGGTGCCGCCCCCTCCTTTCCCCACCAAAATACTAAATTTTCAGATAAAAAAGGTCCTATCCAGTTTCTACAATGTTCCCCGCACTAACATTTTTGAAGACATGACAGTAGGTGGTCCAACTCTTCTACCCGTCTTTGATATGTTGATAATTATTCAAGCTTGCACCGTATTAACCTGGGTCTGGTTAAACATTCTTTGCTTTAGATGGTTTCGCGGTTAAAATAGCAATTTTAAGCAACTCTTTTTGACGTTTCGGACGTTTTTTTTGTGTGAAACCCATAGTCGGGCATGCCATTTATCGCAGTTGCAATGGAATATGATTGCAGCGCTACGGCGGGTAAAGAACAGGATATCAATAGTTATACACAACATGGTATGTGTTTTAGTGGCTAAATTGAATCAGCACGTAAGCTTTTACAAGAATAAGTTGAATGCATTTCTATTTGGGTAACTACAGCCTCAACATCGAGAGCTCACTCTGTTGAAAAAGTGCCTTTGAGCCCTTGACATAATTTCCAATTAGGTCAAAATATGCATAATTGACAGTTCAAAAGTCCCTCTAAATTAGTGAGCGCTTTGCAATTGGCTGGTTTTCTAGTTTACACTGGGAAGAAAATAAAGGAGGCCAGGTGCAATGGCCTGATATTATATATAGAGTGGGTAAATGGCAGTGCAAGGGCCTGACATTCCGGCACAGTTCTGCTGTTGTACCGCACTCCCGCGTGCACCATTGACCTAGGTACAGCAAGTGACTCGGTACTGTTGGCTTACATATGCCCATAAAAGTAAAACAAAACACATACAATACTTACATCTCCGCACAATTGGTAGGTAGAAAGCATTGAGTGTACACAGATCTACAATAGTTTGGAAAGCGATGGCTGCTGGGTTACCCGAGTGCTCCGACCCCTTCCAAATAAAGACATGCAGTTTTGTCTGAGTACACAAGCTACAAATATCCTTTTGATATTATCATGCACCAATTGTCCAATACGAGCTTATCCACCAGCCCACCCCCCAACCCAAGAAAAAGGACAGTCTTAAAAGTACGCTCGAGTATTGCAAGAGACCACTTACAGTAAATGAGAGGATGCGGCCAGAAAAAGGACACTTGGCAGTTTTCGCCTGTTATCGAGGGCTAATGAGAGCAGGGACACAGCAGCCCGCCAATGATCACCAGATTATGTAGATTCCGCGCGCACAATGACATTATAGAAGCCTGTGCATCTTATAACTACATCATCTCCTCGCCAAGAACAAGGGTACGAACAGTCGACAGACTTCGTGGGTGGTGAAACAGGATGTAGGCCTACTGGGGACCAGTGGGGTAGTCATTGTGACTAGCAAACTGCTGTCATGTTTAAGCACTGTACACAGAAGTGTGATCATTGCGATTTTACTTTATTAATGTGGGTTGGTACAATCCCTCCGCAAAACACATTTTAGGTCACCCACCATGCCTCATCACAGCAGGATGTCACTATAAGTGACATGCAAACAACAGAAAACTACTTGGATTTACAATAGTCATGATATCACAAAATACACGCAGTAGCAAACAATTGCCAACATATATCTATGCGTAATTGTGTATCAGTAGGTCTTTAAAAATATCATATGCCTCCAACAAAGTATCGATTTAAAATGTTGTAAATTTATGAGAGCAAAACACGTTTGGGTCTCGTGGGGAGGATGCCGTGTTAACGCGTCACCCACAGCCTCGTTCTGGCCGCACCTCGCCCCTCCCCTGGGGTGTGAGGTGCGTTACGTCACTCCGCTCATCATCACTCAGGCCTCCTGCTTATGCTGGTGTCAGACAGTCGTGATGAATGTGTTTAGTTCGTGTGACCGACACAAGGTGTCACCACGCACCATGTGTTTTGAGGATGATTCAGTAACTCTCTACTGGAAACTGGCGGTTGTAGATATTCGTGAATGTCAGACTGGGGTCTAATGCAGCTGTTACACTGTATATCTGCATGTCAGCATGGTGTATTGTGACTGTCATGGAATAAAGTCATTGAACGGTGTTGGTAGTTTGATAGCAATTGTATATTTGAAATTTGAATTTTAGAGTGAGCTCTGAAAGAAAAGCAGGTAATACATTAAAATAATTGAATTATGTTTATTCTTTGTGGTTAGTAATTGTTTATTCTTTGTTTACATAGTCACGTTGTGGTTATTCCATGGAAATTGTCATATCAATAATATTCTGTTGATGGGGATGTGTGCAAGCGGCCTAGAATAGAGTAGGGTGGGGCAAAACCCTCACATCGAATAAGAAGAACACCTGTGTTTCCTTACACTTTTGTAAGTGTCCTTGTAAACTCCTCCTTGTATGTGGAGATAATTAAGTACTGATAGACGACGTATTGCACCTATCGGGTGGTTTGTCATGATCTGTTGCATGATTGTCACATTACAAATAAATATTGATGCCCTTGTTATGATTTCAAACATAAAAAATATTGACAAAATTTAGGAAAGTTAAAACCTATTCGTCTAAAAAATATCACCATATTTGTTCAAAAACATAAGTTTGAAATGTGAGAAATAATTACAGAAAAAAACTTGGACGATTAAAGAAATTTAAGTTAAAGTTTGATGACAAAGACATCTAATGATAATCATAACGATTTTGCATAAATAGTTGAATAATTAATTGAAAAATGAATCCTATTGTGGGTCATTTTGACCCGTCCCGTGCGGATGTACAGTGTGACTATTTTCACCCATGCCATTGATAGTCAATGGCCATTTACATATGTTCACCTAAACAAAACACACATCCTAACTCGCGAATGTGTTTTATATTGTGTATGCAAAGCCCCAGCAAGCTCACAATTTATCGTAATATACCTCTGTATGTGCTCATTATGGCTCGCAACATGTAAGACAAGGGGTGGGGGAGGAGGGCTCATTAGAACAGGAGTAAGGCATTTGTTGAAGTTTATAGTGGGCATACAGACGCAAGACGGACCTGTTGGACTTGATTAATGTAACTACATTCTTAAAATTATGACACACTAATATGGAATGCTAATGACACTGTTCACTAAGTTACAAATGCTGCGAATTTATATTTAGAAATGATAGGTTTCTAAAAATTAATGCAACATAGAGACTAACAAATATGAATAAAGTAAACAAGAACTCAAAATAAAATCAAATGTCTAATAACTCATTCGCAAATAAAGAAAACTGTAGAACTGACGTAACCGATTTAAGAAACTAGTTGGATCTTTATTATCGCCGTAGCTTTCATATATACACAATCTTATAAGGAGATAGGTTCCTGCTTGTTTACATTCCCAATTTACAATTACAATTAAAGACCCCAATTGCAATTTTGATGAGACCTTCACGAAGAAGAATGCAACGTCCGACAAAACATTCCTAAATATTCTTAAGAAAAACTATTTGTGGGTCCTGTCGTGGCAGAGGACTTGGTGTGTTTGTTAATTGTCTGCTTTAGCTGGTCATTCCACTTCTGAGGGATCTCGCACCTGCTAGCGCGGTAAAGGACAGAGCAGGACCCACACTGGCTACAACATTGACTGTTCGCGGCGCGGTAAGCAGCCACTGCATTTGATGATAGGCATGCTTAACATATTTTTTAAATGCACACACGCACAGTAGAGACAGCAAAGACGGAGATCTAACAGCAAGAAAAAACTGACGTAAGGTTGTTAAAAAAGCTATTAACTATTATTATAAACTATGTAGCCATTATAACATATACGTGTACATGTATGTGTTAGTTGATGATCCGAGTCTTTCTCTCACGAATTTATATTCTAATTACACCAGGTCATTGGTCCACATATTGATCAATTGATCACTGCTCACATAATTGCAATTTAGCAGGTCATTATTAATATTTTGTGAGTATTTCAAGCACTTATTCTACGGCCTGCTTCTAAGGACCAAGGAACAATTTGGACTTAAACTCCCATAAATGCGCCAAATCTCTAGCTATAAACCGCGAGGTCACATCGACAGCGGATAATGCGCCAGAGTGGCACTGAACGTGTGTACGGGAAGGCTAAATATACAGAAATCTACAGCCAGATTTAAGTGATTAAAAGGAATGAGTGAGCTACTTTGGCACTTTCTTAGCGCGAACTCGACACTTCATTAATGTCAATTTAGTTTACTTGGAAAAATGAAAGTGGTGTATTCTGTAAAGGGTTAAGATGAAATTGATGTAACTGCGCTGGAGGCGACTGCCTCTAAAACGTAGTGATGGGATGTGGATTAATGGGAAAACGTAAAAATCTGACGCGTTACTTCCAAATTCACTTGAGAACAAATTGTGCTGTATAGCAGGTTACAATATGCAAGTGCAGAGGGTTGTTTGCCAGGCTGTCACCCACTGATCTTAGCCAGACCCTGCGTGGTGCCAGGAAGGCCATATTTTTAAGGGCTGAGATCAGGACAATATGAAGCGCAGGTTCATTTCTACTTTTGATAGTTTCCTTCCGTGTGGTACTTGGGCCCATGTTTGTCAGTTTATTACCCTGTGTACAATGCACAGTATGTTTTAATCTATTTAGTTCAACTTATTGAGTGAGGAAATTCAAAGTACGATGGCATAGGATATTTGGTAATAACATCACATTTATCAGTCCTTTGACAACCTAGTCAGTATTACAGCTACTAAGCTATCATTAGCAAAAGGAGATCTTACCGCTGACTGTCTTAAAACAACAAAGAAGAACTATCAAAATGTCATCAATTATTGTTCTGTTTTCGTAGACCCGTGCACTAAAAAGAGGGAACATCTTAAGAGCTTGCCTTGTGTCCCCATTTATGGATAGACCTATGCAAACGAGCTGACCTCAATTTTAAATTTGACACCAGTAATTGTATCTCATTGCAAAGTGATTATAAATCCCAGCATAGCTAATTACAGGCTCGTGGCAATAGATCTAGTGATGCAATTGAGAGCTTCAGGATTGCTTTACTTTAAAATATGTTCGAAAACAATAGTTAACATAACCGTAAGATATCGGCTCCCCAGCTAATTAAAATCAATCAGAAAAAGCCATTGTAACTAATCACCATGTGAAGCATGAAGCAATACAGGGGCAGGCCAACTACTAGTACGGTGGCATAGAATTCAAAAGCAATCCACAAGAAAAAACCCCAACACATCCTACAGTAGCAATTGACAATGTTCAGTTATTGGTGGCGCTCTGAACACTCACTATAAAAACCCGTCTGTGCAAGATTCCTTTTTAAAATTTATTTAAGGGGAGTGTTATAATGGGTAAAAAAATCCCACATCATCATTTTTTGCTTTTCTCCCAGCACCCCAAACATTTTGAGGCCTTTCCCTACATCCCACTTCCTTAAAATCGCAAGAAATAATCTCCGCCAGGTAGCGAGTAGTGATATGCTACCTATGCTTGTGACCCGCCTTCGTTCCTGGTCACGTAGGTCCTGTACGTACAGAGCCTGATACGTAAACACGGTACTCGTATCAGATTCATACCTGTCGACCATTTTGCACTGGTCACGATGAGCGGGCCATGGGTAACATTCTCATTGATGTAAGTTTGGTCATGAAATGCACCAAGAATCCCTAGTGTATAATCGCTAATAACCCTCCTTTGTCAGTGATTTTCTCTTAAGCAAATACTTATTATAAACCTATTGAAGACGATTGTGGTGAACATTCATTCTGGGTGCATTGAATTCCGAGTCTGAAGTTAGTGTGGTTATTCAATGCCAATAAACATGCACACCAATTACAGTAGAACCTCTAATTAAGACCACATACCTATCGAGAGTTATTTAAAAATCGCGAGATGTTCTCATTTCGATGTTTGAGACGGACATTTTATGAGAATGATTCAGATGTGTTTGGACGCATACATGAATATATGTCAGACATTTGTGAACACACCAAATTGAACAGAATACTGTAAATCTCATGGGGACTTTTACTAGGCAGTACTGTTACCCTAAAAACTTAAAACATTTACAACACGTATGTATACAGTATTGCATGAATACAGTTATTTATCACTTCTTTCTACAGAAGCCGAGTCACAGGATCATACACAGTCAGCAATCAGAATAACCGAAATAAACAGAAAAGGTTGGCAAAGCGCACAGACCGCCGCCGACTATGGTAAGCCTATTTCAGCCTGACTGAGGGTGTCTGTGTTGGCTGATAGTAAAGCCCCTATCGTACAGTCGCGACAGTTTGTGCCTCACAAGTATTTCACCAATACAATAAAGACAGAGAAAGCATTTATTTTAACCAAAACAGCATGTGTGGGTTCGTGTGAAAGGGTGTGCGTGGACGTGGCCGCGTGTACCACGTCATTACATCCAGGGCAAGGCTACGACACTGCTTCTCTACTGCCAAAATCTCCAGTCAGCCGTGTATCAGTGCATGTCCATCGTGGTCTACGAGAATTTAAATAGGGTTTTCATACCTTATGGGGACAGTAGAGTAGTTTGACATGTCAAACTTTGTCTACGGTCAAACAAACAGTGGCCTGACCGTAAGTAGACAGCACAGAGCCAGTTCGGAACCAAGAATTGCGTTATTACGTACCTACATGTGATTCAAATCCGCACCAACAATGATTTTTAACATATGTGTGCGTTATGATCAAAACCAATTTTCAACAATAATAATAATTATCATCAACTATTTTCATGAACGTTGAATACCAAGGATTCTGGTATCCTCTTATCATCTGTTTACCAACTATTGGTACCCTAATGTTGATAGATCTATCCACCACCTATGTCTGCTATACGCAAGCCCCGTGAGAACATCAATGAGGTGACAAAGATTTCATTGTTTAAAGTTATTGTTGAAGTAAACACACATAGCAATGTTTACGTGATGCACAGATTCTCTATTGTGTAAGAACTTGTGACAGATTTACTTCTTATATACCTAGGTGACAACAATTTGCGCAGATCACAAGTATGAGAACGTTATGACGATTATTTAAATAATGAACAACTAAGCAAACACACGTAGCGTGTGGCCTCCTACCTGTTCTCTGTCGTCGTTATCCGTGAGGAGGAAAGCGCGTGGCGGCGGCGGCTGGTGACGGTGACGAGGTTGGTGGGAGAATGAGCGAGCGCCGCGCGCCGCCGCCTCTTATACCGCACGCCGCCGCCTCGCAGCGGGACGGTGGTGTGAGGGTTTGGGGGGTGGGGGCGCGGTTACTGTCACTTTAGGGGGGGTGGGGGGGGGTGGAGGGTTTGAGGCAGGCTACGTACTACATAGTAGATCCAATGACGTCACAGTGATGAAGTGTTTTAGGTTGATACTAACACTCCACAGTCTTAATGTCACAAATATGCTGTGGTAGTAAACAGCTTTGAATAGGCCTATGTGCAGTTTTTTGTACACTACTATAAGATATAGTTCAGTTTCAGCAGAAACAGCATACCATGTATCGGATAGTTAGATAATATTATAAGGCATGGGTTTACTTGATGTTTAGATGCTTGTGTGTATGGTTATGGAATAAAAAAAAATTGTGGTGTTAGGGGTGAGACGGGAGGGAGGTTTGTGCACGGGTTGTAGACGGCCTCACTAGGCGACATTTTCACCTCGGTTGGTGCAGGTGATCAAACTGACAGGGAACTTCACCAGAACGATCGACAAACCCACAAAAAAGGCCCCGGATATTGGGTGGGTGGTTATAAGCCCTAAATACTCGATATGGGAGGTACTTCATAGCTTGGCCCTGTTTTAAAATCTCTCAAGCTTACGCAGTTACTCAAAAGATTACACGTGTTTGTGGCTTTACAAGTTATCTGGATTACAACATCCCTGTGACCCAATTCGTTCAGTCACGTAACATTGTCCATGCGAACCCACGTGGTATATATTATCGTGAGATTAACGTGGTCAATGTCCACCTGCTGACCACCACCCTGCACATGCTAATGTGTATGCAAATATCCCACCGATTATCTTATTATGACTTGCGTGTAGTGGCTTTACCAATTAGGTCACCGATTAATTTTGCGGGGAATGTGTGACCGTGACCGTGACCACAGCAATGACCGGAGGCGGGGTGTTGACCGCCTGGACAACATCACCGACAGCACCCACGTGCAGAGGTTGGTTAGGCTGGCTGCATGGGTGCAGGAGGCGGATGCCGTTCTACTCATTTTATTTTACCCTGTTCCCGCGTGCGCTGTTTTTTTTCATCGTCGGATTACGGGAATCTCTTTTACATTGCACATATATTCAGTGTTACAATAAATGATGTGTAAGATGTATGTAGCCGTGAGATATGATAATGAAAAAAAATGAGTTGGTCAGATTCCCTTAGACCGATGGTGCCCCCCTTTGAAAGATTACCCTCGATGTTCCACAGAGTTGGTATTATCTTATGTTCTGTCATTGGTATTGTTCAATATATGAAATAGAGTCCTCAGAGAATACTGGGCGTAAGCTGGACCAACGTCAGTCAAAAGCGGGAGCTTGTTTCTAGACATGCTGGTATCTACAGCAATCACACATTGTACATGAGTAACCTGCCACGTTATCTGGAATAGAGAGCGGGTGTTAAAAGTTGCGACAGAGCGCCTCTAAATGGTCCCAGTGGCTGGGTGAATGTGCACGTCCGGTGACGTGGCTAACGTGACGCGACGGCGCAGGGGGCGGGAGTGGGGGCGAGGGAAGAGGGTCGAGGGGAGGTGGGGTGGTGGTGGTCTGTATTGGGAGGTGGGGGTGGGGTTGGGGGCTGTGCGTAATGGTTTGATAGCAGTCGTGTGTGGCGGAGCCACTGCCGTGCGTTGACTGTGGAATACGGGTATAGATGTCGATGGACGGGGAGAAGGCAGATCTACAAGTAAATCTGAAAGCGCTGGCCTGTGTTTACCCTGTTCCTGTTTATGACACGTGCATCCCCAACTCATGGATATTCTACAAGGCGGGCCGCCATCAATATCACAAAGAGACGGTTATCGTCTGCTGCTCAAGTGATGAGAGAAAATGGAAATATCAACTAGATTTGGAACAACACAAAATGTTGATTCAAAATTGAGACATGTGCGTACTAGTAGTGTGTGAAAGAATACTGATACCTAAATTAGGCGTCACTTACGTTGGCATTGTGCATCATCGACAGTGGCGCCGACACGGGGCCTCTCACACTCCAACACACCCAGACTACAACCTAATGGGGGAGGCATTAGTCACTTCATTGGGACAGGACTCACGTAGAAATTGTTCACTGACGGGCACACGACTGCACAGCGTGAAATCCAAAGTCATGGTAGACACATTAGGTTTCCGGAGCGTACGTACACAGGATTTCAAAAACCGTCAGGATAAATGGACAAGGGCTAATTTCTCGCATATTACTCCAAGTTCAGTACCTGCAAAATTGTTAGTTACGCATTTTAATGTAAAGGTAACATATTGACGAAAACATCAGTTAATGACCATTTCTCAAGGTATAGAAAAGGTTCATCATGTGTATCGCCAAACAAGGCTTGATTAAGAGTTTATGACGATCTCTAGAGATACTTGTACATGAAGTTAAATCAATTGCAATCTGCCTCCATTGCCATTGGTGCAGTTAGTGTTGAGAAGTGTGCATTTCCATTTGCACCAAAATCTGGAGATGTCTCAACAGTGTCGTACACAGCAGCAGCAGCAGCAGCAGCAGCAGCAGCAGCAGCAGCAGCAGCAGCAGCAGCAGCAGCAGCTGCAGCAGCAGCACAATGTTTGCCCTCAAATTCTGACACTGTCGCTGACGATGAAGGGAAAATGGATTGAAAATACAGCCCCACCCTCATCTCTCTCTTATAGGCCAACGCCCAGTCGGCCATGAATTTATGTTATAATATAACTGGTTTTTGATGTCAGAATTGCTATTAAGGCTGCTTTTGTGACTTTGTTGTTGGAACAGTTAATACTGTATACTCCCAAGGGAAGTGGAAAAAGAACAACAAAAGTACGCCACAATGAGCCTGCTGGTGTAAATGATTTGACGTTGGATGTACAGTCTAAAAAGCAGGACGTACAACTCATTGATTTGCATTTCATTTCATTCATTCTATTTTATTTCACACCATACCGCGTGACGTCATTCCGTTGTTCACGATCTATGTGAAAGTCAGAGTTTGACAGAAATGTTCAATGGAATGTGGGCTGCTGCCATGTCTTTTTCTTAATAATTAGTCTTCAACAAAACAAGCAATATTCTATTCGCTCCCCATTGTATTGTGGTTCTTGCTGTAAATGCCTCCTAGACAAATGCCTAGAACAACATCTCTTATTGCACCATTTATATAGATATCGCAGAAATGAAGAGCATTTGTTTTACACATTGTAATTAATTTATTTCATCGTCCTATAATTAAGCTGATGGATATTGCATAGATATTATACTTGTCTGGTCGTTGGCAGCATACTCACCTGGTCTTAAACATTTGTTTTGCTGGCATACGCATAGTTATAACACAATATAACTATTAGCAAGCGGTCTCCTTTATTGTTAAAAATAATAAATGCTTGTTAAAATTATAAGTTACAATTACCATGATATAGAGTTGCAAATCTGTGTTTTAAAAGCGTAGCCTGTAGGGACACAATCATGACCACACGTGAACGTCCGTAGACCGACAGTAAAGTAGACTGTCGTGTTTTACAATAATGGCTGTAAGTAATTCACAATGCACGCATGTACATATATACAGAGTTCCACATACGCTGTTGTACAGTTTCTAAAAGTATCTTAAATCTAAAATGTTCTATTTCAGACAAAAAGAAGTTAGACAGACATCACAACAATGCTGTGATTAACTAGGGAATTGCAAGTTTATGAACGCAAACTTGTTGACACGGTCCACTTCATACTGAATTTTATCGCACGCAGCAAGAACAAATCTATCCCAACATCTACCGCTTTGATATCCCACACTATGAATAAATAGGACGTCATGAAGGCCACATGCACCTCTGTCGAATTGTCGAAGTTTGTTGGCAAGCCAGTCGGTTAGGGTAATAAGAAAGTACCTACAAAAATGAGTTATTGGTTTCAAAAATCCTATGTAGAGCTAAATATAAGCATTGTACAATATATTTGTAAAGCGTCTTTGATATTGACAAAAGATAATATCATATAGGATGCATGAACATGTACATTACTCTGATAAACGTTAACACAGATATTCTAATTGTATAACTAGGAAAAGAAGAGCTTAGAATATTGCATTTGATTCAGAAATGTTGAGACTTAATGAAACATAACAACAGGCGAGTCTAAAAATAGCTGCATTATTATTACCCCGATCATAATTTTTCCGCTTCTTTACGATGTGCGAACATTGAAACATGCCTTAACAACATGATTAAACTTACAATACCTGTCAGTGTTGCTACTTGCAATCAGGATGTAGTCTTTGTTACACGCGATTTTGGTTTTGACATTCTTTTTACTGTCGTATGCTGCGTTCTGACCATAAGCAAGATGTGTACCTAGCAAAAAAAAAAAAAAAAAAAGAAGAAAGAGATAGCTATGCGCTACTTGCAAACATGGGCTGGAGTTTACATAGCTGCAGAGTCCTGACTCCTCTGACAATATGCGTGGCAGCTGGTAACGTTCAAATGAGGGTGCTGATGCCCTTTTAATTTGGAGTGGGAAGTGCCAATAATTCTAACTGTGGAGTGGGAAATTTGCTTTAAAAATAAGTGGGAAGTTCGAAATTAGCAAACGTATATTGAGTGTTCACTGGACAAAGAGCTCCCACCCAGACTCTCAAGATTGTACTTGCAGTAAGATAGAAGACTACACATACTAATATGTTACAAGATGAAGAGGAAGAATAATAAATAGAAAATATAACTAAGAAGTAAAATACTTATGGGTATAAGAATATCAGAGATGGCTGAGGAGAAGATGACTACGACATGACACAAGAGACTAACCGCTTTGGTCAAAGATGTCCAGTGTGTAGTGGTCATGCACGGCGATGTGCTGAGTCTCGGGGTTTTGGCAGATGGACGCTTCTGATGACCACCCTGCACTTTGTGGGGTCACTAATCTGGTAACCAAATTAAGGAAGCTAGACTTGTTTTCATACTTGATTTTTGATATCTTTATCACATTAGTTGGAAATCCATTTCTGACATCCTTTTCCATAAACACAACAGTTTCGGGATATATTGTCCCCATCAAAGTACAATTTAAAGTGCCATTTACTTGAAGCCAATGTGTTGCATAACTTTGAGCTTGAGTGTCAAACACTCTAATGTATGTGCATGTTGAGTCGCAATACCAAAGAGCAATTTTGAAATCGCTCAACAAACAACCTGATACGCAAGAAATATTTGGTTTGTTAATCTCAGGAATTTTCATTTGTCCTACTTTTCTAAATTGAGAGCTATACACAATGAACATTCTCTCGTCAGAGACAAGTATTGCGTCGTTTTTAATGTCCACGTGGTTTGAAGCTCTAATCGGGCTGTCTTGACAATGAACCTCCAACCGGGATGGCGTTTTTACAAGCGGAAGCGGGTCTTCTTGAGGAAGACCACGGTTGATGACTTCAGCTGGTTTCTCTGAAAGTAACATTACATAGTGTATGATAAAACAATGAGGTCTATCACGATCTATATGGCATTCAATGTATCACGTCCAATCTGTTTCCATCCCCATCTATTTTCTTCTTATTATTCAATTCAAAAGTTGGTGAAAATATCCCCTAATTCAAAATCACCTCTTTTGCTGGAATTCGTCTCATGCCAATTAGAAATTCAGAAACCAAACACCTTTTGGTCAGTGCTTTATATGCAAGTTTGGCGCACACTGTGAAGAGTATTTAAAGCACAGCCTAGAATAATCATACATTATAAGTCAAAATAACACAAACCTGTATAAGCTTCATAACTTCCCAGTTCGATCTTCATCATATCTGTGATCCTTCCAATTATAGACATTTCGTCTGGACCCTTTCTCTTCACCTATACAGAAAGGGAATATTGGAATGTTAGTTGCATGATAACTAAACATATATAACATGTCTTTATGTGTTTCAAACTTAGAAACAAATATTGGGTCTACGAAATGCAACAGCTAGCACATAACAAGCAAAATAGTTACCTTATCCAAAAGTGATCTGAGTTTCATCATCTCAGGCACGACTTGAGTAATGTGCTGACCATTTAGTTTAGACTGTATGCCATTCACTAATTTGCTGCACTCATTTAAATCTCTTTTCATCGTGGTTTCTTCCTGCAGAAGTTTCCCTTGGTATTCAGTGTGCACAGTTTCTATTTGTTTTTCAGCTGTCTTCAACCATTTGTCAATCTCATCATGTGCATGAAAGGCCTTTTTCTGTGCGTTTCTCAAATCTTCTTTCTTTTTCTCCGCAGCCCTGACCTTCATATCACCATAGACCCCTTTTTCAATTTTTAAAAGCATCGCATTCACCTCATTCGATATGGCCTGAACATCTTTGCAATAGCTAGCCACTATGTTTTCAAGCTTATCCTTGTCATGGGTTGCATGGACTTTCTCTATGATACAAGTATTGCAAAGTTTCACATTACAGGATTTGCATAGGAAATTGAAAGTTTCACGGTGACTGGAACATTGCTCCACTTTGAGTTGTTTCTCAGCATTCTGAACAATTTTCTCCTCTTTCTCTACCATTTGTAACACATACGGATTTGTTGGTAGACCCGATGGTCCGTCTAGAAGGAAGGAAGGTTCTTATAGAGTAATATCAAATCAAATATCATCACCAGTTTAAATTAAATCAATGCGTTACCAATACAAAATCCTCTTTTTCAAATTTTATCTGCTTGGATTGATTTTTTTGTATTTCTAAAATCATGTTTTTTAAAGCATGAGAAAAAATAGTATGTCTGCTAAGTAGACTTGGTTCTTTAGTAAGTCAGAGGACAAGGTGGTTGCATAAAAATACTGGGAGATGCTTTACTTATTTGTGCATATTTTGTTTTGTATTTGGGGTTTTGCATTGTGCATGTAGTCATCAATTTCGTAGTAAAGTTTTTTTACCACCAGCTATCTAGATGCATGATACTATATTAAGATTAGACGTGTAAACAAATTATGTACATTTCCAAATTTAGATAAAAGAAAAAGAATACTGCACCTGGTTCTAGGCAGTGGCTATGCCTGCTATTATTCATATTCTAGTGCTATGATACATGTATATCCTCATCATTGGGCATAGCTACAACCAGCGCACTGTTTGCATTGTGTAAGTGGGACAGTTTCCATTACACGCTTTGAACGTTTTCCAGTAAGTAACTAGTAGTGTATATATGAAGTGGAATGACGCAAATGAGCTCTGTGCAAAAACCGTACAAGATGGATGGCGAGTATAAAAACATTTCCGTGTTTATATTATGGCCAACCACGTTGGACGTGTTAAGTCATCGCACGTACGGCGTAAGAAACCAGTGTGCATGAAATGAAAAATCTGACTGACTCTGATTCTGCGACCTATTTTTATTTGCTACAGAATTTTTAGAAGGCTAACATCCTACCGATAATGCTTATTGATTAGAAAACGGACAACTTCCTGCAATCTCGTTAAGAAAATAAAATAGAACACTGTAATACTTACGAAAAACTTATCTTGGGATGCGCAAGTGGCAGAGGCAAGTCAAACTGGGTTTCGGTCTAAGAACAATGTTTTTTACCAGTTATCATAGGGGCATCAAGATACTGGATTGAGATGATAAACAAGGGCCAACGACAGGGGTGAAGGCCAGGACTGAGGGGAGTTGAAAAATGAACAGTTCCTCAATGGAACCAGCTACCTTTAGATCAGCTCTATCGATCCAAAACTTACTGAAGCTGTTGGACCGCCATGTTCCTAGGACCACCTAGACTTCGTGTTCGTTTGTAAACAAAACAAGTCCATCATAAGTTCTTCACTAACGTTTTCGAACGGTGTACGTCACGCGCGTACACTGCCAAATCTCCTCACCATTGCGTCGCTTCATAGCTGAAGCGAAAGCCTTGTTTGTTTCTAAATATGTATGTCTCCGGACAAGCAGAGCTTTACCGTTCACAGATTTCGTTCAAGCACACCATCACGCAGTGATTCGTTTTGGGCGCTCTGCCAATTAAATTGTGTATTTTAGAAGGTATGACATTTTAATGATATTCAATGCAAACCGCAAGAGAATCACGCGTATCGCATAAAAACATTTACGTCAACGTGTTACGTCACATTTCACGTCACGACTACGTCGTTCTACGTCACGTAAAACCTCATATTGAATGGAAAATTGGACTCTGATTCTGCGACCTATTTTTTTTGCTGGCTAAGTGCATTGAATATCAGTAAAACATCCGAAACCGAACAATGCTTATAGCCAACATGATAAAATCAATATACCTGCTGCAATCTAATAAAAGAATACAAAAATCTGAACTTCATGTGTGGCTGATTACGCCCTTCAGATTTCCATAACGTTTTAGTAAAACAAACAGTTGAACTTGATTAACAGTCCAGCATACGCGTGACCGTAAAAGCTTCACTAACGTTTATCATATAAATCAACGTTGGTCACGCGCGCGTACTTTCAAACACTAAGCAGTTGTCATTTACCATGCTCTTTCTTTGACAGACATGTCCTTTTAATTGTTTTGGAGGTTTTACACTGTCAGAACACTGTTGTTACATATCCACCATGGTAATTCTATTCTCACTTTTCTGTCAAGCAAGCTCCTGCCACTGTATTGACATAGCTGAAGAGACATCTTCCATTTTTACTATATCAAGTGGCCCTGATGGGACTCGAACCCACGACCCCAAGGTTGTGAGACCAGAATGATACCATCATCCCAAGCAGCGGGCTGTTAAAAGGTTACTCGGACAAACCGATGTCTCTGTAACCCCCAGCTTACATACTTGGTCAATTATCATCTCAACCCAGAGGTCCGGGTTCGAATCCCACTTGAGGACGGAAATTTTTTGGGAGGTCTAATGTTTCAGCCGTGTTAAGGTCTGTGCTTATATGAATAATTGTATATATTTTTTCCCAAAAGTGAGAATAGAATTGAATTCACAAGCAAGACTTGGGAAAAATTATATACAATTATTCATAGCACAGACCTTAACACGGCTGAAACATTAGACCTCCCAAAAAATTTCCGTCCTCAGGTGGGATTCGAACCCCGGACCTCTGGGTTGAGATGATAATTGACCAAGTATGTAAGCTGTAATGCGTTTTAATTTATAATAGGATAATCCGCTTACAAATGTTAAAAAGGTCGACTGTGCACTTTTGCTCCCTGGTCAAATTACACTTCGGCAAAAGGTTGACAGGGCTCACTTTTTAAGTATGATTTGGTGTAACGCTGATTCACCAATACCAGCTAGAGGCTTAAAACCAGAAGATTATGGTTGGAAGATGCAAAATGAAATCTTGGTGCCAAAGTGGTACGATGGACCATCAACACCTACTGACAATTTATTTAATGAAGGGGACACCGCAGACGAAACAGATACAGTTGAATTTGACGATGCAGAAGATGACGAACAATGGTCCGATGATTCTGATGAAGACAATTAATATGTACCTAAACTGAATAGTTACCATTGATGATAAAAGGAAAACATCGTAGACGCTGTCAAAAGTCAGTACACTCATCATCGCCGACGTAGGTAGACTACTACCGTACATTAACACATAAGAACCGATGGTTAAGTAACTTGGTGGTTCTACATAGTCAAAATCCAATGCTTATTCATCGCCGAAATGGGGGTGGGCGTAGTATTCGAAGTTTAGCACATGTGCGTTTAAAAGAGAACTTTTTACCTTGTCCAAAAGGCCCCAAAAGGCACGTTTTCAGCTATAAGCACATGTGCTTTAATGCACGGGGATACGGTATGCAATCTGTGTGGAGACAAAAACTCTGGAAACTTGTACATATATGCCATATTTTGTTTGTTATAACATATATGATTTGAAATGCATTTTAGATATTTTGTAACAATTAATAACAAAGCAGTTAAGAAAGTACATCATTTTTTATAATAAGTGTATATCATCTTTTTATATCAAGTGGTAATGACTAAATCTACCTAATCCATGCTGACCACTGACCCAAGAGACCTTTAACCTCGTCTGTCGGTCACTTTCCGTCATTTTATTTGTCTGTCCATGTTATTTCTGAAGAGTACAAACCCCAAGAATCATTTTGAAATTGATTTGAAGTGGTACCTATCATAGCTACCCAAAGATACCCAACCATGCTACCGACCAATGTTGGTGACCCCAGAGACCTTTGACCTCGTCTGTCGGTCACTTTCCGTCATTTTATTTGTCTGTCCATGTTATTTCTGAAGAGTACAAACCCCAAGAATCATTTTGAAATTGATTTGAAGTGGTACCCTATCATAGTTCTACCCAACCCATTTTGACCGCGGACCCCAGAGTCTGCTTTGACCTCGTCTGTCGGTCAATTTCCGTCATTTCATTTGTATCACATGTTTTCCGTCAAAAAATATAAGGATCGACTAAAATGAATTTGGTGCACATATATATTGACTCAATGTTGGTGCTTACTGTGTCCAAGTTTTTGACAGTATTTTCAAGTTGGTACCTCCTATATACTCGACTCACCCGTGAAAGTTTCCGAAACTTTGAAGCAGGTTTTGACAGTATTTTTGACCGCCCATACCATTTTGGGGGGGGTCCCCCGCCCTCTGATTCCCGGCAGATGCATGATCCCATGGTCAAGATGGAGAGTCTGACATGATTATATGGTCAGATATTGGTACCTAGTTTAGCTACCCAAAATGGTCTGGGCTGCCAGTCTATCTCTGTGCCATTGGCTCGTTCATTTGAGAAGGCATGGATAGCTGGCGATATTTTGTCAAGCAAGGAAGGATGACTTTCAAAGAAATGTGACGAATGTAATTTTGACTGTGCTATCAATGTTGTTGTTTGAGCTGTGACAATTCTTTTCGTGTGCTTTCCTGCAGTAATTTGTGGAGTAGTTTTAGGGTCATACACATCAGCACATATCCATGTATCATCAATGCTGCTACTTTCAATGAGAGAGCCAATCGCTCTAAGAGCACAGACTACAGTATGAAGTTCTGCAATGCAAAAGATATATTTGTCTTTAAAATGTGGATGAAGATCTTCAAGTCTTATTCTCTGCAGAGTAGATCGGGAGTATTTCTCTGTTTTGTAGTGGCTGAAAATTCTGAAATTTGTTATGTTCTTTAGGTTTTGGATTCCCTTGTAGACTAGAAGGTACTTCAACATTTGAAAGTAACTCGAAATCTTTGAAGCAGGTGGAATCTGTATCATCAAGCTTTAATGGTATCTGTTTCTTGTTTCTGCTGAAATACAACCATCACAGTTCCGTCCATTGTATTCTTACCATCTTGGTGTCTTCTGTCAAAGCCTATGTTGTCTATTCCAAAACAGATATATCTACCCTTTACTATGTGGGGTGGAATAAACATCCCTTTGTTGAATATTGCATTAGCAATTTGACTTTCCATTCTGAGCACTCTGATGTAATCAATGGAATGACCAAACTTATGCAAAAGGTTTATTTCAGATTCACTTCTTGTAAAGTGAACAGTTAATCCCAATCAAACTACTTGTGGATTCTCATTTGTGTGAAGAAATGAAGTGGATTGACTTTTATCCTCATGTTTTATTTACTTACAGGATTTTGTAGCATACATTATATATTGGGCTACAGGCCCGTAGGAAGCAAAATGTGATTGGTCATGCCATTCGGAAATCACATAAAAATGACAGTTGTTTATGGAGAGCAAATGGTTCTACATATCAATTAAATTGTGCATGCCGCAGCATGCACATGCTAGGAGGGTCCAGGGGCATGCTTTTACAGAACATTTTCCAATTTTATTATTAGCTGTAATCAGGTACATTCTGACAGTTAGCCATTTTTAGCACCAAATTCTATCTCATATAAAACTGCCTGGAATAATTTCAAACCTACAATGTATGGGGGTTTTGTTGGTTCTTTTTAAAAAAAAATAACAATAGCATATAATCTGAAGGAAAGGAATGAACTTCCACTTCCTCTTTATATTAGACCCGCCAATGCAGCTGGTGTAATTTGTGGGTTGTATGGAAACTCTTAAAATCATTTATGTGATGAAAATTGATAAAACGTGAAGAACTTTATTTCAAACACCTTAACAAATAGCTAAAAGAGAAATACATCAATTATGTTGAATTCTGCTATTCTATATATAATATAATTGAACTTATACGTCCTTTGAGAGAGCATGCACCGAAAACATTCACCAATATCACTCTTTACACATGTTGCTTCAGTTTGTCTTACCATGCAATTTAAAAAATTTAAAACTTAAACAAATGTAATCCAAAATGTTTTCATTGTTAACCAGCTTTCGAACCCACAGGTTCCTTTTCAAACAACATAGGAAGATATGAACACTTTAACTTATAGTAATCTTAATTTATAACATTTATATTTTAAATGTAAAGTATGAGTACGTTCTTTATATATTATCAAAACTGTACACTCAATAGAAAATATTTGTAATCATACCTAATCACACATATTATGTATATAAGAATCTATTTTAAACACTAAGGTCTGTTTAAAATACCCTACTAAACTGGGCTCTACATAATGGAGCCATGGCCATAGCTGGAACCATGCCGGCTGAAAACTACTGTACGCAGCACAGGATTCTTTTTTCCAAACAGTCTCGTTGGGAACTTGTAGTCTAAAGGCTGGTGGGGAATTTCTGAGCATATGATAAGCATTGTGTCTGCGTGAGAGTTTTTCATGTATGTTCCTATCACCATGAATTTTGGGCAAATCAATGTGTGTGTTCCAAGGGTGGTTTTCATCAAGTCCAAAAATTCACAAATGGGCCCACCTTTACGTAAATTTCAATTATATTTCAAAATGTGGACATTTTACACCTGCCTTTTTATTTACCCCCTGCTATGATATGCCATAGACTGAACTCAATAATGGTCCCTCATCCTGTTCGACTATACTATAGTTACAAGAAGGGGATTACAGGTGTACTTAGTGGACCTGTGTTTATAGTAAGTGATGCAATGTTGGATATAGACAAAACCGGGTGAGTTGTTAACATAGATTTTTTATTGGGCAACTTCTTGGGGCGTATCACGGCGAGCCCGAAGGCCGAGCCGTGATACGCCCCAAGAACGAGCCCAATACAAAAAATCAATGTTACACAACGAACCCGTTTTTGTATTTATCAGTCTTTTCTAAACAATTACAATACTGTTTAAAAATAAACTGGCATATATTCAACACATTCAACAAGATAATTTATTAATAAATTACTAAATGCAATAATGTGGAGGAATACAATGCATAATAAAATCAAAGAACAGATCGCTAAAAACTTCGGGCAATTAAGTTCTGAAATAAAGAACACTGCGTCGCTAGCATTAACTATTAAATTGTTTGACAATAAATGATCATCCATTCTATCATGACTAAAATCCATTTCATGATTTGTTGTTTAAAATAAAATATATAACATTCAACATTCATGACGTTTTGACTTATGGGCAACTGTTTAAGATATATACTGAAATAATGTATACGTGGTTTTTGGCGTTCATTCCATCGCAAAATTAAGCACGGAGATTGACCAATCAGCTTGGGTTATTGGCGGTGATTTTGCACGGAATGATAGAAAATTTACAATGAATTTTGAGAAAACATCAGAATGAATCAGAATCAATATATATCCAGCAAAAATATATTTGTGTTGCCATACAAAAGTACTGAATAACAAGATGTTAATCAATATCTGTTTCAAATCCAATAATCAATTTTGCTGTTGCTTGGAATATTGATTTTTTTCTTGAAGGCTAAGTGCATTGAATATTATTAAAAATGTCATTAAAACGCTTCTAGAAAGCTTAGTTTAATTAGCAGATTGCCCAAAATTGAATCACTTTGGTGTCGCCTCAAACCTCATAGTTGTGTAAAGTTTGAACGAAATCGGTTCATCGGTACGCCCGCTAGCTTGTCCAGAGACATACATACATAGTTACAAACATAGTTAGTTACAAACGAACCAAACACAATGCTTGCTTCAGCAGCTGAGCTGAAGCGACGCAATAATGACAAAACACGGCGCAGTCACTTGCTCGACATATAGACGCCTATGGTTGAACTTTTGCACTACAATTACGTCACCCGCAGATATATGACTGCTATGCACGCTGCACTGTGCGATATCTTCGATGTTCATTGATTTTGGAGCTTTTCTTAGTAGTTTAACAAATGCAATAGAGTTTTCCTAGAAGTAGCACGTGTGCAATCTGGCTCCATTGGTGCAGTTAGTGTTGAAAGTGTGCATTTCCATTTGCACCAAAATCTGAGGATGTCTCAACAGTGTCGTTCACAGCAGCAGCATCAGCAGCATCAGCATCAGCAGCATCAGCAGCATCAGCATCAGCATCAGCATCAGCAGCAGCAGCAGCAGCTGCTGCTGCAGCAGCACAATGTTTGCCCTCAAATTCTGACACTGTCGCTGACGATGAAGGGAAAATGGATTGAAAATACAGTCCCACCCTCATCTCTCTCTAATAGGCCAACACCCAGTCGGCCATGAATTTATGTTTTAAAATAACTGGTTTTTGATGTCAGAAATGCTATTAATTAAGGCTGCTTTTGTGAAGGGAAGTGGAAAAAGAACAACAAAAGTACGCCACAATGAGCCTGCTGGTGTAACTGATTTGACGTTGGATGTACAGTCTAAAAAGCAGAACGTACAACTCATTGATTTGCATTTCATTTCATTCATTCTATTTTATTTCACACCATACCGCGTGACGTCATTCCGTTGTTCACGATCTATGTGAAAGTCAGAGTTTGACAGAAATGTTCAATGGAATGTGGGCTGCTGCCATGTCTTTTTCTTAATAATTAGTCTTCAACAAAACAAGGCAATATTCTATTCGCTCCCCATTGTATTGTGGTTCTTGCTGTAAATGCCTCCTAGACAAATGCCTAGAACAACATCTCTTACTGCACCATTTATATAGATATCGCAGAAATGAAGAGCATTTGTTTTACACATTGTAATTAATTTATTTCATCGTCCTATAATTAAGCTGATGGATATTGCATAGATATTATACTTGTCTGGTCGTTGGCAGCATACTCACCTGGTCTTAAACATTTGTTTCGCTGGCATACGCATAGTTATAACGCAATATAACTATTAGCATGTGGTCTCATTTATTGTTAAAAATAATAAATGCTTGTTAAAATTATAAGTTACAATTACCATGATATAAAGTTGCAAATCTGTGTTTTAAAAGCGTAGCCTGTAGGGACACAATCATGACCACACGTGAACGTCCGTAGACCGACAGTAAAGTAGACTGTCGTGTTTTACAATAATGGCTCTAAGTAATTCACAATGCACGCATGTACATATATACAGAGTTCAACATACGCTGTTGTACAGTTTCTAAAAGTATCTAAAATCTAAAATGTTCTATTTCAGACAAAAAGAAGTTAGACAGACATCACAACAATGCTGATTAACTCGGGAATTGCAAGTTTATGAACGCAAACTTGTTGACACAGTCCACTTCATATCGATTTTTATCACACACAGCAAGAACAAATTTACCCAAAGATCCTTGCCACCCCACATTATGAATATACAGGACGTCAGGAAGGCGACAAGGTACTCTGTCGAATTGTCGAAGTTTGGTGGCAAGCCAGTCGGTTATCGTAATAAGAAAGTACCTACAAAATGAGTTATTGGTTTCAAAAATCCTATGTAGAGCTAAATATGTGCATTGTACAATATATTTGTAAAGCGTCTTTGATATTGACAAAGATAATCTCATATAGGATGCATGAACATGTACTATGATAAACGTAAACACAGATATTCTAATTGTATAACTGGGAAAAGAAGAGCTTAGAATATTGCATTTGATTCAGAAATTTAGAGACCTAATGAAACATAACAACAGGCGAGTCTAAAAATATCTGCATTATTATTACCCCAATCATAATTTTTACTGCTTCTTTAAGACGTGCGAACATTGAAACATGCCTTAACAACATGATTAAACTTACAATACCTGTCAGTGTTGCTACTTGCAATCAGGATGTAGTCTTTGCTACACGCGATTTTGGTTTTGACATTCTTTTTAGTGTCGTATGCTGCGTTCTGACCATAAGCAAGATGTATACCTAGCAAAAAAAAGAAAGAGATAGCTACATTGTATGCCCTATTTGCAAGTATGGGCTGGAGTTTACAGAGCTGCAGAGTCCTGACTCCTCTGACAATATGCATGGCAGCTGGTATCGTTAAAATGAGGGTGCTGATGCCCTTTTAATTTGGAGTGAGAAGTGCCAATAATTCTAACTGCGGAGTGGGAAATTTGCTTTAAAATTATGTGGGAAGTTCGAAATTAGCAAACGTATATTGAGTGTTCACTAGACAAAGAGCTCCCACCCAGACTCTCAAGATTGTACTTACGGTAAGATAGAAGACTACACATACTAATATGTTACAAGATGAAGAGGAAGAATATAGCTAAAAATATAACTAAAATAAACTTATGGGTATAAGAATATCAGAGATGGCTGAGGAGAAGATGACTACGACATGACACACAAGAGACTAACCGCTTTTGGTCAAAGATGTCCAGTGTGTAGTGGTCATGCACAGCGATGATATACTCAGTCTCGGGGTTTTGGCAGATGGGCCTTCTGACCCTGCACTTGTGGGGTCA
>CM032659.1:18175798-18206207 GCA_019095985.1 Streblospio benedicti
GATACTATTTTAATTGAAAAAGTTACTAGTATGTATTACTATGTAATACTAGATTGTGACAAAATTGCAGGAAATATTATAGAAATTGTTAGATTTATAAAAGTATCATTTGTACACACTGAACTAGGTTGAATATTGTTTAACTCACTTGTTCAGTGGTTTTGTTATTTTTCCAAAGTTCCGCCTGTATCCATGATAGCGCTGTTGGAGCACATACACATCAAGGCAGTTGGACTGGAAACCAGGATGATCTGTGATGCACGTCAATATTTTACTATCAAGTTTAAGCAAACTGCTTGTGGACATTTGCATCATCCTCTGCCTCTTTACAACAATAGCAGTTTTCTGCTACTGCTTGAGGAATACAATGTCCGCATGTGCACCTAATGAAATGAAGATAATTTGAAAATTAATGATAGTACATGCCATATTGCATAACGGACAATTAACGTCACCTATAGTACTGATTTGGTGAAAAAAATGATAGTTGATTCAGATTAAAGAACTTGTATATATGTATGTAATACATATTTATTGCCTATTGCTGAATATTTATCAATTATAGTCAATTTATTGTCAAAGTTTTTATGTTGAAATTGTCAATACTGGGAAATAATAAATCCTTTAAACTGTTTAGAATATAATTTGATGACAAAGTATATTTTACCAGGTGGGATCTGTATCAATCCTATTGTTTGCCTGTTGCACATTGCCATTGTCATCTTGAGCTATGTCTTGTGGTCCTTGGTCTTGCTGCACTAAAATTGGCTGATACCACCCAGACAGTGGCACACTGACAATGGCACACTGACAGTGGCAGCTTCGTTTATAATAAGATAAGATAAGATAAATTCATCGGTTTTACAGAATTTGTTGTAAACATGATTAAGTATGTGTAATAACAATAACAACATGACAGTCATGTTTGAGGCAGCTACCGAGCAGCACAAAAACAACAACTAAACTGTTCTCCCTCTGACAAACTATCTTCTGAATCACTGTCCAAATTATCACTTCAATTACTTAATCATTCACAATTCCTTTTCTATCACTCTAAAATACACAAGTCAATTTCCTTCAACTTATGACATCACAGCCAAAGCACCTGCTGTTGACCCAGATAAAAAGCAATATAAAAGATGGAATCTGGCTGAAAAAGCGGAAATTTGATAATAAATGGTTTCTATCACTACTCTGGATACCTCTATTGTTATTCTGTTGTGTTATAATTGTGTTTTAATATTTTTTCATTGATTTACTTTATTGGCTGTCTTGGTAGATATGTAATTATTACTTAATCAGCAAGGGTAGAAAACATGTGCCAAAATCTTACTGGCTATTCGTTTACCATCGCTTCTTTTGCCACTGCCTCGATGCACTTAGACCGTTCTTGACCAAGATTAGGACCATTATAGTGCCGAGAGACAGCAAATATAAAGGCCACTATCCATACTGCGGCTGCAGCTGGCAAGCAGCTGCCACGCGGCAGTTCATAATCCATACATTTCTTACTGTCGCAAAGCTTTGCCAAATCCAATGTTCAGCTCCTCAAGTTTTACACTGAGTTCTATAGTACTATTGCAGTACCGCACTGATAATGGATTATGCCTATGATTTAAAACAATGTAAAGAGGTTCAGGCGGTGCCGCCTCAACCTTGCGACAGGCACTACGCTCAGCCGCAGAATCCCCTCCCGAAGCGGTTCGTCAAACGCGGTTGGCGGTGCCGCCTCCGTACCGCTGCCGCCGCCTGTATTTTTCTCACCCCGTTGAAAATGCATTGAATTCTTTTGGTAGGTGATTTCTTGCCGCTGTCCCAAGGGTTTATGGATAATGGCTTTTTGAAACCGGTAGTTTCTATCTATGTGCTACATGTATGAAAGTGTAAAATAAGCCTAAATTTTGATATGTGTTTCACAAGGACTGTGAAACTTATGGTAAGAAACACACACCCAAACATCACGTTAAAGTTTAAATGTGTGTGCATGTAGACTAATTAGAGAGATATAATACCGCTTGTGTATATAATGACCATCATAACTCATATCTGAGTGTATTTTTCCCCGGTAGAACTTTTCTGTCTGAGAAGACTGACTTAAACTGAGCTCAATAAGTTATAGTCATGGCTTAAGTCCTCTGTGCACAATGTTTCTAGGATACTTCACAGTGAAAAGAAAATGGAATTTTTGCACAGCACAAAATATGGTCCTCGACAGGTGCGAAAATCAATCACGAAACCCAGTGGCTGTGGAAACCAATACGGCCGCCATCGAAAAAGGGTGATTTTGTATTTTGTTGGTTAAAAGTCCATAAACATGTGTATTACCTCTATTACTTTTGTATCCTCTAAGTATTTGCAGTGTATAAACTGACCTGTGTAGTACTTATGTAATGTACCTGTATATATGTTGAACAAGCGGTAAATAAAGTTAGTTTAGTTACCATACATGGCGCAGTCAGCAGGATAGAAAAAAGTATATATGTTTAAAAAAAAATGACTTCCGTAAAGTGCCCTATAACGGATTGTACATATAAAACAGAAGAAGTTGGCGAGGGGCTCGCGGTAGAGTTGATGAAGTTACATGCGGCTGTACACAGTGCTCCACATCCCTGTATAACAAGAATAAAAAAAGCCAGAGAGACCAGGTATAGACACCGGATGCTCTGAATCAGAATGGGCTTTCTTCAACCGTGAGTGGAACATCTACACAAAACGGTCATGCATTACAGGAGATGAGTTGAAACACGAACTGAATGCTGCATGCACGACTGAGCTGCGTCGATGCCTCCTCAACTTCGTAGGTGAGAGCGAACTTGATAAATGTACACATGAAAAGCTGTTATGCTACATTAAAGAAATAGCAGTAGAAAGTAAGAATATATCCGTGCATAGGCAAGAATTTTATGGAATGGAACAATCACGTGATGAGCCAATACGACTATTTATGGGACGTCTACAATCCAAAGCATCCCATTGTGATTTTAAGATAAAGTGCACCTGTCAAACGGACCTATCATATGCAGAGTCCATGGTTTCTGATCAATTGGTTGTTGGCCTCTATGATAAGGAAACACAAGGTGAGGTGCTGGCAAAAACACTCTACTTTGACAACACTGAAGCTGAAGTTCGAATATCTCAGCGCTATTGAGCAGGGTCAACAAGCAAAACGAAGTTTAAACACATCCACAATAGGTATCACAAAGTCACAATATAAAAAAAGAACGAGATGAAGTCTAAGCACCATAACAAAAATCAGACCCAAGAGACACTACCACGTGGTTGTACAGGGTGTGGCAGCAAGGACCATGGTCCAGGAACCCGCAAACCTCGTAACCTTCATTGCCCTAACTGGGGAGTCACCTGCTCAAAGTGCTTGAAGCGAAATCACTCACATGTAGTGTGCTTTGCCAAGGAGCCGACAGCAGTAGCAGCAACCCATAGTGATGATGCACACATATCGAGTACAGAAGTGGATGGATCAAGAATGGGAATGCTTTCATCAAGTCTTTTTGGCATTGACTTCTCTTCGTTATGCCCATTAAAAGCAAATTGCAATTGGAGCACTGCACTCCCACACATGGAGTGGTCCGCAGAAAACAACAAATTTGTACCAAAGTCTCCTAAGAAACCAAGCAAAATTCGTCTTTGTTTAACACCATTACCAGAAGCTCATGCTCAGGTTGGTTGCAAAATGTCAAGCAAAAGATGTCGACACATTAAAACAACAAAAATAGACTTTTTAGCAGATACTGGCGCCCAAACATGTGCGTGCGACCTAGACACCTTAAAAAGATATTGGGTTACACACGGACGATCTCCTACCCACCAACCACAGTTTACTTGGTGCGACCAGTGATAGATTAGATATACTAGGTGCAGCTCTAGTTGAATTAAAGTATGGAAGCCAGAAAACGAAAGTTATGATATATGTATGTGGGAACGTAACAGGAGCATACCTCTCTGAAAGTGCTCAAATACAATTAGGCATAATCGAGGAGAATTTCCCCCACCAGTCACAGATGGCTCCAATGTACACCGAAGATACCACTAGTAAACTAGCAGCATGTGGCTGCCTCAAAAGGACAGACACACCACCAATACCCACATGTATTCCTGACAGTTTAAAAAACGCACCACCTCATGAGCTTGAAGCATGGATCCTCACATACTACGCATCGTCTGCATTTAACGTGTGTGACCATCAACCCCTACCGAAGATGTCTGGGGAACCCTTGCAGGTCCACTACAAACCAGATGCGCAGCCAAGCGCGCATCACACACCAATACCTGTACCCCACCACTGGAAGGAAGATGTAAAGCAACAGCTAGATGCCGATGTAAGACTTGGAACAATTGAAAGAGTACCACAAGGGACACCTACTATTTGGTGTTCGAGAATGATTGTCGTCTCAAAGCATGATGGTCGCCCACGAAGAACTGTTGATTTGCAGTCACTAAATGCTGCCACATATAGAGAGACCCACCAAACACCGTCGCCATTCACCCAGGCATCCATGGTACCACCACATACAATTAAAAACGACATTAGATGCATGGAATGGGTACCATGCGCTCCCTTTAGACCCAGTGCAAAGAGATGCTACCACATTTATTACAGAATGGGGCCGCTATAGGTACCTCCGGCATTCCAACAAGAATACGCCTGGAAACCAAGACATGAACATTACAATCCATCCCCAGTTTCCCTGAGAAGATGACACTGTGCTGTGGGATGACTGCATTGAAAAGGGCATTCCACCAAAATAATAAAATATATATATGACATATACACAAAATAGACATGTTCATGAATATATCTGTATATATGTTGAACAAGCGGTAAATAAAGCTAGTTTTAGTTACCATACACATATTTAAAGGAACGTGGGTTCAGTACTGATCTGATACAAACATTTATGTTTGAACCGACACTGAGTTGACTTTTCGATACGACGGGGCTCCGTGGAGAAAATGACAAAATGTGTTGGTCTTTGCATACATACAAAACACTGAAAAGCACTAATGCTATATTGATTGCCAACACATACCCCCAGCAACATCCAGTTTTGGTTGCTAAGGGCTGAAAAAAGGTATTATCCTCGTATGTCCCGCGTATAGTCCGAGCATAAACTACTGATGCTTCACATATACAAAACTGATGCTTCAAAAGCTCTCCAATTTATGAGCGTGACCGGGGCGCCTGACGAAACGACAGATACTCACAGATGAACAATAGATAACTCACATAATACATGTACGATTTACATATTATTTACGTTTGTATGACAGTAATATCACCTTTAGTCTAGACATAATATGAAAATTCATATGACCTGCCAATACTGTTAGTCATTCCAAAAAGATTACTTGGCTCAACCCCTAAAATCATTCCCCGCGATTCCTATGTGAAAAACGTACTAGACACCGATGATCGGTGCATGAAGATGGGTGGACCATGATGACAAATAATCTATCCGTCTTATAAACATGTTTCATCACTCTTTTCTATGTTACAGTGTCTTAATATAGGACAGCAACTCAATGTGATGATTACAATATGTATGCATAAACGTAGACTACAAATCATGATTGCTTTTGCGAAACAACATATTATTTACACAATAGCTTCTACGTGTAATTACTTACGTAGCCAACTTACCATTTACATAAAGTAGTACAATTTAGGCCAGCTTTTGCTTACACATACATCCACAATGCAAGAGCACAGCGCAGGATTCACTTGCATTTGGTGGAAGGTCTTAAAGCCTACAAAATGACTGGCACCAACTGAATCCTGCCTGAAATAGTGCCCTTTGTTGTGTTGATAAAGAGCAGCCTGTGTAGTGGGAATATCATCCAGTGTAAATAGATGCATTCATGCATCATTGACTCTAGCAATCCCGCATCCCTTGCTGTACATGTACATCAACACTGAAACTCTAGATGTTGCATATGTACTGATTCTATAGAAAGGGTCATCCATCAGCAATTGGAAAGTGTCGGTGATGGTTCTAATGCGAAGGTTTCCATGTGCATATATGTAGTGAAGCCAACTAGAGCAAAGACAATAATTGACTACATACCAATGCACTTTATCCCTTTCCTTAATTCCCTTAAGAATAAGGATAACAAACTCCATATTTTAGCAGAGTTGAGAACCTAATGCCATGTATTCATTCAGAATCTTATATCAGAATTATTCTGCATCTTTCACATGGTGTATTTGAAGGCCATCAGCAGTCTTACACAAGGGCAGTAGATAGCGACATTTTGGTTATCGCTGTTTCTATCTTTCAAAAGCTGAACTTGCTTGAATTGTTTGTAGGAATGGGACTGGGCACAATTGTAAAGACCTTGCCATATATGAAATCAGTTCAAAACTGAGTCCAGTTAAAGATAATGCTCAGTCAAAATAATGTTTGTTCTGTCAAGTCCAGTATCAATGAATAATGCCTTTTCCATTGCAAGTGCAAGGAAAATACTATATATATTTTCTACGTCTAATAGTTATTTCACCTTTAAAGATACCATGCCTTCTTGCTAACTAAAACACAAGGTCACGTGATGCTGCATAATCGAATGATTTTCGCCAGACGTACCGTGGATTTCTGACGGCAGACGTCACGTTTAACATGGGAGAGATAGACGACTTCTTTCGTGCACCGTCCAAGTTACGTCTGACGAAAATCATTCGGTTTACATTTCTCGCTTTCACGTGTTTACTTGAGTGTCCACTGGCCTCTTATTGCGTAGTATTTAAATTGCTCTACATACTTTAATATGCTGTTTAAATGAAAAACACTTTCAGAATGCATAGTCCACATCACATTGCTTCTGTACACGCATATTTGTTCGGCCACTGAGCATAACCTCATTTTTCCGCCCTTTGTGGTTGTGATAGCACATCCCAGATATTTGGGATTGGTAAAAACAGCATTGGCAGCATGGGAGATCCAGACACCATAGACACTTTCCAATCGCTAATGGATGACCATTCAGTCCGTTCCATAGTAACCACAACCCCGAAAATTGTCTTGCTGACGTAAAATGTTACTGCATAAGAAAATTGTAACCATACTTTAGCCGGTCAGAATTCTAATCTGCTCAAGTATGATTTCATTGACTAGTATTGTTCCCGTGTACTGGGCCACTTCCTGTTATAGATTTTGTGGATATATATGAAGGAGAATGTAAAAATCTCGTTATTTTTACTGTAAGCTGAACAGTTGAGCTCAAGATAGCACATGTCATTCTTCAATTCCAGGTAGCGCAGAAAAGCTGCGCACTCGTCTTTTTTTATTTCATTTTGAAACACATATTTTAATGGGTACTTCCGGTGTGTGTTATAAGCCCATTTAAGATCGCATTTAATGCTTTATCATTCAAAATGTGTATTCCACATAAAATTGATGGCTGTCACGCTGATAAACGTTGGAAAATTAAGAAAATACATCTATTTGAGGCGTGCTTTCTTCATAATAGTGAAGTTCGCAAGTTTGTATCAGTCACTGGTCTTCTGCAATTTTTTTTCATAAAGACCTATTTTCCCCCCATATCTTCGTCAATTTTCATGCTAACTAAAATCCGATTACAGAATCATAATCCTTGCTCAAAATCATATTAGGTAATTTCTTCCCATAGATATCCTACGATGAATGATACCTGAAAATAACATTTAGATATTTATAGTAGTGTTATTCTAGAGTTTCCGTGAATTGAAAAAAAAAAAAAAAATGGTGGTGGCGCAGGAATATTTGCATCGAAATTTCTTTCCTGAAAGTGGTGAATATCAGATACACCGTTTTCGGGTGTGTGGCTATCGTTTGCGTTACCGCAACTCACAACTGGTTATATTTTGCGATGGCTATACTCTGCGGTCCAACACCTGCCCTGTCCATTCATGTGGGATACAGTTGTTACATATTTCTGTTTACTTCTTAGTTGTATTTACGAAATACATTGCTGGACTTTTTCATGATTCTAAAATTGCCTGCGTTTGTGTGAATTATTTAGCAAATAAACAATTAATTCTATCTACGAAACTATTCTTATTGTCTTTACACTTGATGAACATCTGAATCTTTGGCATAACACAAATTACACGAGATTGAATGAGCTTGAACTTTACTCAAGTATGTGCTTTCATATATTATAGTTGATTATATAGTCTTCATTTTCAGTACGTATTTGTTGGCATTATGAAATATGTTGTTTCTTCATGGTTCTATATTAATTTTCATGTCCCGCGGCCTTACTTCTTACTGATAATCATAAATACACACATAAGTATACACAATATAATTCTATGTATTTGATATGAAGTATATGGTTTCATTTGTAGTTTTGTTCTTCTTTTATCCTACTTATTAAGCCAAATTGATAAGTTGCATTTAAGACATAATACATTGGTTGGCAGTATACAGTTACAGTTTGATTTAAACAAAACTCACTGTTTTCATGAAGTCACGTGTATTTATAACACTAAGCATCCAATAACTTACTATATCACCTTGCTTATGTTTTAGTGATCACATTATGTGTTGGAGTAGTTCCAACAGAACTGCAAATATCTCCTTTACTGAGTCCCATCCAGTCCCATATAAAAATCAAGTGAGTGTGGCCCTTTTATGGAAGGGCATCCCCATTGGTCACTGGATTAGTAGTGTCCCACTAGTGATCGCCGATGGTGTGTCTGTTGACGATGATTGGGGGTGGGGTTATTGTGGCTCAAGAAGTTCCACACCCCTTATTTTTAGCCCTATTTCCACAATTCGTCATCCTTTCCCAACCTCCTACTAACCTTAAAATCCAACATTGCTCCTCATTGTTCCCCTTTCCCCCATATTATATATTGAGTTTTCAGCCTTCCCCCAAACACACCCCTCTTCCTTCCTCTTCACAGCCAGAATGAAAGATTGTATATGTAAAATAATCTAAATAGATGCGCCTATCATATTTATATATTATATATGGATAAATCATAATTGACTCACCCTTCTCCGTATTCTTTGGTATTTTAACCCGTAGAAAGTGGTGGCTGCAAGCTATCAGTCTAACTTGAGTGTGCAATCTTATAAAAACACGCCACATATAGTTTATCATAAAGGAGTTTGAAAAATGCTACAAAGTTAGACGTGGTAAACAGTAGATTGCTCGAAGTTAATGCCAAATTGTTGAGTAATCCTTACCAGAAATCAACTCATTGAAAAGAGTGATAATTATAGCTGAACAAAAACAGTCATTAGAGTATCTTATAAACACGCTGAATGTAAACACATAACTCCAGCAACAGAACCTGATCATATTAAGCAACTCTCCTGTTGGTTTTGAAAATGGATGAGGGCAACTTCAGTGTGACCATCTCTCGATACGCAGACGACATCCATTTCGATGTGGCGACCACGATCCCCAATTCCAGCCTAGTTCCAGCTCACAGCAAAGATAACTGGACCAATCAGGGTAACGATACCATGGTGCCAATCGCCTACAGCAGCCAATGGGAGCTCTCGTCACTCACTGCCTACCTGGTCTGTGTCTACTTGGCGGTTATCATAGGTAAGTTTTTTTTGTTTCTTTTTGCGTGTGTGATATATCAGTGGCAAATCCAGGTATTCCCGATAAGCGCATGATCTAATGTGTTCGAATGTGCATAATATAACACAAACAGCACGTGCATTCGCCTGATTGACCTAATCACGGAATGAGAATGACTACAATTGTGAAAAGAGTTGTGTCAGTCCCCCAGCATCTCAACATTACACAAATTGCAGTGAGGTTCTATGTCGTTTAGTGTCAATACTATTAACTTACCCAATACACGTCTGGGCTCTGCTGCATAGCTGCTGCTGATAAAGAATACACGATACGAAACGCGATTACGTTTGTTCTAAGCTGCTGCATGAACCCGCTTTACACTATAGCGAATTCCACCTACGTAGCTCTACGTGCACTGGCGAACTGGCAAATTTCGTCAGAAAATTTTGAACGCGTTCAAAAATTTTGAACGAACATTCAATTTGGTTAAAGATTTATTCAAATATTTATGCTGCATCTACGGTTCGCAGAACAATCGCACATGTAGTAACACTTCGTTTGCCTCAGCAACGCATCGTACCATGCGTTTTTACTACGTTCAATGCCGCCATGTCTCGTCAATACGCCCAAAGTTGACGACGTGACAAACATGTGTATGTGAGAATGGTTAATACGTGCAGATGCGTTGCTTATAAACTTTAAAGGGCGTATGTTTTGGGTTCGCTCATGATGCTCAAGTGTAAAGAGTTTTTTTAAGCAAATCGACAACGCAGTACCCATCGTCGGTTATAGCATGGAACCAGATTAGTCTGATTTTGATAAATTCGGGTCTCAAATGAATTTCGAACATGCACACCATTCAGTTTGGTTTGTCCGGTTGTGCAGCTACAGTGGAACCTGCCTATGTTGACATCTTCCTTTTCTCCTTATAAATTATGTATTAGGTGGGTCATTCACCGGGTCAATCAAATTCAGTTTAAAATAAAGTGGCATCATGAACAGTTGTACTGAAAAAAAGTACAGTTTTAAGTCATATATGGAATGATAGAGTGCTATCGTCACGATTCAGAGACAGGCAAATTTCTCTCCAAATCGTGCACGGTTCATCCTGCGAATATGATCGCTGTCGCTCTCGTAAAACTTATTTATGCAACGCAACAGATGAGAGAAGGTACTATTGTTGTGTGAATTTCTACGATAACGACGGAAAAGTCGTCGTTTTATTTATTATATATTTATTTATTTATTTAACCTCTCTTTGGAAGACAGAACACAAAATTAAAATGATACAATTAATTGGTTTAGTTAATAAAAACTCCTACGTACCGGATTCTTTTCAAATCAGATGCGACAACAATTTACACCTAGGTATACATGATAATTGGTTACTAATCAATTGAGCTGTTGAAAATAAATTAAATTGCACGCAAATGAATATCATCGCAAATTTCAGTATCACAGTTCCAGTTCTATCGCTATTCCACTCCTGTAGGTGCGAGGGGCACATTTGACCTTGCGGGCATGTTTGTCTCGAATACTGGTTTTAAAAAATGATTGAAAAGGAGACTAAAGATCTCGAAAACTGGTTTTAAAAAATATTTCTTTAATGTTTGATAAAAAGAAATGGAAGAAGAGCTAGGAAATGATAATAAACTCATGAGACCGTACGCTGCATAACAAGTTCATTCAATTCTACAAGTTAAAAATTTAGTTTTGGCGTGTGTAATAAAATAAACATAGGCTTTTTTCATGACTCTCATTGGAACTTTTGCTCTAGAGCCCACAATCATAAATAGGCCCATGTAGGATTCTGTAAAAGTTAAACTCTTAAGGATCTTGAAAGGGATGGTCCCTTTAATTAACATCATCTACCTGAACCATCTGTAAACGGGTTTGAAAATATGAGATGCATAATCTGCTCTTCCAAAAGCATACAATTAAAAAATAATGTTTACAAAAAATTTACATTTACATATACGATAAGAGTGGAAAGTGAAATCGTGCTTGCCCGTGGTCCTCAATCAATATCATCCACTGATTAGGCTATCCACTGAACACCCGCCAATGTCTTATTGATAACCGGATGAAAACTGCTCGATCTCTGATCACAGTCCGATCAACGGCGGATTGCAGACGACAAGTGGCCAGTCGTCCATCAGTTATCGGTTTCACCGCTTGACAATCCTCGTTTAACTATAGATTGGGCCTCGGACGTCAAAGGGACGATGTCCGTTGTCACACAGATCTGACAATGATCGTTTTGACCATGTCCAACGATGTCAGAACATTGCACAGCCCGACTGGCAAACATGACTATACTATAAGACAGTAATGAACCTCACAAACAGAAGCTAAACTAGAAAAGTACATGTACTTTTCGGTGTCTGCGGCAGACGGCAAGAACAACACGGAGACACTGTTTTTTGTCATATTTCTATTGTTCATTAACGTTAAATCACACATCGTGGCCTTTTTAAGGCCGGTTATTTTATCTTAAAATCTAGCATGAAAGCAGGTGTTAATTATATTATATCATTTCTGAACACTATAAACTAAGAGCAGAAAAAAGTCATGATGGTTGACAAGGATCTTAATTTTTGACAGACGTTCTTATTGAACATAACTTCCTGTCTCCCTGAAACTCCACTCCTGCGTGCCAGTCCTCTAGTAATCAACACCATGCGTGTTTGAATTGATACACTTGGATTTTCAGAAACGACAGTTCAGCCAATTTTCCATCTTTCCATCATTTACACGACATTCATTTTGGCACATGCATGTTCTTTCTCAGGGAGAATACAGTAACATGCGAGACTAAACTTCAATTGCAAGTAGCGTAGAAAAGCTGTGCACGCGTCTTTTTTTATTTGATTTTGAGACACATGTTTTTATGGGTACTTCCGGTGTCTGTTATAAGCCCATTCAAAATCGCATTTAATGCTATATCATTCAAAATGTGTATTCCACAAAAAATATGGCTGCCACACTGAAAAACATCTATTTGAGGCGTGCATTCTTCATAATAATGAAGTTCGCAAGTTTGTATCAGTAATCATCACATGCCTACGGTGCAGCTAGATGGCTTTCAATGGACACCACAATGGCCGCTGTATTACCATCCTACTCTGATCTACATGTATGCCTCGTCAAAGTGCGACCTCGGGTGGACCTCATGACCAGCCGAATAGACGAGTAGACAGGCATAACACAGACATGAACGCCAATCCCTTTTTTCTTGGTCACTTGTCAAGGCGTATGATAATGCCATAGCATCTACTCTTCAAGCTCGTTCTATTAGTTTTAATTTAAGAAAGAATTAAGATATTCCTGATGTGAGGGTGATTACAACTGCGGTGGTCACATTTTACGGCAGCTATACCATGGATGTGTGGCGACAATTTACGTAAACGTGAATTATGACCGGTCACAATTTACTTTTGGTTATATTTTACTGCTTGGTGTTTGCGTGGAGATGCTTGATCTGAAAAATTCATAACATCATTATTCCAATCAATCTTGACTTGCCTCAACTTATGGACCCCGCATGTGAGCAAATAAAGCATATGTTCTCCGAGCACATTTTATTTAGCTGATTGTTACGATTTGCATGATCTACAATGTAGCACATTTGTTGACTTCAGTCAAATACGTTTGTCTGTTTTTAGTGAACAGTCTCTTTCAGCAATGCTCTTTGACCATGCCATGTTTTAAGCATTATTTTAAAATGTACACCTGCCCCAAACATTTTATATGTGAGTATAGCATTTGCAGCACATTTAGCACTTTCATGGATTGACATAGACACGCATTCGCTTGCTGAGATGTACCACATTAGGTCCTGGAAATGTGGAAGCCATAACTGTGCTCCCGACGCTATCCTTCATTAGTGAAACCATCTCACTCGCACTCGGTGCTCCAGCATCTCCTTTCAGGATATCCCAGAAACTTGTCTTGTCTTCTGTCCCCATATTGGCTGTGTCTCAGCTACCGCAATATAATTGACAATTGTAAGTGATGGGCTGCAGATGACCGTAGTTGCAGTCTCCATAGCCCAATGTTGTCTCATGATCCTGGTAAGTTTTATTACAGCTGCTCGTTAGTGATGGTGAACTTTCTCCGCATTCTTGCATGTCTGCCATTGAGAGTGATCTCCTATACTACTGTAATAGAAAGACCTTGCCGCACAATGCAACTCATAACACTGGGATGACAGCGTGGCACATCAATACAATATCATCATGTTTTCTAATGTTGTTTTTCCAAAGTTTGCTTGTGGATGCAATTATATTCTTCTCCCTCTCTCTTCTATGGCAAGCTCCTACCACTATATTGACATAGCTGAAGATACATCTTCCATTTGACTATGTCAAGTGGCCCAGACGGGACTCGAACTCACGACCCCAAGGTTGTGAGACCAGAATGATACCATCATCCCAAGCAGCGGGCTGTTAAAAGGCTACTCGGACATAGTCAAATGGAAGATGTGTCTTCAGCTATGTCAATATAGTGGTAGGAGCTTGCTTGCCATAGAAGAGAGAGAGAGAGAGAAGAATATGATAATATCATCATGGGGAAATGTAGAATAACATCGAAGTTTGCTGTTAGGGTAAAGCACTTTTAACATCCATTTTCCAGCAGAGACAAGGTCGTTAATTAAGACTTGCAAACATGTGACTTATGTCATTCTAATGGTACCCAGTTCTGCTAATATCTTTATATTTGTTTATCATTTTGATTTGACACATTGGTAGCCTCTTTCTGCGAATTTATATAATTTCATTTCGTTAGTTCACCTTGTTTATACTCTTCCTTTTTATGTTCTATATTTTCTCCTGACAAGACCTACATGACTATAGTTTGCAAACCATAAAGTTATTCGGTTTCCATCGGTACGATGGAAAAGAGTTACAGCAAACGGCGTCACAAACGAATTTACAATCATGTCATGCATTTGAGTGTATGTTTATGAGTAATTGTAGTTACAATCTAGTTTCGGCGTGTATAGTTAATCATCATAGGCGTTGTCATAGCTCTCATTGGAACGTACACATATGAGCTCACTTTCCTTCTCAAATTTGCTCTTCATGACATTAATATTGCAAACATCGCATGCTAATCAGTCAAATCAGTTCGTCCTTAATTTCCATTTCATAGAATTAATCGGAGGGACACATTGATGCAAATAGAATTTGCCATGCTCTTCCTGTGTGTCCTTGTTATTCGTGGTAACCATCTCCCAAGGTAACAACATCTAGAGCTCTGCAGCCAACAACCAACAACACCCCGGCATTGACAGTTGTCACAAGTAACCATCTAGTTGATGCGAAATACATGCCGGTATGCCCGATTCCTTTTAATTATTGTCATATGCTCTTCTCCATTTGACAGGCAATGGCACGTTCCTGACAGTGCTCACATGGTCAGAGCCTCTCCACACCAAGCACTACCTGCTTCTGGCCGTGAACTCCGTGAGCGACATCTGCAAGGAGAGCATCAATCTGCCCAACGGCATCGCATTACTGCATTTCCATAACATGCTGAATGAGAGGACGCTGTGTCTCTTCAACTCTGTCGGCATTTCTCTCTACTTCTTTGAGTATGCCTATTTTGAGTATCTACCCGTATGCAAACCCATCCGATATACCATTGAAATGTATTGGGGATAATAGGGAAATGTCGCGTGGCTAGGGGCACATTTTCAGTATCCTGTTTCCAATATGATGCTGTTGAATTTAGCTTTGCAAATGGGGTGCACCTGTGAAAAGGGTGCTGTTTTACCTGATGTTTTTTTTCAGTACACAAATAGTTGTTTCAACAAAACTGCACAACACATAAACATAATTATACTGAAATGACAATACGATAAAAACGAAATGTTTTTTATATAAACCTAGTATACACTATTTCATGTAAATCATTCGAAGAGTAATAGTTAAAACATAAGCTATAGCTCATTGCCTCTGCGGCAGGTACTTCATGTATGTGTTGATTGCTCTGGAGCGGCTCATTTACTTTGTCTACCCGCTGTACTATGACCGTGTGGTGACCAAGGCGGCCACAGCGACATGTCTGATGGCAGCGTATACACTCTCATTCAGGTAAGGCCATGGTCATACAGCCCCGTATAAAGTGTAATTGTCGAGTTTATTGATTGACACATACTGTACGCATTCTGTGTATACTACCCTGTGAAAAAATGTGACAAGAAAATGTATTAATGGACACTGACCACAACACCTTAAATGATTCAGCTTTTAAATTTTGGATTGTCTCACCTGGGACTGTATGACGTTAGCTTAAGATGGGATCACAAATAATAAACAAATGAAATAGTTTTATATTCATTTTATTTGCTTCATTTAGTTTCTTCTTTCAAGGCAATGCGCATGGCAGCCCCCATATTGTTTTCTATGTGTCATTTCAATCATAAAATGACAAGTAAGAGCATTTGAATTTCGACTAAATGAGTCACAAGTACTGAGCGAATCACTGGCTATCTATTATATGTATACCAAAAACCATACTGTGCTTATATATGGTACAAAATTGTTGTGAAGTCTTGCAAATTTCCATATAAACTTTGTGACATTTTTGCATATATATATATATATATATATATATATATATAACAATATATATATATATATATATATATATATACGTAGTGTTTTTTATCTGAATATATAAGAGTGCTCAACTATGACGGAGCAAATTATATATATATATATATATAAGCCTTTAAAAATAACTAGGGATGTAATAAAACATTATGTAGATATGTTAAGATTATGTTGCAATGCAAGAGATTTGATTTTTCCATCATTATTGTAATTGAAAAAAAATATGGCCTTGCCTTATGATATTATATTTTGACTCATGATATAGAGATATGATAAAATATGATACAGCTATGTAAAGATTATGTTGCAATGCAAGATATTTGACTTATTCATCATTATTGTAATTGAAAAAAAAATATTGGCCTGCCTTGTTGTATTATATTTCAACTTTCAGCTGTGGGATGCTCACTGAGGTGTTTATTCAGCGCAATATTTCTCTCACGGCCCTCACATGCCAGTTTACTAGAGGTAAGAGCCAAATCGGATCAATGAAGTAGTGACATTAATAAGCTTCCATGCACTTATTCAAAACACTACGGTATATAAGTAAAATATGACTTTAATACTTCTCTAAGTCTGGGTTGACGAGAAATTTACCATTCCCATATTGTTCATGGGGATGGGGCATCAACTCCAAATTGTAGTGTTCCACTATGGGAAAGGTAGATTAAAAGTCCTCAAGGAGCACAGCTTTGCTGACATTCATAGACATTACACCGCCTTTATTGAAGTCACACGTTTATTGAGTATAATGACAACATTTAAGGTTAAATCATACAATACACCAAGAGGGTATTACATGTTTGTTTCTTCTCCTGGAACACTGTGACGACAATATGGTCGTTATAGGCTATTTATGAAACGACTGTAGTGATATTGTTGTACATTTACCACAACAATGTTCCAATGAACTGCTCAATCAGTCTGTCAACCAACACCTAGACAAGACAAAGTGGAACAACCAAAGAGCTATTATTCAAATCAATTCATTTTCCAGTTACTGTGGAACAAATAAAAGAATGGTTGGAAGCTGGTTGAAAATGTTACATAGATTTGGAAAATTCTGATAAAATTTAAGACACCAATGAAGTATCTGAGCAAGAAGTACCTAATGAGCAAAAATGCACAAAGAAAAATCTGAAAATAAAGCTGCAACAGTTAGTCATGATTTAACGCTTTTCAGGCAAGCTTTACAAATCACAGAAGAGACTGGAAGAGGTCACGACTGCACCAATCTTACACCATATAATTATCATCCGGAACTTTAAGTCCACAAAACATTGCACTACATTTATTATTAGACATTGGCATTTTTTTTATCATTGTACCATCTGAAAAAATCACTCTCAAGACATACAAGTACATAATTCACATGGATTTAGTTCTAAGCTAGGTGACGAAGACCTTTGTGGTCGTGCAGATCCTCCCACGCTTACTGAAAGAAAAGAAAAACAGCAAGCTGATGAGAAATTAATTAATGAACTTCGTTCTCAATTCACCATATATTATCTGTCGACTGTACCAATATCACAGACATTCGAGAAGAGAACTCCTGTGAAATACGTAATAAGATTTTACATGTAATTGCCTAATAAGTATTGATGTCAAACAGTTAAGACACATGATTACTATAAAGAAAAAGTGCATTAGCTTTAATAATGCAAGAGTCAAGGTGACTGGAAATCTAACAGTTTAGCTGGGCCAATAATCTACTTACAAACGAAAATAATTAACTATAAATGAAATAATAATAATAAGAAGATTTTATTTCAGCACAAATCGCATGTGAAATATGAAATGTGCCATAGAACAGATAAATATATACATGTACATGTACATTGTCTAAAATCGTTGATGAAATTATATGTTGCGATTTTCCAAAGAAATGAAGTCATGTTATTTCATTACTTTTTCAGAAGGTGCAAGCTCGATAATGACCCTCGTGATGGTGATCGTGGTTCTGCTGCTGTCTACTGTGGCCCTGGGTATTATGATCAGATTGCAGTGGTTCGCCATCAAGAAAAGTCGTGTGAGTCCCGCAGACATCGGGGTCAGCCAGCAGGAGAATGCGGACGTGGTCAAGCGGGCCAAGAAGATGACCAGGCTCATCTTGATGACGTGCGGGCTACAGGTAGGATCTGTGTGGAGGATTATAAGGGGTCAAGATGTTCAAACATTCCCCTTTTTCTGATTTCCCACACCCCTCTTTCCACCCATATAATCACACCAAGTGTGAAAAAGGTTCCTGATATGCAGTTTTTCACAATTTGTGTTTTGTTTTTCCAACTGTTGAAAAGGCAACACTAAGGCCAGAAGTTCTCTGATTACTTACAAATTGATGTTATACAATGCAATATTGTATTGGGTATAGACTTTTGGATAACATTTACGAACATCTGTACAAGTAGAAAATACGCAGCGCAAAGAGATTGTGAACATATAATAGCCTCCCCAATATTCAGTTATTTTGTGGAAGATTTGGCGGCTGTTGCCACGCCAGTATAACCACGCAATTATCGCCATTTGCCATCGACATATAAATTCGCCGATAACACGTACATTTCCGAAGCTGCAGGTCAGCTGAAATAGCTACATGTATATGATATCGTAGTCTGCAATGCATTGTCTACTTTACATGTTTTTAAGCGATAGGGGATGGGAAAGGTGAAGCAAAGTAGCCATTGCTATCGTATACAATTGTTTAAAATATATGTAAGCTTTTCAACCACGTATGGTAGTAGTTGTCCTTGTGTGGGTCTAATTTTGCACGCCCATATCTCCCAGGTACATGTAGCTCGGGTGATATGTCCACAAAATCATGAGAACTTTCGCTGTGGTAGGTCTACTCCGACAGGTGAAAGGTCATTATGTAATGTCTATTACAATTGCTTAGTCCTATTTGAATTTTTCATGACATAGAGCAAATACTGTCAAACCTGTCAGAGTACAATCGCCGATGGACCAGCCTTTGCCATGTCCTCATGGTGAATAGTTTACGCGTATAAAGACATTTCCAACGTTTTTTATACAAGCCCAATTGTCACTCTACTCCTCACGTTTCTCCCACCAAACATGACGTACAGCTGACGTTAAACAACTCACAATCACACAAAACCATATCACTCAGCCAATTAGAAAACAAACCTGTTCAACAAACTGCTTACCGACCGCTAACATCCACACTGCCATTTAAAAAAAACAACGAAAACTCTAGTACCACTGTGTTCACCACCAGGTTGTGACGAGCCTGCAGGCTGTTCTCGTACGCGTGCTGGTGCTCGGCCGCCTCACCTGGGCGGACGTGGAGACCCGCCGCTCGCTGGGCGCCAGCCTGCTCGTGCGCTGGTCGCTCTACCTCAACGCCCACCTGCCCGCCGTCCTCGACCCGCTCGTCTACTTCTACACCCACCCCGAGCTGAGGGAGGCCGGCGTCAGGCTGTGGCAGCGGAACCGTGTGGCTGCGGGCTGACACGTGCCCTTTCAACCATAGGCGCTCGCATCAATAGACTTTACTATACAAAACTTAGGGACTATTAAAGAGAATGTCTTTAAAATTTATTTTTCTCAATTCTATTTAGTAATAACAATCTATTGTATTGATGCGAGCGCCTATGCTCTCAACAATGGATTTTGACTAATGTAAATTCCAATGGCAGATCCAGGTTTTTAGAAAGGGGGTGGGGGTGGGCGCACTTGATAGATTTCATGGGTTTTGTACGCGTGATCGATGGCGTTCGTGTTAAAAACCATATGGAAATGAAGTACATTACTTTTTTTTTTTGGGGGGGGGGGGGGACGGGAGGGGGGCGCCCCCTGCGTTCCCCTGGATCTGCCTATGGATTCTAGAATTTACTGGCTTATTGAAACGCGCTCTTTCAAAGATGGATTTAGACTAATGTAGATTCTAGAATAGTGAAACCTCTAATCAAGACCACTTATTTACGGAGACCACCTCCATGATAATTATGACCATCTCGCACGGCCCTAAAAGTTAAAAAAAGAGATCTCCGCTAGCCAACATAATGGTAAAGAGACCACCTCTCTTTTGAGACAACGTGAGGTTGGTCAACTTTAGATGGTCTTAATGAAGAGGTTCTACCGATTCTAGTCTTTACAAAGAATGAGCCACTATGATTTGAGGGATGCTAAATGGTCATTAATTCAGCTATGTGGTCTTATTTGTAATATATTTGATGCTCACACGAAATAGAGCCTTATATTTGTATTATGCTGTTGTGTTGCTAAGGTATCTATTGCATGACATGTTTTGTTGTGGTTATATCACAGTCGGTTGTAATGGTCTGCACTTTTTCTGTAATTGAATTGTGTAAGAAGTTAAAAACCAACAACGTCTCACATTGTAATGTGTCAAATGTATAATACATTGGTTATAATATAGTCCACTTGATTTTTTATGTCCGATGCTGGGACACAGGTACATGTTCGTGTTGCAAATTGCATAAATATCACTGTTTCGAATTTTGAATAACTATAATTTATCAAGTGCATCATGTTGTGATATATAGCGGTCGACTCGGTGTTCTAGAATACTATTAAATGATTGCAAGATGAGTTTCCTCCTCAACAATGGACAAATGTAATTATATCTGGGAATAATCGAATATCATTATTTTGAAATCTATCAAAACCAATACTTCTATGTAAGTTTTAAGTACATGTACATATTTCATCAATAAAAATATATACGAAACACATATGAGTATTTATTATGCATGAAACTACTCCCAAACTACTCCCTATATAAACAATATATACACAGGTAAAATTGTCACCCCCCTTCCCCCAACACAAATTACCGTGTTTTGATTCTAACTGTTTAACTCCGCTCACCCACTTACCTTTACTGTTAACAGTATCAATTTTACTGTCAACACATATATTTCACACAATATTGGGGCGTGATAGATAATGATGCCCTTGGCGTTCAAATACATTTTATTCCACTAGGGCTTCGTAAAACCATCGCAGTGTTACTCAGATGTGACATTTGCAATGAGATATGCGATGAGCTCACTTATTTGCTTGCACTATGAAAGCATCCAACTTATAGGGATTACTAAAATATATGATGGGAGCAAATAGTAAATAATTAAATCACTTAGCGTATTGTACCAGCCAGCTAATCAATAAGTGCCAATTATGTATGTAAGGGGAATTCAAATACAATGCAGCAGCTGGTCATCGGAAATCAAAATAACGGCACAAATCCACACTCATCGTTTGTTGGCACTATCATGCTCTTATTACACATATTCCACATCACCACATATACAGCAGAACCCCGAGACTTGTCCTTGCTATTAACCGATTGTTTATCAAGTATCTGTCCAACAAGAACTCACAAATACATGTTCCTTAGTTACTGCGCCTCAATCTATACACCAAGATTTTCCAAAGCTAAAAACGCACATTCATAGAATATGCCTCGCCTGTTGAAGTTCCACTTTTGACCTGGGATGAGGCAAACATACTGGATGGTCACTGGATAGGATTATCACAGCTGCCGGCTCTAAAAGCCAGCTGACATGGACCATGTGTCCAGCTGTCATGCACGTCACTCCACTGCCCACGGCTCCCCTTTGGTCTCTATATAAGGCCGGGGGCTGGTGAGCTCCTCACACTTCAAGTTCCGGCAACATGAAGACTTCCCTGATCGTGGCTCTGTGCTTTGGCGTGGCTCTCGCCATCAACCCTCTTTACAAGGTAGGAACAAGTTTTGACTTGTTTTGTTCTGTAAATGTGTGTGACGCTACAATTCGTTTGAATGAATTGAATAGAAACTTGGAAATGTTCATCTATGCAGAGCATATTCTAATTTTGAGCGTAGATTCATGATTGTTTGGAATGAACTTATTGAAAGGTGACCAAGTTGCATGTTTTGCTGTCCAGAAACTTACTAACTATACAGAACATATGATGACAGTATTCTGTCACTTATTTGTACAACATTCCAAAATTTTCTTTAAAGCTTGTAGAAACATGTACAATTGAGTAACACTTTAATTATCTGGAATTAATCAAACACATGGGCACTGTGATAAGTATAGATTTTATCAGTGTTCAATTCCACATATGCATGCAATATGGTTTTAATCAGCTAGTGTTAATATTTGTTAAATGGAATCATGAGTATACCATTCTCTTAACCTGAAGGCCAAGCTCTATGGCATATCTGAGGGGCATTATGACGTGGCATGGATTGTCTGATGTTACAGACAGATGAAAATTTCATTCATTAGAATAATTATATTGGATTTACCTTGATACAAAGGGATTGTAGGATAACGGCTGACAAAGCTTGTCCTCTATCGTTTCAAAAGACCCATCACGCCGTAACCCTGGTGCTCGTGACAAAACAACGTAATACATGATTCCACTATTTTCAGCAAATGCGATACATTACTCTTTAGGCATTCAAACGCAGTTTCACGTTCATGTTGCTTGTTTCTGCCAATTTCAATAATGCAGTCAACGTACAAATGATCACGATGTACTGGGGGTTTGGTGATGAAAAAAATAATTAGCCAAATATGTATTTTTCTATTCGGGTTACGGGCTGGGACATCACGATAACGCGGGTTGCGGCGTGCTGCATCGTATACAAAAGTTCTTTGTTTTCCCAATTTGCTGTTTTCAATGAGACATTTTATGTTTCATATCTTCAGAGGGAGGCTGGTGGAGGTGACCTTGGTGAACATGAGGGTATGGGAGATTTGAAAGACTTCAGAGAAGAAGACTTCGTTAAGACCACCATGCTGGATGTTGCTCCCGAAGAAGTTAGACCCTACCTGAGGGAGTTGGTCAGGAAGATTCCCAAGGAGCACGTCGACTTTCTCCTCTCACGTGAGCAGCAACTTTTTTTAATTGCACATGATGAGATGCCACCATTATTGATTGGAATGCTGAAATAATATGATTGCCTTGATGTACTATAATGTTAAACAGGAAAAGTGGTGGGAGATACGAGATTGGAAGTGTAAGACATAGCTAATAATAAACACACATCAAACTTGAGCAGTAATGACACATAAAATGCTCCTCATTACCAAAATGTTATATAAGTGTCTTTTGATAAACGCCTTGTTGAATGTGTGCAGAGAAAATCTTGTTTCAGTATTGCCTAATATTTAAAATATATGGTGTCAAGCTTTTCACAATAAAATGTACATATACACCAGTTTTTAACTGTAAAATCTGAGCAAACAATCCCTATCTGAGTTTTGTGTTCCTCCCACAGCCGTGAAACCAGACGACATTGACTTCCTGCACGGCACACTCAGTTCCGTGGGCGAGTTTGTGGTGAATGTCGCCAACGCCTTCGCTAACCACATCCAGGAATCTGGCCCAGAGGACTCTTGTGAGTGGCTTCTTTTTAGGCAATTACTTTCAAGGTACTGACTATCTCATAATAGCCATAATTCAAAATAATATTATGATTTAATGATTGAACTTCTTTATAAAGAGAATCTTGGGAAGTTGTTATTCAAAACATATATCATATCATCTAATGAATGTCGTATTAAAGACTGCCCTGGTTGTCTTTAGCTATGATTGCTATATAGAAAATGATTTTAAAGTAAAGATATGAACATGGAGAGGTAGCTGTCTAAGACATGTGATGATTTTTCGCTCTGTGTTGATTCAGTGCTGATATGATGGTAGTATAAATAGTCCCGGCCAAATAATGTCAAATGGTAAGTTTCAGGGGATAAGAGTGAATGATTCAAGCACAAGATGGATCAGTTCACACGGTCCTAAAACAATGCCATGTGTTTTACTTTTTTAATCTGACTAAAACCCTGGTTGAATCAATTTGAATGAATGTCTGACATTATGCAAACTGATTTACAGTAGTAAAAATGGCATATATATTCGGTGTGGTTGTTAGGGGAGAAGTTTGTTGCTGACATGGAGAGTTTTGCTGAGCACGAGTGCTTCGAGAATGAGGTGCATTGTGAACAAGCCAAGCAGTTGACCATGGGCATGTTGGTCAAGGCTCTGATCTCTGGTAGGTCGCTATGATATTCATCATGAACTAAATAGCACTAAACATATAACATGTTTAATGCTATACAACATTGTATATTTCTTACTCAAGATAATTCCATGTGTGCAGATTTGTATTCATATTAATCTACGTACATAATGTTCTCTAGAAGAAACACACGTTCACAATACATTTATCAGAATATTACTTCAGTCAAGTATATATACAGTACACTAAACTTACTTGTGTGTGTAAATCCATGTACCGTATGTCTGTTACTAATTGGCATGCAGGAACACAGTTGCGACCTGAAGGTGAAAAGGGTGACGAACCTGCCTGCATTAAAGATGGCGAGTTTTGTAAGTATTCCAACAGTATTCCTATCTCTACAGTAAATATTCTACAATATCCCCCCCTCTCTCTCTCTGTCTGAATAATAATGTACAGTGTTCCTATCTCTCATAAATATTGTACAAAACAACTACCTTGAGACACCGTTGTCGGATATTACTTAGACTTATCATCCAACATCTGGTGCAGAATTGTTGTTGTTTTGTATGGTTGGCGATACAAATGCTTTGGCATCAGCTATGTTATCTTTGAGAATACATGTGAATGCATTTGGCCTTAAGAAAACAATAGACAATATTGGCCAATGACACCAGTATAATTCTCAGGTTTCGATTATGGTATCATGATTGCTGTGTTGCTGCGATGGTTGGGTGATGATTAAAGTAAATCACTTATTTCTATCATACAAGTTTATCATCATTGTAAGTATGTGACTGTTGTAGCTGGCAGTGCTCTGCCATGTGTGATGGTGAAGACCAAGGCGATGGGACAGATCATTGAGTTTGCCAGCTTCATGCTGAGAGAGATCTTCCTCTGTAAGTTTAGTAACACTTCATTGTCAACAGCATACATCTTGTTTTTTGTACTATCTATTTCAACATTGCAAGTCCTGGTTTGTCGTTTTTGTTTGTCTCAAAACCAATTATCTCACCAGGAAAACTCTCAAAACATTTAAATTATTCTTACTTCTCAGACTGAATCACTTTCAGGATTTGAATAATAGAGTGTTATGTATGGCAAGGTTTTCAACCTGTTCATTACTTGCCATCTTCATTTGGTCAGACACTCCCCGGTCTGAGGAGAACCCCTTCGGCCTGCAGTGGTGCGATGCTGTCATGAGGTGGATCGATGGAGTCTACATGGGCCAGGAGGCCAGTAAGTAGTACTTAACAACACCCTCCTTGTTGTATAGATATGAATTCACCACGCAACATTCTTGGCTATATTCAGAACATCTGTTGTAGACATTTCTGTTGCAATTTGAGTCTTATACAATCGTAATATACTCATTATTTAGACACAATCTGACTTATATTTTTTCTCAAAGGACCATCCGACTTGAGGAGAGCCTTGGTCAACAACACTCAGTGCTTCTTGGGCAACTTGGCAGCCATCCACTCCCTCCAGATGTTCATCCGTAAGTCTTCAGAATATAGTGCAATCAATACAAAATATGGTGCTATTTTGATATTTTGCCCATAAATCTATGTAGACCAAACAAAGACAATTGAAACCATAATCAATTGAGCGATATATTACTTGTATCTAATTAACAAAGAGTTGAAATAAACAAGTCGTAAATGTACTATCTGGTCCTCATATGGATCTCTTGATTTATGGAAAATATATGACATGCATTTGTCCATTCTGAACACTCACATGAAATGGGTACACATGTTTTTTTAGTCAAGTCCGGCTTTTAGCAGGTAAAAGTCATTGCAATCATTCATAGTAATATGCTAAAGTTTACAAGTGTTAGAGCTGACGTTACTAAGGTAATCATCTATCATAACTAACACTATGGATGTTCTGAATACTATGTACATCCTAACTGTGATGCGTGTTGCTAGGTGAAAACATCCCCATGCCCCCTGTGGGACGCCTCATCACCCTCAACGTCTTCGGTGGTATCTATGAGGAACAGATGTGGAACATTGGCAGCGACTTCTTCCAGCTTCACATGCTCCATGAAAATATGAAGAGTCGTGAAGGTAAGAATCTCCCATAATATGGACGCCATCTAATGGTTCAACTTTCGTTTGGGAATATGAGCGCATATATGCTGATATTCTCGGGTGGGCTGCTCAATGTACAATCCAGTTTCTATGTGCATGGTCTTCTCTCATTGGAATATTGTTTTTCACCACTATACTACTTTGGTGCACCTATTATCATTATGATTGCTTCTTATAACATATTTGTAAATGGTAGAAAAATTATATGAATACATCCCTCAAAACACTATACAGGTCTTAGTGTAGAGATGACATTGTGAGCTTGACATCACGTATTATAAGATAAACATGATAAAAATGTCCTCCAGAAAACGATGCAAGACAACCATGATCAAATGCTGAATAACCTACTCAATGTCATATTATCACATTTTTCAGAGGGATACGAACAGGAAATGTCCGGTAAGTTTGAAATTGCTTCTAAAGACTTTTTGCATCTTAGTCAATAATTTACAAAAGCAATATAATATCTATAGACACTTTTCATAAACATTCAGCAAACTATTATCTATGCAACTCTCCATTGATGATATATTCAGCAAACATTTATTGTATTACATTTGTTAAAACACTTTGTTTATCATAAAGTATGATGGAATATTTTACAAATTCTAGAATGATACCAAAATTAACCTGTAAAATTACCAGCCAAATCTTTGGTTCTAAGATAGTGACAATTATGGTGTTCCATGCCTATTACACTTTGTCTATCTGTGCAGGTGATGGCAGTGGTGATGCTCCTCCTCCCCCCATGGACCAGACAGCCGAAGGTAAGACTGCTGCACTATTGGCAGATAGGAAACCAGAAAATAGCATGTGAAACAAACCTTGTTTGCAAGAACCCTCCAGCATTTGGAGACAGATTTGCATAGTAAAATAATTGAATATGATATTAAGAAATAGTAGACTGCTTATGTTTGCACTATTCAATTAAATAATGTATAACCTACCACGACCACATCTACAATCCTATCCATACACAAACTACTCTTGATTTGATTGTTGCGTATATTGTACTATGTTAACTGTGGTTTTGAACATTTTGGAAGTTGTTAATCTAGATATTTATTTCATGTGAACCTAAAATTGAGTCTGAAGTTTGCATTGTGTTTTCCCTCTTTCAGGCAAGTTCGCCAAGAGGAGTGTGGCCAAGCTGACCCAAGCTCACTTCTTCAGGATGTAAACCACCTACAGACGACTGGCCAGTTCCTTATATGGATAACAAAACAACTGACGTATATGTTAATCTTCACATTGTGGACTCTTTTCGAATAACTACACAGATTGAAAGCTTCCCTGGCGGATAGGTTCATATAGTGTACTAAAAAATTCATATAATAAATTATTTTTGCAAGCATATGATTGTTTATAGTTATAACTGTTTTCCAAGTGGCACTGTGTAATTCATACACGTATTTGCCATGCAAATGTATATAATATCGCACCATATTTTATCATTTGATGAAATCGGCACAGAATTCGTCTGTAATAAATACGTAAATAAACATTAGTAATTTGCAAAAAAATACCTACTTCTTTGAGACTCCAATTCGTGCAGTAATATTGTGACTTCGTAAGAGAGGTCAATTTGTGATGTACGTTTTAAAGTCTAGTCTAAATTATAAGCTGAAAAATCAGTCAGCTCCAAAACGCTCCTTCTTCACAAATACTGAACAGCCCGGTTAACGTCATCTTACTCACTTCTGCTTCGCGTGTATGTACAAGTGTCAATATACGTAGCATTTGAAAGTACAGCCGACACAGATATATTTGCAATGCGTGGTACAAAATGTTCTTCCAACATATATACTTGAAAAGCAGAAAGCACACATACATGGCCATTGGCAAACTGTATCATAGTTTGCAAATCACCCACACATTAGCAACAAACATTCATAATTAAACGTTGGACTGCCCAACTAGCATAGTGCCATAATGGGTCGCTTAATGATTAGTGTAAGAACACTTCTAATATTCCTATGAAGTGCACACTAGGCTAATCAAACTACATCAAATTACTTCTAAAATGAGTGTGTACATTCGCACAGCTGCTCTTTTTTCAACAACTAAATTGCTAAACCGCACAGTTCAAACAGCATCTAATATCAGTGCACGCTTGATTTTGATACTCATTTGTATTGCAGTGTACTTATTTTGCATTCTAATAATTTATTAGCATTCGACATGATGGACTCATATGCGATTCTCCAGATTGGTAGGAGCAATTCAATGGTTATGATATGGTTTGATCGTGGGATAAAGTATCCCACATCTCTAGAATATTCACAAACAAATAGAGCATGCAAATGGTCATTTCCAAGCTGTGCCATGGTTAGCAACGTGTCCATTCTCTAGCGACCAAAGATCCAGAGTTAAAGTTGGACTGCCAAAATAGTATATGAATGACTTCTTTCTCACCACACATGTTATAATAAAATGATTACCCCCCTTCCAAGTTGCTTGTTTGATAGTTAAATACAAGGCTGTAATATTCAAGGCGCCAAAAGTGCCATAATGGATATTTTGGGATGAGAACACGTCCTATGAAGTGTACGTTTGCCACACACCGACTTTCATCAAACTACTTTTAAAATGAGTGTGCACATTCGCACAACTGCTCTATTCACACCAAATAAATTGTTAAACCACACAGTTCAAACAACATGTAAAGTCCTCTCTATGGATGCTTTCAGTGCATGGCAGAATTTAATAAGATTATTAGCATTTGACATGATGCACTCACGTGCAATTCTCTTGGTGGGTAAGAGTGACCAGGTGACGCAAAACATAACCTCTGCCGCAAAATATAACCAGAGCAAATGTATAGTAGAGATTACCTTTGTTTTACTAGCCTACGACGGTATCAGATATGTTTACTCGAGTCATCCAATATTTAGTGCTTAGTGTCATTTCAAGGTGGATCATGGGCGTTCTGGTCTCAAATATGGAGTGGTCTGGGTAGTTCATTTGGTAATGGATCACTTCTGGATGGTTCTGTCTTTTTTGCTTAACTGCGGCCATTGGCGTTACAATCTGAAGCAATGGAACCATGAAACAGAAGCATCTGTGCCAACAGTTCAGTTCTCCACGATGCTCCATGATTAATGCTGTCTTCCTGAAGGAAATGACACACTTCTGCCTGGTTATAGCTAACTCAAAGATTGTTATCACTTCTCGGGAGCCGTTATTTTGATTCTCTTCAGCTTGTGGGTTCCCGTTATGTCATGTGCTAACATAAATAGAATTGCAATATATGATGTAGAGAGAGGAAAAGCACTATTCCAGGGAGGTGCGGCTTCTTAAACCATAGATAGCAAGTTAAGTGGTTACATTCTTTATATACTAAGCTCAATTAGGGCTACATATATTCCTGTGTCTCATCACATTGCAAACCACAAATGCACACACCACGTTTGACAACAAGACACTGTAACATCAAACAAGATGTCTGCATATGCAAAGGCTTCATATAGTACAGATGTGTTGCCAATATTTCAATCATACACAACCCACACAAATGCTGCAGCAAACTTTCCTATTTTGAACCAGTTTTATACATAATGCACTCGAGTCTACCCTCTGCTGTATGAATATGTGCCACGTAAATTGTGAAAATGAGTAGTCAGCAATTTGGTGATTTTCCGCATAAACTAACCGCCGCAAAGCGTAAACCAGCCATCTATTGGCGTGATTGGTGGCACTAGGGTGACGTTCTGTATTCAGGTGTCCGTCTTATAGGGCAAAGTAACGTATGTGCAGCACTTTGGTACAGACGTAGTGTCATTTGGTGCATTTGATGCACACCTAAATGGCACCCAATTTACTTCACTTGATGATAGAAGACAACCAGACATTAATTATGTGCTTCCGTGGCCGAGTGGATAGGAAGTTGTACTCGTGATCAGAAACTCGTGGGTTTGATTCCCGGTCACGCCTGGTGGTAAGTACCTATGGTGTTAAGTACCTACACGTTAAAAAGGTCCTGCCAGGGCCACTTGATATAGTCAAATGGAAGCTTAGGGTTGTAAAACCTGTCTTCAGCTATATCTGTTGTTGGTAAAAAAAATATGCTTGCTAAAAAGACGTGAGAGAGAGAAGTGTGAAAATGTATCCGCAAGCACTGGGAAACACATATATATCATTCAATAGCACTAAAAATG
>CM032659.1:18211549-18315644 GCA_019095985.1 Streblospio benedicti
AATTTTCATCTCTCTCTATAACATCAGGCAAGCCATGACATGTCACAGCACCCTCAGATATGTCATGGGTTTGGTCTTCAGATCATCAGAAAAGTACATTCATGACTCAATTTTTGGATGAATCATGAGCATACCCGCTATGTAGAATTGAACACTGATAAAATATCTACCGATCAGAGGTCCATGGGTATGATTGATTTCAAGCAATTAAAGTGTTACTCAATCGTACAGTTTTTACAATATTTAAACAAAAATAAAGAATGTTGTACAAATAAGCAACAGCATGCTGTAATTAAATGATGGGAGCATTCCTCGTCAATATGACTGCTAGTGAATCTATTCTTCACAGTTTCAGGCCAGCAGAACATGCGACTTGATCCACTTGCAATACATTCATTCGGAACAATCACTGTATTTACGCTCAAACCTTAGAACATTCTCTGCTTAAAGCCGCGCCCCACTGCTTCCGGCACACTGGGAACTTACTGGAAACTTACGTTCAGCTGATAAAAATCAGTCGGACAGCTAGATTTTTTCACCTACGCTAAGCATCTGCCGACTTAGTCTCGCTCAACACAGACCAACGTACAGCGAGCTTCACCACGTGGCCCCGTCAAAGTGAGGCTGGCTGGTCGAGTCTACTGCCGACTACGCCGACCCTACGTCGACCTGACGTTCGTTTTACGCTGTGCGTGCGTGTGACGCTCGTGTGACGCTCGCTGCCAGTACGCCGGCAAAATATTTCTAGGAAGATTATCAATCGGTCCCTTCTTTTATGCTCCCAATACTTTGGGCAGCTCAAAACATCTAAAGCGTATAGGCACACGCCGATTGATAATTCATTGATTTTTTACGTCAACCGTACGCCAAACATACGTCAAACTTACGTCAAACATGCGCCTAACATGTATTGGTAGCAGATGCTTGGCAGATGAAAACGTTGGCGTAAGCTTGGCGCACCTTGAGCGTACGATGGCGTACATTCGGCAGGCGTTCAACGTATTGTAGACGTATGTTCAGTGCACAGCAGACAGTGCGTAACCCCGACGCACGTCACACCCACACTTTTTTGTTGTGCGTCGGTTGTGCGTCGGGGTTACGCTGACATTGCTTTCAATGTCTGCTTTTCTTACGCCGGTTTGCGCCGGCTGTGAGTTGACTATGCGCTGGGGAAAAATAATTATTTAATGCCAAAAGGGGTTATCTTTCAGCAAATGCTCGACGTATAATTCTTTTTGCCTGGAAATCCCTAGAATGTTTGCGTCGACCATACGTCAAAACTAGTGGGACGTGGCCTTTAGAAGAACATTCTTCTAAGTTTCTACCCATTTCATTCAAACCAATTGCAGTGTCATAGACCAATACAAATACAAATAAAACTTGTTCCTACCTTGTAAAGAGGGTTGATGGCGAGAGCCACGCCAAAGCACAGAGCCACGATCAGGGAAGTCTTCATGTTGCCGGAACTTGAAGTGTGAGGAGCTCACCAGCCCCCGGCCTTATATAGAGACCAAAGGGGAGCCGTGGGCAGTGGAGTGACGTGCATGACAGCTGGACACATGGTCCATGTCAGCTGGTTTTTAGAGCCGGCAGCTGTGATAATGCCAGACCACCCAGTCGTTTTGCCTTACCCCAGGGCGAAAGTGAAACTTCAACAGGGAAGGCGTATTTTTTAATGTTTTTTTTTAGTTTTAGAAAATCTAATTTTATAGAGTGAGGCGCAGTAACCAAGGAACATGTATCTGGGAGTTCTTGTTGGAAGCACAATTGAAAAACAACCGTTTAATTCCAGGGACAAACTGCGGGGGTTCTATTGTAAAAGTGGTGACGTGGAATCCATGTAATAACAGCATGATAGTGTCAACAAATGAGCTATGTGAATCATGCCGTTATTGGGATGTCCAATTATCAGCTGCTGCATTGTATCGGAATTTCAGTTGAAAATTATATTTGACTTATTGATCAGCAGGCTGGTACAATCTGGTAAGTGCTTTAATTACTTGCTATTTGCTGTTACTTAGTTATAATGACGTATTTTGCGAATCAATATAAGTGTACAGTTGGATGTTTTATTGGTTCATACGAATGGGTGAAATTATGACGGCCTCAATAGGATATATGGACGATCCAGAGAACAGGTGTACAAATACCACTAGTTAATGCTCACCATAGGATTGTAGCCTATTAGACATTTACACACAGACATAATTGTGTGCGCTGGTCACATGGGCCCCCGCATCATGGGAAGGTGTGTGTGGTATGCATACCACTATGATTTATAAACACTTTACCATACACATTACTACTATTATATAGAAAGGGCATCTAATGGCCACAGAGACCTGGGAGCCAGCGAATCCGTTTTAGGCTTGATTTGTGCTCTAGTGTACACTTAATCATTTCACATTATTGAAAGAAGCTGACACAGCCCTATGCAATTACAATTTAGATATTTCAAAAAATATTCTATAGCTTTATTCCGCAGTAAGTAAATCAGGAAGTGATTTTTGATTGGCTGGATAAAGATTAGATTTGACTAGCCAGACTGAGAGGGCCTGTATATCATCTACTAATATGCTATTTATGTTGTTTGGTATAACATATCACAGTAATAAACAAATCAATTTAAATCAAATAGATAATAATCCACAATACAAACCAATCTTAATCCAACCGATCATAATAATTTCCCGATTAACTTACTGCAGAATGAAACCATGAAATATTGGTGGAAATATCTTATTTGTAATTGAATTGGACTGTGTCAGCTTACTTCAACACCGTGAAGATATAAAATATATACTAGAGCATCAATCAAGCCTAAAATGGATGCCCTGGCTACCATGGTCTATGTGTTTATTAGACACCCTCTCAATATAATAATAGTAATGTGTATGGTGTGGTGTTTGAAAATAGTTGTAGTGTACATACAATACACCCATCACATGATGCCGGGGTCGGTGGCTGGTTGTGTGAATTTCAGATAATTGAATAATGTATTTATAAACTTTGATTGGGTTAGTGCAGACACATGCAATGCTGGATATATTATTGTATAGAGCTATGCTGTGGACAGTGATTGAAAAAAAAACAAGCGTTGAACTAGCTCTTCATATTCTTCAGGATTGGGCAAGTGCTCATATACAAATTCCTGTAGGTCTGCATACTTTGATCAGTATTGGTGGTACATGTACTGTACATTAATGTTTCATGCTACAGCACTCGTCAGTGCATATCATTTACTTAAATTTGCATGTTTGGTAGTATTTTCTAACATAACTTTTATCAGGTTTAAACCATACAGAAATTGACATAAATAAGATTATACCATAAGGTACATGCACTGCATGTTTGGTAGTATTTTGCCTTTTACATTAACTGATTTATACAATAAAGGTTTAAACCATACAGAAATTGACATAAATAAGATTATACCACTCTCTACGAGAGGTCGACTCTTTTTAAATTTATTTGTCTGACTTTGTCTGATTGTATTTTATAGTTTATTTTGACGGATGTGATGAATATTTTTATATTGCAATGACATTTTAATATTTGATCAATTTCTCTACAAGATGCTTTTTCCAACTGACCTCTCTACAAAAATCCGGTACCAGCAGGAGATTTGCGTTGCACAATTGTTCTCACACCGAATTATGCGTTTAAAGAGAACAGTGGTTACTGATCGTACCAGTCAAAGAAGGAAAAGGGACTCCATATAAAGATATAATAGTAATCCTCTTTCAAAACAAAAGAATGTTTATTGATGCAGGTTATTTCAAAAATATCATTTTCAAATTTAGATTAAAAACATGCAATCTTTAGGACCTAATGTATACGATTATCCTGAAACACGTCTTACACCAAAGTGTTTATATTTATCTTTATAATAGATTAAACCACAACGTTCTCATATCAACTTTTGTTTTCGTGTTGATATGGTACAAACTCGTCAAAAATTGTATTTCATCAGTTCCAATGATGTTTTGTGACCCATTGAATTCAACAAAACCAAACATGACCTTAAAACATTGCTTGCTTTCCAAATATTTCATTTGGGAACGACCTCGATCACAGTTGATGACGTAACGGAAGGATATGAACTTTTTTTGGTGAGTGTCAATCAGGGAGATTGATCACTACATGAGAACGTTATGATATAATTTATTTAATAATAAAAATGAAGGAGACACTCGTTGAGTGTGAGATGATACATAATTAATTCCCTATAGAGGGGGAAATCACAGCTACAGATTGAAACTTAGACTAGATCAATACAAAATCAATTCGCCACACACATTTTCATATATCATGGCCTTATGCACAGTATATAGCTGTGGTTCAATGCCCCTAATATTTCTGGAAACGGGTCACAAAATCCAACCAATCACAAGCCCCACTGCAGAAGTGTTCAGCAACGTCTATCGTACGATCTTACAAGTTACAAATCCTCGTAAGAAAATCGAAGATTTGATTAAATTCCTTTGGCATAAGTCTAACCCCACTATATCCCTCCATTTAAAAGCCACAACTACACGGATTGATAATGAACATGGACTTTTAAGGGCGGTGTGAATGATTAAGCTGTGACAAAAGCCGCTGCTAAAATGCCACAAATATAGGGAAAGAATATATCAATCCATATGATCAATGCAAATATTCATAGTTTTGGTATAGGAATACACTGGGACATAAATATTAAATGCGGACAACTAATTAAATTTCAACATGTTTAAAATATGTTGTATGAAGTTATTGCTTGGTAAATAATGGTAATAATTGAATACTTTTTAACTGGTCATATAAACTGCCTTATTTCACTTGTCCAAAAAAATGTCCTCTCTGAGAAAATACTTGAAACATAGCAGTACATTTTCAACTGGCACTGAACAAAACCCTGACATCCTAGCCATCCACTTTGAAGTTTTGACTTATAATTGCTTTTGTTTCATCACAGCGATAATAGAAGTAAGATATGTGCTTGAATTTAGCTACAGAAAATTGTTCCTGTACATTGCTGTTGAAATGATAATACAATTTCTGGTTCAATCCGTGATATCTGATTATTTGCTGATGTTTACTAACTAAATGCACATATTCTTCAACATTGACGTATTAGGTATCGTAAAGGCTTTAAAGATGGTATGGTTTGTTAGACCGCAAAATATAACCAGCCGCAAAACGTAACCAGTTATGTTTTGCGTTAACGCAAAACGTAACCACACATAAGAAAATGGACTTGGTGACGCAAAATATAACCACGCCGCAAAATATAACCACAGCAAATGTGCACTATTTTTAACATACAGTAGAGAGTATTTTTGTTTTACTAGCCTACGACTGTATCAGATATATAACACACATATACAGTAGAGAGTTTTTTACTAGCCTAGGAGTGTATCAGCTATATTTACTTGAGTCATCCAATGTTTAGTGCTTAGTTTAGTGCTTAGAGTGGTCTGGCTGGGGTATTCGGTAAGGGCGCACTTCTAAATGGTTCTGTCTAATGATTATGTGTCTTAGTAAAACATTAAAATGGTGAACATCGTATTCAACAAAAATAGACGAAAAACTAATGCTTCTTTAAGATGCATGTAAACATCATAAGTCAAGAACACGTTATTTTGCCCACCATTAATTATTTGTCACAAAGATCGCTTCATTCGAGACTGTCATCAATAATCTTTAGCCACCACTGTCACCTTGTAAGTAAAACGGCAAGTTGTGTCCAAAATGTACTATATACGTCGCGTATAATGTTGAACCAGGCAGTTTTCATATTCTCATCCCAATACTGTGGAACCCCTCTATTAAGTCCTCTCATTGAATCTTGGGGCGGGTGTGGGGGGTTGTTCTGCCGTGGGTGCGGATGTGTACTTCTGACGGGTTGAGAATGGTAATTGTAATTTGAGCTACCCGCAGCGTCATAAAAGAGTGCCTATGCTCGCACACTTAGTGTACACTTCTCATTAAGTGCCACGTGTTACCCTCCCATTTCACACAACCAGCTGCCATGGTATCTTCTTTAGTATCTAATATAAAAATCGACGACACCCGAGGTCTTGATACATACAGAGACATATAAAGAAGCACACACTACCGTAGGTGAAAATGCAATTTAGCCACGGAGAGAGGACAAACTCAAGGCCAGGATGGTACCGCTTTGAACACCATGGTTGAATGGTCAGGTGATACAGTTCTTATATACAAAGCTCAATTAGGGCTACAGATATTCGTGTGTCTCATCACATTTCAAATCACAGATGTGCACACCACGTTTGACCACAATACACCCTAAGATCAACCAAGATGTCTGCATATATACTGGTTTCATATTTTACAGATTTGTTGCCAATACTTTATTCATATGCAACCCACACAAATGCAGCAGTAATCTTACATATTTTAAACCAGTTTTAGACATTATACACTCGAGCCTACCCTCAGCTGTATGAGTATGTGCCGTGTAAACTGTAAAAAATGAATAGTTGGCAGTTTGGTGATTTTCCGCACAAACTAACCTGCTGGCTACACCTTGGTTATATTTTGCGGCAGTGGTTATATTTTGGGTCACCAGGTCCATTTTCGAGGCTCTGGTTATGTTTTGCGTTAACGCAAATCATAACTGGTTATATTTTGCGTTGGTTATATTTTGCGGTCTAGCAAGGCCCTTGTGTATAGTTGATGAAATAGGTGATATCATAACCACAAACCAAATCATACACATTTTACTGGGTCTACGGTTCAAATTGTTTAATATATCTGTCTCCACGTTCCCGAGACTTTTTTTCTTAATTTTGTTGATTTCTTACAAAAGTGCACTCTGATACTGTGTCTGTCGTCTATAGAGGGTGCTTACCGTGAGGGTTACTCGTGCGTGTCCCCGTGCCCCTCGGTGTTCACGGAGACGTCCGGAGGGCCAGATGGTGCCGTTGACGTGTATATGTCCCATCAGGTGAAGGAATGGAGGATTCTGCTTATATACACAATACAATAAACACCAGAACAAATGTCTTACTAATTATGAGTAATCATGATATTTATTAAAAGCCCACCCTCTATAATATTGATTGAAGTTGTGTGAAAATGTAAAGATTATGAATATAGGGTCGATTATTTGATTGGATGAGTGAGGTAAGTTCTATATTGCGCATGAGTCAATGTTGTTCTACCAATGCTGTGCTCTCTGAGCACTTTCCATATAGCTAGCAAAGAGGCAAGTTCAAAGTAGGTGAATGTAGGTGATGGTTAATACTCATAAACAGATGTATCAAATACGGAGATATGTTTCGAGCTGTATAGAACACTACCACGTAAAATTGATAGATCGACACAAATGACCTAATGGATGGCACATTTTAATTGGTGAAATGCTAATTTGAACACATGAAGCTCATGACATATGTAAGCAGTGTATCAAATTTGAAGCTAATGATCCAAGCTGTATTGAAACTATTAAAGAGAATGAAAAAATGACCTGAAATTGCCAATTAAATGTGATTTCTAGAGGGCAAAGTGTCAAAATTGGATACGTGTGATGGCCTCTCAACCACGTTTGAATGTTTCATCCTGTTGGTCATATATACAGTCATGTCTTAGTTTAACAACACATATTAAACGTAGGAATTATTGACAATTTCTTGACATCGCAATTCGCAGTTCACAGTTCATACTTCGCAGTTCATGTTTCATACTTCATAATTCATACTTCATAGTTTATACTTCACTCTGTGTAACCCATTTCAATGCACATTTCAGTCAAGATTTCGAAGTGATTACACGTGATTTTAATTTTTATTTAGCTGTTAACTGTTCAAGGCAAGTTACATTATTTTAGTTGAGTTGGCCCTCTGCAACATTACTATACTGTACTATATAATTTCCTAGCTATACCTATATTTCTTTTATCATTTTATAAGTCTTAAACTATAAGACTTTAATTCAACGTATGTACATGATATATGTACCAGATATACAGACAAACAGACAGACAGCCAGACAGACATACTGATGACATACTGATGACATACTGGTGACATACTGATGACATACTGATGGTATACAGATGACATACTGATGACATACTGATGACATACTTGTGACATACTGATGTGCATACTGATGACATAATAATGTGCATCCTGATGACATACTGATGTGCATACTGATGTGCATACTGATGTGCATACGGATGACATACGGATGTGCATACTGATGTGCATACTGATGACACACGGATGTGCATACTGATGTGCATACTGACGTGTTCTTGACATCTTCAAAATGCCCAACTGCGCTTAACAGGCAGCTAATCTCGGCCGCTGACACACGAGGAGAAGAGTGATGGTAAGATTCTTTTTTTGGACAGCATAATAGTGAGCAAACCAGACATATAGGCAGACAGTCAGACAGACATACTGATGACATACTGATGACATACTGGTGACATACTGATGTGCATACTGATGACATAATAATGTGCATACTGATGACATACTGATGTGCATACGGATGTGCATACGGATGTGCATACGGATGTGCATACTGATGTGTATACTTTCGCTTCAGCTGCTGAAGAGACACAATGATTAATTGTACTTTTAGCATGACAAACATGTACATACGTTGAATTAAAGACTTATAGTTAAAGACTTATAAAATGATAAAAGAAATAAAGGTATAGCTAGGAAATTATATAGTACAGTATAGTAATGATGCATAGGGCCAACTCAACTAAAATAATGTAACTTGCCTTGAACGGTTAACAGCTAAATGAAAATAAAAAATCACATGTCATCACTTAGAAATCTTGACTGAAATGTGCATTGAAATGGGTTACACAGAGTGAAGTATAAACTATGAAGTATGAATTATGAAGTATGAAACATGAACTGCAAAGTATGAACTGTGAACTGCGAACTATGAAGTTTGAAGTATAAACTGTGAAATGTCCATTGGTAGTGTTCTTCACAGATAAATCATATGATAAACATAAGTGTGAAGTGTGAAGTGGGATGTCCCCGCTGAGTTTTTGTACCATGTTTCTTGTGATTGCTGCAGGAAAATGAATACCAAAAAGAGGCGCAGCAAGTGTCCGCGCACAGGCAAGCCAATGTTTAGTGTACACAGGTAAATACATGCCACATGCAAGTCGATTGATGCATGTGTTAACACAGTATTGGACAGACCAATTCAAATAATTACAAAAAGGGTTGCAAGAAAAGTGTTGGAACTAAAAAGCCCTGATTACTTATTTCCATATTGGCCCCTAGTATTAAAAAAACGACATCAAATAAGTGACTGCAGTTGGATTAAATTGCATATACGTATATATAAACAAGTAATTTTAAACAACATATTCTCTATCTTGTTTCTAAATGCAAACAAGGTGGTGGGCGGCTTCTGAAAATCACAAAGTGTTTAGATTTATGTATCAGCATACATGAGAGTGGGACTCGATGTAAAACCCTGAAATATTGAGTGAAAGAACTAATATTGGGCGAAACCTATCTGTTATATATTACCACCCATGGTGGAAACCCCTGAAATCAGGGAAAACCCATGGTGGAAATCCCTGAAATCAGGGAAAACCCTGAAAACTCTCATGACTATCAACAGCCGAAATAAGAAATTAGAGTACTTACAAAACATCTGACTCCGTGAACATTGTTGTCAAATCAAATAGCATGTCTATTGCATACCACAGTCTAACATCAAAGTTCTACTGGTAATAAACATATTCAATATCTATTCCAGGATGTTTTTTTCAATGTTTAAAATCCAGTAGACTTGGTTCACAGCATTTGGTCTCATGATAGTTTTGTTGTCTGTTCTTTTTGGCAGTATAATAATCAAGAAAGAGAATTTTTAAATTAATATTATTTAAACGTTAATGCATCAAATGAAATGTTTCCGCAAAATTAGCAAAATACTACTACATCACAATAATTGTAAGGTATTAAAATATTACAGTACAATGAGATTAACATTGAATACAGAGATTAACATTGGTTGGTTAAGGATTATACCAATGTTAATAACGTGAAATATGCTTAAGGACAAGTATAATCTTTAATTCGACAATGTATTAATGAAAATAACGCGGTTGAAAGCTGGCTGATAATGATCTAGTCGAGAATTCATGGTAGTGTCACTCTTATTATCATAAATCTCTACATCTTCAGTCGTTTGTCTTTCTAATACTGTTTTATGGTTGCCAATTATGTATAATTATGTCTGGAAATAACTCTGTAACCTCTAACATGTGTCTTGCAAGAAACGTGTTAGAGGAACACCCCAATCAAGTACCTGACTTCAAGATGGATATAATTGGCAACTATAAAACAGTATTAGAAAGACAAACGACTGAAGGTGTAGAGATTTACTATAATAAGAGTGGCACTACCATTAATTCTAAACTAGATCATAATCAGCCAGCTAGTCATTTTGAATCGACAGCGCCGGCCACCCAACGTTTAGAATATATTCTAAAAAGAGAAATCCATAATAATTCCATCTGACGGTGAAAATAAGAAACGAGGTCCATTTCTGAACACCCGTGTAAAATTTAAGTAAAGAAATAAGCATTTATAGAGGCCCCAGAAAAGGTTTTGTCTTCGACGTATAGCTGTCATGTACGTCACCGTTTTTATTGTGTGATTAGAATCATTTGGTTACAATTTTTTCCAATTAAAGACTATTATTGTGAGAAATAAAAGCTGCTGAGGTAGACTATGGTGGTACAATTTCGTGGTACAATTTCGTGGCGAGTAACTTATTTATCGGCAGTGGTACCATTTCAGACGTGAAATTGTACCGGTACAATTTCACATGGTGGTACAATTTCAAGGCTCAACAGGGCGGCGTGGAGGGGGCGTGGAGCTTCACAGGGTTCGAACCCACGACCTCTTGCACACGAGTCGAGCACTCTGGACACGCGCTGAATGGCCCAGCATCTCCTATGTAGATTTTCAGTTGCAGGACTGGAATCTGTCTGGTGACGCCAGAATTTTTAAAGAAATATTTCTCTCCATCACCAACGTGCACTAGTCTAGTGGAGATATGTTGCTGTGATGTTGTGTCACAAGATAGATTTTGATATCATGCCATTTAGATGTCACACAACAGTGCATGGGGTGCGTGTGTTTGTGTGGTGATGGTTTGATGGCGGGGGTGGGGCGGGAAGAGGGGAGGGAGGGGGTTAAGGGGACTGTGAACTCTTTTCTTACGATTTTATTAAACTTTGATTTTCTCACTCATTATTGCTTCAATTCTTACAAATTACACTTTATTTTGTAGATAATTATCTAATCTAATGACACAACATGTTTTGAATTGTATAGATTGATGAAAACTTTTTTATAAAGCAATTAGTGAAAAATTTACAACTTTGTCTGTGAAGCATATAACTGATAGTAAAACATCAACATGACCGAAATCACTATTCAGTTACAAAATTTGTATATTTATCTAGAAAACCTTGCCTCAATTTTTTAATTTTTTTCCTATTTTTCATTTTGCATGCATTTTAAGTTTTAAAACCACTTATTTTCCGAATTTTCTGGCCAATCAATTCAAAAACGTTCATAATTCATCAACGATATAAAAAAATCAAAATCCCTAGTAAGGTTTTCTTCAGAATGCATATATCTTCAAATATATACACGTTTGTGAAAATTTGATTTCACGGTTAGAGAGAAATATAAGAAGAAAAATTAATCCACTATGCAAACTTAGTTGTGAGAAAATGGGGTTTAAACATGACCAATCAATATACTTTGATTGTAGTGGCTGCCTATAAAATGTATCATATAAGAAAAACTATTGGTGATAAAAGGTTAATTTTAAAAAGATGTTGTTCTTTATCATTTATAGCATACAAAACATTGAAAATGTAAAAATTGAATTTTTAGCCCATATAACCTTATAAGCCTGCAAAGAATGAGTCATTGTTTTTCACTCTGGGTTGGTCTTCACGAAATAGGTTGTAATGGGAAAACTATTGAATATAAAAGGTTCATTTCAAAACATCTTGTTCTTCACACTTTACAGTATAATAAATATTAAAAAGCTGAAAATAGAATATTTTCCCCTTAAAGAGTTCGCAGTCCCCTTAAATCACACCAATTTCCTCTCTGTGGGCATCGTCAGACGAGCTAATGTTGCATAATGCGCTCTGCTGAAAGAAGTTTGAGTGTTTGATTGTGAGTGGACACTCTGTCTGTCAGTCATTCTGTATGTCTACCTGCATACCTAACGACCTGTCTCAGGCTTTTCTCTCTGTTCCTTCAATAATGACACTCTCTACGCTGTGAACAATATTTGCTTTACCCTTGCTTCTCCTTCACCGCCCCACCCCACGTCAGTGGATAGTGAAATCGAGTCGTCTCAATTAGGTTTATAATAGGTCTAAAAATTCTACAACACTCAGGTGTTGTGAACACGTCGATGCCACTTCCTGCACATGAAACAGACCAATACGTCGAAACCTACACGCGTAAAATAACCTTCAGCCATGTCCACCTCCCTATTGAGACCCCTCTGGGCCAGCCCTCGGGTTGGTCTCAACAGAGAGTTTCCGTGTCTCTGCTGTACAGCATCGTGTGCTCGCTGCTGCTGTGCTCGCCGGGCGGGGGTAAGGGCGACACGCACGACTGCTCGTGCCACAGCCACCGCCGCCACGACGAGGACAAGGTGAGAATGGTGCAATGCTGCACATACGCAATGGTTTTAGCACTACAAGTAACTTAATAAGCGGGAAATGATCTATTTTCAGCCTTAAGAATTTACAGTTTTGAAAATGTAAAAGACTGAATACAAACACAAACTTAGAAATCAAATTTAGCTTATTTTGACAATAAACTTTTGTTGGGAAATTTAATGTTTCTTCAAAGTTTGATGGCCTTTCAACACCAAAGTATCTACGCAAAAAAGTTATTGTTTAGTAATTAAATCAATATTGCAACAAAGTTATTATTGTACAACTATAAATGTTTGCGCACTATTTAATTTGCAAATTTCGTGCTATGTAAAGTTCTGCAACAATGAGTAGTCGTCAATCTCGTGAGTTCCGCCACAAACTAACCTGCTGGCTACACCTTGGTTATAATTTGCGCCAGTGGTTATATTTTGTGTCACCAAGTCCATTTTTAGGGCCGTGGTTATATTTTGAGTTAACGCAAATCATAACTGGTTATATTTTGCGTTCGTTATATTTTGCGGTCTAACAATGGTTAAGCATTATCAATGTAACAAGGCCATGTCACATAGAAAGTCCTCATCAGTCACAATGCAAACCTCATCACTTTAAATATGAAATATCTAAAACAGCTGGAGAGATTAAGGTATGAAATTTTATGATTTTATCCAGGAGATACGATTCATTAATTTATCTACGAAAATCTTTATACACCACTACTGAAAATCATTTATATAATTTCATCGTACTGTAAAGGTTTTCAAAGCAATTAAAAAGATAAATGATTTGCCACGAATTGCACTAAAATGTAGTAATGGAAACAATTTTGAAAAATCATCGGTATAACCTATACCACCATATTCGCTAAACATGTGAGTATATGTTCTTCATCTACACAAGTACATTGGACAATATTGCAATATTTTTCTTAAGAATACAAAATCCCAATTTATAGGACTTCATTACAAAATGCTGAAACACCGTTATGACAACTTTTCTAAATAATTCGAAATCGTTTTGTAAATATTTTCCATGCATAATACACAAGTCTTGGAGAAAAAAAACAACAAAAAAACAAAAAAAAAAAACGCAACCCAGTCCAAGTATGTATCGGTCTTGTATAACAACAAAAACTCCGAAAAACCCGCAGCTGCCGTTCAACGTAAACGTAACCGTGCTGACAAAACCGCCCCCTCCCCACCCCACCCCACTCCTAAAAACAAAGCAAACTAATAATATATACAAAGCTGACTATGCAGATGTTCCAAGTTTACTTTATGTTTCTCAATGAGAAGTTTGCATCATGTTTTCTTTCTTTCAAGCGAGTTCGCCTATCATGCTATGTGATGTTAATAATAATACCTCCTCTTCACCTTATATTTCTTCACGTTATATGTCGGTATGCAACTGAAAGTTTACAAAGATGATTTGTACACATATAGGTATTTATTAGTTCTATGAGGCCAGGTTATTTCAAAATAGTGTTTTAGTTACCTTTTACTAGAAGTTTTTTAGTTTCTGGAATCATAATAACATAATGTTGGTGGCTCAGAAACTTACATTATTGCCAGTCGAAGGGGAAATGTTTCCTCGAAACGTAGAACTTTGTTGTGATAATGTAAGTTTCTGAGCTACCAACATTATGTTGGAATTTACGTATTCGTGTTTTAGTTGTTTAGAAAAGACTGCTAACTACAAAACAGGGTTCGTTGTGTAACATTACTTATTATAATAAGGGCTCTCCGTCATATGCCACAAGAATTCACCCGGTAAGATAAGTCATGTTGACAGCTCATCCGGTTTTGTCTACATACATAAAGCATATACATCACATAACCAGTAAAACATGCACGTGATGCAGAAGGTAGGTTACAATTTCACGCTCATTCCAATTTCTAATGCTTTAAATATTATAATTCATATCTATTTTCTTAGAAACAAATAATGGATAGTGCTGGGAAATCACAAAATTATAAGCATAAAACAGAAATGAAATTAGTCTTCCTTAAACCCCCGATACCACAGTTACCAGTCACAACCAATTACACAATAACCCATTACACGCACCCCTACCACTACAGCATCTATGACTGCTCAAGCAGCCGTATAAAAATACGCACCCAGCATTGCGTAAAAATGCGGTGGGAACCATTAGCAAATAGAGTGTCTTGGAGAGATGGCCTTTTATTCATAGAAGAGGACTTGTGGGCATGCGCGCGGCATGTTAATAAGACGGCCGGGCGGAGATCTGATCCCTCGGGGGAGCGGCCCGTCTCTCGTCAGGCACGGGGCCGCCGGGGGCCATGCAGAATGCTCACATTTAAGATAGTGCGGGTATGTGTAGGGAATGGAGGGTTGGGGTAGATCTGGGGTTTCAGAAGGGTGTGGGGGCGGGGTCGCTTTTAATAATCTATTGGGCTTCCTACTTGTTATGGAGAGCGGACATGCCGAATCATATCACCTTTTGTGGTTAAGTGAGTGTGTATGAGTGTGGGGTTGGCGGGGGGTTCTTATTTAGTTGTAATTATATAAACCATGATCACTTTTGATCTTGTTTAATCATTGTATCGTACATTGTCTCTCTTACATTAATGCTGAATACATTGCACTTGGTTTGCTTTTGAAACATTCATGAAGCCTACTTGTACACTTTTGATAAGTACGCCTACTACTCCCTTTCCAGCTTGTCATCTGTTGAGTACGTGTTTAGGTCATGAAATATATTGAAATTTTAAATATTCAATCGTTGACTCAAATTCATCTCTGTACTAGCGAGCAACCTGGTTTTGTGTGCACACTGATTACTCATGTTATGTGATAGAGTCAGAGGTAGAGTGATGATGCTCCAGCAGATAAACGCAACAAGTTATATTGACGTATTGACACGATTTATCTTTAAATGCCCCGTCACTTAGCCCGATAAGAGGGTAAGCAGAGGCGTTCTGAGGAGAATACTAATATAAAAGAGTGACGGATTTGCAGAAGACAAGAAAGGACGTCGCCATACCAACTGCATAGACTTGTTTCTTTATCTATGAATTACGTGTATTTGTTTAGGGCAACAAACCAAATCACGTGACTTATACAATGCATTGTGCGTAGTTTTAAGACAAACATTGATAGCGACTAAACAATTCCCTCATCTACACTGCACACTGCAGCACGTGTAACATTCCTGTAAACTATACCCTGTACGCTTGTTTTATGAAAGAAATATTAGTGCAGGGTACGATCGTAGTCCCATACTCGACCGCTAGGTGATTAGTCTCAGTCAACCAGACAAGGCAAATAAATTTAGTCTCCATCATTGTTTGTCTACAAAAATCACAAAATGCTTGGTAAAACACGTTAAAAAGTCACATGATTTGGTTTATTTTTTCTAAATAACTCTCAGAATTCATAGATCAAGGAAACTCGTGTGTAGCCCAAATGCTGCGCCCATCCTGGCAAACCCACGCTTCATATGCAGATTCAGACGACAGAGACAATGGCTTCGTTAGCTGGCTGAGTGTCACGCACCTGCCACATGCTCTCTACTAACAGCATACAGGAGACACTTGGCTATCTCGAAGCCGATGGGCGAATAGTAAAATGTTCGAGATGTCTAACGTTCCAGATAACCAACTGCTATACGTTCATGATGTGTAGTTGAAGTGAACTGAAACTAAATTCGAGATAAAAGAGATTTTGAAGTTGGCAATGTCGATATAACGAGGTTCTACTGTATGCTACATTTTTTTTAGAACGACCAACCTTCTTGTCAAGCTACCTTTCAAATTACACTCAGATAGAAATACCTATATCCGCCTTCGTAAATAGGATATGGGTAATAACTCTTGATTAGTTAAGACCCTAATGCCATATCTTATAAAGCAAGTCTATTGTAGACATCTCAGACGAGAGGAGATGACAGGGTTGTCCCTTTCGGCAGTGGACATCACTCTAATCAGTGGCAGACCTAGAATTTCCAAAAAGAAATGCCCAAACTTCCAAAAACACACACATACAGAACACACGAGCCCTACACACGCCTGCTACCAAAGAGGCATGGGACATAGTCAGAGTTAAGCACAAACGTTTCAGCAGCATCCTTACATACTAGGCCCTACTTATGTATACGTCAATATTCTCCAGTAGCGCAATTGCGCCCAGCGCCTGCTGGATATTTCTGCAAAGAGAACACTGAACTAGGGTACAGAGGCCAAGGGTATGTGCTTCCGAGCGAGGGTGTCTCTGATGCTGTCCTGAGCGTCCACCACGGAACCCTCCGAGTGTCGACCTCCGCCAACAGTGGCGTCGCCGAGCCTGGCAGCGACTGGTGGGCGCGCCTGACCTTAACGACGTATTGACGGGAGCAGCTTAGGCTAGAGTGGAGTGTGGTCCTCAAATCAATTCTTGTGTTCTGGGCTGCAAATTTTGCTAAATCTTCTCGTATCACGGAACAGTGCAATGGCTGGTGGCATGAGCAGCATTTGCGCATGGTTCATTGGTACACGTTTGAAGGGCCTGCGTGTCAAGACGAGTACCACTGGTACCACAAAAGCGGGTCTTAGTTCAACACTTCCACGTCCAAAATTGTTCATTGCACATGAAAGAAGAGGAAGAACCAGACATAGAGAAGAGTATTCAGTACATAATCATACATTCATTTCGTACATTAATTTCACAACCGACCCTATAGCTTTCGACCCCCCTCCCCTCAATCCTTCAAACTACAGCCAACCATAGTAGTAGAGATGATTAACATACAAACAACAAACCCCCAAATAATGCCCCGTACACACTGCAGGGTGCAGCCCCATACTGGATAGCAGATAAAGAGTGTATACAGTATGTACTCATACATTCATTTCATGCATTAATTTCACCATCGACCCTATAGAGCTTTCGACCCCCCTCTCATACTACCGTCAACCATAGTAGTGGAGATGATTAACATACAAACATCAAACCCCCGTACACACTGTAGGGGGTACAGCCCCATACTGAGCCGCCGCCGCCGCCGCCACCGCTGCTCACTATTGCCCCTGTACGCTGCGAGGCTGTACGCCGCCGCCGCCGCCGCCGCCCGCTCCTGGATCCCGGCAGCTCAGTGGCTCGTGTTGCCATTGGTGCCGCCGCCGCCATTGACGCTCTTTCTGGAGGACTGGGAGGATTGTCGCTGGACACTCGGACACACTCAGGATACACCGCCGCCGCCGCCCCGCTGCTGTCTCCACAGGGTGAGTACACAGCCGGCGGGTTTGGTCAAGGGTGGGGTTTTCTTCTTCAAAGATGTTTGTTGGTTTAGGTTTTTGTTGGTTTAAGTTTTTTTTTTATTATTATGAAGGGGAGGATAACAGCTTTTTCGTTATTCTGTGCTGGTTTGTTCTGCCTTTTTTCACGGGGCGGGCTACATGTTTGTTGGTTCATATTTGCATTTTAATGTTGTGTGTATTTAAATGGTTGCGACCAAAGTTTTATACCTGCCCACCAGACAAGTTTAAAAGAGTAGCCGTTCTTACGTTGTGTTATGGCACAGAACCCAGCTAGATAACATTTTCCAGAAGGAAACCGGTATCACGCCAGCTCCCCCATGGTCAAACTGTTTCAGCATATTCGAGTCTACACGGTATATGACAAACTAGTGCTAATACGTGAGAGTCAGAAGTACAAGTAGATCCATAACGTGCTCCCCCTGTTTCAGGATGTTCTAGGCCCTTGCTGCCGCCGCCGCTGCCGCCGCCCCTCGTGCCCCCGCGTCCGCGCCCCACACCGCCCGGGCAGTGCACAATAGCGTGCGCTGTTGACAGGTCAGTGAGTACTGCATAATCCATTACAAGTATCTTTTAAAAACAAGGGGAGGGCAATGGAGGAATTCTCTCTTAAGTTCAGCATTAGGTTGGAAAGTGCTAGTTGGTGCTGAAAATATAGTGCCATTTTTGGTGCTCCTTGTATCCTACTGGATGATGTGTTAGTTTTCAATGAGTGGATAGTAGAATACTGAATTTTGTAAGTGATATGTATAGAGTACTATTTGGTAAAAAAGAGGCAGTACTGTAGAGCAGGTGTGCTTTTGGATGCTGCCGATACAGGATGACACATGAGCAAAGGGTTAATTTGGAGAATTTGCAATGAGAGTACTGCAGAGCATTCTTAGAGGGTTCAGTACCCCGGGTTCAGTACTCAACAATCGTGCTGATGTGGATACTTGAGTAGTATTTCAGATGATATACTGCAGAGGTTTTAATTAGTTCGGTATGTTGACTTAGTAGGCATACGATTTCATATGTAAAATATTATTACACCATTACACCGTATTAGATATGGGTCTATGCAGCTCAACCTTCGCTTCAACCAATGTAGAAATGAATATGATCGTAGGCCCTACGTATTGCGGAGTCGTAATATAGAGTCATAATGGGTGAGTTAAGCAGCTCCAGGTGCCCGGGTTCAGGTGTTCGTGGATTTGGTGATCTGTCTAGAGGGAAGATTAAATATTGTATATCTAATGAATGGGGCACATTAATACGTGTTTAGTTTAAAGAAATACATCCCCCCAGAGTTTGTGAGTTTGGATTGCGATTTTGTCAGCTTGTCAATATATGAAGTCCATATTCAAAGACAAAAACAATGCTTTGGATGTGTGACGAAATTTTCCACGGACACATGCTTATTCTTGTGGATATTCAGAGTACGCCCATTACTGATAAACGAATAAGTACGGAAAACAAGCTACAACTTCAACTGGATATCATCTGAAGCTACAGTATCTTGCACACAATTCACGCCCCTGTTAATGTGTTCCATGTGAATGGGCCTCACAATGTCTTATCCTGGATTAGCTGTGGTGGGACGGGATCCGTCTTCCGGAAGTGGCAGCCCCCGACAGATGCAGCCATTATGAGGCCCGTGGCGGGTGACGTAATACTCATTGGCACTCTATTTGCATATTGGTAATGGAATTGTGCAGACCAAGTTGTGTATGCTTGCTCCATTGCAGCATGGTGTATGATGGGAATGGTAAACACCCAGTTCGATTAATGCCATTGATACACATGTTGGTGAAGCATGGCTAATTGTAGGCTGTGCAATACTCCACGAATACAGGTCTGTGTCAACATTGCAACAAGTGGAATCAGAGTGTTTATGAAATATATTTTTTCATTCCAAATGATTGATCTTCACCTGCGTCATGCAGAAAATCAACAGAGGAGATAAATGTAGTTAGGGGTACCGGGCATACCTGGTCTGAGGGCAACCTTGGTCCTGCTTTGCTCTGGGACATTCAGCAATTGCATGCATGCAAAATTTCTGTGTGTTTTTGTTGCACATTTGCGTATGAATCTGCTGAAATCCAATGGCTATGCCATGCCCCGCCTATTCGGAAAACATGGATCTGCAAGTCCATCATCCTGTCTACTGATATGAGTACCAGCTGCTTATAAGTCTAAATCCGCATATAAATTTCATTGAACAATTGAACAACCTACAAAACAGTGGAGGTGCAATAAAAAAAGGGTTATTTCTAAAGTAAAAGTGTTCTCTATTAGGGTACGTGTGTGTATGATAATGCTGAAATTGATACAGCGTAAATGAAGCATGGGCAATACCTGAATAATGCAAAGCAGCCTGAAGTCCTTTAGTAATGGTTCATCGACTATTCTGTTTAGTACAATGCTTTGGGTATAGCTATGTACACGTGTACGCTTTTTAACGCTTTTTATGTACTAAAGCAGTGTCACAATAAAAGTGTACGTTTCATAACAACTCACAATGTGCATTATTCAATACATTTAAAGGTGGATTTAATTAGTATGAGGCCTACTACCCTTCTATATAAGTGTATTCATTGATGTTTCGCTATGTACTAGAGGACTGAATTACTAAAGATGTCACAATCTAGTCTGTGGTCTTTAGGTTACCGCGGTAAGGGAAAATAAAGAAGAATCTCGGAATTAGATTTTTTTTTACAAAATTATGAGAAAGCAAGGAATTTGAACATTTAAAAGGAAATAATCAGGGAAAATTAAGGCATTTGAATATATTGAGGACATAAGTATTTTTTCTACGTTCAAAGCTGTCAAGAACACATTGTCATAACAATGGCAGATCCATTTTCTTTTGTTTTTTGTGGAAAATGGGGGATTGCACACTTAATGAAAGGGGGTTCAGTTAAGGGATTTCGTGAAAAACCCTATGAAAATGAAGTATTTTGGTGGGAAGGGGGGCGCCTATGAGTCATATCTGCCAAAGAGCACAAGAAATCCAGAACGTGTAGTTTACATATCTTTCAGAATACTTATCTCTAGTACTTTGAATACGCACAGGATCAATGTTAAATGACAATCATTCATTTTATTACCAACCTAACATCATGGAGCAGCGTAGACATACTGCCTTCTGTCCTTAGAGATCTATACCTTAAATACAGCACGATTTAAACTAACTGTGTGTCTATGAATCGCCGAGTCGGTGTTCTGGGGTTTGAAATGTCCTTTTAACCTTGTTTCAATCGTTCACCGTGGCTTGCTTTTAAAGGAGCTATTGGAACTACGATATTAATCATGATAATACTACACAGATTTTGTGTGGCTGCCTTCTCGTTTGGTCCCATGAGTAGTGTATAAAGGCAAGGCTGTTGAATGGCGTGTGAATGAAGAGAATTCATGTTTTGGTTTATTCAATATGGTTTGTGTCCAATACCGCTACGTGAATGTCGTTCTTTCCTTCCCGTGGATCTTGGAGGCCATGGGGTTTAACCATTGGTACACAGGGCATGACGAATTTATTGTGGCTAGTCGTCTTCAATTTCAAAATTATATGGTCTGAATAGCTTGGTTCAATTTCTACCCATGGGAGTCAGCCTCGGCTAGATAGCACAGCCAGACCTAAGATTTCTGGAAGGGACGCGCTAGCACGTAGAACTCTGTGCCAACGTAAGTTTTCTGATATTGAAAGATTATTGCAGGCCTCTGATATATGAAGCGCATGCATGCTCAAGGTACCTGTGCGGACTGTTAAAATGCACTCATATTGTTAGGCATATAGCAAATCAGATAGTCATCTTAACTATGAAGCCAGGTTATGAACTCTAAGAGAAACCTCCTAGTTTAACTTTCAAGTAGCGTATTGGCTTCCACTATGCTCATACTTCATATACAGTAAGTTAGTCATACATACTAGACTATTTACTAGTGTATGACCAACAAGCTGGACAAGGCGAGCTCTCTGCCGTACATAGAGTATCAAGAAGGGAAGTAATGTCATGTCTGCATCGTAGTCACGCTGATTAGTGGGGTAGTCACGCTGACTAGCGTCATAGTCATGCTGACTAGCGAGGTAGTCACGCCCACTGCACGTGACAATCCAGTGCTCTCACGGTGGCTGCACCCTTGATGCCCCCCTTCCCGACGGCGACCGCCCTATCTCTCCCCATCAGCCTTTGATTTGAGCAGCACAATAGAGAGGCTCAGCTCATTTGTTTGCCGCGAAACACATACATTTAGATTGATGACTTCTGACGTGAGGCCGCCGCAATATGTTCAGATGGGACGCTCCTGCGACCGTGGCACACAGACACTACGTCAAACTCAGGATGACCCGGAAGTAATATGGCGGCTCGTGTATCCCGATATCAGTTGAAGCTCATCCCAATATGGACAGATTAGGATCTGAAGTGAATGATAAAAGCTCTTGAAATATGTTCATAGATGGGGTATATGTTATGTTGGCATCCATCATATTTTCAATGTGGAACCCAATATGTGTGTTTCTTAAGCGTCAAGGTCATTAGATATTGAGAAGGATGTGGTTTCATCTCAGGCACATGTTGGCTATAGGTTTCAGAATGTAGACGTGGAAGAATATATAAAATGAAATGACACAGAAGACTCTTTCGAAAGTGGGCTGAATAAAGTTGAAACGAGGTACTCAATTAAGCATGAAAATAGCACAGGAACTATATACTCTTCCACGGAACTGGCCAGACACTCGTACTTTTCAAATGAAAACACTTCCTCCCTGCTTCGTGAGTACCAGGCAGCAACAATAGGTCACGTGCATTGTGTAGCCATAACAAGCTTGCAGATTTCTCAGGCTAGGTACTTACATGTAGCATGTCAGGAAATAGTCGTTCATTACCACAGAGATCCCTCCGCTATCAATAATACATGTGCCTATGCCAGAGGCAGCACGGTTGAAATAACCTCTATAAGTTCATGCTACTACATATGCCATATTCAAGGAAATAAGTAAATCAGTTGCTGATTAAGAATATAAGAGGGTATATTGGATACTGCAGTTAGGAGTTACAACACATATTTTGTTTAAAATTAGGAATGGGATTTCTTCATATCCAAAATATAACCACATTGGTATTTCATGCTTGACCTTATGCACATTGATACCTGCTAAAGTAAACAGATGTCTTTAAAAGAGCACGTGGCATCACTTCAGCAGCCACCCACTCTGACCATGCAGTTGAAAGTTGGCAATGACGTAACAGCCATCACGTACAACGTAATAAAGCCACGTGTTAAGATTAACAATGAGGAGAAAATGTCAATATGCTAACCACAGATCACGAGCATTTGAACGAGGGTAATCCCTCAATCTCCTCTTATAAATAATCTCAAAGCCTCACATCTCACGATGTGCTGATAAAGAGACGAGATGAATGGAATGGGCGCACATCAGTCAGGGTGCGTAAGGGCCTTAGGAGGCCGAATACACGAATTTGCATATCTTTGAACTGTGGGTGTTTTTTTAAGACAAACAAGTGGAATCACGTGACTTTTAAAATGGGGTTATTTTTGGACAAACATAATACACAAAAAATGTAGACTAAATCATGTCCTCGTCTAAGCCATCACATGGTCTGGTTGATCGAGACTACCAGGATTAGAACCACCTAGTGGTGAATATTGGTGCTACGATCGTACTCTTTTGTTCTAGTAGCAAACAAGTCTATGGGAATGGACGAACTGCACAGTGAACCACAGCATTTGTATTGACGTTCAGCTGAATAATATATTTTTTTAATATTTATGGATTTGATTGGCGTTATTGGCCTAGGCAAGATTGAATGAAAGTTCCTCTTTCTAACCCAGAGTTCTACCACTGTCACGTAGGTAACGTCCAAAACCAGCGCCCAATATGTTCTATTGCTGTCACTACCAAGTGACTGATATGCCAGGGTGTAAAAAAGTCACACCAGGCCATAATCACACGACAAATCATCCCCTCTCCGGGTCCCCATCCGGCCATAGCCGAGTCGTACAGACGACACGAAGCCATCCCTCAGCCAGCCGAGGCTCCCGGACCATCCTGGTGGACCCCACACTATTCGCCCAATCTTGGCAAGCTTTGAATGTGTTGCTTGTGCATAGAACGGAAACAAGGGAGTCAACCGGATCATACTTGTATAAAAATTGATTTATAATGAAAAAGCCATAATGAGTTAAAAGACAAACGTACGCAGCAAGACGCATTGTCTTATATACATGTCGGTAGTGATGTGAAACTGAGTAGTAAATTCTACTCACTTTCCGCGGTAATACTGTACACTGATTGGCCTACACCCGTGGGAAATATCGTTATCTACTACGGCTGACTCACTCTGATGGCAAGTGGAAGAAGATTAACCACTGTTGGGAGGGGAACTCGTAAAAACAAAAATCTCTGGCATTGTATAGAAATATAAAGTACAAGTTTTTTGTTAATTAATTTAGTATAGATTGCCCAGTCCATACCTATCTGCATTAGGTTGACCAAACAGCGCAAGTCAAGATGGCTATCCTAAAAGTTAACATAGCGGTCATGTTGTTTTCAGGGTTTTCATCCCTACTTATCATGCCTCAGACGCCTGCATATCAAAACGGTTGAAAAGACCCGCCGCTCATGTGTACAATTGGGGATATGTATGGGGTTTCTTTGAAATATTAACCTTAAACCACATAGATTTTATAACAACGTAGGCCTACACAGTACACGTTCTTTTAATGAGACCCCATCTTATGCCCCTCGCATAAGTAGCTTACATTGTGCATAATCCCGTGTAAGTACGGCGTCCACACTGTTGACTACAGGCCGTTTCAAATCTAATATATGGGCATATAATGTCTTGCATATGCGCATGAAGACACAAATATTAAAAATTCTATAGAATCCACGGAAACACACGAGGCCCATACGACATCTACCTGGGACCATCGTCATTACTTCTACAGTGTTGACATTCTGAACACCGGCTGCCGTAGTGGATAAATACCAAAGGTATCCATAGTTACATACCAGACATGTTTGGCATACCCACCTTATTCTAAAAACACATTCAAGTTGATCAAGCTGCCTCATCTACGTACAGCCTGACCCACAAGGCAGTGCTACCCGTGGTCCCGCGCCTGAGCCGCTGTCCGACACCATCACTATTCGCGGGTGACAAACGAGTCCCCGCGGACAGCGCGCCTCCGCCCAGCCTCTCAGGGAGGCCGGGGTCGGGGTGGCCTCTTTTCTTTATGGGGGCTGCAAAATAGGAGATGGGCGGAAGGAATATAGGAGCAAATAGGATCTATCGACGCTTTGGGTAGTGTGGTGGTTATGCTACGGAGGTGTTGTGGGGTTTATAAGGAGTTTTAGTTATGATGACTAGGTCTACCCGGTAGCCATCATCATATCTCACGGGTGTATCCTCTGTATATAGTAGATATTGTAACACTCAATATATGTGCAGTGTAAAAGAGATGTCCGTAGATCGACAATGCCTTGTATAGGCTAATTTGATAGCCCTGAAAGATGACCAACCTGTAAGTTGGCTTCAGTTCAAAATGCGACTACACACTGTTTTCAGTGTTACAGCTCTTGCATCAAACAATGAATGTAATGTGCGTGTAACCACTCAGTCTGTAGTAGTCTCAAAGCCATATTTAAAAAAACAGAAGGAAAAGAAACACAGCCAGAGAAACAGCCAATCTAAAACTGTACTTAATGTATTCCACATTGTCGCAAAATTAAAGATGTCATAGGCAAAGGTGACATAAAAAAGTAAACTGCCCACAATGTTACATCCAGAATGCAGCCGTTCTCAAAGGGCACTGGCCTTTCGCATGCACGGGGCAATCTAGAAGCGTACAAAGCCTCGGCCTGGGGGGCGCCCGCGATTCTTCCGCCCGCTCGGCCCACGGGCACGCGGAAATTGTGTGTATCAGCCGAGCCCCGGGCTGCCCTTTGATGAACGTAACTATGTTTGGAATTGAGTTTTGTCAGGACTTTGCTTGCGGAAGTCGATGTGAAATGTGTTCTTCCCCTTGCCACACAGGATTTTGAAGGCTGTTTTTAAAGCAATTCTTTTGACATTTGTCTTAACATGTTAGTGTTGATGTCTATAAACACTGTGTGCATACAATGCAGTAGAAGACCCTGTAGCTCATCCTATATGCAATCACACCATATACACGCAAACAGCTTGTTTTTGCTTAAGACATAAAGCCTGTTATGGGGAGCCTATACTGTCTGAGAGACTGCAATAAATGTTAGGGCCGTGGGTTGGTTGGGCACATGACTAATCGAGATGCACGCAGTGACCCCACGAGGCCATCAATCATGGAGCCATGACTGCATAGCACGTTTATGACTAAGATGGTCGGTAACTGGCGCGTACGTGCTCATTTCATATGCATAGAGTAGAGAATCGAATGGATTGTTTGTCTGAAATTTGAACCTAAAGTTGAAGGGTCAAATTGCACTATGATCATATCAACTGGAATGTTTGCTTGCCAATGAATGCCAACATCTGATAGTGGCCAAACTAACCTCAAGATCAATGATGATTTGTGCTAAGCGATATCAAGAAGATAAGGCTTTACTGAATCGACTGATGAGTCCACACCATAATTATCTGCAGTGTGCAAAATAAAATTTTTTTTCAAATGTCCTGGATTCTACCCTCACCAGTTTCTCAAACAAGACCAGTCTTATTGCTGATATCAGCAATATCCGCTTTTGTATACAAACATCCAATAATTATTTGTGGTCACTGTGAGGTCAAGCAGTAGGCTTAATGGACCATTCAAGGGCGTATCCTTCAAATGATCAATGTGCATTGATTGTAGTCTACCATTTAATCAAAGAAATGCATAGTGTTGTCGGAAACAATCGTGTCTCTAAGCCGGCATTTCTAGAAAATCAATATGATGTGCAAGCCAATCGCAATCGTGTGAACCAGTGTACCAACGTACTGTCGGGTGGCGCCTTTCACCCATCTCCCCCTCACACACATTGGAAGTCAATCATCAGCGGTAGGCCTACATACTCCATAGCGCAATCTGAAGTCTTCAAAACGTCATACCAAGACTAATATAACCCAGTTTAATCATATAATGTATGGAGCAACCTAATTTGAAAATGAAAATTGAAAATGAAATTTTGGAGTGAAAATTGGGAGGGGGGGGGGGGGGGGGGTAGAGCTAGATCTACTTATATCTACTTATGCTTAGTAAAATACAATTACAGAAATTGCTTTTCAAAAAAGTTTAAAAATAGTACTAAGCAATAACGAACAAAGGCTGCAAGATACAAAGGGTACCGTCTGGGAGGGGATTACAGTTGCTCATACTTAAGTAAAAACTCATTAGTTCTAAATGTGACAATTCATCAGCATTGGTAGAATCTTCTCGATTACCTGATGTTGACATTTTATGTGTTCGTCCTAGAGCCTCAAACAAGCACTGCTCATGTTGGTATTTTTTGCACTGCCATTCAATTAGTGCCTATAATCACTGCGACGCTCCATATTGACATTAACTGAAGTGTCATGAGGCTCCATCAATTGAGGGCCACTGACATGCATTATGGAAATGTCCCAATATCATCAGACTAGATTCCTTGAGTGTATTACATCTTTGTCTACCAAGTTGATAATGATTGTGTGTCCATTTTGAGGTTCATTGAATTAGTTTCATTATTAAGCTCCTTTGCCATCCATCTACTTGAATTTCATCTCTTGCAATATGAACGCAAGAGATATTACCTTTAGTATCTGAACTATTTAACACTGTTCTGTGAGTGTATTGAGGTTTGACTTGAACACTGTTCAATCTAATGGACGGTCTTCATACATCAACAGAGAAGCTTTGCACGGCACTATTGATGATACTAATGATTGTTATGAAACCCTGGTGGGGTTCTCGTAATTAGTGCTGATAGGAGGCCATAGGAACAGTGGCTTTCTCCATCAACAGTTATCGTATGTGCCCTTGTTAGGGTGCATTACCTAATTAACTATCTTCCTACCAGTTGCACAATGGATTGCAGACATCATGACACAAATGGTAGTATTTCTAGTCCATTGTGAATAGGTCCCAAATTACGATACAAAAGACCATGGAAATGTATGAATGAATATACATATAGTCTTTTAGATATAAGGTCATTGAAACAATTGATGCAGAATGTCCATGCGAATTACAACTGACACATCAAACCTAGTTATCGACAAGATGGATCGCTTTCACCAAAAGGGCCATTTGTCAGCCAGTTAGCAGTGAACTAAAGGCCAAGCGTTATTTACTATGCAGGGCAAGCTCTATTTAAAGATAGACTCTGATGTACACAACAGCCAGGCAGCTGGATAGAACACACACAAACTCAAAGAGACAAGAGCAGCCCCGCCAGGTAGCCATGGTAGCCAGCGCATTTCTTGTACTTGTCCTCCAATCTTGTTTCTAACACCTGTACCTTTCTTACGTTCTAATATATCTGGCTATCGAAACAGCATCATTTCGCAAGGAAGCAGTGGGACTTTACACTGTGTTATATGGGGAATACAGAAATACCGGATCCACCACGACTGGTAATCAATAAAAACAGCACACAATGTACCCGTAAGTGGTGTTTATTACATTCCTGGGTAAACAGTGTGTGGTGGCTATCCACCATTACACAAGAAGATGAGTTCCTCCACAAATTTGCAATAATATTCTACTGACTGGTCAAAAGCCAAAGGGGGGCAGCTATCTTAACACGAAGTAGTTGAATTATTGTTTTTTTATTCCAAGTGACATGACTTAGTAGGGAGATATACAAAAATTATACATGATAGGTGCATTTGCCTGCCCTCATTCGTAAATGCTCACTCGATCAGCCAAATGCACTAAAAAGCATGTATAACGATGATAGCTACAGTTTCACACTAACACGCACCGCTATAGCGTAGTATAATTGCATTTACTTATACGTATACAGTGAGTCACAAAATAGAGTACTGTGTATACCAAGAGTGGCATCAGCACACACTTTAAATCCACGGGGGCTGCATTTTACCCTGGACGTCTTAATATGCCCAGAACTAACATTAGCATCAAATAAGGCATTTCATTGCTCAGGACAAACAAATTTGCTCAATTGAAGAAGCTGTGCAGCAGACTACTCAGCCAGGCCTGTGTGTCTACACCACAGATGGGACGTCTGTTTGTTCAGTGCTGCAACACAAACAGTTTAAAGCCTTGGGGGAGTGGAGTGTTTACACTTTGTGAAGTCATTGCCAATGCCGTAGTCCATTACTTTTTATAGGGGGGCATTATAGAATCATATGTATATACAGGATGAAAAATGTTAAATACATCATGGCCTACGTTAGATCAGAGTGGATGTGGCCAATGTTGTGAAATTTGGCTATTGATTAGCAAAATATTTTGACCACCAAGTATTGTGCCGACGCAAATTTGTTTCTTCTACCTTTTGGCAAATAACAATTTCCCCGACAGAGATATATCTAAACAATTATTAGAAATGATTTAAAGTGTAAAGAAAAGTAAAATGCCACACCTACAGATTTAGTGTCATTTTTCTAAGTAATTTAGAAGATATGCACACTTGTAGAAATGTCATCATTTCCAACTTTAATTTCGCAAATATACTCATATTTTGAAAAAGTAATTCTAAATTGAAATGCAAGAGTCATTGTAACAGCAATTTGCATAGTTGGGATTGCTGCTAACCTACATCAGTGATTGAAGGTGTTGACCAATAACATCCAAATGGTTAGGTGATAAAAAGAAAGCATTGATGATTTTACAGTGATTGGATATGAATTCTTGTCCTAATATAAACATTATTTGAATGTTTCTAAAAGCATATAATCATTCCAATCATTGTCCATATGCCTTTTACTAAAATGGCCATTTGACACCCAGTTTTGCTTATATGTCACAGTTATCATAATACATCAAATCTATGTAAATTCTTTGAAACTATTTAAAGCAGGTTACACCACAGTTGTATTATTCATAATGAAAACCCTGTGTGGAAGCCATGAGCCTACACAGTCACAAGACGATGCCTACCCCAGTAATGAATTAATACATCCACACCCTCTGGGGGTGATCATTTGCCTTCCTTCACTCATATATCTCCTAATACATGCTACACAAGTCATAAATCCAATCCATTTTCCGTGGCATTCTATATTTGCATTGGTTATATTTTAGCTGCTGCAGAATCCTAGAACTCAGATTTAAAACGGACTGAACGTCATCCACATTGGATTGATGTAATCCCTTCACACCAGGCGATTGATAGAGGCTTCTGTGGATCACATCTTAAAAGGAATGGTGATTTTTCTTGTACATGTGATGGCTACATTTAGGGACATTGTGTAATAGTATTTCTCTGTCTGAGCGTTGTACAGTAGAGGAGTGTTGTTTGGTACAAATAGCTCCTCAAACCCCCAATTAAACTGTTATAATAAGTACTGTGTAAGGTCATCTGTGGTAACGGAAAATCCAAATTAAAATGTAAAAAAAAAATGGTTGAGAATTCAATGAGTAGCAAACGAGCAAACGTATGAGGCAACGCTGGCTTGCTTACAGGAAGTCATATTTAGTGTGAAAAGTAAAAGGGTGTGGGGGCTAACAAATAGCACCGGAAACAAAGCATAGACCCTGCATATCCTGACGTGCGCAGCGATAACATGGGATGGATGTGTGTAGTGGTGTGTGTGTGTGTGTGTGTGTGTGTGTGTGTGTGTGTGTGTGTGTTTGTGCTGCGTGTGTGTGCGTGCGTGCGTGCGTGTATTGGTAGGGGCGCAGGCGGTTCCAGCTCCACTGGACTTTCAACTTACACTATTCTTGTGCATCTTCACAGTATTCAAACACCGCTTAAAATGTCCTTATTCTGTTTGAAGTGCTGACAAGTTTTCGTAGTAACGACGTTAAGCAAAAAAGCACTTACTTCATTTGCCTCAATTCCGTGTACACTGTGCAGCAGGCGACATCTTTAATCACGAGGAACACGAAATGGCTGCTGTCGTCTGCCGCCACCGGCGTCCCACAGGGGGCGCCAGTGTGAGTACTGCAGACAGAGGACAGCTATACTACTTTAATTGGTGTGGCAATACGCCTATTCTTATAAACCCATGTAGCTGTCTACAGTACTATTGCTGTGTGCACTTGTATTGATAAGTAATGTAGTATACTGCAGGCATACACGACAGCTGCTTTAATTGGTGTGGCAATACGTCTGTTCTTCTAAACTTTTGGAGCTGTCTATAGTTATATTGTCTGTGTACTTATATTGTTAAGTTATGTAGTATAACCGGTTGCATTCGCTAAAACACTGTAAATAACGGTGCTGTGAATATCGTTTTAAGACGGCATTGTTTTTTTTTTAAACTTGGGAAGCTCATGAATGATTACATGCACAAATGGATGTCAGTACCCAAGAGACGTTACCAAAAGATAATGCAGACCATTTTACACAATGCTTAGCAACCATGCGCTAAAGTGTAACCCAAACTGAACAGCAAATGAGAACTGCTTCCCTAAATGCGTGTTTATCACTTGCAGTAAGACCGAAATGAAATGGAACAACGACCATTTCCTTTGAAAACAGATAATTCCAGTCCGTTCTAGCCCGTTGACTCATCATGGGGCAATTCTAAGGGCAACACGTGTCTAAATAGTTGTGTGCTATTGGTGGATCTACTAAGCAGTCAGTTTTACTCTGATAATAGTCACATGGGGCTGACGTTATGCTTTATTTACATTCACTCATTTAAGATGTTATCTGTTCTTTTCTTTCATTCCTTTGTTACACCACAAACTGTTTTAGTATCTACATTTGGCCCAAAACATGGCGAATACCGCAATAGACAGCAGTGCTGGTGGGTAGCCAGAAGTCTGCCATATAACAGTATAGCTGCCCACATCCATTGAATGATTGTATCTCTCGTGATGAATGCGTATACCAGCATTCTAAATATACAGTGTTCTTTTTAGAGAAAAATGTAAATGTGATCAGTCATCTGGGATTATGATTAAATGGTATTTTCACAGTAATTGTATTCTGTTGACAACTGTAATATTTTAACAAAGCTACTTCTGTTACATGCATACGTAGTTCTGTTGAGCTTGGTTCTGACGATTCTTGCATTACCCCTCTGTCCTGATAATACATGCAGTCAATACAATATACATTACAGCTATAGAAGTGTCAAAATAACACACTGTCCAGGGCACGTAAAACGTAGTTATTAATCCTATTTCCGTGTGTATTATTTAGTAGTACTAATATACGAATCTGCGATGCTATTCCACACATAATCGCTATACAGACAGCCCAAAAGGACAGCCCCAAACCTCATGTCCCTATACAAACCATGTCATTGACGTCCGGGCCCCAACAGAGACCTCATCAATTGTGTATGCGTCTAACGAGATTACTGTGTGGAGGTGCCACAATGACGGTCCCATGCTCCTCAATATACAATATGCCCAACACAATAATGTAATCAAATTCAGCTAACAAGGCTGATATATCATTGGCCTCCGTCCGGCAGAGGCCCCTGCTAATATTCATAGTTGGGATATTGCATGGGGAGATTTAGCTTTTCTAGGGGAGGATAAAAGAGTTGGGGGAGTTGAGGCCCCTTGCCACTTCTACTGCAGTATGTTCACTATGGGCCTCAATGCTTTCAAACAATTTGGTGTGATTGCAATGTATTGTCTAGTGATACTCTACTCATAGAATAGATTAGGTCGCAATAGTAGAGCTGTAATAATAAAATGGTGAAGATATAATGGACCAATCAAGGTTCATGTGAGAAGATTGATACTATCATGTTTACCTCTGCATCACACTGTCTTTCACATCAATATTCAGCAAACATCCATTAGACATACTGTTTTCTTAGACCACAACTTCCCAACAGCGCCATTTGTGGTAAAGTGTGCCGTTGTATACCAAGACTTGCAAATGTGCGCACTCCATCCCAACAACAGCCGGCACACAGAACCCTATTGCTGCCACAGCCGCACAGCTGCGGCTGCAGCATTAATGGCTTACACACCAGCTCTTGTGTACAGCACCATAAAGTGGGAGAAAAATCAGAGGCACTGTCTTGGGAGTTGCCTGTCATATGCTGGTAGTGCCTACGTAAATTAAATGGATGCTAGTGGTGGTGGCAGCGGGGTATAGTACTGTAGTAGTGTGGAACTGTCTTGATTTTTTTTTAGAAATGTTGATGAATCATAATAGCTCACCACTTTGTTGCCCTCAATTTCATTGATTTGCTGGAGACACTGATAGATGAATCGGTGCTTTATCCGGCCTGCAAAAAGAGAAGCCAATTTGTGGGTAAACAGATGAACAATGGACGCGGCTACACTCCTCGTTTGTACCGTTCTGACCCGTAACATTTCACCAGTCGTCTGTAAACTGCAGCCAAACATAATGTCCACTTCCCTCCGCACTTCCGCCTCAGCCTTTGGCATCCAGGTCATTGAACTTGCTGTTGTCAGTCAGGGTAATTCTGGTCTTTTGTAGGAGTTCTGCAATGTCCTACCTATGCTTTTGTGATGTAGTTATAGCATGGGGATTGTCCTGCTGGGATGTCAGAGCATGGACAGTTTTACTGCACTACCAAGCTCACCAATTAACCATTATCGCGACGTTAAGACGTTATAAGCATGAAGTTACATCTCTTTTATTGAAGGCCAGTGACTCGTTGTTTGTTCATTGGGTTTGTGATATGACGAGTGTTGGACACACTCATGCTTGATTACCTGGAAATTAATTATTTAATTGCAGGCATATGACTGCATTCACGAGCCACAGAACGAGCGAGTGAAGCATGCTACCATATGACTCTGAAGTTAACACATTCAATACCTGTGTGTTGGTGTGGGGTACAGGGTCATACAAATTACATGATTGACTATTAGACAGGAGGACAGTTTTGTTTTTCAATAGTGGATCTTAAGATTGAGTTGAGTTTGCACAAAACGTGGGCCATCAACACATGGTCACAGTCTAAATATTTAAGTTAAAATATGTTGTAATGATACAATACAAATACAACTAAGATTCAACTATGAAAACAGAAGGTTCTTTAAATCTGCCCCCGACAGAGATGGCATCTTAAGGTTGCAGTATATTCATAACCTATTGTAATAGTAGAAGAGCTCCACTCCCTTCTGTATGAATAGCCCAAAATGTCTATACATATAACTGGATAAATCATGTGCTCATGTTTCTGGTAGCGAGGCTATCCGCTGGGGCTCACATGAGCCTCAGCATCAAATATTCACCATGTGATGCTAAACTCTCACTTTGCCGGCAAATGCGCAATATAAATTTGGTAGCCGGGAATAGGCTTGTAAATTGGGAAAATGACAGACGTGTTCTTATGAGCAATAGCAGTGCACAATATGAGTATTCGCTTGGACATTGATTTGACCATCATATTGGTATTATTCTAATTGATTTCACGGGCCTTTGAACTGCTACAGTTGAAACATAACACTTGAGGAGTGTCCGAAATCCTTTTCAATCAAAGCCCACTTGTAATATTTAAAAAAAGTTAATCTATTGTTTATGTTTGATAACACATGGATCTGGTACAGAAAAAAGCAAGCTGGTATAGTCGAGAAAAAAGAGACATAGCGAATTTGCAAAGCACAGTTGTACGTGCACATTTCCTACGCAAGCAATAGGTGCTATTCAAGTTACCATTGTCTGATAGACAATATACGACAGACCTAGAACTGCACAAGGCTATGAAATGTCAGGAGGGTACACAATAACCTTTACCCACTTTTCCTAAATAGAAAGTATTCCATTTGCCTAATGGTAAATACATTGCCTCCATTGATTCTGACTTTGAAGCCTAATACCGCTGGTTCAATACGCGGCATCCGTTCCCATATAGCATTGTTTATACAGAGACGCACCAAATCATGTTAAGTTGTTGCGGTAAATGTGAAGCTTCGACAATTGGTGTGAGCGTTCCATTAAATGTCACACTGTATATAGTGTTGCAACATACTGGCAGATTGCGCAGTATTTGCGTGTTTGCTTTTACACAGTAAGTGGTCCATTCACAAACCCTCTGGCTGTTTCATCCCATTGCTAGCTACTAGTAAACGTATCATTGTGGGTGACTTTTTATGCAATTCAGCATTCGTAGTTTTACATATGGGGAAGAGCAAATGTCTCTGCTCATTTGCCAAACGCATATTTATTTTCATTCAGTAGGAAATATCTAGACATCAACAAAAAGGAGACCGTTTTGTGACAAACATAACATGTACACAGTAACCATTTTTAAGTAGGTACGGTAGCCATATTTGACAAACTATTAGTCATCACACTAACTATCAAAGTTTTAAAAACCATACAGAACATTACCCTAAGAGACTGCGCAATGTGTCCAGTGTATCAAAGCACAGTTCAAAGATGACATCTGTCTTGAGACACGCAACATGATCTACTAACCTAGTGAAGAAAACAACAAAGACTGATGTCCAACTTCCGTGCTCGGGAGCAATGGGGTGATCAGCCTGGTGTGTTTCCCTCGTGTTGAACATGAGTAGGCCAAGCCTTGATCACTTAAGCTGGCGGGCAGGGTCAAAGGTGGTATCTACTGTTTTAGTGCGTACAGGGCAGGCTATTGGGCGATAACGTGAGGTCTTCAATCTACAACGAGGGAAACATGGACCACAACCTTGTAATTGATCAATAGTTAATGCTGCATGGGCTTATATTCGTTGTTGTGAGTACGCACAGGAGGTGAAGGTCCTCTTCTTTTAACATCATTTAGAAACAGACTACTTAGTTATATTTATTAGCTGGACATTTGATGTCTTATGATAATGATTGCACAGTCATTTGAAACAGTTTGGAAAGAAATTGTAATAAGAGTTACAAAATAACGAGTCAATGGCAGATCCAGGTTTTTGGAAAAAGGGGGGGGGGGTGGGGTGCACTTAAGGTATTTCATGGGTTTTGTTCGCGCAGCCGATGGCGGAAATGCCAAAAAACCTTATGAAAATTAAGTATTTTGGTGGGAAAAGGGGGCCGCGTGCCCCCTGAGTCCCCCCCGCTGGATCTGCCTATGAGAGTAGTTGTGTGTAACTTTACATTTGTTGGCATTGGCGATAATGGAGGGTGGGGTGCATTTCGTTTATTCCATTTTACTGGGAACATGCATGCATTAGACGCCACACTTGCATGTGAGACAGTTGAGGATAACTTTATTCAACAATTAGATCTACACACCTATATGGCTCATGGACGATCCATATTTATGAACCATCGAAACTGACCAAACACATTTCCAAGTAACAACTGTCAGCAACGTTTTCCCGACACATGACTTTTTTCAACGAGTCTATTTTTCTGAGTCAACTGTTGCAAAAACAAACTAATTGCATTTCATTCCCATCACAAAGGTTAGTAGCTTAATCGAACATGTTTGTTAGTCAGTTTAATCAAGAGGAATTGAAAAAGAGGCCTGTATGAATAAATTCTTGTATCATCGCACATGTCAACAAATCTAGAGTTGGATAAATTCTGAAGAGCTATTTGTGTAAAATGCTACTCATCCTACCCATCAGTTCCGTCAGACCCCATCCCTGCTGTGCAAACGACGAGTATAAAGAACACCCATTTTCGTTAATTTTGTTTGGTACAAGAGATACAATGTTAACACATAGGTTATACTTGAAGTATAAGACACCAGCTTCAAATCATTTCCCTTGACAATTAAATTAACACCAATATGGCTGCCGTGGATGAGGAACTAAGCACACTCATGCTGCGTGGAAGGAAAGTTTGCAACATCTAGTGCAGACCCATTAACGCAGGGAGCTCAACAATCAAGTGAGCAAGCTGTACAAAGCAGTAACCCATTTCATTGTCATCCAACTAGATCAAGACTGTATGCTGCTATACTCACTATTTCGGAGGCGGCGGTGGCAGTTGCAGTTGTGCACTGCTGCAAGCGCTGTACACCCCCGGACCGCCAAAAGTGAGCAATCCCGGGCTGCATACTGCATTATCCTTTAATGGCCGCCGCGCTCATTCAAGCGAGAAGTGCAACCCGAGTAGCGGGGTACTGTTTTTTTACTACTCTAACGATCTTGGCCATTCAAGCGTGACCGGGATCGACAGACTTGATAATGGAAGTTTATGTTGAGTTAGCCCTGTTATTCAATGGAGCAGTGGCAGTAATTGGTTAGGGAAACTTGATTATCAGTGTTCTGATGGCAGGGTAATTGTGTCTGTCGTTCTGAATAGAAGTATGCAAGGTCACAGATAGATCAAGTGTAGAGCAAAAACAAAAGCGTGTGTCTCCAGTATCTTCAGTTTTAAACATCTATCATTTGCAAAGGGGATAGAACATTGGGCTTTGGTCATTCAAACTGTCACAATTGCTTTTGCCCGCGAGGTTCATTTTCATACAAAACCTGAATAATAAAAATCTTGAAGAACCTTATGCAAATTTTGTCCCAAATTATTACAGACTACTGCATTCGCTATGTCTGTAGATTACCGTATCAGTTATACTGAGCGTAATGCAGCAGCTAATGGTAGCATGAAACAATGCCATTTAGGCAAAAATTCTATTACGTGTATGTGAGTGGAAAATCCCAGTTTATCTCTATTCTGTGTAGTGATTGGCCTTGAAGACAGCACTTATTTGGAAGCAATAAGGGTTCTCATTGTGTCTCAAGAGTGCCTTTGGGTAAAAACTGTCTACATTAAAAAAATGCAGTTTGTTGCGTGTTGTTGAAGAAACATTTTGCGCACTGTGTTGAAATTCGCTTTTATGTAATACACCAACTGACATCCCATGTTTCAGCTGACAAATAATTAAATGTGATCACTGAATCTTTGGGTGATTATAATTGTGTCCTTTCCTTTTTCAGGTAAGACGTCATTATACTATCGTCTGGAAGCTGTGCGTAAGTCAAGTGATCAATTCTATACAGTAGAGGAGGTTCGGAGATGATATGCAATAGTTAAGTTGTGCTCAAAGTGGAGGAGTAGGTTATGCACACACTTCTATACGTATAGCATCAAACGATAACACCACTGACACGAACCAATGGATAATTCTACAAAGCCCTGTATTCTGCAAGGCCTACTCCCAATGCTAATTGAATATGGCTTAATTGCCAAAGCTGTTGAATTTTTAATGGGAATATTGTACACAATACTGTACTGACATAGATTAATTGGATTTTGTAGTAGCCGTATTAAGTTATGTTCACCACGTGTTAAATGTCTACCTGTTTATGGTTGTAATGATGCTCAAGTTCAAGAACTCCCCAGTCTTTTTTTCAACATATAATAGGCCCAGTCCATTCTCAATGAGAGGTTTGTTTTTAAGACTTTTCATGAAATATAAACTGTTATGCTTTTTTCGTAAACTTTTAAATGTTTATATCCAAATGGTCTGATATACGACTGCATGACATCATACAAAAGTCGACAGTCACAAGACACGTTCATTTAAAAGATGAAAAACAAAGTCTATCAGAACTAAAATCACTTTAGTAGTAAGAAGCTTTAGCAGATGAACGGCACAAGCCAATGGTGCCATTAACCATTGCCTCCCTGAAGCGAGTAAAGCACGCTTTAACAGTGCAGGTGACGTTAATTTGTTCCCGAGGCGTCATCAGTCATGATAACGGCGCTGAATGACAGAAAACAATAACCGCTAAAATCCCGTCTACCTTGTGCATAGGGCTAAGCATGGCAGACTAGAAAGGAGGCCAGGAGGGGTGAGTGGGCTGTTAGAGGGTATCGGTAATCCCTGCGTTATGGCGTTGCTGTAGTTTTATGGATGCATATCTCACCATCTCACCATTTCTGTCCTTTCTACCTAGATGTCACAGAGCTATCACAGTAGGCGTGTATTTTCATATGATTTGGTCGCATTTCCTACAATTTTCCCAATCATGTTGGATTTGTATTTTAGGGTGTGTGGAGCAGTGTGAGTTTGGGCGGCAGTTAAAGGTCCTGGTATAGAATGTTTATGTTTCTGTGATTTATCACCAAAACACGTACATTGTTATATAATTTTCAACCATGCACTCATTGCCAGTTATGGTAGAATATAGTGCTTCTTGACAAGTCTCAACGCCACATTCCATACACACGTATGTCTCAGCATTACATTCTTTTTGTCCACCATCATTCTTCAGAATGATAGGAAGCACAACATTCTACAAGGAAGTAATTAGTTTTATGTGACCAACGCACTGTCTACGTCAATGATTGGGAAAGTCAGACTCTATAATAAGGAAATTGTGGCATATAGCTTACATATGAAAAATGCTGCCCTCATCCTTACCCCATATATCAGCTAAATACGAGCACTATTAACTAGACTGTCGGAGACAGGCCATCATAAGGAACATGGGCACTGCCCATTATGGGCGGTGGGGCTTACACGAGAGGGTGGGTGGCCAATCGAGCGTAACGATGGCATGGTGAGGCGGTATGGGTATAGCTCGTGGGGAGGAGGGGCAATGATCGAGTAGTATGTATTACAGACTTTGACTTCGACTGAAAATCTGAGAAGTGTTTAAATAATACGAGTATGTAGGTCTACTGTAGATGATAGATAGTCTGTAAATTAGAGTTTTAACAAGACGTTTTGATGCATGCCTATGTTTGAAATATGACTTAATGTTGTTATAACTTTTCTAACGTCACCGAACCAAACGTTAGGTTGTCCCAACACTTTCATGTGTACTAAAATTGATAAACTGAAGTGTCCAACTTCAGATTCCAGACAACCTGGAGTCAATGACAACTTGTTGGTCATTTAATATCCACGTATTTCTTATACACGTACGTTAATTACAATAGCTTTCTTAACTGGTGCACCAGCCAATGTTATATGCTATGATAAATAGGAGCTGATCCAAACTCATCAATGCTGCTTAGGCTCAGTTTATGACAATGCAGTCAAGTGTGACGGAGTGGAAACTCCACGGGGGATTAGGATTACAATCTGCTGCTGGGTTGCGCACTTTAATACTACTTTGCTGCAGTATTAGCAGCTGCATACCAAGGGTGACAGCAGCGTACACGACAGCTGCAGCCGACCAGTGTACACCAGGAGAGGTGGTGGCCGCTACTCAGTAGTACTCAGTGTATACGTTGTCAGCTTCTTGGGGACACAGACGCGTGACTGCAAATTAGGCTCATTTTATATTCAGTACCCTTTGATGTGAGAAGAACCTTGACTGGCACAAAAGACCACATGTGTCCGTATACACCTTGCCATATGTTATATAACTGATGTAAGAAATTGATAGAATCTTCCTTCATCAGAAACTGCAGGTTTATGTTTTTTGCTATTGTAATACAGATGGGGTTGGCCTGATCTACGTGTAAATTTAGAAAGAAAAGTTCACAGCGCAACTTGAAATATAGTAGGTTAAGTTAACACAAACATGTAGGACACAAATAGCTACTTCTTTGCGTCAATAAAAAGGACTTTGCTCACTTCGCCTCCTTCTTAGTACGGTAAGGTTGATGGGGAGTATACAATTGTACACAAACACAATGAGTGAGCTTTGATGTCCTATGCTCAAATGATTTGCATCCGGGACCTACTTGACATGCTATCCTACAAATCAATATGGCCGCTCTAACGGATGCGTCGATTGTTTTCTTCAAGTCTGGTCTGGAAATGTGAATCGCAAATTGCATTTGGGAAGGAAGTAACCCTTTTTATAGTATCAAATGAGGTTAACAGTGACCACTACAAAGGTGTACACGTATCTTTCAGGTGTAATACTAACTCATATATGCACAAATTCGTGACCGTATCTGTCCCTCCAACCGGCTTTGCATGATTTCGCAAAACATTGAACTTGTAATGCATTATAGCAGAGTTCGAAGCCAGAACGTAAAGCCGCACGCTATTGCATGCGTAGTCACGTAGACACGACAAACACCGTACTGTCAAAATATCCTCACTGCCGGTTGTGCCCTAGGTTTAAGTCACACACGTGCACTTATTACATGTATATGGTAACATACTACTGTAGAAGTATGTATACAAGTTTACTGCCCACGCTCTTTCCAAAAAACAACCTTTTTGGACAACACTGGCTCTGCAACGTTCACTCTGGTGATGGCATCTACTATTTTTTACAAAAAGTATTTCACTGTAATGCGCATGTCAAGTATACATACATGTATGTTTTTCTAGGCGTTGGCTGTCAACAGGGGTGTTTCCCGTGAACGTGTCTGTGGTAATGCCTCTTATCCTGTCACTGCACATTGACAGTGATAATCAAGATGACATGATTTTTACAGCTTTTGCAGCTGCAGCAATTTTCGCTCACAAAAGAAGAAAATTGACTCACAGACACTGACAAAAATGTGATATTTTGTCAATGTTTAGACACCAGCACATGCGGTAATCTTCTGAATATTGTAGCTAGATGTGTATCAAGCCAGCATTTCTATAATTCTCTGTGGAGAATTATTATGTTGTTACGTCGGGAATTGCGCTAACTATTTGGACAATCATTTTGAAACTTACACATGATAAGTATTTTTGATGATAAAGTTGGACTCGTGTCCGGAGGGTGGTGAATTCGATTCCCCAGTCGATTCCCTGTCGGGTCTGGTGGTTGGTGTTGAGCAAACTCATTCACAAACAGTTGTACGCTGTTCCGTGGTACCTACCCATTGAATAGGTACAGGTCAGGAAGGTAAACAGTGAACACGAATATTGATTGATAAGCATGTCTTCATTACGTTTGCTCAAGGGCTGCATGCTCCCCGGGGAGCTGAGAAAGATATGCATGTGAAAAGGATGTCAATGACCTGGTGTGAACGTAGATTCGTCTGATCCTGCATAGCGTGAGAAGAAGGTTATCATTATAGGTGATAAGCCAGGAGAGTTTGTTAATGCTAGGCCTACACCAAACAGAAGATGTGAATTTTATGAGTCATGGACAGTAGCTAAATGTAGCTTGAATGAGATGAGGTAAGAACGAATATCATAAGAGCTCTCATGCAAAACCAGTAAAACAGAAAAAACATAAACACCAGCCAGCCCCTCTATCCAGCCATTTTTGTTGAGCTTCAAGGGCATGAGCTTTCCTCCCTCTATTGGAAAAGACCATACTACCCAGCTCACCTGTTGCAAACAACACGGAATCCAAAGATTCATCGCGGAGACCCAATGGCGCTTGCATTTTATTTACGGCTCCCTGAAAGCCGGTCTCTCAGTTCTCAATTATAACGTGAGCGGGGTGAACAGCGATCCATCCAGCACTCGGCTTTGTTTATGTAAGTCACGTGTAAGTGACGGATTAGGGGCCTATTGACCGCAAACAAGTCCCCGGCTGCCGGTGTAATTAGATAAGGCGCCACGTGGCCTACCAACTCTCCCCCATTATCGCTCATCATTGGGTGGACTTACGTCGGTTGTGGGGTTTGGAGGCTATTGCTTAATCCTGTCTTTTGACGTATGACATTTTCACGTAAAGCCCCCTTTTGTAATTGCGTTGCGACTACTTGACGATCACGGTTGCATAGGTTGCATGGCCAATCGCATGGCTCGCACGAGTGGGCTCTTCAGTTGTAGAAGATTTAGCGATCGTAAGTGAATTTTGAACATGCTCAAAATTCAAATATAATTCAAACGTCAACTCGGCGCCAACCAGCATTTATGAGAAAAGATTAAGTGTGAGCTTGTGGTAACAAGGCATCTTCTCAGGGCTAATTTAAACAGGTCACTTCAATTAAAATAAACCACACTTTTGTGAAACATTTCAGAGGTCAATCTAACATGGTCAATCTTATACCCAGAGTGATGCTAGTGTTTAGGGTGGTCGCAGTTTCGTGTGTTGTGGTAATTTTTTGGCATTCTAATTATGTTCCCTTACATCAGGTGTCACGGATACCAGTGCATACCCATTTTCGGTGAGTTGTTCAACATTAGCCGACGAGCTCGACGTGGGCCCAAACCCGTGATCTCTTGTTTACAAATCCACCCTCTTATCTATCCATTTGGCTACAGAAGCACGAATGTGGTTAAATAACACTAAACTAAGTTTATTGGAGCAATTTTAGTATGTGTACATAGCTATATAAATGAAGGAGCTGACTGCTCTGCAAGATACTTGAAAGTAATGACATGTCTAGGAAATTCACACTGCAAGTCTCATATTGACGTAGCATTTTTCTTTGATGGAATGTTTCGTTTAAGTTTTCCATGAGTTTTCTATGATGCATGGCCAGAGAAGATTTTCAAAACAGAATTCTAGTTAGTCCTTCTGTACTGTCACATCATCATGAATAATATGCAATTATCTACCACAGAAGCCAACACTAACACTTCCCATGAATCACCAAATTTCATACGTAAACACATCACCACCATCAGATGACTACAAACAACCACCCGGCCCCGATGCAGTATTTGTGTTCCCTATATGCCTAAGTAATTGCGATTATCTTTAACAGTGGAAAAATAATGTTGTCTAAATGAGTAGCTGGTATATTGAATATGTAGCTTTGTCCAAGGTTACGTGAAAGCATGCAAAAAGCTGCCTATGCCATCGCCCCTTATGGTTTGTACACTAAATTATGGAGCTCAAATTGGCCATATTGTAGAGAAAGCAGGGGCTCTGGTGACGAGCTGTGCATCTATTACCATGTAAAACTCACAACTCATCCATAATAGAGGTTGTTGGCAATCCCTATACAATCACTGCACTGTTGTAGTGCGAGCAGTTTTTTGAGAAAAAAATGTCTGAACACTGGATGCGAATTGCTGTAGACATATCATTAAGAGGATGTCCTGTTATGTGGTGAATCTGGGGGTTGGCTGAAGTGTTGAAAACTGTAGGAAGCATAGATTATAGTGGGCGTTAGTTAGTTTCTTCCGGGTGTGAGAAACACAATAACAGACAAGAGTTTGTTGCTTCCGGTGACAAGCTTATGATGCATTACACGTCCAAATGTGTCTGGCTTGATATGTCCTCCATTTTGGGCGGTCTACTAAGTACATCTAAGTCATTTTGTTCTGGCCGTCCGTGTTTATGTTGTCTATTTGTTAGATCTGCTGGGAACGCCTGGTATTTGGGCATTGTAACTATTCATAATTCTGGAACCGGAAGTGTGCTTTTATCTTACACCCGGAAGCAACTCACTATCTCAGCCTATACCTCATCATAATTACGTATTAGATATCATAGAGTATCGCAGATCAGTCAATGTCAATCCAATTTCTCTGAAATGTCTAAACCCGGTTTGCTAGATTACATTATCATGCAATTTAGGGTATGACTCAGAGGACAAAGAGAGTCTTCATATTTACAAGGATGTGCATTTGCTTTTTATGTGACTTTTGCTCACACAGCGTAACAACAGGTCGCTTGCATATGTTGATGAACTTGTTACACATCACCATAAGACATATGGTAACAGTCAATGAAGGCAGACATGTAGATCATCATCTATAAACACAACACATCTGAAATACAGTTCTTGTAACTGCTGATCAACTGCAGTTAGATGTTCTGATGGAAGCTCATTTATATTGGATTTGACAGACAAGTTACCATTTATAGTACTGTTTTAAAACAAGATACAAAAGCAAATGTTTACACTTAGCAGTAGAAAAAAATTACTGTAAATATTTGCTTTGATATCCTGTTAAAACTTAAAAAAATGACAAATTTGCAGTTAGATGTTTTATAAAACAAGCAACACCGGCAACATTAATGAAATGCACACAATGAAAAGTGATAAGTCAGTGAGAATGTGATATATACGGCCCTAAAGCCTACTCGGACATTACCAGCATGCTGTATACGGCCTCGCCGCCTTGATCACTGACTATAAAGAGGGGGCCGCATTGTTGTGGGTGATGTTATTGGATCTGTTTACGCGGACATCAGCCTCACTAACCATGGACATAAACTCTCCCGGCGGCGGCGGGGGTTGGGGGGGGGGGGGGGTCCAGCCCAAGGCCAAGGCCTGGGTTTAATAGAGCACTGTGCACCCTAGTCACGTGCGTGACACGTGCAATCTAAATTGAGGCTTGCCACTAAGATACCAACACATGCAGTGTCTGCGTGGGTTTCTAACCATTTGTCGAATGCGGCGTTTTCATTGGTTAGAACGCTGCCTGCTGGAGAAGGTCTGGATTCTTGAGAATGTTCTATAGATGTTAGTCACATGAAATAAGCGTGCATTGGTGGAACGGTTGACACTGAATCACATGCACCCGTCACACTGCACACAGTCCCAGCTGAATTGTCCGCATATAGGTCTACTCCCCCTTCTGATAAATATACTGTTCTCTTTTTCTCCATACACCATTTACATGTATTTAAATTTTAATCACAGCCATAGGAAGTGTGCAGTTATTATGATTGAGGGTGGCATTTAGGTGTTTTACAAAACAGACTGAAGTGTAGAACAGTTGAAAAGTGATAAGAGTCTGTATTTAGACTGTGCGTGCACCCGTGCAGGTGATTACATGTGGCATGTAGTACCCACTTCTACTTGTGCACGTTCCCCTAGAGACACAGACACACATGTATGCCGAATCTCGTTTGCAGCACCCACGTGGCACTGGTCAATACTGACCGATGAATGGCCACACAACACGGCGCCGGCGGTATTGACCAATTGATTGTCAGGTAAAATGAATCTTGAGATTCAGCTGGCATCGCCGGTCTACGGGAATCTCTTTCACTCTGTGCATACAATGTACATTCAGTATTACAATATGTATACATGTATACTATAGATACTGCATAAAGCAGTGAGATATGCATCGTGGGCGTGGAGCAGCAATAACACTGGAAGAGTTTTATTAAATACTGCTTTCTTTTCCCATGTACATTACAGTTCGAGAGGTTGGGTGAGACAATTAACACAGTACAGTGACTATAAAGTGGTAAAACACACTATTTCATGCCTATCACATCATTGAGGGTGTCTCCTATTAGTGGACGTCCAGAACACAATGTATCCGCGTATAGGCTTAAACAAGCATTTGGCCAAGGGTTATAAACACATATGTCTCAACGACTTCAAACGAAAGCTGAATATAAAACAGTATATTCTGTATTATAAGTGATCACACCTCTAGAAATGGACATTGTCGGTGTTATAGTGTGGCCCAGGATGTCTTCCTCAGAGGCACAACGATGGCCTGTATAAGCCACACCATCAAGTGGCCATTGCACGAGGTTAATAGAATCTCTCACTGCAATGCACAAATAGAAAAACCTTCAATTTCAATTTAATAGGCAATAACGCATCCCAATATTAGGGACACCTACTAATGCCCATGGGAAACCTCCATTCCTCCATTCACTGAAACTCCCCTGACGATGCCTCGACGTCTTACAGTACTGCTAAGTGGCTGTGTTGCATTTCCAAGTGCATGCCACTATCACCGTTTGACGGGAATGCCCATTCAGCCTGGCTCATGCAATTACGTGCTTTTACCTGAATGACACCGCGACCAGGGTCCCTGTCTTATCTGATGTACTTGATGATTAAAGTGTGAATTATTAATGCAGCATACGGTTGTGGTCTCTCTACAGTCACACAGCAGCCACTCATACCAATAATGCTGTATGCTCACAGAAAGGACGGGTTGGAGGATTAAGTGACTTGAGTGGGAGAATGTAGGTGGATGTTGGAGCTTACGGAGCAGCTTTGGAGCCAGCATATTCCACAAATGAGTTGCCAATCATATCCCCTCCCCACACTTTTCTTTCTAAAGCAATAGCCATGACAACCTCACCACTAAATTGACTGAAAACAATTATGAGAATTTAAAATTATATGTTAGCATTATGAAGTAATATTTTCGAAAAAGCTTGTGAACTAGTAGGCCACTGCATTGCTGTTATAGGTAAATTCAACACAGTGGGGATGAAATGCATATTAAAAACAACTTGGTTTCCACTATTAAAGGCTCCAATTCATAATATACAGTACACGTGTGTCAGAGTAAACCTTGCTGGCGCCGACATAATCCCCTGACAACAAATTCAGAATACCCCAGAGAAATAATGCTGGGGTGTTAATGAGCCTGGCGTGTAACATGCGAACTGACGCCCATTTTTCTTGCTCGGTGGCCGCGGCAGCAGTGGCTGGTAACGAGGCCCACGTGACACGATTTTCAGACCCACGTGATGCTCACGTGATTCCCTTGTGATTACGTCATCGCATGCGCTTGATACTTAAATCTAGTGTGCAATGTTTTGTTGCATCACAAGTTTATCAGTGCCTTTATTACTAAAAATGTAGGTTAAGTGCCAATCACGTGATGGTATTGGCCTATCAGCTGTCTGAACGGTACTACCTGGTACGTTCTAGTCACAATTTAGTAGATCTACGTCTGGTAGCTTTTGAACTTAAATTTCACAATTTAAGAAAGTCCTATACCCACCAGTTTTTTTTATATGCATGTGATTTAACTTGACAGGCGTGCTCCCTTCACCGAAATCATGGATCTGCTACCACAGCTAGTTGGACAACAAAAATCGTTGCCCATTCTTTACATATGACACCATAAATCTAACACAAAATGAATGTCTTATTCAATCACTTGGTGAAATACACCAAGTGAAGGTCACTTCCAGTGTGGCCTTCACAACTGATGACAGTGTCGGCGGCAACCACGTCATTCGGGGATATCGTTGCATGCGCTATGCTCGACCCCAACACGGACGGTGAATACTGATGGATGTCACTGTGTAGTGTGTATATTTGTGATAAGTATTTACACGTGTGTATATACAACTTAATGACTCTCGCAAAATGTGCGCCGTTTCGTCTCTGATTACATGACCAGGAAATCATCACACAGTAGCATTTTGTATTTGTCAGAAGTCGCATAAGGCCCAGTATTTTCACGAAGGACGTGGTCACCACAGTCTGAATATCAGATGTCAACAGACATCTGAAGCATAACTATTGCTCATTAAAAATGCGACCAACCACAATCTTTCAATCCCAGAATTGGAATGAGGTCAAGCGATCAATCCGAAAGATTTAACCAATCAGATTGCAGTATTTAATCAGGTCACATAAAGTGATAAATTATGTTAATGCACTCTCAGACATAACGTTTCAGAGGTCACTTTGCTTGACATCTGATACTCAGAGTGGGTCACCATGATCCACATGTAATAGCCTGTGCGTTCCATGAACGTGCTGGTCGCCGGTGAATTGGTCGAGACGGCCCGTCCCCTCTACTGATGCAGCTACCGAACGTCCTTGCAATTAGAAACCGTTGTACTGATGATGTCCCATGATGGCTGGTGTCTGATGGCTTCCCAGCCAAGGTTCATATTCACCGTATAATGTGGGATTCATCCCAGCAGCCAAGACTGGCCGCCAACTTGGCCTGCAGAGACAAGATAACAGTGCAGGGCCATTTGTAATGGAAACGTCGCCATTGCTCGGCATTTCTGTAGATCATTAAAGTCTTTAGTGCAGGGGTTGCTGCTTCGACATTGTACCAGTGGAGATTCTATTAGGAGGGCTTACAGCACTGGGTACCATTAAACGGGTTTTATATGCAGATGCTATAGTTGTAGGTGCATATACTAAGGCAGTTCAATTCACCAAAACTATACATTCTTTATAAATTAAGCATCTAATTATCAACTGTTCGCATCGTCCTAGCACATGAGTAGCATACATAGAAATATTTTCAAAAACACGAAAAAGTTTTACCATGCGCCAAGATTGACTTATAATATCTACAACTGTTATCTGAAATCATACTTACCATAACAAGATGAAAAGTGAATAAGCCGGAGATTATTAGCGTTTTGCCATTCCCCAGCACTGTAGGACTCTGCGGCCACATAACAATGCTGTCAGATCTGCCGCAGCCTCCGTCCCTCTGGTGACAAGCCATGCACGCGCGGACGCCACTATCAAGTGCCATTATCGTCTGCCCCATTCACTGCTGTTTTTCGTCTTCTCTTACAGCAGAACCTCTCTGATACGAACTCACAGGGTGGGCTCAAATCGCCTCAATCATGAGAGATATGGTATGTTTCTGGATGTACATTTGTAGAGCTGCGGGAAAAAAACCCATCTTATTAGAGAGGTAGTCTCTTTATTCATATAAGAGTTTTGTCATGTAATGTGAAAAGGCACCTAAGAAGGGTTCGAAATATATTCTGATTAAGAAATTTTTATTTGTAATTTGTTATTTGATATTTGAACAGCAAACAAGATAGAAAATAAAATAAAAATGAGTCTCTTTATTGTTTATTGAGGTGGTCTTCCGTGTAGGTTATTCTGTATAGGAGAGTCTGCCTCATTAATTCCTACGCGTGCTCTCCTGCTATGGTGGAATGGGCACTACAGAGCGCTCCATCGACGTCTGGCCCTGTACAGCAAACCGGGCGTGATTATGTAACTGTCTCCTACTGAGTCGGGGTGTAGTGTTGCTTAAACAGAAGCACGCTGCCTGACGGAAGCATGCCCCTGACGCTTTAAATATTCACGCTGCACACACAGTTAACTTAGTTAGGCGTGTGTATTTTGTACTTCAGCACGGCTATGTGATGTGGGAATTCGCTTTAATAGAATACAGCGTATTGGCAAGGTTACAGCAGATTTGTAGACATGATCAGTTGTAAGACATTTTGACCCAATACAGCCCTCAGAATCACGCCTGCCAATCAAAATTATCAAAAAAGAACCATTCATGTCATTGCTCATGACAAATGCGTATTTGGGGCGCTGAATGAGGATTCTTAATAAATTCAACATTGTTTCATTTGTAAGAAACGATTCACTTCAGAAGTTGGAATGACCCTTCTTCTGAAATACGTCGTCTTAGATGTGACACAACTTTAAAATCACTGCCTATTCGACTTCACTAATCGGGACAGTGTGGTTCCAGCATGACAACGTTTGTTTTTTGGCGTGTTACGAATGACGTGCTGTGTGACTGGACCATCCATATTTGACGTTCGGCGTGAATCATGCTCAAATATTCATGAGGCACACAACTCATAATGCAACTCACAGCCGCTGCCGCCGCCTCGAACAGCTATACTTGCTCTCAAAAATACGTGGTGGTGAGTGCTGGTGTGCCTTCTTCAACCTGTTCACTCATTCCAAATTGGTGAACACACCACATGTTGTTTGTTTGTGTGTAAATGTGAAGGTCATCAACATTAATAGCCTTGCCCGCCTATACTAACGGGTCATATGCAATAAAAGGTAAAGATCATCGCATATTGTTTGTGCTGAAAACGTCTGAGTTGCAATATATTTTCATTAAATATTTGTACCAAATAGCATTACAAACTTGTCACAGTTTTACAAGTACAAGATTACCCGATCCATCCGTCTTACTTCAAAGTACTTTCAAATTACTCCAAGGAAAGCATCTATCTATCTCAGTTGGATTTTTTTTTCAATTCTTGCAAGGCATCAAGCATGTGCACTGCCTCTCGATAAACAGTATATAAATAGATGGGCCTACTTTTTAAAATATCAGCCAAAACAGCACTCACTATAAATATGAAAACATCAGTACACAGGCTAGAAATCCTAATTTCCCATGGGAATGACAAACAGCATTACTGTGTAGCCCATATATATTGTCTGCAGCACCGGTGTGTAATAGTGAATGCACAATGCTATTTGTTGGAGATATCACATTGTTGTTGGACAATATAACTAGCTGTTGGACTGTTGTCTGGAATGGGCGTGTGAGAATGATTAAGACTTATACCATGAGTGTAAGCCTTTTGAGCTTGGCAAATTGTTTAGCTGGGTACAATAAACCTTTTAAAAAGCCTTCTAAAAGCCTTTTAGTTTTTATTGCAGGGACAACACACTTGCCAATATAAAGTGTCTGTAGCAAGACATTTGGTATGATTCACTCTTATTACATGTGATTCTGATCATTACTGAAATGCAATGCATTTCTTCTTGTTCATGTTCTCACGAGATATTGGACAGCAAAACTGTTACGTGCGTGATATTCATGATATGTGCTATTTTTTGTTGTTACATGTCAACGGAGATATGTTACCTACCAAATGTTATATGCAATATAATACCATTACTATTATAAGATATTAAACTATTTACTTTGTTATATCTATTTGATGGTGGATTTGTTTACACAATATTTTTATCGACACAGGCAAATGCATTTACATTTACTTGTGAGATTTGTTGGTCTGCAATAGAGGGCTGCATATTGACGTAGAGATCAGCCTAAGTTAATAGGTCAACTAGTTACTATATCTCAGACCAATTGACTGACCCAATGAGGGGAAAGTAAATGATGCAAACAAAAAAGAAGAAGAATGCAATTATGAACACGAAAATACAAGCAATTACATAAGCTCTAAACCAGCGTATTGCCCGTATTACGAGTGAAAACAAACATTCGCACTACTGATGTTAACAAGACTGTATCATAGAATAAAGATCAGACTTCAACGTATTTTGCCACCCTTAGCTTACACCCCCCGTCTCCACTACCACACGCGCCAATGCTATTCCAATGAGTCTGTATGTCATAGACAGACGCTGTAACCTCCTGCCAAAGAAAGAAAGAAAGAAAGAAAGAAGACAACCCGAACCCAAGGCACGTTCCTCATATTAGCTTTCACTCCTGCCGCCAGAATAAAGATCAGACTTTAACATCTTTCTCCTCCCTTAGCTTACACGCCCCTCCCCAATATTATTACAACGAGTCTGTATGCAGAGAAGTCATAGACAAACACAAAGAAGTGTAAAAAATAAAAAAATAGAAAGATAAAAAAAAGAAGACAAACCAAACCCAATGCAGCCTCCTCTATTAGCTGTCACTCCTGCCGCCATGCCCACTCCCGGCTCGCGGCCGGTAATTGCTATCCCCGCCATTGACACTCGCGCCCATACACATGTAAATGAGGGGTCAGGGGGCACAGGCTATATAGCCCCGAAACACGCTATAGCTATAGTGTGTCTCATCGCTCTGTGAACATTCCATACGACAATATGACAGTATTTGATTTATGAATGGCTATAATGGGGGCTTTGGCGTCGTTGCCCCATAGCTGATCGTTGAATGTGGCTAGCAAATGTAATGCTGTTTTTTACGGATTGTATTAGTGAGCTAGTTAAAAACAATTTGTGGTAGCCTTACTTTGCAACACCCAAAATGAGAGGTAGCAGTACCAGACGGTACTGTAAGACAAGTACTGAGGCTGGACGTGGAAATTTAATCAAACCGGAGGGTTATAGAAGCCCAAATGCACATGTCTACCCTGCCAGTCAAGATGACTATCATGCACATCACACTGATCAGCAAGCGGCAGGGGTTCTCACGTGTAGCAGACCACGACCTATGAGTTCACAGTGTGTGAGATTACGTTTGGCATGTCTCGATACCATTGTATGTTCCCTAGGGAGTTGAGAGAAGCAAGACAGCATGACAATGGCCTTGTCTCAAGTGTAACGTCTACTGATCATATTAAAGTAGACAGTACACAAAAGCTCAACTACCCCACAAACAGTGACATATCCCCATATTAGAGACCGGGGTGTGGGTTGAAGAACTGCTGGTTAGTGACTGATGCACTTCTTACACTTGCCCACAAAGATTGAAAACTACTACCACATTGGTGAACAAACAACCAAATATGAGTGATGTGGGGTAAAAGACAGTGAAAAGTGAGACCCAAATCCATTGACCCCTCACAGCCCCGCCGTCACTGCGAGGAGCATTGATGAGCCTCAGACAGCAGTGGAGTATCGTCCCCCGCCGGGGCCACACCACGGTCTTAATCACATGCACAAATTGGATCTTGCAGCAATAAGATGTCGGTTTGGCGGCAATTACCCTGTGGCGGGCGGGGTAAGTGGGTGGCGGGAGGTGATGGGGGCTTAATAGGTCGGGGAGAGAGGCTCAGTGGGCCGCAGTGGCTGTTTATGGGGCTGCTGATGAGGATGATGCAGACGTGTGATGTTTTTAGAATGAGTGCAATGTGGTGGGATGAAGACAAAATGCAGACAACTGATGACGTGTTAAACAGTGAAGTTTTATATAATTTGTAGGAATTATCGTCCCACAATCGCCTGGTTTGGAGCCTCCTCGTTACTATAATGAGCCAGTGACAAATGCGCCGGACGTTGTCGGTAGCCTCATCAATCCACCTGTTCCGACAAGCTCGCGCGTGCGCAGTGCCAGCCTTGTTTTTAATGATACGAAATTTAGGCCTCAGAACAGTTGAGTTTTAAGTACCTCATGACTATAGGTCAGTCATTAGGTTTGGATAGTCAGGGTTATACATAAGTATTGCTTTTTGAGCTGATATTGATACTGTATTGTTTAGCAATAGAATCCTATTATTGGAGTTCACCTTAATAAGTGTGAAATCTTATGTTTGGCGCAAGAACAGACAGAGGTCACACTTAAAATGTTGCAATGAGACAGTAATTCATTAAACCGTCGATCCATTCCAGTGTGTTCTGTATTTATAACAATTGTTTCTCTTTTTCAGGTAAGAAAAAAACTCTAACACATCCAATAGCAGTCTGTGAGTAGACCTATGGCATGCCCATGCACAGTTTTTCTCTGCATACTTGTATTTTTCAAAGCTATTACCAAATTATTATATACAAAGTATGTTGCACTGGTACTATATATATATAATATATAATATATGAAAAGTGGTCCACAAAATCATAACTGAGTATTATCGTGAATTACAGCTCATACTTTATAGCATTGGGTCTTAGAAGTATATTCAATGTGAAGTAGTAATGGGCCATTGGTGAAAGTCTCGTATCATTTTGTGACGTCAAACAACATCTAAGGTGTACGGGTGATTTGAAGTCCCCTTCTCGTTTCTGTTTGCATATGACATGTTACGTCCATCCCATCCTGGCAGGGTTGTTGAAACCCCACGTAAACTATAATCGTAATGGATTTCCCTTGTGAGAATACCCCTTGTAAACCGTGTCACAAGTCCCCATAATATGACCACATTCTTTGATATTTTGATAAGTAAGAAATGCACAAAAAACCAATGACATCCATAATAAGAGGTGAATGCTATTTTCATACATGGCAAAATTGGCAAGCTTCTGCCCCCACTCTCCGGCTGCTACTTCCCCTTCCGGAAACAAGCTCCATCCTGCAGAGAGCAAAGACGGTGATCCGGAAACAGCAATTGGTCATCCCGCCTACCTAATGACCACTCAAACTGACCGCTCTTATCTTCAGTAACTTAATGCTTCATTTCATCAGCTTGAAGCAACTGAAGTCTGCTGCCCAAGGTCGAATTGGCAGTCGCAGCCTCATTTTTGCACCTAAAAGGCCTTGATGGTTGTCACGTTGACGTTGCTATTAATTTGAGGGTGAAACCAACGTACTCTGGATTCGAAGGCTATGGGTGTGCTGCATTGTACGTCAGAGTTTGGGTATTATGCCTATTGAGTCTCCTATATGGATTCTCTATGCTAAAGTTTAAATCCAGATAGTTTTCATCTACGCATGTGTATTTCTACACAACAAAACATCTACAGTAAGTTAGAACTCACAGTGGATGACATTATAGTTTTTTTCTCAGTAGAGATGCGGTCTTTTTGGAAGTTAACAGAATCGCCCTGGTCTCTCTGTGAAGTCTTTGACCGCACAAATTATCATATTGAAGCAGTGATTCTCCTATAGGGGTGGTATTACTTGGCCGCTATACCGCATTTGAAGACCAGAAAACCCCTATCTACATCGTGTCCATCCATAATCCACACCCTTCACAACCGCGAGGGCTGGCAAAATTACTTGCCTTTCACTTTGAGCTGGTAATGCCATTATGATCAGGGTTACCAAAAGATTATGATGAATAATGGGACGTACCCGCACGTTGCTTTGACCACCAATACGATGGGGGGGGGCATCATATAGGCTGATGGCATTGAATGTAGTAATCACAACTACATATTAAAAAGCATATATGTTAATCACGATATTTTTGAGTACCGGACTAGAAGGTTGATTTATCGATATATCCATGCACAGTTTCATAACTGAATACAGATTGGGTTGTAAAGAAATTGAAATTACTGACTGCTTTTGCATCCATAGCAAGATTTACAATGCAGTCTTCTGTAACTACATGTTGACCAGTGTTTTATGTTCACTCTATAGAACAGTTACAGTGAAAACAATCAGTGTAATAAAGCTTCAATAAGCTTTATGTAATACTTCACATACCTAATCTTGATGCAGCAGCGGTTTTGGGCTCATACCATAAAGGACCGTCCTAAAGGCACAGATCACGTGACAAAGTGAGGGGTAAAAGCTAAGAGGCGGCGGCGGTATCGACCCCGGCGCGATGTGAGCAGTGTTAATGAGCAATCACCGGCTCGCTGAGTTATCGCGGGCTGAGCGCCGGCTGTATATTGATGAGGCATCGCGGGGAAAGGTCCGAAGGCCACTTGCTAGGGATTAGAAAGCCAGATAAGGACGTCTTCTTCACACTTTGATGGCATCCTGGTGGGGAAGACCCAGGGGAGCTCGAGTGAGCGCTCACTTTGTTGTTTAAAAAAATGATGCCCATGTGTTTTTGTCGTCATTGCCAGAAACCGTGTATACACGTGATGTGTGCCTTTCCTCACACCACAAGTTCATTGTATCACTAGCATTTGGAAGCAATCTGTATCTGGCAGGGTTAAGAGTCCAGATTTTGTGTTGGCTCCAGGATTTCGCGCAACTTTGGGGTTGTAGATGATCCAAATACTCGAATACGTGACCAACCAGTTGATGAATTGTACAAATGATGAGACAAGTGACCGGATGTGGATATGTATATACTGTCTAATGACCAACAGCCAGCAGCGTAGTCACAGTCTTCAAACCTACTATGGAGGTTCCTAATCTATGTATAAGTAACCAATGTCATCAGTCTGGTTTTGCTCGGCAGCAGGTATGGTTCCCATAGTCATTTCCCTTCTGAAATCTTCCTGCATTAGATTGCCTTGATTGTCACCGACCCAACATCTCTGCACGGCGGCGTTTGTATCACGGACATAATATATTTCAATGATACTGGCAGTCCACACACCCGGTCGTGTATCATACAAACAAAACTGTTTTGTAGCTCTCGCAGGTACAGAGCAATACATACAGTCGTATCAATTATTCATGGACAGCACGGCAGTAATGCGGGCACGGCGGCGGCACCATGATGTATCAGCCTTTAGGCTGGCGGCGGCGGCGGCCTAACGGCCTGTCTTCACTAGGAAACACGTGGCCTTGAAACGTGACATATACAAACAGTGGCAAATTACTATTGCCACTTGGTTGCTGTCATAATCTCTTATTTATGCATTTTCGCTGGTGGAATGCAACTTAGTGATGATAAAGTATGGTCTTGTAACAATACGTTATATCATGTAGGCCCAACTGGGCATATTTGCCACCTGTGGTGAATGTTAGTAGGTGCATGTCATGGGTTATCTTGGTAGTCTATCTTTATTGTCAACTGCTTCGGAACTCTGAAGGTTGTTTATCTCTGCGTTTTAATGCGTACAACGCGTATTATGCAGAACACACAGACAGATAGAATCAAACATGAATAGGTAGCTACTGCATGCCAAGATCTAAGTGGCCGAGCTAGCAAGTTTCTCTTCCAGAGAAAAAAAAAGGTTTCTGGCAGTGTTCATCTTATACTAGCAGAGTAATGTGAAAATTCTAAATTAGCAATATCTGGAGAGATCATATTTCAAGCTACCGGTGCCAGGCAGTTAAAGCACATCTATAGTACAGATTTTATACATGGTCATAGGGAAAAAAGTGATCTATGGAATATCACTGCTCAGCTTCCAGCATTCGTTGGTATTCAGGTCACATAACATACTCATAAGCACTGGAGCACAGACTTATCCCCACTTTGTTAGTCTCCCATAATCAATACTATGCACATATGGAGCTTATTTCAAATGATACAGCGAGAGCAGCCTCTATATATAAACACTACGTGTATAAGAACCAGCGACTGCTCGGGAACTTCAGGGTTCCATGGCCCGAGGAAAACAGCACAAAAAGTAGAGTAATGGCTGGGTAGCGTGCACGTAGGCATTGTGGTGTACATAATATACGTCTGTTAGGAAATTACCGTTTCTATGTTGCTCCCAGTTTACTGGGATATATATGCATATACTTAGATAAAAAGCTTGTGCGAATGCCTAAGCAAATGCTTAACCGTGATGTGTACATGTAACTGTGTGACTTTCTTATCTCGTCTCTGTGCCATACTCAGTTCACAATTTTGTTTCACACTACAAATACCTAATGTTAGTAGCACACCACGAAAAAATCGGTTTGGTCCGCACTATACAAAGAAAAATCCTAATCGTTTTATGCCATTAAATCGGCTGAGTGCTCGTCAAGGTGTATACAAACTGACGTAGCGAAGTAACTGTGCCTTTGTTCTTTTCCGCTGAGCTAAGTAGTTTGTATGACTGGATTATCCAACCCAAGGGCCGGCTGACATCCCTTGATGGATAGCAACTTGCACGGACTCACAAGTGGGTAGGAATTGCTCTAAGTATGAGTTCGTGGTACAATTCATATGTAAGATTATTGTGTATATATACAATTTGGTATCACCATTTGTTCATACGGGGTGCATTATGTCACTAGTCGTGAAACATTGTGTATTGCGTTCTAGTAATTTGAAATTTTACATTCGATCCTCGTAATTCTGTTAGCATTTCTGGGTTTGGTTTTCACAGAGTGCAAAGGCACACATAACCCACGAGGATTTGTACGAACACTCACACTACATCCATCTCACCTGTCTCTGTGATACACGTCCTCGTCAATATAAGAGCGCATTGTGAGTTACAATACGTGATAATTAGTATCAATGACGCACCGCAACTGCTGCTGATTTGCCATCGTCGGTCTACGGAAACCTCATTCATACTGTACATAATCCAGTGTTACAATATGTCCATTTTCGATCACTTTTGATTTGAACGTTTTGCCTAAAATAGATGAAGATTCTGATTTACATCCTCAGGAGCGTCCATCAAAGTAGTGAAGATAAATGGTTTCCACAAAATATCACTCAAACTTTAATGAGAATGTCAGTGAAATGAAACCAGACACGTCACTATGTTAGTTTGAAAGCCGATGTAGACCATTCCGCGTATTACGAACCATTACATTTCAGAAAAAAGTCAAATCTGTTCCCGTTTGGACAGTTCATTGTCATTTATCAGCACACTTCTTCTAGCACGCTACAATCACACAAAACCGACATAAACAACATAAAATAAGCCACGAATAAAAAGCCGTTCACATAAAAGCAAAATAGACAGCTCAGCAATAAGCCACAAAAAAGCTAATAGGGCATCACAACGTCACTCTCGAGACAGGTCCTCAATTGGCTAAAATTGTTTTCGCCCTCATAGTCAGTCGACCGACATTTTTTACCCTTTAAACATAAGACACAGGTTGAACTATTTAACACTGGACATGAACCATACACTATATAGGTCTACGTGGACATTTTAAAACGTGACATTGAAAACCTTTTTAAGAATAAGACCTCTCAAAGGACCAGAAGACAACAAGCCTTAGAAGCCCTCATATCAATACGTGTGAAAATACAGTGTGGCCTCGAATTGCACTGCCCAGAGTCTAGCCGGGGGTGCGCTGGGTTGTCAGTGACAAGCCCCTGTCAGCGCACCTGTCATCACACCAGCTGGGCTGCCGAAAATAACACTTAAATTGGCCGCACTGTCCTAGAATACACCGCCAGGTGACGTCAGTGGCGGGTACAGGGAGGTTAGGTGCTGGGGCACGGGGAGGGGACGTGTTCATACAATTGTGCCCACATCACAAAACTACATATAGACATTCAATCAAAGTAGACCTTTAACATCTTCGAGAGTTTTGATAGGTTGACTTCTTTTCATTTCCAGATTGATAAATGGACTGGTATTCATTTGACCAACGATTGTGATGCGAAAAGGCTTGTAGGATTATTTGATGTACATGTACAATCTAGATTGTAACGCACTGTTTACTTGCATATAGCTAGAGAAATATAAAAGGAATATATTTACATGCGTAGATTACCGTAGTCAATGAGAAATAGGCCTTCATTTAAATTGAATTCCATCGAAAACGCCGGAACTCATTATAATGGCATCCGTGGGTTTCCCTGTCAGCCGCCAAATAACTTTATCCCTAATTTGACTTTCAAATCAACTGAGATTTCATATTGAATATTTCACTATATAAGGCCAACGACTCTGAATGGTCCTCGGATGGCACACAGTTACTATGGCTGGAATTATAATTTGATGATTAATATGCTACGTGGAGTCTCATTTCACATTCGAAGTTTTTAAAAGAACACAGGTAATATAAGCTCCCATAGCTTAACGTATAATTAACATTTTTTTTCATACCCACGACCCTTCTCGTGAAGAAAACAATTGGAATTATATGTGTATACCCCCCTTTCCCCCCATCCCAGACACACTAGTCTGAAATCCTGGAGAGTCCAGTGTTGAATAAAAGATGGTCCAGTTGGTTTGGTGCAAGGGTCGGGGACATAACACTCACGCCATATAATTACTCCTACGGCATTTTTTACTGACTAGCATGGCATGTTTGCTCCTGCTGATCTCATGGCATTCTAAGTCATGGGGCAATCTATAGGACAATCAACACCTCTGCTGTAACAAGACCACTCTTTAAATGAATAAAATGGTTATTGTGACATTGTGTGCCATTAAGAAAACATCCATCATTGGAGACCACTTGGAGCCGCCTGCGTCTGGTGTGATTGCATAAGAGAGGTTCTATTGGGCTAGTACCATGTGCACATGCATACCAATCAACCACGTATTAGGAGCTAACTCCTCGTATGCATGTTAACGTCCTGCAAGATTTTTTACAGAACCCTAACAACAGAAAAACTATAAACCACTTTGAATACCGTTACTATTTAACAAATTCATCACACATATACAGACAAGAACAGTGAATTCACCACGAATACTATACTACTGCAGACACAAACATACATCACTGTCCTGATGACGCTGTGTGGTGCTGAGTGTACACAGCGCCTTGTCACCGAGCTACTACTGCCTCTGCTGTGTGCTTTATGAATTATGCAGCTGCTCATAGTCCACAATGAAAACAAATGACAGCTGTCATATATGCCGGGCTTCACTCACACACGGGCTGCATTGCATTGCTGCAATACTTTTAAGATGGCCATTTTTATCAAGCAAGAATTTATGTTGAATGTGGTTAGGTGAATATGGCTATCCTGACTTGATAGTTTTCTTTGCTAGATTGTTAAGGTTGGACTACTTTCACCACAGTAGTCTGGGTTAGAAACTCACCTTTTTAAAAGCCCTTGCTACAATGCAGTACTAGTATTAGTTTAACAGACTCTCAACATATATTTTCGTAGAATCTATGACCCATCTACCTTCCTTTACAATATCAAAAATAACAAAAAAAACAACAACAACACACAAATAAACACATTCTCCACTGCTTGACGTAGCATATCTACCATTCATAGCCTTGCATCCAAACCCCAAGACAGTAAGAACCCAGCAAAAACACCAACCATAAAAAGAAAACATTTTATCACCCATATAAAGCTGACCATAAAGCTGCCTGATTGCCAGCCCGTCGTTCACCGCCTATAGTCGGGATTACGCCGTCCATTGTTCTGGGGTTTTACGTCCCCTCCTGAGTGACGTGTTTGTGTGATGGAGGCGGCTATTTTCATGATTTTTACGTTGGACGTAAAAATATCTGATCGGTCCATTATATGGATACACGCACTGAATCCATGAATGTAGCACGAGTGCTGGTGATCTCAACCGAAAGTCTGTGCTAAAGCGGAGGCGGGTAGGGAGTTTACTGCCTGTTGTCACACACAGCAAGATGGACACCTCTCTTAGATTGTTACATGTATATATTTGTAGCCGATTCACTGGTGGGTGACATCAAACTTGTGAATAACTAATACTTCACGTTTATCAATAGCAAATATGTATCAACTCTACTATGAGTTAGGCAGCGCCCACCGCCAGACGCAGCTAGCTGACCTAGCTTATCAAACACAAGTACTCATGTGTTTTTTAAACCAGTAAGCATTCATCTGATATATAAACAAAATGTATATCCATGTATCACGGTGAAACAATAGAAACAAAAATGATGACTCTATGCAATGCCTAACACGCTGGCGGCAACTTTTATCTTGTTTAACGTCTCTGTGTCCCAAAGTGGGAGTGATGGAGCTTTGGCTCAGATGCATCATGATCATTCAGGTCACTGATCCTCATGTTCCCCGTGTCTTTCTTGTGGTCCTTTCAAGTTTAGGGGGTTTGCCTCATTTCCTCTTTCCCTGTACAGCAAGATTTCTGCACTCTATCAATGGCTACATGGTAGCATCACTTTGTGCTGTTCACTACGGTGGCCATTTAAAGAAATGATAGATTTTAACGTAATCCGCTGGTGTCCATGTGGTTACGGTAGTGAAATAACCTGGGTGCACATAGGGCAGCCTAAGACCACAGCCCCCACGCCCTCCCATAACAAACACGGACTGACGTCCTTTACAATCAAGTGCAGCCTCCTAGTGACAACAGAGGTCTCTGACGATGGACATAGAGTACCAAGTAGTATTATATAAGACGTACGTTTGGAATGCATATATCTAAATAAAAAGTATTCAGTGTATTGATTTTTAAAAGAAATACAATATGTCTAATTTCAAGTATCTTTCCCATTTGAAAAACGCCATAACTTTCAGAGCAGGTGCTCCAAAGCACACACCCACGTTGCATCAACATACTTTGGGGGATAACCCGTAATTGTAGTTATGACAAGAATATGAAAGCATCAAAATATTCGGATTCCCATGCGATGTCAAGGTGCGTTATTACTAACAAAACTTGGAAGTAAACTTGAATGAGCATGAATATTAATGAAATTGTCTTGAAAACAGGTGATTGAAGAGCATCATAAATTGATGAAATGAGCAATAAGTCCACTTGACTGTGAAATGTGAAGAACGATGATACATATTCAGTCCCAAGGTTTTCGGGCCAAACTGGCAAACAGAGAAATGCAGACGTTGTTTCATTGACACCACATTGCCTCAATCAAGCCCCAGTGGGAACGCACGTGTCTTTACATGTATGTGTCTTTATCAGGAAGATAATCTCTGTCAACACATACAGAAGAACTGGCACAGACGGGCGTTTCTATAAAGTTACGTAAATGGCACAAGGTTATCTAATGTCGGTGAAAAACATATCAAACATGATGGACACGATTTTAACAAATACTATGGAACAACCTAGTCAACAGCAAACATATACCAGAGCAAACAGCCACAAATAGAAATCTCTCAAATCGTAAAAAAATATATCAATAACAGTTGCTAATCATATTGCACATACAGAATACTCTTTTCAAGTGGTTACTATAACCGAATAATACAGATATAAGATAAAGTTATCTGTTACTGGCAAACATCATTTCAGAGATAAATCAATTACCATTTATCAGTGGTAATTAAAACTAGAGTTCCATGTACTGAAATACATCAATACACTACCAACTACATGCACCACCCTCTTATGACATTTGCAGACAACGCCAACAGTGATAAGATGAGACAGGTGGCCACTGCACACACATACACTCCTGTATGTAAAACAGGAGTTAAAACATGAATAGCACCCTGCAGCCATGAGAGATACCCAGTATACGCACGATGTGTCTACTATACGGATGACGTGTTCTTTACAATTATAGAGATGACATGTTCACTATACACAGGTGTCGCACTGGACGTGTTGACAGCGGAGACACGTGGCTCCAGCCCACGTGATGGATCACGTGATCCACGCCAGTCATACGTCATCGTCACGTGATGAGGTGACGAGAAAGGTGTGCGGGCCGCCTAGCGCGCGTCTTATCTCAGCGGCTTGAAGCAAAGTGGATTGAGACATTTCTTCTGCAGCTATATCGCCCATTTCAATGTTGCTGGCGTTATATGTACAGTTTATTTTGCTGTTTTAATGCAGTCACCACACTGGTCCGACAAATGGTTACAGCGATAACAGTATTCGGCTAGGAGGATGGACTTCTGGAACATAACAGCGTCTACAATTTTGCACCGTCAAATGTAACTGCAAATGTAAATGTGGTGGTTTATAGTCGTGATCAAAGTCTTTCTCTCATGACTTACTATTTACGCCAGGTCATTGGCCCACGTATTGATCATCAATTGATCATTTTTCATGTACTTACATCGTCGTTGCTCAGTGGAATGCAGACTGCACTGACTGCTGCACGGTGTACCTGATGTGGGAGTGATGAAGCTTTTTATTGCGTGTTGAGTACAAACAAACAAATTGCATGTAAAATAGAGCTACAAACCCAGCGCAATAATGCACCAGCCTTGTTCTCTATAATCGTTACTTTCATACGATGGCTTCTCCGTAATGTATGTATGAACTAATCATGGCCAATTGTCGAACTAGTTCTTCCCTCATGATTCTATTACTCATATGTTATTATTACCTGCTTCTATTCTAAAAAGAATTCCTGATTCCAAATTCTAAAATAATAGGAACATTTGGAAATTTCGATTTTTTTAACACGGGCAGGTAATAAAGTATGAGCAATAGAATCATTAGACCCATTGCTGTGTACCACAACTATAACAAGTATCAACTGGACACACAGTTCTTTCTTCGATTCTTATGCACAGCAGGCTTAGGTTCACACAATCTGTGAGGCCCCGATCTGCGGTTGGCCCTTCATGGGATCAATACACATATAGAATGGTATTTGCTTCATTTTTCTATTCACACTTTTCTACCCCCCCCCCAAAAAAAAAACAAAAAAAAACAAAAAACAAAAAAAAAACCTACCACCAATGATACCATATTCAGACAGCAACAGTCAAGTGCGTCCACGAGAGTGTGTTAGCCCAATCAGGGTGGGCGCGGTGCGGCCCGGGGGAGTGGTGCCTCACGCCGGCGGCCTTGCCCCGGCATTAGCACGTGAATTATTGATGTTTGCTGCCCAAAACAGACATAGCAAATACACACCATACACATATGTGGAAATAGTACTTCAAGTCTGAAATGGCCCAGTAGTAGTGATAACTTATACACCTATTTAGAAATAGTATTTCAACTCTGAAATCGCCTAGTAGTGATAAGTACTGTCCACCATTAGCCCAGCTTTTGGCGGGGAGCTTTAATATCTCTTGTCAAGAGGACATGCTAGTGTTCACCGAACTCGTATATCTGTCTTGACATTTGACAATTGTACGTCATTTAGCGATTACCTGCGTATGGGAAAATCATGCCACGTTTAAGTGTGTGACATCGCTGATCTCCTACATATATCTGGTGGCTGGTCGTCTTGGAGTACCCCGTGGAGCAGTGTGGGTACTCAGTGTGACGACTGAGCGGCTCACTGGTCACGCTCGTTGACCACAATCACTGTCTTAGGGCCGCTCAGATACCCACTTGGTGTGGTTTCTACCAATGAGCGAAAGCGGCTGTTGGAAAAAGATACACATAATGGCTGACACAATAACATGGTGTTTCTTTTAGTATGCTGGTTCTTGGTTTCAAATGGGCATCTCGTGGGTAGTTGTTTTCACACTGTCGTGAATGTGAAGCTGGTTAACTGACATGCTGCCTTTGTATCTCTGAAGGAGAGCACCGTTAAAATACATGCTATGGAAAATGTGAGTTTGTAATAAAAATACATACATGTATGGCCAGCCAAATGACCAAAAGGTTGGGTGCTTGTACGTGTACGTGTACACTTCAAGTTAAGTGGGTCTAGTCATAAACAAGCAGAGTGCAGATATTTTTTGTGAAATACGCACGTCCATATACAAGGCACGCATTCAATTAGGACCGTATTAGGTTTATCTCCTCTTATCCCAGCTTTCACGATTACACCATTTGCTGGTCCTCTGTGTAGCATTGCACGTCTTTATAGGACGTCACTTAAAACGCACGGTAAAAGGGCCGACTCCTTTGTAGACCTCCGTCCAGACGCTTCCATCCGTCTTGCTCTCTGTGCCTCGTCCTCACGGGACTTTTGGCAAATGCACAGCATCAGATACAGCAACTCTACATACGTTATGGCGATTACTTTTTGTTTATATGAGTAGGGCCTAAACTAGTTGAAACAATGTTGCAGTATGGTCATGTTATGTCTTGAGGTCTATTTTAATCGAAATGAAAGTCGTATAAACAGACACACATTAGAGTGAAAACTGCATTATTGAATGCAATGCAATAAGATTGATACACACAGTTTTGTTAATCGAACCAAAGCAGCAGCAGCAGCAGCAGCAGCAGCAGCAGCAGCAGCAGCAGCAGCAGCAGCAGCAGCAGCAGCAGCAGCAGCAACATGGGGTGTCCTTTTAGCGTGGTTTTACCGTAGGCCGTCTTCAACAAACGTGATGACAACACGTAATGACCTACACCTTCTATTTCGGGCTGATTACGCAATGCACAAGTTAAGATATTGTGAGACTGTTGATAGGCAGTTTAAAAGAGGTTCCCGGTGGACGTATATCAGTGAGAGTGGTGTATGCGCAATATCAGCCGGCCGCCAGCTGGCCGGGGGGACAGGCAACAAGGTCAGACATCACTGGCTGGGTGTGCCGGCCACATGGGTTATGCCCGGCCACTGCAGCCCTGTGCTGGTACAGAGGGTGGAAGGCTGGGCCATGATATATAGCATATAGCTCTGGTCAAGTTTTATAGATAGTTCTGACTAGTGCTTGTGTTGTACAGTATTGCTGCATGCAGAGAGGATTTAAACCGTGGGAACTATAAATGGTTTGATTAAAAGTAGTCAAATGGTAGAATAGATGAGCATCGTATTGTAACCATACAATTTAATGCTGTTCCTTTGATGAATTCACTAATGAGGGTATTATAATTACCATTATAATAAGAGACCATGTGGTGTCTCTGATATTCAAGATGACCCCCAATACAAGTCCCATGTGCTTGCAGGTGCATATGACCCAGTAGAGCCGTAATACGGTAAAAAAAAGGCATTACATGTGGCATTACTGAGTACTCAGTGTATCTAATGCAATACCACCAATGAACCCTTTTTAGAGCAGTTTCACTGTAACGGCAAAATACCAAAAAAAGAGCTGCCGCCGCTCGCCTCACGCCGCCACGCACCTGCTAACGGCGGCGGCGGTCGTGGGAACTTCACAGTGTGCGGCTCACGGTAGTTGGGGTGACACGGTGTTTTAGTAGCGGATTTGTCGTGACACAGGACTGCGACCACTACCAGGTAGGAAGGCGCGGGAGGGGGTGTAGTGTGGAGGTGTTGGTGCCGACAGAATACACACGTTGGTAGTCATATTGACGTTTTACGTACGTTTATCACGTTTCCGTCAATTTTCAGTAAGAGAAAAGATATATACTTGCGGCATTTTGTGGCTTGAACGCTGTAATGCGGCGGATTTTATTTTCGAGATGTGTGATGATGATCGTGTAAAAGATGTTGAAAATATTGAGGCATGAAACAGGCTCGTAACTATGTACAGAATGGTTGTTGTACATATGCATATCGTATTTCCGTCAATTACTTTGGTAGAAAAAAAATATTACAACTATACTCCTTACGGTTTTGCTATTTGAACATTAATACCGTGGTGGATCTAAGTATTTAGTCGTATTTTCAAGATGTATGACGATGGTTTTCAAAGCAGGATGAAAGTATTCAGTAGACAGCAGCTCGCAACTACGGAAATATCTCATTTAACGGATTTCATGAGGAACAGAAAATTATATGTTATGGAATAAGCAACACTAACATGTCTGGCTTGGAAATGCAGGCAAAGTTAGGGTGATCGCTCTCTTTTATGTTGAATAAAATAAAAAAAAGATATAGTATAATTGAAATTGCTAGAGTGGGGCGAGTTTGTAAAAAAACATTGGGTGTGGAAAAAAAGCCCCACAAAAAAGAGGAACCTGGGGAAAAGCCCCAAAAGAGGGATGTGGGATTTCAAGGAATTGGTATGTGGTAGAAAAGCTTGAAAATGTGTAGGATATAGGAACAAAGCCCCACAATATCAATGAATGTAGGAACTAAGGATAAAAATATAAGTGTAGGATTTCTTGACCCCTTATAAACCCCCTAGAGTGTGTAGAATATTTAGGAAGTACATAAATTGATGTACTGGGTGATCAGGTGGTTAAGGAATTGGAAATGAACAGGCTAGTGACCCCTACAAGCAGAGTGCTTGAAGATTTGATCTCATTTTTATGCAATTCTGCGAAGTTTTGCAGCTGTGACCACAGTGTGTCCCTCATGTGCCACTCCCCGCATGGCGTATGATGGTCACTGTTTTCGGGTCCTTTAAATAGAAGTTTAGCCACATTTTGGTGTGCTAAATGTATGGTACATCATTGTCGTCATTTGTACGACATTACATTTAGTGATTAAATGTTGAAACATATTACATTTATTGACACGGATGCATACTTTACGCGTTTACACTTGATCAATCATCAAGTGCATCAATTCGACAAATGCATAGCAAGCATGGGTGGCGTTAATGCCATGCGTTGTCCAATTGCAAGCTTGGGTTTCTCCGTTGTAATGTTAATAGAGTTAGACCTTCAGGTTCTGCTCATGCATGCCAAATATGGTAACGATCAAGACCCGGCCACTTATACTAATGACTGACAATGCAATTACTCGCTGTTCTGTTATCCTGATAGTGATCACAGCGCATCTGTTTGAGACCATTTCAATAATTGAGTGAGTTGAGCCAATGAACACTAGTGCAGGCATCAGTGAATAACTTGATCATTGTGCTTTTTCTCCCGCTTGACGTGGTACGTTGGTGCTGGTGAAGTGACTAGGTGGTACGATCACAATAGTTAATGAATATAGAGATAATAACTCTTAAGATGTATCTCAGTTGGTTCTTATAGAGCGCATGCATACGGGAATTTGAACATTAGTTGAGAAATAGTCGTAACTCAAAACTACAAGTATTAGTTCATTTCTTCAATCTATCCATTTTGAACAAATTTATTAGCTATGTATTAATAACTAATGGAACTACCAATTCTTCGTCGTAATAGCTTTATTTAAGGGGAACCCAACTTTGACGGAACAATCCTTTCAGGTTATTTACTCCTCATCTCCGTCATTTCAAAGAACTGGCAGTCTTCAGAACATTGTAGGTACTGCAACCTTAAATAGAGCTATATGCTACGAAGACTTTGTGTTTCCCATATTTAATCCACCCACAAACAGAGCCGATATCCCTATCACAGTATATGATCAGACGGTCTGTCTGTCTGTCTGGAACCAGCGCCGAATAGAGCATGAAATACGAGGCCGTTTTACAGCCGAGTATTAGAACGGGCTAATAGGACATCGCCGGTTATTCCGCGACGAGACAAGACGTGAGCAATGTAGAGGACACCGCCGGCGTGGCCACCATCACTCAAGGCGTCCGAGCTTGGCACCTCAAGTAACTAGTAGAGATGGGACATTCGGTGGGTGTTAGCCCTCGAACATTCCGGACAATTTACGGGATGAACCTTGGAACGCTCGTTGCAAAAGTAGGGAAGCAAATGATGAGCTTGCAATTCCCTTTCGGTGATGAAAGTTGTATGGTAAATTGGAATGTTGCATAGTATTACTAAAGTCCTTCTACACTATTGGTCAGTGGTCAGTGATATTGACCGTTCAAAACGTAAGTCTGCCTAATGAAAGTGATTGCCATTTACATAGTATGTGACAGTAGCTGGACTTCAGCATTGCTACATGGACTAGTTACCTAAACTACAATGTAGATGTTATATAACTGATCACGAATGTTGAGTGGGAACACGCACACTGGCAATCACCATGCTGGTGCTAAACATCTAGTTTGGCTTTCAGAGAAACTTCTTGGGGGACTTCTATACACGCTTCTCAGGAGTAAGCATGCATTTCGTAAAAGCCATTCACACCTGAGCGTACATTACATTTTACTGCTTTGGGTTGTATATTTACTATGTGTATGAACCTGCCGACCTGTTGTCATTGTACATGTACGTTGTGGGAAATGGATGCCAATATCAACTTGACTGATAACCCTAGTATCCCGTTAATTCGCACAGAGATGATAACCATCTCTTAGTTAAACACCAGTTATAGAGCATGCTAAAACACGAAAATCTACCCCAATGTATAAGAATTGTGTGTGAGTCTCTCAATCATTCACATAGACCTTCAACAGACCCTCACGCCCACTCCCTGCCTAATAATAAATGCAACCCTTCAACTTTGGTGAAAGGCACTGCACAAAACAACACCAAAATCTCATTACCTGGCACAAAACAGTGAAGACTTAATCACGGCTTCCTTAATTCAATAACGTGGCGACAGAGTCGTGCCCACACATGAGGCAATTATCACACTTCCGTGAATTGTTAATGCTGCGCATGCGCAAGTCTTGTCGGCTGTAACCGGCTGACTCAATGTTCTGTCACTAGAAAAAAATGTACACAGGAAACATAAAAAAAAAACAATATGAATAAAATTCTATTTAGGAGTTGAGTGGTTTGCATGTAATTCTGCGGCTTCGGTATGAAAAAAGCTAATTTGATTTTGGACCAGTGCACTAATTTGTGTTGTAGTTCTGCCTCCAGTTTGAGCGTACATTAGGGATGTATTGGTGACCTGTTGAGGCATCCATTACATATGTTACATCATTGTCAGGGACATTACTTAATCGACCATTCAATATTTTACATTCCTCACACAGCACATTTGAACCAGTGGCCTAATTTAACCTCAATATGATCTAACCACCCTATTAAAACACGCGTGTAAATCATGTAATGGACGTACCTCGGTTTGGTAAATCAGCCAATAAGAATGCTCCATTTTCCATTGAATGAATGTGCATGAAAAAGATAGACTGTCATTATTTGTTGGATATAGTCACACAATCTAATAAGAGTCAAGTTTCAGTCGCTTGTTTATGAAATATAATACAAAGAAAAATAAGCAAGCATACGTTGATCAAATTGTTTTGAACAATATTTTTTGTGTGTCATTCAAACACACCATGGGAGAGTCTGAGCCATTTAATACAGATGACAATTTAGGATATGGCTCCACAGAGGATAAAAAAGAGTCAAAATCAAATGAGGATAAAGGCGAAACTCAACATCTAACCCAAAACATAAGAAACAAAGACAACGGTGAAACCGGCAAAAATGAAACCGTCTCACTAAAACAAAAGTACTTTGCAATCTCCATGTACATATTGGCATTGATTGCACAATGTGCCAGCATAGCGAGTACTCAAGTACTTGGTGGGACAATACCCATGATGGAGTTAAACATGTGGCGATATCTAGCGCAAACCTCAATCGTTCTGCCAGTGAACCTTATTAGGAGGAACTGTGATTTCAGGATACCCAGATCCAAGCTATTGCTCGCCAGTGCTATGGTGTTTCTCAGCAACGTCAAGAACATCACCACTTTCACTGCCTACATCTATCTGCCTGTGGGTGTGGGCTTCAGCATGCACGTCAGCATCACATTAGCGCTCACTGCTGTCATCTCCATTTTCATCAAGCAGGACCGCAGTGTAGAGCTGTTTGTCAGCTCGCTGATGGCAATTGTTGGCATCCAGATGATGACCCAGCCAGAGCTTCTGTTCCCACAAGGCTTGTTCCCGCCCCCTCCAGTCATCAACTACACGTCGCCGTGCAGCAGCAGCCGCTCCAATACTGAGGATAACGTTAACATCAGCAGCAGCATCGACAGCAACATCAGCATGAACAGCAGCTGGCTGGGCTACATCCTCATGAGCGTGGCGAGTGTGGCACATGTCTGCGGACTGTACGGGCTGCGCACTCTTATGAGTTCTGGCGATGTGACCATGCTGGCGCTCGCTTTCTGGGTAGGATGCACAGGCAGCGCCGTGTCGGCCGCCGTATCTGCCACAGTGGAGGTGCCAGTGCTGCCCTCCCACAGTGCTTACTGCATGCTAATGCTCGCCGTGCACTGCTTTGGTACAAGCCACCAGTCCATCATCCTGCCCTGGACACTCAAGTACCTGAACCCCTCCGTGAGCACCCTGGCCAAGGCCGGCTCCGTGGTGCTCCTGCTGGTGCTGCAGTACACAGTGCTGAGTGAGATTCAGCCGGGCAAGAGGAACTGGTTAGAGGTGGTGGGTGCCGCCACCGTCAGTGTGGCCTGCTGTATAGGCCCTGTGGTACACGTGGTCAGGGACTATCTGATGCCAAAGATAAGACTCAAAGACTACTGCAACTTGGAGCATGAAACCAAATAGATAGCAATTGCTTACTTATATGTGTAGTATTTATTTTTGCTCACTGGTTTGTAGTCAAAATTAGGTAGAGAATAGTTTATGATGTTCCAGTATACATGTAGTATGATGGTTTAGAATGCATATCTACTTTAATAAACCACACTTTAAATACTCTTGTTATTTTAATGTTTTGAATAGATTCAGTAAATATCTTTCCACATTCTATATACAATAAAGTTAGTCTTAATATTTTAGTTATACTTCGTCTGTACATTTTACCATACCGTTTGTAGCATAATCTTCTACACAAATGTCAAAGAAAGAATATGATATAATTGACATTATAACACATATATATTAATGGCAGCATGAGATCAGCATAACTTACTGTTTTAATGGTGTACTTCATAAAAATAGCCTCAGACCTGGAGTGCTACAATATAAGCGTGTACGCTCTCATACACGACAAGCAGGATCCGACAGTGAGCTAAGAGTAAAAGTCCTATAGTTTGGAGAGGAGAATTTGCATATAAAATGGTGTGGTCGTTGGCAATTCATCTATCAGGTCGGGCGGTAATTAGCCGTGTCTGCGGCGGCCATGAATCAGGAGGGTCCTAATTAGAGACACAGCGCCCTCCACACAGCACACGTACCATCTAAGAGGACAACAGCATGTATGATGACTTTAAGATCTTGAAAAAGTGGAACTTAATTCCTGATATGTAATATTAGATAAAAACCCGCTTTACACTAGAGCGATCATGGGCGAACCCGTGCTACGCATCTGCACGTATTATGTCACGTCGTCAACTTGGGGTATTGTGGCGGCATTGAACGTAGTAAAAATGCATGGTATTAGATAAAACCCGTTACACTAGAGGCAAACGTGCAACGCATCTGCTGCACGTATTGTTAATTGTATGTGCGAATGTTCTGCGGTCTGTAGACGCAGCATAACAATTTTTAACGAACCTAAAGCAACCAGTAAATTCGTCAACAAATTTTGAACATGTTCAAAATTTTCTGACGAAATTGCCTGTTCGCCATTGCACGTAGGGCAGAATATCAGCTGATGCGCCATTCATCGTCGGGAATATCGCACCTCAGCACATGAAATGGACATACAAGGTTAATAGTTGCATATCTCTAACCATGTTCTTGTGTAGGGTTCAAAATGTTTATGTATATTGTTCCATGACTTGACTTGTGATGACCGTGGAGTTCTCGGAATCTTGAGTTTATGAGTTTCAGTCCAATTCAGTGCATCAAGTCCTTACCTGCTTATCACCTGCAGAACACAATGTGGTAGTATATACATGTAGATTGCTTTAGCTCTCGATTGGGGCGTTTTTAAGGAAATTCTTGTAGAGATATTAAAAATTGAAAATTAAAATGGCAGCCATCTAAAATCATGGCAAAAATATTGAAAGATTTTTGTCACAAGCTATACCGAAAGTTGGATAATTATAGTTTCTACATATGTACAAAAATTGATGACACTAGGTGTTGTTGCAAGCAAGTTTTCAATAAGTGATTTCCTTACACAAGTATGTAAGCCTATACACGTTACCATGGAAATGACTATTTTTATATTGTGTTGGTGTTTGTATTTCTTTTTATATGCTTTTTATCCAAAATATGAACGTATATACAGAATTCATTCAAATAAACGTTTTCAACCTGGGCCCTATTCATTGTATGAAATTCGGTGCATAAAGTATCCTAATTTGATATATAGTAGAGAGTCTAGTGTCATTAAACAAACTGGTCTCAACTAAACCATCATATCGTAACACAGTCAAGTATGCTCACACCTGACTAAATTTAAGATTCAATTAAGAACTAATTCTAACACATTTAATCACCCGTAAATTGGCCACAGCAGACAGCCACCATCTCTTTAAGTTTAAATGTACTTGTCATGATAGAGCCGACTTCAATAAAGGACACCGAAAAAACATGCGAAACATGACCCACATAGAATCGCCCATGAAGGCGAATGAACTGAATGGAGGATAGCTTTAGCAGAAAAAAATGCAATGTGACTCTGCAAACCGTAACGGTCAGAGACTTCACCAAAACATATATACTGTCATTATTGGCTAGATATAGTCACATAATATTCAAATGGCTTTTTACTTTTTCTAAATAGAATACAAATAAAAGTGATCAAACATTCATTAAATTTTAAATGACAAAAATTGTGTACGCTAAACAATACATCATGGTAGAGTCTGAGTCATTTAATACTGATGAAATAAAAACTATAACACTTTAGAATTTGGCTACAAAGTGGATAGAAATGAGCCAAAATCAAATGAGGATAAAGAGGAAAGGTCTAATTTGACCTCAACATGAAAAAAAAACACGCATGTAAATTATACAGTCTGTTTGGTAAATCAGCCAATAAGAATGCTCCATTTGCCATTGAATGAATGTGCATGAAAAAATAGACTGTCATTATTTGTTGGATATAGTCACACAATCTAATAAGAGTCATATCCCAGTGTCGGTTTTACTTTTGTAAATTAAATACAAAGAAAAATAAGCAAGCATTCGTTGATCAAATTGTTTTGAACAATATTTGTTGTGTGTTATTCAACACACCATGGGAGAGTCTGAGCCATTTAATACAGATGACAACAAAGATCCTAACAATTTAGAATATGGTTCCATAGAGGATAAAAAAGAGACAAAATCAAATGAGGATAAAGGGGAAACGCAACATCTAACCAAAAAACTAAGAAAAGAAGACAACAGCGAAACAGACAAAAACGATACCATCTCATTAAAGCAGAAGTACTTTGCAATGTCCATGTACATATTGGCATTGATTGCACAATGTGCCAGCATAGCGAGTACTCAAGTACTTGACGGGGCAATACCCATGATGGAGTTAAACATGTGGCGATATCTAGCGCAAACCTCGATCGTTCTGCCAGTGAACCTTATCAGGAGGAAGTGTGATTTCAGGATACCCAGATCCAAGCTATTGCTCGCCAGTGCTATGGTGTTTCTCAGCAACATCAAGAACATCACCACTTTCACGGCCTACATCTATCTGCCTGTGGGCGTGGGCTTCAGCATGCACATCAGCATCATCCTGGCCCTCACTGCAGTCATCTCCATCTTCATCAAGCAGGACCGCAGTGTGGAGCTGTTTGTCAGTTCGCTGATTGCAATTGTGGGCATCCAGCTGATGACCCAGCCAGAGCTGCTGTTCCCACCCGGCCTGTTGCCGCCACCTCCCGCTGTCAACTATACGTCACCCTGCTTTGTTGTCAGGGATAACATCAGCAGCAGCAGCAGCAGCAGCAGCAGCAGCAGCAGCAGCAGCAGCAGCAGCAGCAGCAGCAGCAGCAACAGCTGGCTGGGCTACACCTACATCACCGTGGCGAGTGTGGCACATGTATTGGGTCTCTATGGGATGCGAGCGCTTATGCAGAGTGGTGATGTGACCATGCTGGCGTATGCCTTCTGGGTGGGATGCACAGGCAGTGCCGTGTCGGCTGCCGTGATGGGTGTGGTGGAGGTACCGACTCTGCCGACTCATAGCGCCTACTGCCTGCTTATGCTCGCTGTGCATTGCTTTGGCACCAGCCACCAGTCCATCATCCTGCCCTGGACACTCAAGTACCTGAACCCCTCCGTGAGCACGGTGGCCAAGGCCGGCTCCGTGGTGCTCCTGCTGGTGCTGCAGTACACAGTGCTGAGTGAGATCCACCCGGGCAGGAGGAACTGGTTGGAGGTGGTGGGTGCCGCCACCGTCAGTGTGGCCTGCTGTATAGGCCCTGTGGTGCACGTGGTTAGGGACTATCTGATGCCAAAGATAAGACACACAGACTACAGCAACTTGGAGCTTGAGACTAAATAGATAACAATTGGTTTTATGCATGTGCAGTATCAATATTTGCTCATGGATGGTTGTTTGATTCTGCAATGGTTTGTACTCAGTATTAGGTTGAAAATAGTTGATGGTGTTCCAGTATACATGATATATGATTGGTTAGAATGGGCATATATTTGAATAAACCACACTTTAAATATTCTTGTTATTTTACCGTTTTGAATAGATTCATTGCATTTTTGTCTACATTCTACATACAATAATAGTTAGTCTTATTAATTTAGTCATAGATCGTTCGTACATTTTGTTATACTGTTTGTTGCACAGTCTTTGAAAAGAAATGTCAAAGAAAGAATAGTGTATAATCGACATTATAATGTTCAGATTTCGTATGGCATTATGGGGTACACGTAACTTGGCACACGACTCTATACTAATGCTGTACTTAATAAAAACGGCCACGGACGTGCAATGTGATAATATACGCGTAGGCTCTCATAATACTTTTGTGGACCATTACAAAATGATGAGCCTTCTTCCATACATATGTGACTTAAACCCTTCTGTGACGACCTGTTGAACAAGTTTGAAGCGGTTTATGGTGATATCAGATAAAATACAACACAAGAACACCATGCCCCCTTTGTCCCTCGATGTCTGGCCTGATCTGGTCACCACCAATCTGTACTTACCGGTGCAAGGTCGTCTGGTCATCTAGAAGTAACTCTGCACTGAAGCACGTTATTGGTCACGCTGGTTGGGATTACACACTGTTTGGGTTGACCTCCCCAAATGCCCCAATTTTGTAGACCATCATGTTTACCATCACTTTGGTCGATGCCGTGATGCACCAGTTCTCCGCAATCATGATATTTTGATATCAATGGACGTGCTCTTGCGTGTGTATGTATTACTATGTAAAACACTATCAATCAGACACATGTTTAAACTGTCAATTTGCATGCACGCTTTTATTTGATTTCTTTGAATTTATATAAGAAATTATAAATTCTCACGTGAGAACTTGGTAACAACTTGTGAATTATGTCAACAAGGGTGTATTTATTGATTTAGTGCTCGGATTAAGATTGTAAAGCAGAAAAAAACATATGTCATGCTTATTTAGGCATGAGTCTCGATTTTTAAGACTAAATAAATTTATCTTTTTTTCAAAATGGCCATTTTGTATACCCTCCACCGCCAACCACTTACCAACACTCTCACCAAGCATTTAGCCCCACCCAATGTAACCAGCACCATTTATGGTCGTTCTTACGGCTACGGAGTTTATTGTTCATACGGACCTCAGAAAAGGGGTTAGTATAAAAACATCCAGACCGTTCAGCTAACCGCATCCGTAATCGCAACTCGCTCCCGTTGACGTAAAAGTGATAGTGAAACAGGCCCCTAGCGTTAATTAGGCGGTATGGGGGGGGGCAGCCAGGAGGCTTTTTACAACCGTGTCTGCGGCGGCCATGAATCAGGAGGGTCCTAATTAGAGACACGGCGCCCTCCACACAGCACACGTTCCATCTAAGGGGACAGCAGCATGTATGATGACCTAAGGGACTTGAAAAGAAAACTAGATTTTAATTGTAGTATCATATGAGATGGAAAAGCAGCATCTCAGCTGAGTCGTTATCCATTGTGGAGAATATCGGACCTAAGTGTAGCATTAGTTATTAAAGCACATGACAGAGACATAAAATATTAAAAGTAACCTAGTTCAAACCATGTTCCTGTGACGCGTTAAAAATTTCAATGTATATCGTTCCGAGACTTGGATAGTGATGACCGTGGATTTCTTTGTACCTAAGAACTTTGGGTTTATGGGTTCGATCCCCATTCAAGCCATTTTTATATATAGCACCATGCCCATCCTATAAATAAAATGAGATTATTACATAATTAAACTGTAAGCATTGAGCATAGAAACTAAATAGAGAAAAAATAAAATCATCATCCAGTCTGTCTAGGAAGGTTTAATATGCTTTACGCAGGCTTTTTAAATGCTGTTACGTGAAACGTGTTTGGTGTCTGTGCCCATTTTGTGACAGAGTGCCCAGGGGCGTCTTTTCCCCTTCCTCTTATAAAAGAATATTAATTATCTGCCTTTAGTGCAATCATGTCAGAGCTGACAGCCCCCAACTAGCGGCATTCAGCGGCATAAGAGCTGGCAATTGCCCGCCAGTTTTTCTCCACCACAAGCAGCACACTGTGCTGTGTATAATCGCAATGTGGTATCAGTTATGAGACATGATGTAGGAGCGCATTTCTCTGATTGCCTCCTTTGTGCCATGATCAAGACCCGATAGCAACCACGTGGGCACAATTATAACTCTGTCAATCTTAATAAAGATTTCTGTTCATTTGATCATGTTCGCATAGAAATCTCTTCTCTTGCGGGCTGCGGCAATGGGGAAAAATGGCAAGTATGCGTTATGCCACGGTGATTATAGATATGCTTTAGCATATTTGGCAATGATTATACTTCCGTTTGGAAAGTAACATGCATTGTTTGTTCGATTCCCTGTCCAAACTATTCCTATTTTGATCTGATCTGATCTGAAAAACAAAAACTTCCTTTCTAATGCAGCGGACAATAGAACGGCCCCTGGGACACAGTGTGTGGATGTCGTCTGGTCCGGGTATACGCGTATTCCAGTGTTTTATACACTGGCTTGTACCCAATTAATTGCGTCCGTCCGTCCTTCCTTCCGTCCTTCCATCCGGTTCGTTACCCCTCTACAGGTCGCATCGTTTGAGCTAGGGTGCTCAAATTTGGCATGTCGGTTGGAAATGGGGACCACAAGAACCCTATTTCACATGGGCCCAAACGGTCCATATTTGGGCCCATTTGGGCCCATTATTAGGTCCATTTTACTAGTATTCAATAAGCTTTAGCCAGCATGGAAAAATCAATATCATAAGGCAGCAACATTAGTCTAGCCCGGTGCATTTAGCTGCTGAAATATGAATATTGATTTTTTGTCAATATATAGACAGTGGCATTCCAGTGTTTTTCCAGGTATAAAACACTGGTTTGCCCTCACTGGGGGCGCTTTTCATGTAGTATGTACATGCAGACAAATGCGCGTGTAAAACAGAACACTAAATACACGTGCGAACAGTAATTAGCGGTCTTGTTGGTGAATAAATGAAGAGTTCCGGAGATACACGAGACGTTTGTGGCTTTAGCATTTTGTTTGTAGAGGCCCCAGCGTTTAATTATGAATAGCATGGCAGCGGCCGGGGAGATAGTTAGCACCCTGGCTCATCCCGGAAAAAAAATCCTACATCGTAGACGTCTTCAGTTGAAACTTTGAGAATGCTCACCCGCGTGTCTATTGTCTTCTGGGGGGGGGGGTCAAAGAGCATAGAAGTGATGCTTCCAGGATGTGTATCACCTATTGAAATTACGCGTGGATCTTTCCATCGAACCACGCACGTGGATATCTTTTCAGTTTGTGGTGGCTGATCAATTTCATAAAGGTCTTATTAGTACGCTGATGTCTTCACATCGCTTACAATCGCACGAGTATATCTTTTATTTGACACTTTCTACGGGTATTTATTTTTGCGTATTCACTATCATATCATCTTGCATATCATCCGCCATAACCTTTTTGTTATTTTTTAACATTATCTGTCACAACCCATATTGTATGATCTTGAAGCCAGCTCAGTCCCTAGACAAATATGCACTTGTAGAGCTTTTCTTGTACTTGCCCACATCAAACCCATTATTTCTTGTACATTTCTGTGCCCACATCAAACCCAGTATTTCTTGTACTTGCTCACATCAAACCCAGTATTTCTTGTACTTGCCCACATCAAAACCAGTATTTCTTGTACTTGCCCATATCAAGTTCTGTATTTCTTGCACTTTTCCTCACATGAGCATAATGAAGGCAGTTCTGGTTTGGCTGTTCACTCTGATTAATAATCATCTAATCAGACATGCAATTTAGAGACACAGTCACCATTCATGCATTTATTTCTCATCTGAAACAAGAGTGTTGGGGGTTATAATTCGTAACTGTCAGACTGGGGAATAAATGAACGTGCACTTTGGTGGAAATTCTTTGATCGCCGCAAATCAATACCAACCCATATAGCACCAGTTTGGGTTTTTCCATTTGTGGTTGTCATGTCATGTCACAGACTGTCATCCATCATCTGAGGCAAGGACTGAAAAATAAAACCCACCGAGACATGCTCATGACGTTTACATAACCAGAGAGGGAGCAGACACGCGACATGGCTGGATTTATGTTGTATCACAACAAAACTTGAGAATTATGCAGATTAAAGCACACGTAACTCGATAGATGAATCAGGGGGAAAAAGAATATCGTCACGCAACGGCAAAGTTAGCTGGCACACTAAATGCGTTTGTGATGAAACCCGACGCAAATCATCTGGGTAATGTTCACGTGCTATTCACGACGCTATCTATCAAGAGCAGAGGGCGAATTTAGCGTAGCATTTGTCTGTCCTGCTGATTTTAATAGTACGTGTTGTGTCTTTCTTTTGTGTTTAAAGTCCCGCCTGCCAATTGGACAGGGAGTCTTTATTCAGCAGGATTAGAAAAATAAAGACCTCCAGACATTCTATCTCAAGGCCAAGGCTTATAGAAATCGGGGCTTGGAAAATTGGAATATTAGTGCTGAAATCACCTTAACAGACTCGAGTTCAATCTCGTCCGCAGTGTGGCGCCCCGAAACACATGAACCATGACTGGAATATGTGCCTTATTAAAATTGACGTCAAGCCATTACCATCATGTGCCGTCGTGGGACACTTTCCCTACACAGTATCCATCTTCCAACCGTGAGATGTCTTCACATTGAAACAAAGCTGGATTTCCATAAAATAACCATCGAGTGACAGAAGTAGTTTAGATGCAAATCTGTGGACAGCGAATATTCAAATTGTGTGAAGCCTTTATCTGGAGATGGATGCTCTCTCCTTTATACTGATCTACAACACCACTCCTTAACCTATTATTGTAAAAGAGGGTGTGAAAGACGTGTGATGTGAGAGGGACCAGTAGGGAGGGACATATTGAATCACTTTCATGCAGGCAGGCAGGCAGCCAGGCAAGCAGACAACATTTTAATAATGACAGCCCTACAACTACCAGACATACCAGACCTGCTGTTGACCTCATAACCCTATTCACCCTCTGCCGTTTGCACGTCTATTCTAACCCACCCCCATCCCCATCACCGCGCCCTTCCCGCACTAATGCCCGTGCCGGGGCTGCGGGGGCGGGCTGTGTCAGGCATTACGTGGGCGGTGATGATGACAAATAACAGGACCAGTGATACATGCGTGAAGGATGGTAAAATATGATCATAGTAAAGTGCCATTTATTCATTACTGAATTATCAAGAGGAGTTTTCGATATTTATATGAGTAAAACAAATGCTGCAAGTACACGGGAATGATAAACACTGAAGCATTTGCCAAATTAATCTACACTCTATGCTAAGAGAAAGGGTGAGGGAAAGGGAACTATTATATGTTAACCACAACACCTTGTTTGAAAAACTTGTAATGCGTACGTGTACGTATACGTAATGTACGTTGAGTCAATGCAATTGAGGATTTATCAAACGAATCATCTATCCATGAACACTATCATTGTGATAATAAACATGGAGGTTTATTGTTCGTCCCATATTTTAGAAGTAAAGAATTTCACAATCTTCATTCTGTGATCCTGAGTACATTGTGTCCGAGTTTTGCCTTCAATGCAAGGGCTATTTTTCAGTCTATTTTTCTATAAGCATGGTTTACATTACAATTATGTATGTGCAGATAATTCGTCCAAGTTCCTATAAAACATTAGCATTAAAATGACCTTTCGAGGGTTTAATCTCACCGTATACCTGATATTGTGATTGAGGTTTTAGCCGTAAGCAGAACAGTAACATGTTACTAAACAGAAGTATGAGCATACATGTATCTAGTGTATTATTAAGGGACAGGAAATTGGTTGTTATTATATGCGGCAAAAATCATTATTATCACATTACAGTTAAAATGATATCACTTTGAATAAGGGAATACAAATCGATGATGTCAAACTGTCCCACTTATCAATTCAAAACGCATATTTTTGCAATAGATGTGTACTAACGATTAGTCAACATTCATCGTTCAGTAGCAGCAGCCTTGAACAATGGGGTTTAGTGGATATTCATACGTTTAATGTTGGTTTTACACTGGTTACACTGGCTCTATTTTACACTTGTTTTTTTAATGTCATTTTTACGTGTTCATAGCGCATAAAATGATGCAGTTATAGCATAAGTATATTTATTGTCTTCAACCATCCATCAGTATATGTTTTTGCGTAACCAATATATATATAATATCTAACTGGCATATTATCTACCGTAATATATTTTTTTAATTTTATTTCTGTCATTATCTGCCATAGTTTAATTGTACTGTCATGAAGACCTCTCAGTCTCCAGACCATTATATATTGAGGAGATGCCTTAGTTCACGTGGATACAAACTTTAATTTTATATATTCTAAAGAGTGATACGGTATTTCGCTGCCAGATTTCTTTTTTCATTTCAAATTTCGTGCTCTGAATCGTCTAACAAGATTTGACTCCACCACATCTAAGTGAAACCTATTCTTTTAGAAACTAAACCAACTCTATGAATTTCAAATGACTTGAACACAGTTATCTTTAAGATTCCAGGCAGGGCACTAGTTAAAGGTGACCACACATTCAGAAAAATAAAGAACAGATTGTCAAATACCGTCTGAAAGATATTCCTGAAGGGGAAAAGTAAAGATATTTCAAGTCAAAGTTTGAACCTTTGTTGCAGAAACGATACCATGCAGATCTTAGACCCGTCTTACTCTTTACACATCTTTACATGTCATTCAGAAGATGTCGACAGCCCTCTTATACATTTACACGACCATATATGCCCATCGTGAAAAAATAAGCTCACAGACAGATCCAGCAGTGCAACCGTAACCTATACCACCCACCCCCCCCCCACCCCCACCGGCCCCTACCCCACCCCAAACACACACCATAAAAAGAACCCCCATCGGTGTGTGTGACAAAGTTCCCACAAGTGTATGCATACACATAACTCCTGGCATTGGCGCTTGTACTTTTCATATCACCTCTCGTGTGAAGATCTTGTGATGTTACAATGTTGAAGTCCCAATCCAGCCAGCAATCTGACCGCGTCTGTCTTCTGTTTCAGTTTTGGTAGTCTGTAAACCCCCCATCAGCCACCGTGGAGTTGTTGGGTAAGCTCAAAGGCTGGGCTCTCGAACTTAAGTCGAAGATGTCGTAAGTACACCATTTTCTTTTTTATAAGCACTTAATTTTCTGACAAAGCTTTTTTGTACATCCTTAAGTAATTTGTTTAAAGAATGTTGTGCAATATAAGGTTTGAGAATTAAATATTTGACACTAAAATATGTTCAACTGTAATAAGAAGTATATTTCAGACTATGTGTGTCAATGGTTTTCATTTTAGTATATTTAGTTAATTCACCGAGATCAAAACAATTGAACCTAGAATGCTGATATAACATTGAAATGTACATTCTATATTAGACATGATCGTATGCTAAAAGGATTATACTTTTGTTCATCTTAATGTGAATTTTGTCAATCACTCTTCATTGCGTTAACGTGTAGTCGTAGATGCATAAGTTTATTTATAGTATGCAACCATTCATGAGTATATGTTTATGTCATCCTAATGATTGATCAGATATAAAAGTAAAAACAATCAAACAAACATAAATTAGTCTTGATAGCATATGCACGGCTATACAGTTATTAAGATAAATGCAATACATACTGAATTATTAAAATGCTAAATCAATATAGTGAGCATTCGATCTCTTGCAATTACAGTTAATATCTAAATACAAAATGCTCTATTACTGTGTATGCATGTAATAATGAATATTCCCATTGGATGAAAAAAAGATGTATACCGTGCGCAAAATTAAATTCCGAATAATTCCTCTCTTTATACAAATGTTTACTGCTTGACCCTTTGACCCTTATGATGTCACTTCTCTAACAGCACGACCTTTGAGGAAGAGTTCTTCAGGTACAAGATAAAACCACCTTTTGTTTTCACCATAGTTTTAGTTCTTTACTATTAGTTTCACGGGCTTGTTATCAAACTGTCTAACTCTCAAATTACAGCTTAGTCTTTCAGAAAAAAATACACTAGCAGATCCAAGCTGTTGGGGGCACGTGTTCCCAAGTTTTTTATCTCCTAAATTAATGGTTGGCATGGTAGCTCACCTAAGCGCAATACAGAACTCAGGAATTCTTACTCATGCCTCCAATAGCCCCCCTCTCTACCTTCTGAAAACCTGGATCTACCACGGAAAAATGAATTATGCGACAGCCGCACTAATGTTTCAGTAAGAGAACGACTATAGAAGGTAAAAGGCACATTAAGATTTTTGATCGGCTTCTGTAATTTGTCATTTGGTCTGGGAAAAAATATCACATATTCATGTAATGAATAAATGGTACTGAGTGGATTATGCTTCTCCCCAAATGAATTTGTATCATGGCAGTTTGGTAGCAATAGTAGTGATTAAATAAGGCCAGTTTTTGCTAACCCAAATAACAATATTTGTCGAAGTGTGTTGTTTCGTTTGGCGCTGTTAGATGTATAGAACTCTTGCATCTTGTCCTCTCCTGACATCATGTAATAACAATATCTATTATGATGACTGTGTAACATGTAAAGATTAGCAATATAATTCCCCGTTCGAATTCGATACCATTGATAAGTATCATACCAAGTGGGTAGTGGAGATATACAATTGTATGAGAGACTGCAAAATCAAGCCCAGGGCTACTGCATGTATGTTACATGACTCAGGAGAGGACATGATGGCTGATTGGCTGGCTAGTCTTGTTGGATATCATATCACCAGCCACAATGCATTGCGCAATGACCGCAGTGCATGCTATCTCTTAGTATTTTATGTCTATGTGTGTGCGTGTGTTCTATTAATGTGGTGGCTACAGGTAGAACAAATGGGACAGTACGAGCATATATAACAGGACAGGGCTACCGGATATGCTAGTGCAATGACTCTGAAATGATAAGGGGGTACAGTGTAGTAGTAGAACCACAAAATGTTACTAGATTGCAGGTTTCGGTGCTACCGAATATTATGATGTAGCTACATTCATCATTAGGGGGTAGTGTTACCAAATACTAGGCTGTAATGCTAAAAAGTGTTGTGGTGTAGCGCCACCAGCTATTATGGTGTAATGGTACATTATCACTACAGGTATACAATAAGGTGCAGTGCTGCTAAATGCTGACGTTTAGACTCACCATTATGTAATATCACCTTTGTTTGTCTTTTTAAAAGGTCACCTACACAAAGTATATTCAATCTTTTTATCACTTTCTTATTAATTTCTGCCTTTCACACAGCAAAATAAATGCTTTGATAATACCCATCCCTCTTCTTGTAACATTTAATCACTCTAAATTAAAATGGTTTACCATTGTCACCAAGCTCTCTGGATTTATTGATCACCGGCTCACTATTTGGTAACAAGATATTTAAATTGATAGTTTTATTTGCATTCTTTTGTATGGAACTTAATTTGACGAGAACAGACAACACTCTGATATAATTAATGCTATATGATTTCCATTTTTATGCTTTAGAGTAGTGCAAACCGCTTGACACAGGTGCACTGTAGTTCTTTTGGCTGTCACCCGATAGACAAACACATGATACGATGACCTGAGGCTTGGTTTCGGATACAAAAGCCAACAAAACTGACATCTATGATTATATGCAAACTGACGACCTACAGTTCTGCCCGAAATATGAGCTAAAATGATTGGGGGGCTTTAACATGGTGGCCATAAGTTCGTGGGTTTTAATTTCCATTTGATGCTAGTGTTGAGTGTTGAGAAATGTCATCCATAAGCAATTGAACAACGCTCAATGGCTCTTCTCCATTATAAAGGTAGAGTTATATGTCGGGAAAGTGAACGTTGATATGAGTGCCCGCCACTTTACTACGACTGCAATGCGCTGAATACGCCCGATGGAGTTGGGAATTGTACTCTACATATATATGTAAACCTGACTAGACTTGGTTAAAGATACACGACGTTTGACGTGTAATGGTGATACGTTCACGACGTTTGACGTGTACTGGTAAGACATTCACGGCGTTTAACGTGTACTGCTGAGAAGCACACAACGTTTGACGCATACTAGTGAGACATACATTACGTTTGACATGTACTGTTGAGACGCAAACGACATTTGACGTATACTCGCGAGACTTTCACAACGTTCGACCACCGCGTAGCCTATAGTCTCGATCAACCAAGACTCTGTAATGGCGGCGCTCATTTCAATACAGAATCTGGTTGAACGAGGCTACGTAGCCCATATATAATAGTAGTGTTAAAAGTGAAACAAAAACTAACCCGTTGCTTTGCCGTGTGGCTGCCGCAGGGGCGAGACGTACATGACGTTCGACCAGGCGGTGAAGATCCTGGAGGAGGAGCTGGGCTACCCCAAGGAGCGCGCCATCCACTACGTGCGCCGCTTCGACAAGAACAAGGACGGCAAGCTCTCGCTGCAGGAGTTCACCATCTTCAAGCAGAAGATCCAGGAGACGTGAGTATTGTGTGACTTTTGATATGTGTACATGTACTTGGAGGTTATTTCACTCTAGATGTATTCTTAAAGCTAAACTTAATGATAGAAGCTTTTGCTTGAAGATCTTGACATGCTTGTAGAAAATGATTGTTTATTCATCATGGTCCTTGCTATTTAGTAGAGACTTCTTAAATGAATGTTCAGAATTTGGAATAGAGATATAAAACTAAATAATATATAGATTTTCAGTATGGAAAATGTGCACTCATTCACGGCTGTCAAAATTTGTGTCTATCTCATTAAATCCACTGAAAAGATATGAGAATATTGGATTGACAAATGGAAAAAAGGGGTCATCAACTGTGTGTTGACAAAGTGTGGCAGTCTATATCGTCCCAGCATATTGCGACACGGTCCAATCATGGAGTGCAATAACAAGTGTACCAGCCAACAATAACCGCTCAGCCATTAACCGCCCCGACCCGGCTGAGTGGGTGTTGGCTACAGTAGTCCCCCGGGGCAGTCTGGGGCTAGGAAGGTTGTTGGCGCGGGGGGGGGGGGGGGGTAGCATTATATTGTATGGTTCATTGTATGTTTCATTAGTATAGATCGAGACAAAGGCATGTTTGGTTTCTTGTTTTAGACAGTTATAGTTTTGTTTCATGAGAGGAATGGTAATCGGTTGGTCTATATCTTACCATGTTGATGCTGTAAGAGACAATTCCTGAGACACAAGATAATTCATTTGTGATGGTACCAACTCAAGGATATGGTGTAAATAGTGAACATTATACATCTAATATTTTCACGAATACATGACTAACAACATAATATGTAAAATGCAATGCATAAAGGCCCACGTGCATGCAATCACATAGCCCATGAATGCAAGAAGCTACAATAAACGAGAAGAATTTATTGTCGTTGACTTGAAAAAGAAGCGCAACAAGTCGCTATTCCCTGTGAATGCCCAAACATTGCCTCAGGTCTGCTAGGGCATTAAGACAGACAAATTTAGTGTGTCAAGTAGAGAGTCTGGGGAACACATCCAATTTATACGGTGCTCCGTGGTCAGCATGCTGAGTGAGCGGGGAATGTTGAACGCACCCAGAAAGACAAACAAGATGGGATGGTCCCGCACACTGGCTAGTCATAAACCAACCAAACATAATGGCATTTTCATTACCAATGCCGCATTGTATCTGCTGGCATCTTCAATATGGTTGAGTAGTCGGTTGTATTAAATAAACCCACGCTTTTTAAAGTGAAAATGTTGATTTCATTAGTTTTTTTATATCTCTGCGAGCTTTTGAAGATACGTAACAAGTGGGAAATGACACAAGAAGTTGCGCCCCAGTCCCCTAAAAAAATCTACTAGTAGTGACCCGGCATATCACAATGTTAGATATTCAAACGACACAATGACAACTTAAACTTTCACATATCCCATATATTATACATTTAGTAGCTATAGTATCTAATCCAAACTAAGAAAAGATACCCAAGTTCTCATTGTAGATTCAAAACAACACAGTGTGCATACACATAGCAATAAAATGCTAAATCAGTCCCCAGGATAGAAATATATTCAGATAGAATAAAGGACACAGTGTGCATACGCAGAGCGATAAAAGGAGACAGAAATTAATCTTTTAGAAGCAGCAAATTTCCACAAAGAGGTTGCATTTTATCCCCTCACAAAGGTCATATTTTCTTCTGCATATGTGACTGTCTCTTTTTAGGCTCACTGGGAGTGGGTCTTGTACCTTTTTGCTGCGCGCTTCCTTCATATCACGTGACCATTATGCAAATGATGGATTTTATTGTGTCACGTGACATGACTGATTGTTATGCGAATGGTCGATTTATTATTGTTATTCATCATCATAACATAGAAAGAGCTATAGATGTATGAATGATAAGAATATATGGTTTGTGCTTTTACAGAGCTATATGTATTTATAAGGGGAAAAGAAGAATACGCCTTACACGTGCAGTTAGTGTAGTTATGACTATTATGCATGTACTCATTTACTGGCTTACCCACCTTTAAATTGTTCACCACTGTTTAACACAGTGACACTCTGTAGCCTAATAGATGAAAACATATTTTATCATGTACTTTACATACACAATCTGAGAATAAGACAAACACAACAATCATATAGGCCTACCAACTACAAACCTATGCTCAACATTGTCAGTAGACATGCAATGATTAAATTCTTATGACAAGTGACTACCAATTCATCTAGTAGCTTATTGTTCTACAACTGGGACTGTCATTGTTACAGAGACATAAACAAAACATAAATAGGGAGATGGTTAAAAAATCCCATTACAAATGGATGAAATTCCAGCACCAGAGTACATAGAAATCAATGTGGGGCCTCAGCTGTCGCCTGCTGGTGCACAGACGCCATATTGTGCACAATCACGACACTGTGTGAGTCTAAACACAACAACAATCACAGCCTCTGCTGTCATTTCGCCGCTAATGTCCTTTGTCAGAATGCTAAAGTACGGAAATTTCCATAGGCGGGGTTCTTAGACTGCGGAAACTTCCAAAAGGCAAATGCTTAAAATGTGAAAGTTTCCATTTTTGTTATAAATGTATATTATGAATCTCTATGTTTTGGCACACAACTCTATTAGCCTGTCCATGTTTTTAAGAGACCTGCCGGCAAACAATAAATGTAGGAGTAGAATTTTCTTTATTCTTTGACACAGTAACTCAATTACAGGTGTCCATAAAGAAGTTGCATTTGCTGCACAAAGGTCACATATTACTTTGGATTGTGCATTTTTAATTTACTTCTGTTCACAGACTTTTATGTAATGGTCCCTCGGGTATGCCAACTTACAGCAAAGTATATCCATGTTGTATGTCTATGGTAGTCACACCGTGTGAGTTGACGGGTTCTGGTTGAGACGTATTAGTTCCTAGGAGTCCGTAAATTGGCGCATTCCAGCAATGTGGCAAACAATGATATGTTTATTTCTAAAGTGCTCTTTGATATGAACTGATTCTCGTTATTGGGCCATGAAATGAAATGATGTATAAAATTGTTTTCCAAATGTTATGTTTTATCTGATTAATGTCATGGCAACAAACCAAACCATTTCCATGTTCAATCGGCAGGTGTCTATTTGATGGTTGAATATCGCTCAATTACTCAATGGAACTCAACAGCATTCAAGTAGACACAATTTGACACAAAACGGGTATATATCCAACCTAAATATTTAATGAAATCTTAAAAAACTAAACTTATGTGTTTCAAGTGTTCAAGAGAAACCTGCAAAGGTCACTATAAAGAAGGATTCATGGAGAGATCAAGGGCATTAATGATAATTCTCTCCACTAGCACCCCGAGGACACATGACGACCATTTCAAGCTGCATCCCAGTAGCCCCGAGACAATACTTTTCGCAGTGAACCCGAAAGACTGTGATTACGCTGTACAATTAGTTGGGCTTATTCGTCCTGTCGTGGCTATTTGCACGGCGCTGTCACTTAGCCTACCCACAATGCCCTGCGCGGTTATTGAATAACACGCCATTTTTGTGCTTACCATACAGGGAATTTGCCACCATTTGCAGTTAATGAGCTTGCTTTTTTCATACATGATTGCTGTGAAAAATGAGTCATGTGGAGCAACTTATGCTGTCTTTTGTGTTGTGGAGGCCGACAAATGACTTGACAAACACGTACAATGCAGGGGGATTTGTAAATTATATGGCATTGTGTTTGGTGTTTTTTTTCAACTGTTGGTAGTGTTTTTGTACTGCGGAATAATTTGGTTCATTAATTCTGCACAGATGTTTGTGTCTGTTAATCATACACAAAATCCTTCTGCATACAGACTATAGGAACATATTATACTCTTTTATATGATATGAAAAAGAACTTGCCAAAAATACAGAAAAATTACATCCAAAAATATGATATGCTCAATATGAATATGATGTTATTAGCATGCGTTCCTAAAATCTTCTCCCCCTCAATTGTTGAAGTAATATATGTTGATTGTAAAAAATCGACAATAATGGTTCGCTTTGCACGGTCCAGCGAGCACAGATCCCTGCACGATGGGAGCTGATTACAGATAACGGAGCTCGGCCCGGCCCTGGCCCACGATGGGCCCCAAGACGGACGGCCCGCGCTCGTAAAACAGATTGGATGGAAAACACCAGCAATTGGGTTGCTGAAATAAGATAGCTGTATTTGATGACTGCGATTGTTGTTAAGGTTCTAGGGCTTTCGGAAGGACATTATTTGCGGAAGATCATGACAATCTAGATGTCAGGATTGATTGTATGAGCGTAATGTCAGTGATTATGATTATTCAATGGAGTATTGGTGATCAATACATGTATTATGACTTCTTTTGATATCAACATACACGCTGTAATAACTAATGCGTACCTGTCATTGTCTAGTTTTTGCGATGCGTGATAATATTTCATACCAGTCCACGTACCTGGACCATCAAGTATTAATTCCTCCTTTTGTATTTTGCAGGAAGATCAAAATTGTGCCTAAGTTCAAGGAGTATGACCGTGATGGTAATGGCTACATCACCATAGAGGAGGCATCCGCCATCTTGCAGAAGGACCCCTTCAACTTCCCCTCACAGAAGGTAAGACGCACTTTCGGCCACTGCCACAACGCTCTCACAGTTAATCAGCGCCACACCAGCCACGCGGCACGTGCTTTTGTTTGTGAGCCGCACATGCTGCGATTTGATTGGTCAATATGGATTTCTGAGCGAAAATTGGATCTGGCCATTACAATCGTGTAACGTTTCAAGTTGGCCTCATAGATCCTACTGTCCCCCGCCCCAATATGTATTCTCACAGATACATGCAGTATATTTCGAATATGCCAATTGAAAAAGTATATACCTTTATAACGTATCTTTGCAAACTGTAAGACCTTCAGAAGTCCGTTCATTTCAGTGAGAGTCCATTCTTAATAGTTCATCAATCGTTCTGCATTAATTGAAATTCATGTACACCATTCATGTCCCGCATTCATAATACCATATAACGTTTATATTACTTATCAAACCCTACAGTATCATATACACCGTATTTGGAATTCTAGTAATTACCAATCCATTTTTAATTATAAAGCATTGACCTAATGTTGGCCTCAATACATGTTCGCTTCTAGGTGAAATTGCTGCTGCACCAGTTCGACAAAGACGGGAACGGCAAGCTGGACATCGAAGAGTTTGGCTCATTCTATGCAGAGGCCAAAGCCACGTACGTATCCCTGCGCCCGGGGGTCGGGGTCGTCGCGCTGTGCCTCCACCTCCCCGCTATGTGGCAGCAGCAACACACGATCATACGTTATTCGGCAACATTCTGCATGCTTTTGATAGTCTCTATTCATGGTATATATACAAATCACGGTGCCATTTAGCTAACATTCCTCTGGGTGAGTTGAGGGATTACTCATATTGTTACTGTATTGTCCATAAGCTTAATCTTTTCATGGGTTCACAACCAGACTGCTTGCATTGGTGATTCAGTCGACATGATGTTTCTCATTGTATGCATTATGTTTGCTATGTTTGCATTGTGAAAAGATTTGGGTATTCAAGACGAGGTCTCGTCAGGCATCATTACTTTAATTTTCCTATAGTTTTCATATTTATATCTTTAAATTGTGAAATTGAACACAAATTCGGTTCGTTGCCTAAGGGGTCATTATTTAATTATTCAATTCTGTTCTGCTACACATAATGCCAAACCACAAATAAATTCTAAACATTTGTAACAGTTTTCGAGATCATTAGTCTCCTTTTCAATGACAAATAAACGTTACATTAAACAAAACTACAAAGTACTATTATTAACATATTACACGAATATATGTATTACACAAGATAATTTCTATTTTATATTTTATATCTGACAATAGTTCACGCCTTCAACATAAATTATGAAACATAATGTATTATATTAGATTTTATGTTTAAGTATTTCAAATTCCAATTATTTCAAACTAATTTTTACTATAGTTGAAAGGAATGAAATATAAAAATTGAAAGGAGTGAAATATAAAAAAGACATCAGTTTGTGAAATATGTTAAAAATTGTTATATATAGTTTTTAATGTCATATTTGTCATGAGATAGAGACAATTGATCTCGAAAAAGAACTGCTGTGAATGTTAAGGGACGGTGCAATATTTAACAGGCGGGGGGACCGGTGCATATCGAAAAACTTGTCTGAAAAAAGTCTTGTCCCCTGCTGATGTGATGAAAAAAAACACCTGATGTCCCATGACCTCTATTCATAATAAAAGTCCGCGTCCTCTCCCACGAATATTAGCGTGATTAATTTGTACCGATTCGCTCACGTCGAGGTGGGATTTCAGCAGTTGAAAAAAGTACATGTCCCATGCCCAACGAGAATGAAAATCACCCGGTCCCCCTACTCATCGTCATATCTCACGAATATATACGTTGCACCTTGAAAAAAGTACCTGTCCCCCTACCAAATGCACCGGTCCCCCTTCCTGGTAAATATTGTACCGTCCCTATGAGTATGTTTGTGTTTAGTGTTTTGGTATTACATGTAGCAGAACAGAATTGAATAATAAAATAGTATATTTTAGAAACTTTGGAATTACATTTTTGATCATTTCGTAATCATGTTTATATCTATTTCCCAAAACATAATTGTATTATTTAAACAAAAGAGCCAATACATTTACAATAATCATCACTTGCAAATTCAGTGTAGATCCAATTCCTTCTTCATGAAATTAGAGGTAGATTAATCTTTTGCAGCAATGTTGAAGTTTCTCATATGTCCATGTACACATATTCTATGTTAGTCACAATTTTAAGCCTCACAAATTTCCCTCCCATGAGAGCGATCATGTTATGCCCTTGAATGGAGTGTCAATATTTCTTTGATATTGTTTCATACAGTAATAAAAAAAAACACGTGTGTTGCTGCTTGCCATGGGATTATTGGATATGTATATTTTGTTTATCACCCATTCTATATCGTGGGACTTTTGCATCGTACTCTGTGCCTAAATGTCGTTCTAGAAAATGTTATATTTGCCAACCATCAACTCATGCTGCATCATTTCATCTGTACTGCATATTCTGTACTGCATAATACTGTGCTGCAGTTTCACGCCTGCAATCAAAATATAAACTTTACCTGTATTAATCTAACCAGCAGTGTTTATTATTTTTACTTTTGTAAAATGTAAGTCACATTGAAAGTGCATCTTGTGTTTGCTGCTAGTAAGTAAGGATAGAATATCTTAAAGTAATATATGTTCTTGTAATATGTTAACACAGGGCAGCCACGTTGGATATGTAAGAATCGTTTGTATTGTTAGATAGCGCTAACCTTTTCCCTTTGTATTATTTTTTTACTTCTTTACTTGCACCATATCGTTTTCTTGCTGAACACAAAAGCAAACATTCCATGTTTTCATTTGTTTTCAACCGTTACCATTAGTTTCATTTGAAGCACTCCATTGAACGCCGATGGATTGCTATCATCAAGACTGTGTGCTCTAGACCTACATCAACTAATTTACATATCAGTATTCGTTATTAACAATTAGCTTAGTAGGTTATTCATAAACCGTTGGGTAAGAAGCATCGTGGTTTCATAACATATTTTAATTCTTGTATCGCGAATGACAGTGCAAGTTTTGTCAAGCTCTATTTCTATTCAAACGTTGCAGCATTGTTTATATCTTCTTTAGAATATGAATCTAGCTTTACACGGTTTCATAATTTGTATTTCTTATTACAATGGATTAGCTGAGTATGAAAGTAGATAATTTGCATTGGAATTTATACTGCTATTCTTTTTTTTTCTTTGATAATACCTCCGTTCACTCTTGCTTTTTCAAAAAATTCTGTAAGATTATTTTTATGAATAAGTAATATGGAAAATACTAACATGGATATGGTTTTAATATATCACACCATTCATTTTAGTAAAATGTTTAAGAATGCTCACATCAAGCCTTGAGATAGGTCAAGTCATGTTATTCATTGTGATATTCCTCTTGTTTTTTAAAATGTGTTTGTATTCCACACAAATACAAGTTTTTAGTAAATTGTTATTTAGACACAGTCTCACGTTATGATTTGTCAATTGCATATTCCGTAAAGTATTTACTAATGACTATAAAATAGACTAAATCATAATCCACATAGTATTAATTGTTACTCTTATTTTTGTGTTTCATTCCCTTCACCCATTTTTGTTTGGGGTGGTTTGGGGTAGATAGCGGGGGTGACAAAACTTCCCCTTGTCAGTGGAGTAGGAAATACCATATCACATGATAATAACTGAAATCCATGATATTTCACGCCGTAATTTGACATCATTTTATGTTAAAGTTTTATAAGCATTGTACGTGAGACCAGACCTATCCTGCAATCCATCTCCGCTCACCTTAGTCATCAAGGTCACTGCCAAATAGTCCATATGCAGTAGAACCTCCAATTAAGACCACCTCTATATTGGGACCACCTCTCTAATAAGACCACTTTTCACGGTCACAAACCTTCATAAAGCTATCAAATTAAACCTCGGTATAGAGACCACCTCTTCATTGAGACCGCCTATCGTATGATCCCAAAGGTGGTCCTAATAAAGAGGTTCAACTGTAGCTAGCTCGCAAGTCTGTCCCTGCCCTAGTACCCTCAACCCACCTTCCTCCCCCGCACACCAGTGTTCACTGTCCAGCCTCCCCGCCTCTGACCGTACCCCGTGCTTGCTGTGCTTCCAGCCACGAGGAGATCGCTGCCAAGTTCGACGAGCTGGACAAGGACGGTAACGGCGTGCTGTCCCCGGACGAGGTGGTGTCCGTCATCCAGGAGTACATGGGCTTCGACGAGCGCATGGCGCACACCATGATCCAGATGTTCGACCAGAACCAGGACGGCAGCCTCGACAAGCAGGAGTTCATGCAGCTGTGGACGAGCATGTTCGGCGAGCAGGAGCAGCACCACCAATAGGTTGATCAAGGCTGCTGCTGCTGCTGCTGGCACGTGGACTACTTTGTTATGATGCACCTGAGATTGTACTTTGTGGTGGTGAAAAAAAGCAACAACAACAACAACAAACAAACTTTTAATATTCTTTACATGTATGTGGATACTGATCAGTAGAAGGACGTTTGTAAAGGATTTGGTTCTGGATTTTTGGGGGGTTTGGTTTCAATGTTGGGCAAGTTGTGTTTGGTATAGTTATTCTATTAGCAGCTGGATTAATTTGTGATCATTGCAGACTAGGTTTGCAGTCTGTAGCTTTGTAGAGGAGAAGCTGGGATCCGGAGTGTGGGACACTCGTGCTGAAGGGGTGATGGTTGTGCACTGTTATGTTTAACACAGTGGTTTTGTTATTGCTGTTTTTGTCCAGTGGGTTGTATATATGAAGTACTCGCTATGGCCTTTTGTTTTCAGTGTAATTATATACGCATATGCTTGTACTAAAGGGTATGTTATGATGTACTGATTTAAAGCTCAGAAATTTTTGACACCATTAAATATTGTCTCAATCAAAGGCCATACGCACCGTGTTTGTAAAGTACTGGTTTTATATTGTTATCACTTGGTGGTGTACATATGTTTATACTTTGCTTAATATAATATACTACTAGTAGTAATTAGTACTCAAACTGTTCCAACCCCCTCTGCCTTGTACTTGAAATAGTACACTGATAGATGTTTCATCTGCATATAAACCTTCAACTTGCTTTCTTAAATGTGATGTGAATTCTTATATTTGTAACATATGACATTGTAGAGTATTTAGATATCATCATTGCCTATATATTTTACTTATTATCTAAGAAAAATCACCACTACGAAGTGAGTTTGAAGCACACGGGTCTCCGTCAAGGTGTATGAAACAGGCGTGAAACAGCAGATTTTATAAGCTTATTTTGTTGTTCCATGTTGTTTTATCATAATTAGTTAGTGTTGATTTATAATGGTGCCTAGGTGGTCTTGGTACTATGTACCTGGATTAATATACTAGTTGTTCCATCATTGTAACTACTGTATTCTAAGTTTGAAAAGGGCTGTGGCTGTTCAGAAAAATAACTGCCATAGTACTCAACATATTTTGCTGTAAAGATAAAAAAAAATACCAAGATGCAGTGAACCAGTACATGTATGCTGGTCATTACTGTGTGAGTTAAGAAGTCTAGTCCAAAAATTTCACTACATTCCAAGAGTATAATTCTCTTGCAGATTTGATAATTTTTCGCATTCCCATGTCTTAGATGTGATATCTTTTTACCTTGGTCACACCTGTCCAGCGTATACGAAGCATTGCTCATTAAGCTCTGTAGGAGTTTGAAACTCTAGATTTCTTCAATCATAGAACTAAACATTAGTTCCCATACAGCTTTTAACCACTCACTGGTATGGGTATAATCTACCCGTTTATGTAATTTATTATTTGAAAGAACGCCAATTAGAAGCATTAACAGGCATTGAAGCCGGTTTGAAAAATATACATTTTAGGAAATTTTCAGGTATCAAGGTAGCCTCTGTTTTCGATTCTCTTCCCAGTGTGTTAGTTGTTAGTGTAGCTGTGTTGTTTTGAGGAAAATAAACATAAACCATTACTGTTCATTACAGAAAGAATATATTTCAAATTATTACAGTCTGTCATTCATAGCATATTGTTACATAAAGTGATAGTTTCTATACAAGTAGTTGGCATGGATATGGCACATTGATGGCGTCTGCAGTAACGAAGTCGCGTGTTTCATTGGATGACATAGCTCGGTGTATGCCACTTTGGGAACAGTACAATAGGTGTAAATGTTGATACTATATTTGAGTTAAGCCAAACAGCCCACAGATGGTGTGCCCTGGGTAGTGCTCCTACCACCTTGTAACTTCCCCTGTCGTGCCTGGAACACCGGCAGGCCTCTGCTTACAACCAGAGCACGCCATTCGGCCCAGAAGGATTCCCCCGTAGCACCTGTCTAAAGGTTAAAGGCGCACTATGAGAAGCTTGGCTGCTGCGAATAGTGCACTTTTAATGATTCCTCTCAGTACACAATATTTAAGTCAGTACAACAGTAACTTCTAGTCCCGCCATCGTCTTAATCGTCTGCCTCTTTTTCAGTTAGTTATGATAACACGCGGTAGCAGTCACGTGCTACGTTCATGGTTTCTGGGATCGTCTGCCGTGCTCTGTGGGGTCGCCGGCTTCGAAGCACGGTCCCCAGGGCGAGTTTCCTGCGTGGAGAGCTGTCCACCAATGCTAGACGCCAGACTGTGCACTGTCTGGCGCCATTCAGTATGCCTTACTCATGCGCAAGCTACTAGTATCTAAAATCCTACAACCCATCCGTGCTGCTTTTTTTTTCATTTGTGATAATGACGTCATACTTCTTGTTTGTGTACGTCCCTAAGATTTTTTTCCCGGACACCTGTTACTATCTAGCATTGTATTGTTGATACGATAGATTGGGAATTTACATAGTCTGCACAAATTGCACACCTTTCCTTGGGAATGATTGGTTGAGAACAGGATTGGGGACTTCGTAAAGACAGAATCATTTGTAGGTTTGCCAAGGCAACTTTGAACGGTATTCTCAGACATAAACTATACTATGATCCAGGTCATTCCATCTTCTTTAACCTACGGAAAGAATGCATTTTGTTCAGAGAACTTCTCTACATTGTTATTATGTTTAATAAACTTCGGTACCTATTCCAACTTGTGTTCTTATTACTATTCTATACACGCACAATTTACCACTAGAGAAATTCCACTTTTGTAATAGGCTGGTGTTGTGGTGAACTTTAATTATCTAATATTTATTAAGATATTGAAAAGTGTAGATTAATATATGCTGCGGCAAATGGAAAATGTATTGGGATAAATTGCTTGACATTTCAAAATAGTCTTTTTGTCAATGTAAATATATAGAAATCACGCAGATCACCTCACTAATCGCACAAAATATCTATTTTTTGAACAACACTACTATTGGTCTACTATGTGGTAAATATCACAGATACCATAATGCAAACAATTTCATTATGTTCCAATAAATATTGCCTTAATTCTAATAGCGATATAACAAATAGATATGTACACCCATTGCAATTGAAAAATAGCCATATAGTGCTCCTATAAAAGTTACATAATTTGATATCTCTGTTGAAAAATAATGATGTCTGAATGTTTAAGCTTTCTGTTGAACACATCATCGTGTTCTAAAGTTAACAAAAACTATTTTAATCAAGGCAAATATGACGATCATGAAAACGTGGTAAAAATTAGAATAAAGAGGTTTGGCTATTTCTATATTTTTAGTGCTCTGATAGACTAAAATCACCATAACAGAAGTGATGGTATACAAATTATAAGCGTAATCACGCTATTTCCACTAATTTCTTGACTTTTGATTTAAAACCAACACTATCATTCATGGTGCAGTTTCATGTTTGGGGACCTTTTTGGCTTGACCCTATACCTTAAACATTTCAACATGAAGGAGCAAGAGATTATGACAAGTAGATCAATGTTGGAGAAGGTTGGGCATAGGTAATATTTTTAGTTATTAACAAATATCCTGCAGGAACATTTTTATAATTATGTAGTTCACATTGTGCCACTTAAATTGAATATCAAATAATCTGTATATTTGGCTTACAGCACTAGATCTCACCATCAATAGTGTATAGACACTCTAGTTTTCTTTTCCGGCTGTATTCTTGATAAAATGATTTTTTAAAGCTAAATTTTAAAACAAGATTTAATTTTACGAAGAATACAACCGCAAAAGAAAGTATACACTATTGATAAATTGAATATCAGCCAGGTTCAATACAATAAGAGAAAAGACAGTCCAATGATTGAGCATGATGGGGATGGAGAAGCAATGGAGGAGACATGTATGAAACTTTTGCAAATATCATTATACAGGCACACATATAAGCCTGCTGGTGACGACTTCTTATATATATAGACCATTCACTCCATATGTGTTTTTTAAGAAATATGCTATCATCTTAATTATGACAGGCGGTCACTTTCCTTACTGTCATCAATAATATTTCAATTTTAATGCTAACCAGTTTTGTAACAGAAAGGTGAAATAAATAGTTAACAGCAGTGTGTATGTGTTTGTGTGTGTGTGGGGGGGGGGCAGTGTAGACCGTAAAATTTGACCAGTGTAAATTGTGACATGTCATAATTTACGCTCACGTAGGTTGTCACCGCACAATCCAAAATGGTCTTTCTACCATAAGATTTGACCACTTTAAATTGTAATCATGCACATGACATCCACATGCCTTAGTCTCTGGAAGTGTACAGTGCGACTGACAACAATAACATGAACTTGAAGAATAAATGCAGTTTAACGTATCACGTGTCAAGATGCGTAGACAGGTGGCCGAGAATAAAGGGGTTCATAAATTCACACGTTGTTTTGCCCGTATAAGGTTTTTAGCGGTTTGATGGCTTTGGGTGATCATAGTATGAGCAGTGTAGAGGCGCAACCATCACAACATTATAAATTACAGGACAGCTGACATCAATACTGAAAGTTATTATTATGGACTGTCCTGATGTAGGACCCATATATGAATGCTATGCACATAATGTCCCATCTGTTTTGATAATGTATTCTGGTTTAACGTCGAATTGTAATTAAACCTATGCTGCCCCTTCTTCAAGTGTGGTTTATATTTATATTCCTAATATGAAAAGCACACAGGCATGCAAAACAATTTCATAGTAAGCATAGGATTATGGGTTTGATTCCATCTTACTTGCTTAAGGTGTGCTCCAACTCAGCTAAAATCTTTTGTAAAAAAATATTTGAGTTTTTAAATTTGTTGATTACATTGGGTTTGATATATTTTATTGCACATATAATATGCTAGTGTGTTTGGAATACGGTCTAGTATAGCTTAGACATATTTACAGCCGCCATGTATGGCGAATACAGAAAAGTAATTTTTGACATTTATGCACCCACTGCGTTTAATCATTAATAAAATTGGGATTTTGTTCTTGATATGATATTTTTTTGTTTCACTCAAAGCCAAACGCAGCAAACTTTGCATATATATAACTCCTCATTACTGTTGTTGGTGAGATTACAAAGATATTTGACAATAAACATGATGCAAAGGGTGGCTATTTTTCAATTGCAATGGCTGTACTTTATATGCAGCATAGAAGTAAATAATGCCTTTTCTAAAGGTATTTAATCTTGGATTCAAAATTATACACTTGAAATACTCTTCTATAGATCATATTGTAAAAGAATGTTTTATTATGAGTTTCAATTCCAATTACATGGACTCGTTACCAAACAAAAAAGTGCTTTCATAATCTGTTGACATTTGACATATTTGACGGGGTATTGAGAGTACTGGGTACCTAATCCTATTGTGACCATAATAATAAAGAACAACAAGCTTTACAAGATGTGTGAAACAGGGGAAACTAAACCTAGTCCAGTGCAACTTATAAGACCTAGTTTTATACTATGCGAGAATGCTACATACAATTCTCGTGCACTGGAGACTTACACGAAACTCATTTGTTACAGTATGCTATGAATTGATTGTAAGTAGTTGGCAAAACCTATTGCATGTCATTTTTGACTCATCTCGTGCCGATGTGGGACTAGTTTTATCAATCCGTTGAGGGTTAAAGTAAGCTAAAAAGAACGTTCAACGAGCATGAATTAGACGAATCTACACAGCAATTTTATGCACGACGAATACACTCCCACCTAAATTCCTTAAATAATAAAACCATAATACCTTAAAACTATGGAATTACTACTAAAATATGACACAACTCAAACATACATTGTACAATCAAATATACATTGGAGATTGAATATATTAATCTATTGAACCTCTTAACATATTATATTTACTGTCTGCAATTAAAGACCTCAACTCGATGGTAAAAAAAATGCAGACAACATAATGCAAACAGTATATTAGTGGACTTTATTTCTGTACAAATGTACGCTTATTTTCCAAAACATTTAATAATACAACAATATATATTAGTAAATTGTGAGCTGTTGATATGAACAACTAACAGTTTTACAATAAAAGAAGTATCCAACACATTTGTTCAACGTTTTTAACATCTGTCCTCTTCAAAATATAACGTACACGTTGCATAGAAATAACGTTCACTAAAATAGGATACACATACAATATGCGATGAACTTTACACATGAAATGTCAAGTAATCCAAACATTGTTTCTGAGTCCTGTCACAGACCTTAACACGTAACTACATCATGTTTGGATAAATCCATCCTCACCAATTCTGAGTTCTTTCCATAACATACATCTATTTATCATCTATCATCATCTATCTATAACATGCAATAGATGATACCTTGATTGGCAAAGCCCACAAATATTCCACAGTCACCTGTGCACGAAACCTGAGGCGTGGAAGAGTGTATAAAGCTTAAACAGGCGTAAATTCCGTGCACATACTTAGAAATATGAACCACCTTTTTATCTTGGTGAATATTTAATCATTATTGATGAACATTTTGAAATATCTGCTATTTTCCTCTGATTTTGAAGTGTTTTCCATTAATTTTACAATGATTCATCAGAAACACTCCGTTTTTACAATTTACCATAATAACAGTTTAACGCAGTGTCATTGTTGCACATCATGATGAGGATTATTTCGCTTGAAATAAATCGTTATTTTACATGCAAGGAGATATCAACCAAACTCTCTTAATCCCTATCATCGTCATAAGATTACATGTCTTATTCTGGTTTGTATTGACAGCACAACACCTTGCGCCTTGCAGCTAGTCTGCCGGTATAACCTTAGTCTGGGGTCAAACCCCACGGTCGTAAGCAGTCACTTACATTGTGGGATTTGCTGAAAGAACATCAATTTTTCGTACCCTCCTCCCACCGTTCTTGATATCTTCAGTCAAAAACAATGTATATATTTAGGGGTTAGATAATTCAGTTTCTTTCATCTTGTTTGCATATACTCATAATATAGTATTTTGGAGGCACACATTAAGAGAAGTAGGGGGAAGTGTATCTACACATCACCCCCCACCCACCCACCCACCCCCAAAAAAAGAAAAAACAAAACAAAAAAAACTAAACATTGTAAGCTTTGGTAGTCTTAAAAATAAACTGCAAATGAGTGTGTCCATAGCCAGATCCAGGGGGGGGGCGCAGGGGGCGCGCGCCCCCCTTTTCCCACCAAAATACTTCATTTTCATAGGGCTTTTCATAAAATCCCGTAAGTGCGCCCCCTCTTTTCCTTAAGTGCGCCCCCCCCCTTTTCCGAAAACCTGGATCTGCCTATGGTGTCTCCCAAAATGCTAACCTTTAGTTTTATTTGTGGTAGGGACATGTTAGCATAGTCGCATATGTGTAACAGGGTGTAATCGCTATAAGAAGAAATGTATACAAATGTCGTCTACCAGTGGTAAATAAATCATATAAATAAGTTGTGTTTTCTGTCTCTATGCAAATAGTAGTACGAAGAAGAATATAAACAAGCTAACTAAGATTGAGACCACCGGAGAAAGTACGATGCAGAAATGTGCTTTCCTTATCAGGCTGCGTGCCTGGTTGGGGTCTCTATGCTGTTGATCACAAGCCATGGAGCTAAACATGATAGCCATCAAACCTGAAGAAAACGGATAATAATAGAAATTAGTATTTACCTGTTGCATTTGATTTGGTGATTGTCTAAGTTAGCATATGGTAAAAATGCTTAAAAATACCAGAATACTTTTTCATATTTCTTTAAACTTAGCTTTTTTAAATCAAAGGTTGAGTACTAGTTACACGTGTCTTTTACATGTTATTGTATTGCTTGACGACTTCTGTGGTACATATATTGAAACCGTTTATCGTCAAGGGTTATGGCACTCATACAAAACAGAATGAGGCATAACTAATATTTGCAATTATTGATATGAGTAAGGAAGAGAAACCCATCGTTTAAAAAGTAGTTTTGACGATTCTCATTTTCAACCAAAGTATCATTCTAATGAACAAAAATAAAGCCCTGCGATAATAAAAAAAAATCCCGCACATCTAAATTGTTCGTGGACATAACTTTAAACCACCATAGGTGTGAGTATTGAAGCATATCGGGCAGCAATAGGCAAATGGAAAATGTTTACATTAGCTAGGTCATTTAGTGCATGGGCCAGTGCAAAATTTGGTACCATCAGAGGGCGGAAAAGATTTCACATATCATTGGAAAGCTTAGAATCTAAGCTTTCCAATGGTGTGTGATAGCAATGCGAAACTCACAGCTTAATATAAGTAAATTCCACTCAAACATAACCACTATACAGTGTGCCTCATTGTTACTTCAATTGTAGACTGGCATTGCAAATGTCATCAATAAAGTTGTTGCTCAATTATGAACTTATCATAAAGTGTTATCTATGTTGCCATATATCATTGTGAAGCTAATAAGGTAGTGCCCTTTATTATGATATAACTTATTTCATTATACTTTGAATTTAGACATGACTTGTGTAGTTAATAAAGTGAAGAGTATTGTTTGGGTGCTACTGTCAAAAAAGCACTGACATTACCCTTCAATTTTGTTGATATCATTTACTTTGGAGGTTATAAATGGAATATTTTGATACATATTTTCACACCTGAACAACATTGTGCCTTCTAGGATTACAAAAATGCCTAACACAACCCTGTATGTGGAATATAAATATAGAATTTGTGTAGTTGAAAATGTGTACCACGACCCTTCAAAGGGTCCACATTTCACTGATATGAGTTTCATATTTTTTAGTTATTGAATCGCATACTGTGCATTGTTGGAAAAATATAGTACTTTCCATCATGTGAAGTACTGATGCTTATTCTGTTTGCAGGATGTATAAATTTCAAGGTCATTTAATCCGTAGCATATGGGAAGGTTTATCCAAACGATGCACATAATCTTTCGTCAGCAATTGAATTGATGCATGACTTGTGTGAGGACTTAACACCTACAAATTTTGAAGAATACCAACATTACCATCTGTGTCTTCTGTTCTCATGACAGTTTATTTGAAGATTACAAAAAATATCTTTACAGCCAAAGCAATTTAGCCCAATTTTGGCTCTCGTATCTAGATTTGGTAGATATTCTTCGGCAACTTGTAGTGCCACTAGAGAAAAAGTGGCAAATGCATTTGTCTGCAG